>JAFIDM010012231.1:112689021-112711435 GCA_023159025.1 Thereuonema tuberculata
GTTCTTGTCTTGATCTTTATTGGATTATCTGAGTCTTTCTCTTAGATTGTCGCAGACGTACATAAATTAACAATAAGGATGGAATCTTAAATGGGAATGTCTGAAATGTAGAGAACATGAAATAAGAAACGTAAAGGATCAACTTCAAGAAAGTCTCTCAGAATTGGATTATCTTTGAATGCACTTACGAAAAACCAAGTTTTGGAAAGAAATTGGAAAATAATATTCAGAACTTTGTTGGCTTGATGATGGTCAATGGCTGCTGGTTCAAATGTTTGCAAGTGAAATGGACAAAATAGATTAATAACGATCAAAACGATGTTATTTTGCTTCATAAAAACATTTCTTAACAGATTAATTCCTAATTTCGGGTCTTAATCTTCAAAAGCTGCATTTAATCTTCAAAAGTTTACTATGGTAAGTCTAAAAGATTAATAAGTCTTTAAGATTATTTCGAAGAGGATAAGGGCGAGTTACAAGGCTTTAATATCCAACCAAAAAAAAAAATGGATATGATTTAGTTTTATATTTTATACTTTCGAGAAAGCTGATATTAAAATGATTACGATGTTTTTAAGAAAAAATCAAATACTGAAAGACAAAAAGAGTTCTAATTCATCATACTTTCGATGTTTTTACAATTACTTTTTATCCCCAAGCACAATTAATCTCAAGGCAAACAAATAATCATAACGTTTGGCAATGGACCACTTGAGGTTTACGCCCCTACGACGTCACGTATGACATGTTAAGCACATGCTGAGAGATTATGTAGGCTTAACAAACAGAAAGCCCATAGGACGAGTATATAAAACTTAGTGTGAATTACTCTAAAAATCATCGATTTTTGATATTTTGAAATGGTTCAGTACTGTGCAGTTCCTTATTGTAGTAATTCTGTCAAAACGCTTGGAATATCCTTCTAAAATATAATATTTCCTCTATATCTATACGGGGTTAAAGCAAAGCATTGGCTTGAGGGATGGGTGAACCCTAGGGCCCATCTGGTGGAGAAATAACCTGGGAAAACCTCTGCTGGATTCCAACTCCTCTAGTTCTCAATCCAGTGGTGACGGACCCATCTCCTTTTCACTTTGTATAAAATTTGGCTTAAAAGTTCAAAGAAGTTTGATACAACATTTATAAAATATTGACAGAGAAGGTTTTACATTTAAATATTACGCCAATGATGCTTATATTTTCTAAGCTTGTGTTTTTATTCAATTCGTGCAACATCATAAAGATTTTCAGGAAGATGGGAATATTTTAAATTCTTTTTTTATTTGTATTTCACAGTAGATGGAATTCGCCTAAAATGAAGCAAACAATATTATTATTGGAATACATAATAAGTGTTTTGTTATCATCTTTACTTTGCTTACTAATAACAATGATTTTAACTATAAGAAGAATGATCTATATCATTTAAAATTCACAAGTCACTTAAACCTTCTTTTCTTCTGCTCTTTTATTCATTTGATGTTTGTAATCTACATTATTATAATATATATATAATATACATTATTATAATATATATTATTCCCTTTTAAACTTAGTAAAGCAATTTGTTTTTCATATAATACCTTTACTTCGTTGTCTCTGATACCAAAACAAGTAAATGTTATTATAAATGTAAAAACAAACCTATATTACTTAAAGGAGAGCTAAATAGATATGATTTTTACTTTGTATTTGTGATCATTTCATATTCTTTAATTAAGTCAATTACAATATCATCCAATATGAATAGTCTACGTTTAAATGTCCCTTTTATAAAATTTGATCCGTAAATTCTAAATTATCTAAATTATATTGTTTTCAGTAAAATCAAAGCATTCGATGTTAGACATCGATAGGAATTCAGTGTTTTTGCCAGTGTTCGTAAATCGATTGAAATTTTTATCTTTTTTTTTTTTTTCGAAGTTTTCCACAGGAATCCATTGGAGAATCTTTTTCAGTAAAAAAGATATATAAAGTAAATATAGATTTCTTATTTCAGGAAGCTCCGTTCATTGATTCAAAAGTAATTAGGACGGACTCATTTTAATGTAGGGAAGTAAAAAAACAATTGATGAATTTAGAGCTAATTGTAGAGTCTCAAAACAATGGACACTGGGGGAGGGAACGAGAGGCAAAAATGATTCAATGTTGTGTAGTTAAGACCCAGTGTTCCCTCCTATGATCACACAATTATGAGAAGGTTAGGGGCTCCATTGAAATTATTTCACATATTTATTTTTTCTGATAGACACAGTAGGACCTTTGTAGGTTTTTCTTTTTTTTTTATTTTGAAACGATTCAATACAAAAGATTAAAATAAAAAAAATTGTACTGAAACTTCAATTTACCTTTTTTTTTTCCTTAATCTTTCATTATTTGCTTGATTTCCGCTAACGTAAGATAAGAATCTCGTATCGTAAATTATTAAATAAACATTGAGCTATTTTTAATCAGATAGTCTGTAATATATCAAGAAAAGCAAGGCAATCATAATAAAAATCATCTGATGGAATTCTTCAGTTGTAATTTTTAAGATTTTTTTATTTGTTATTATTTTTTTTTTTTTATACTTTGTCAGGATACATTCATGGTGTGCGTCATTTTGATCAAACATCATGTAACAACTATTAGAGCTTTAATCAAACGCAATTTCACTTTCAGGTTTATTAAGTACTTTCGAAGAATACCGCAGATTTCTAGGATTACATTCTTCTCTAAATTAATAATAATATTTTGAGGTGTTTTTTAGGTGATATGGAATTAGTCCATTAGCGGAGATACAATTGGGACAATTCTTAACTGCTTTTAGTTTCTCTATTTTTATGTTCCTAAGGAAAATCTTACTATCTTTAATTTTTCGGCAATGGTTTTATTTACGTTGTTGTCTAAGGGTACTACAATGCCGATGATTTTTTTGCTTCTTGATTTATTTTATCTATTGCAAGACTGTCTGATTGATTGTGTGGAATTATCCTATCTGTTATTACAGTAGTGTTTACAAATTTTCCTTCTCCATTATTTCCTATTGGTTTGTATATTTAATGTGATCGTAACTCGTTGTCCAGCAGCTGATTTTGTTTTGCAAGTATCTGATTTTTCTTAGTAATGGTATCATGTCTATGAAGATAGTCTGTTCCTGCTAAAATATTAGACATCCCTGCAATATGTTGTATGATTTCTGTTGTTTGGTTACATAGCCTTGCATTTATCTACAATGCTCTCTTTTAGTATAAGATTTTTGTAATTTTTTTTAAAAAAATTCCTGTAAACAGGATTTGAAATGAATTGAGGTGTCTATTATAGATCCAAAACTCTGTATGAGCCAATTTCTCGTAATGATGCACTTTTGGCTTACTGCACGTTCTCAATTTTCAAAAAATAATTAAAAATTGATGTAAATGTTTAATAATAAAAAAGACACAATTTCTAGAAAATAGCACTTCCTTCCTTCGCATTGTTGCCTAAATTTAATTGTTTTGTTTATTAACGACAACGAAATAGCATGCGACGGAAGTGAGATAGTTGCAATTTCAGCCCGTTCCCATTCAACTACCTCCACCTTTGATGTCTGTGAAAGACAAAATAAATTTTGCTTGTTCAGGATTCATATTGATATGGATTAGTTTGAAAGTAATAATACTGTCTTGGAAAGCAAGCAATTTTTAAACAATTCCATGTTAGTTAAAAAAAATGTGATATGCCTGTTCCCGAAATGCGTTCTCACCTCCGTCACACAAAGTAAATACTTATTTTCTGAAAACGAAGAAACCTTCTCTTGGTTTTCGAGATGTCCAATTGTCATGGCCATCTTTCCTCAAACTAACCAGCACATCTTTTGCTTCCGCTAAGTACAGATTTCGTTACGATTCCTAATTGAAAATCGAATATATGCAGGTATACAAATAGGTTATCACCTCCGTTCTCATCCTAACTTGTTGAAATATTAAGATTTTCTTTTAAAAATTGAGCTAAATCCGTTACAATTGAAACATTCTTGATTGCTGTATTGGATGGCAGCGGCTGTTGCTGCTAAAAGATCAAAGAGATCCATAAAATAAACATTTTCTCACCTCCGTCACATTTAGCTTAGTGACCGTGGTGAGACTACTTGTTCGGAGGCGAGACTTACTTTGGACTGAACCAAAAACTCACGTGTTTGTAAAGGAATCAACCTATATAAAGCACGATTACAAAATACATACTTTTAAGGAAAGTAAATTGAAGGAATCGGAGCTCTATCATTTTGCTGAAATGTGCAAGATTTAGGACAGAAATTTCAAAATAAATGATCAAATCGTATTAAAATCATAATTTTTATTAAGTCCTTTTTTCAGCATAATATTCGGTTTGGCTTGGGTTCGTTAATGTAGGCTATGCGAGGTTTTTTATTAAAGTTATTGGTTTTGGCAGAAATACAGCTTTTTAGTAATTCAGTAAGTTACAATTTGTTAAATGGAACAATTACGGTAGTCATTACAACATTTGTTTTTTAATATTGAAATAAAACTTTGGTCATTATATCCAGTCGGCAATAATAGGTTTGTGAAGCCGATTTATAACAAAAATAAGATTATGGACTGAATACCTGAACCAAAGCACCCAGGTAGAATTCGGCGCTGCTACAGAGTTGACCCAGATAACTGGAAAAAGGTAGTAAGAGTATTTGTCAAATAGTAACATCTTATTCATGAGTTACATCAGTTATCTCAAGTCTGAAATTCTACTTAAGTTAGTAATATTAAAGTTGATTTGGCTGCTCGCTTGGGCTTCTGTAACTGCTATCTCACCTCCGTCACAATTTCTCACCTCCGTACGTATTACTTTTTAGCTAATAACTCATAAAAAATTAAATTGTAATTTATATTTCTGCGTTGTAAGTATTAATGAAACCAATATCAGCATGCACAAATCAATTTAGAAGTTTTAGCACCGTTAAATTAATTTAATTATGAAGTGTTTATCAAGCAAAACAAATAAAAATTGAGCACACACATCTATTTTGGTATAGAAATTCTTTAAATACAGGTTTAAAATTATTTATTCACTGTCAGCGGGACAAAGAAGGTGTATTTTTCGCAAATGTCAAGATAGTTTTGGAAATTATGTAACACTTTATTTTTGCAGAATTTATTTTTGTGTGGCTGAGGTGAGGTGATCGGTGTACACAAAAAGTGTTAAAAATAGATAAATTGTTGTTAAACTTTGTTGTGCTTAGTTCCTTAACATGATCACACACACATTTATCTAGTTTGCGAACTAATTTTCAATAAAAAAAATAAAAATTGATATTTTAAGATCTTCAACTCTCTATTTTGCATCATTTTCAAAAATTGGCACTCTGCACAGATGGATGTCTCTAGGTCCGTATGCTCATTTTCCGTAGAATTTATGGCGTCACAGTCGTGAAGGTATTGCGCACAGCAATCTGCAACTCAGCGTTGGAAAACGTACCGCTATTTGCGGACTTCCTGTTTACTGATTCCTCATAGAGAATTATCTGGCGTGGTGAGATCTGGGCTGTGTGGTGGCCTTGGCAAAGGAGAAGTAAAGTTCTCGAATCCCCGGCCAAAACTCATCAAGGCGCAATCGCAATCTCATGCGAAATGAGCTGGCGCTCCATCTTGTGGAAACCAGTGTCAGCTATGCCTTTCAACTGGAGTTCAGGCAGTAATCATTCGTTAATTATACGCAGATAAGTCATTGAAGGACACTGGACCATTGAAGAACTACGGTCCGAGAAGATGTTCTTCTGTTTACCTCCGCCTAAATTATAATGTGCGGTGAATTTTGTTCGAGTTCTTGAAAGAAAAATAAACGTTCCGATCTTTCGAACTTCGATAGCTTTTTCGCGAATGTTAAATCTATATTTGATAGCTCCTTCACTGACAACGGACGGAAAGGTTTCACTTTCAAATCCTTGTGGTCTCTCATGGTTGACCGGGGAATATCCAATTCGGCAGCATGCTTGCGAGTTGATTTTCACTGGAGATTGCGTTATGGATTCTTCTACAGCAGCACATGTTCCAACGTATTAACGGTCTTCCCGTCCGATGTGAATCCTTCACGGAACCTGATGTAAAAGCCTTCCGTTTTCATGCCAATAATGTTCTCTTGGATGGTATCGCCTTCCAAAATCGCAGCTGAAAATTGGTAATAATTTGTGAAAGTGTTTGTCCGGAATGCGGTCGCTCGTGAATCCAAACTGCAGTCACTAAACGCTCTTCAATCGAGAATCTGCTTAAATCAGCTGTCACTGCTTCTTCTTTGATTATTGTCATTATTCGATTGCTCGCGTGTTGTCAATGTGCGATTGTTTCATTGTTGTTTCCATTGCTCGCTTATTGAAATGTAAGCTATGGAGACAATCATATACACAATGTTTTATTTCCAGAAACGTTATGTATACTATTGTCTCCATAGCATACATTTCTATCCAGACGTATACGGACTTTTCCCTCACTCAGTCTTGCGGTTGAAGCTTTTAGATGATGTGACCAAAATGTGGTTAACAGCATTCTTGTTTGCGTTTCGATATTTTCTAGATCTTGCGTCTAGTTTAGTAATCCAGATGTGTAAGTAAGAAGAGGAATTGCCCAACTGTTGATGGCTTGTATTTTATTCTCTGCACTTAATTCTGTATTCATTATTCTTTTTATTCTCTGGAGATACGTCATCTTAAGCTGCATATATTTTTAAATTATCCATGTAAAGTTGATGGTTATCGCTATGTGACAGTGTTCTTTTCAGATCATATCGCTATTAGTATTGTTTAGGAGTGTACTCAAAGGGATTAGTGCTAAACAGAACTATATAGGACATAGGATACCTTTCTGAAATATTCTTCTATCAATTTGTATTAGTTAGTGATATTGTTATTGTTGCGGAACAATACTTTATTCCAATGTGTTATGGTTTCCTTCAGAAAGAATATTATAATAGGCTTTATCTTGTATACTTTTAACTTTCTCTTAACCATAAATGTGTTATTGAATCGTCTGCTTTTTTTTTGTAGTCATCTATGCTAAAGAAATATTTGTTCGTACTTGACTTGTTATTGCAGTATTTATTATCAAATTCTTTTTGCTTATCTTGATCCATTTCTACAACTGTTCTGCTCTGTTGGGATTATATTATTTCTATTTAAATTTTGATTAATCTTACATACAAATATTGAACTTATGGTGGGAAGACAAACTTGGTCGGAAATTTTTAAGGTTTGAATTATCTTCATCTTTTGCTTTCATGTATGTTATTATCTACTGATATTATGCGATACACGGTCTTGTAATAGGGGACCATGCTCTTAATAAGCGAGTGTTTGTGTGCTAGCTGTTGATGAACGATCGACGCTACCTGATTGTGTCGGTAGAGGTAGTCTGTTTGGGAGAGAAGGTGACAGCCTGATATTATGTGGTCGATCGTCTCATGCGTAGTGTGGCATTTCCTGCATCTGTCGTCTGTATGGTTGCATCGTGTAGAATGTGTTTCTTGTAGTTGTCTGTGAGGATGACTGGGTCCTGAATCGCGGTCATGAACCCTTCGGTCTCCCCAAACAACTTACCACTCGTCAGCCATTTGTTCGACGCTTCCATGTCGACTGAGGCTGGCTGACTTCGTGCGATGTCTGCCATGGAGTTCCTTAAGAGCCCATGATTCACGCAGCTGCTGAGTGTGGGTGTCAGGGGTGGTGAGTGTTGGAGAAGGGTTTTCGAGGTCCAGAGTGCTGAGGTGTGTGTCAGCCTTGACAATGGCTGAGTGGAGTGAGGAGTATTGTGCTCTTTGGTGGAAGTGTTCCCTTAGTATGTATTTTCCCTTAATGTTTTTCGTGGAGAGTGATGAGGTTGATGCCGGGAAGAATCATCCTTTCCATAGCGGACTTGGGGTGATGCATGTTGTGTTTCGTGAATGTAGTTCGTGTTGTGCATTGTAGTGGTTTGAGTTCGGTGTTTGTCCATGGAATTATGCCGAAGGAATATGTTAGTGTAGGGACCGCAAAAGTGTTGATGGCTTTGATTTTATTTCTGGCGTTGAGTTGTGTTTTGAGGATGTTGTGAACGCACGGTATGTGTTCTTCAGTGCGTTTTTGATGTTTGCTTTATCAATGATGCGCGCTTGCTGGAAGACCAGATATCTGTAGTTCTCTTTCTCTTCCATGGATTGGATAGCCAGCCCATGGTCTAGTTCAAAACCCTTGAAATTCGAAGTCTCCCCGCGTGTTATATGGGCTTGTCGCATTTGTCGATTCCAAATTCCATCCCAGTGTCTTTGATGAACTGTGTGATGACTTGTATAATAAATTAGTAAGTGTGCGTTGTTTGTGGCGTAGAGTTTAATATCCATGTAGAGTAAGTGTGTGATTTTGTATGGCGTCAGAGTGCCTGAGGTAATCCTGTAATCGTTTTTATGTTGTCTAGTATGTAGCTCAATGGATTCAAGGCGAGGCAGAACCAAAGAGGACTCAAGAAAAACTTGAAAATATCTGGAATACAGTCTCCTTATGGGGACTGTAGTGATGGTGGTGTTGGAAGTGCATCAGTGTAATGTTGTGTTCCAACTCTTCATCGTGGCATCCACGAATGCCATGATCTTCGGGTGTATTTTGTAGAGATGAAGAGTGTATAGAAGCCAAAAATGAGGGACCGAATCAAATGCCTTTTTGTAGTCGATATATGCGATATGTAAGTTCCTAATCTTCGTGCGCGCCTGCCGCAAGATTACCAAGTAAATTATTATTATTGTTACTGCTTGTACGAAGTTGGTAGGCAGTACAAGGGCGTATTCATTTGATCAGTACTCGTATTTTTCAGTGAAACAGGCAAACTAAAAAAACAGTTGCATTATTAATAAAAGAGCTATTATATTCAATTCAGGAATTTCCAGATAATGATCCAAGCATCAGTAGAACAACAATCAAATAAACGAAGGCAAAGATCAATTCCAAATTAAATCTTGAGATGAAAACGAAAATATCAAAAGGAAATAAATAAGTTCAATTGACTAAGGATCTCATTATATTCCCTGACTATGTTAAATTCTTTTGCATCTATGCTTACAATATTACTATATTCAGTATGTCATTAAATAATTAATGTTTCAAAAATCCTAATTACAAATTGCTTTAATTCTTATCGCCTTTAGGCTTGTGATTAAAACAATATATCATTAAATATCATGATATATCATTATAATACTTTGTTAACAACAGAGTATTATAATAATATTATAATCATTATTTGTCCATTAGTTTATTTCGCTTAAAAATGCTTTAGAATCTTATACAAATAACTATTTCCCAATTAAAAGCATTCGCTTCCATTTATTACTACATTAAATAGATTCACTAAATGAAATTATTTGCAAAGCAGTTTAAAGCCACCATTTACAAGAGTCAAACATGGAATTGTTTATTTGTCAAACAAATACGTTTGAATAAATTGAAATCGATATATATAGAGGAATGGAAATAAAGTAACAATATTGTATTAGTAAAAGGAATTTTAATTCTGTGCTTTTTTAATGGAAATATTTGGAACAAAGTCTAAATATTAAATATTAAATAAATTAATATAAGGAAAAACAGGTTTCATTATAGTATAGGGAACCTTGTTTCTTTTTTCGGGCACTTCCACTTTTCGGAACTCAAATTTCCCCCACGTTTATAAATCGTTAAGTACCACTCATGTTTGTATGACTTATAGTTTGGGCTGTAGAGACGGTGAGAGAAGGATAGATGGACTTCTTAAAAGCTCTCTCCCCATCCCTTGGTGTAGGGGATCGCTAAAAAACAAAGGAAGTTGAATTAGATATTTTACCTATCCTTACACGCCTATAATTGTTTTAAAGAGTTTTTTTTTTAAAAAAAAATAATTGTAATATAAATATAATAATATTTAAAATATTAAAATAGTTTCGCTTTGGGTGAGTTTAGTCATGTCAGGATCCAAATGGTGCAATGCAATCCTACTTTCCTCTTTAACAGAAAAGCACAAAATAATCACGGATGACAACCAGTTCATTCGCAGTCACTCAACAACAACACAGGGATTTCATCTGGAAAATGGCAGGATTTTATGAACTGGAAATCTTCTAAATCAGATATTCATCAGGGATTTCTCGACCCAAAAAAAACAAGAAGATTTAAATAAAGGAATGCATTTTAGCATCGGTGCTCTGCAGTTTTTCCAGCTAATAAACTAATATATCTTAAAAAGTGTTAATTAACAAAATAAAATAAATTCTTTACAGCACACAAAAATATAAAAAATATAATAAAAATATAATAAAATATAATAAAAAGAATACGGTATTAAACCTCAACGGTACCAGAGAATCCTATTATAAGTATTGTCTAATTAACTCTTACAGAAGGGAACTTAAATCTAAGTAAGCATGCTATGTAGTTCACCTGAAATGTAAAAGATTTCATGTCTGATCTACGAAAAGCAAGATCTTATTAATTTTGTTATGTGTTGAATCAGTGAGATATCAAAATATGTAGAATTTCTCCGTACACAATAATATGGAATACATTAATCAAAGGATTGGATGATTAAGAGTATCTCTCTCTCACATCGTAGGATTGTATGGGGTTTACCAACGAGTCTCTGTAAGGCAAATAACTAACAATGTAATTTGTCGTTATAGTACCAAATTTTGGTCATTTACAATTGCTTATTGAATAGTAAGTGAATATTTCTGAATGTGAATTGAATTTGGTGCAAATTAGATTCATAAAACCAAAGAGGAACTGAATATCAGTAACCACCATTAGAAGATGTTCATTATTGAGCATTGATAACTAAGTGTTGGATGAAGCTAAAGTTGTTCTATCCATTATAGGCTTTCTTTATCTTACTTCAAATAATTAGCAGACCACTTTATTACATTTATAATGAACCTGATAACATCCCCCCGATCATCTCGGAAGAAATACCATTTCTTAATCCTAAAAATGGCTACAGAAAAGATCGAGCAAACTATCGCCCATCACGTGTCTTTCAACGTGTCTTCCAACAATCACACACAAGTACTTCATCTACAATCCAGTTCGAGAAGTTAGTGAAATTCACAACATCTTATCCGAAGAACAAAAAGGTGCAGATAAAACACAGAAGGCTAGAAGAACAGCTTAACATTGATACAATAATACATATAGCTCTATGGCATACATTGAATATAAGTAATCATATAAAATACCAACTGGCTTCTGCAGGTCCTTGAAATCTACAAGGTAAGCACTGTTATCATCTTCTGCCTAGAACAATAATGAATCAATAGAAAACTATCCTAATTCTCAAGGCAGCCAATAAAACCATTACCACATCTCATATTCCTGTCAGACGACGTATACCAAGATAATTTACTGCCTCTAGTTCTGCCTAGTCATTCATCCTCTTTCATATCGTTTTAATTCCAACTATGAGCACCAAATTAAAACTGATATCAATGAACGTTTGACACACCTGCTCTACATGGACGATATTAAACTGTTCGCTTCTTCACAATCACACCTCAGAGCTCCTATATATCTCCGAATCCTTTTCCAGATACGTTTCTCTGGAATTTGGAGTTGATAAATGCCATCACCAAAGGTAAGATAAAAGCAAATAACTTTCCTCTCCACTCTGGAGAAACTATCACTGTCATGCAAGATGAAGGCACCTACAAATACCTCGGGTACTGGCAATCAATATGAATCAACCGCACAGAGAGCAAATCTCTTCTCAAAAAGTATTCAATCAGCGGCTCCATCTGATCTAAAAAACTCATCTTACAGGAAAAAATATAATCAAAGCCGTTTGACACATATGCCATTCCCATCGTTACCTATTCTATTGGAATAATCCACTGAAATTCTAACTGACATTCCAAAGTTCGAAAGAATAATCAGATGCCACCTTATCTCACATAGAAAGCATCACCCATTAAAGCATGCACTGAGAGATTCACACTTCCAACAAGCAGATGTGGTAGTGGACTAACAGACATCACAGTTACATCACAATTAAATATTAAATCTTTCACAGTATTTTACAGCAAACAAGAACAATCAACATTACCAAAGCAATCATATGTGCAGATAATAGCTATCATCGCTCAACCTGAAAGAAACCATAAACATGACAGTACAAAACACCAATAAATACAAAAACCGTTACATGGAAAACACTGCAATGAACTACAAGCCAATCACAATGATCTACAGGCCAATGACATCGATAAAATAACCTCTAATCTTTGACTCACTGATTCGGATCTCCATCCAGACACAGAACCATTCATTCCAGCCATACAAGACCAAGTAATTAAATATCCGAAACTACCGAAAACACATAATTAAGGATCCCATATTAACATCACATAATTCCTGACAATGATATTCTTGAAATAATTCAGCATGTAGCCTCATCCTGCAATCTTAGTTCAGACTGACTACAAATGGCAACATGATCAAATTGCAAAATTCTCCATCGACCACTCAGTGTAATGCACAACATCCTCAACATACAACCTCCCCCATATTATAAATATAAGCCTGAAAGTGTATTAGAAATACAGTAGCAATCCTCCCAAGTAATAATAATATATCATCAAGTTACTACAATAAAATATCCAAATACTCCGATCTTGCTATAGAAGTTCAAAAACAGTTGCACTTGAAAAACGTTCACAATGTTTCGATCATTATGAGTCTAGACCCGAAGAATCTTCATCACAGCCTTAACCCGCTGACAAAAGCTACTCTCCTACATACATACATCCATACAGTTCGCAAATTTCTACACGGGAACCCAATTCATTTCAAAAGATAGAACACCATACCACCTTCGTTTTGAGAAATAAAACTATGATGAGAAGTCATATCAAAACCACCAGTCAAGAACAATAACAACAACATAAAATAATAATAATAATAATAATAATAATAATAACAATAATAATAATAATAATAATAATAATAATAATAATAATAATAACTGATCATACACAAATTAAAGTTCCGATTAAAAAAAATCTTGAAGACTGAATTGTTCTCTAAAAATAAATTTAAAGCAATTAACTCAACGGAAATTGGACTTCCAGCTCTGACTTATTCCAGCTCTGACTTATTCCTTCGGTGTGGTAAGATGGTCTCAAACTGATTTAAACATCTTTATCCGAACTACACTAACAAGATTGCATCATAAAAATCAGCCATAGACCGCCTTTATCTCCCAAGAAAAGAAGGTGGTAGAGGACTTTTGGACCTTAAATCACTCTGTAATAAGGAAATGATAAACCTGAGACAATATTTTTTTACAAAAGCAGAATCATCAAATCTTCATCAAGCAATTGTTGCTTGGACCACTCATCTACACCGATCTATTTGTCAGATAGATATTTTACTCCGACTGTTAATCCAATGTAAGAAAGCATTCAGACTTTGGAAGTCTAAAGCCCTTCATGGAAGATACCCCCATTCACTTAAAAGGGCCAGCAAAGAATTTTCGGGGTTTTGGTTAAAGGATGGATGTCTCTTTGCTGAAACAGAAGGGTTCATCCATGCTATCCAGGACCAAGTGATAGCGACAAACAATTATAAGAAATTTATTGAGAAATTAGATGTATTTGAAAAATGCAGGATGTGTTATAAGTATTCTGAAACAATAGATCACATAATACCAGGATGCTCCAACTACGGAATGCCTCAATAGACATAATCTCACCATAAGTATAATGCATATGGCACTTGCTAAAAAAAAATTGATTTGTTTTGAACATACCATTAGGCAGCTTAGAATAAGGTTTGCTATTTTGACCCCTTAATTCCCCTTAAATACCGGCTGCATTGCACCGAGAACTGAAAGACAACAATAATAATAAGAATAATAATGATTCATTCATTCATTTTATTTCAGTTAGATTTTATCACAGTCCTATTAGGAAGCATTTGTATAGCTTCCTATCAACAGGTGCTACAGTTGAGTACATACATATATATAGTGATATATTTGAGCTTTTAGTTATATTTGATACAATTTTGGAAATAGTAAAAGACTAAAATTGCCGATAATACATTAATTAATAATTTTAGGATGAAAGTTTCTGAATAAGGTAAGTTTACTTAAACAGTTAACTAAGTATACAAGGTTGTTGAAGTTTTAGAAGTTACATATAAAAAAAATCTATAATTAATGTTTAAAAACAGTAAATGTAACATGTATTTTAAATAACGATGTATATATTGCATAACGATTACATAACGATTACAGAACGATGTATGTATAAAAACATATCTGCATTTACAAGTAATATGCATACATATAATCATATACACAAGTACTATATACACATACACAAGTAAGTGTGAAGAAGATAAATGGAAAATCAAATAATAATAACAATAATAATTTAAGGACGTATTCTTTTTCTTCTTCTTTTTCTAAACCTTTTCCCACTTCTCTGTGGGGTCGGCGTTCCCTTCTTTTATTCTTCATTTCTCTCTGTCTAGGGCTTCCTTTCTCGTCCATCCTTTTCCCATCAGATCTTCAGCCACCTTACCTCTCCATCTGAGCTTGGGTCTCCCACGTTTTCTCTTTTCTGGCACCTCCAACATCCCCAATCGCTTTCCTAGTAATCTTCGTTGTACATCCAAATCATCTCAGTCTACTTTCCTGAATTTTCCTGCTTACCTTGACTGTCCCTCTGATGTGTTCATTCCTAATCCTACCCTCTCTCGTTACAGTACTCATCCATCTTTGCATTGTCATTTCTGCTATTCTATTTTTCTTTCCTGTGCCTTGGTGTCTGTCCAAGTCTCAGTACCATACATCATTACAGGTCTTACCACCCCCTTGTTCAATTTTCTTTCATCTTGCAGCTTACGTTCCTGTCGCACAACATTCCACTCATTTCCCTCGAATTCATCCACCCACATTGGATTCTATGGACTACTTCAGCCACTAACTGTCCATCCTTCTCCCAATTTTGACCCCAGTTACTTGAATTCTCTTACAGCTTTCACCTTGTTGTTTTATAAATATGTCTTCTTGCTCATCCTTCGAAACCATATAACGGTACTTAGTCTTTGCTCCACTGATTTTCATTCCTCTTTCCTCTAACTCCTTCTCCAGCTTTAGCTCTAACTATCCCTTCACAGAGAACGATGTCATCAGCATACTCCATGGTGCTTCACACTTGATGACCCTCACCATAACCAAGTCAAACAAATACGGACTAAGTGCTGATCCCTGATTTAATCCAACTTCCACGGTGAAACCTTCTGTCATATCTTCTGTCCTTAATAATTTAAGGGCGTTTATAAAAGCTGTCACACTTGCTTAAAAATTAAAAATTAAGAATTAAAAATGTCTTTAAAAAACTTTTACAGGAGATCCAGATCAGATTTCAGTCTTTTAATAAGCTTTCTTCAGTGAGCATGGTCTGGATCTCCTGTAAAAGTTTTTTAAAGACATTTTTTAATTTTAAAGTAATTGTTATAGCTTAATAAGTCCTTAACAACAGATGTCAAATTTATCCGCAATAATAATAATTTAACTTTGATTTTAATTAATTAATTAAAAAGATTTTGTATTTGGCTACAAAGATTTCTTTTTATTTCTTTTAATATATAAAAAAAACCTATTTAGAGTAACAAAGGAAGGAAAAGATAATAATAAGTAAGTTAAAATAAAATTAAAGTTAATACAATCATTGATAACTTGAAACGCAAAAAAGCATTAAACATTAAACGAGCAAACCCAAAAAAAACCATGCAATTTTAAAATAAACATTAGTTATTCTTATCGACTGATTTCAAGAAAACTTTTTAGTTAAACTAAACTAACTAAACCTTTTAGTTAAAACTTGATGTGTGCAGACAAAACTATGGTCTCATATTCTTCCGCTTCCTAATTTTTTACTGTTTTTAAGCCTTCCTATCCTGTAATTGGAGGAAAATAAATTCAAGATTTTATTTCGTTATTAAAAGTAAAGAGAAATACATTCATCGATTGATAAAAATCTAAACAAAACATTTAAAATATGGTTTATCCCTTATTACAAACTGTGAAGGTTGGAACTGCTTTACTTTCGGAAACATAGAGTAGTTAATTCTAACAAGTTGTTTGCAAAACGAAATATAATGCCTAACAGAATTATTTTGACGATCACGTTTGCGCGAGAATTACGAAAAACACGAGATTTCGCCATTAGCCTCTTCAGCAGGTCTCAAGGAATTTAGTATTTTTAATGTCTGTCACTAGGAAAATGTTACATAATGAATTTATTGTTTGTTTATTGACTGATTTCCGTTTATTAAAACTATAGTAAAATGTAGTAAAAGTCTCATGCATTTCCCTGTATTATAATTCATTTAAATGTTTCAATATTTTGTGAGAAGACATGGATAGAGACTATTCTCGTGTAAATCACGAAAATACGGGATCGTCAACATAAATCTGTTAGACATTAGATGTAACCATTCTTCCCTGTGGTAGCCTCTCTTGTTATTTAGAAGGTTATTTATTAAGATAGAGCTTCCTGAAAGTTAGCCAAAGTCATCGCTAAGAGAAAAAAAGTTATGTCAGCCTAAAATCCGATTCCGAATGGCAGGCAGTTGTAAGGAGCGCATCATTGTTGTGAATCATTGCGTTTGTTATTTTACGTCTGCGCAGTTTAATTTGGTCTGGACCAAACAAGAACAGTAAAGAGTAAAGTGATATTCCATTATATACAATTACAGTATTGTTATTCTCAAAATACCTTTCAAGTTTATAATTATCGAACATGTTCCTCTGGTGTACATTTATGAATTATGTGATGAAAATGCTGTTGCTGCTAAAGTTTTCCGATTCTGGACTCGACGACGCGACGTTGCCAGAACCACAGACTACGAATCGGAAAATCTCATATTATTTTTTTAAGCTTTGAGGGAAACGATTCGCTGTAAAGAGTTCATAAACCGCATTAAAAAGAAACTCAATATGACGTCATTCTTGATATATCCATCATAGACACTTGTAAACCATGGCACAATCAATTTGCAGGCAATATTTTATGTTAGTTTATTTCCATAAAAGATTTTTCTTCAAATTCTGACTAAAAATCACTCCGAATACATAGTAATATGATTTTTATTTACTAAAAATAACAATTCTTTAAAATATGCCCATTCCTAGTGAATTGCTCTTCGTCGTCAGTTAGTTGCTCCGATAGTTTTACACTGGAAGTATTTCTGTGTACAGTCGCTGGTGTGTTATGGATTTCAATTTTAAGTTGACGACTCCAATGAAACTGATAAAGTGTTTGTTTTCATTTGATAAAAGTCCTTCAGTTCCTCAATCTGTTGAAGGAGTCTTGTAATTTCATGCGGTTGATTGGGCGTGTGAAATCAGAAGGAAACAAGAACTAATATTTATTTTGTATCTAAATAATCTGATAAAGAAAAATACTCCCACAAATTAGAAAGAAAAAAAGATATTTTCTTATGATTATTAAAGTAAATAAAGCAATACAAAAATAAATACTTATAAGTATAGTTTTATTATGACTATTTTTCAATCGGTCATTATGAATAATAAAGTTTGTTCATTTCTTTTTACGTTTTCATAAAAAGTTACATTTTAGTCTTTATTTGTTACTTTTTTTGTTTCAGTAATATATATACGTGAAATTGTTGAAAAAAAAATCTATCCTTACAAAAAGACTTAATGCCACGCATTATATCGTTTTAGAAAAATATATCATTTCTTTACCTCTTATTTCTTTATTCATTAGCGATAGGACATTTTCTTCGAGATGCTTTTTTTTTTTTTTGCATCAGAATGTATATTAATGTTTTGCATCAGAGTAAACATATATAGCTTAAAGTTGTTTTACCAACTTTCGGGTAACTGCATGGTAAAGAGCCGTTGGTAAAGAACTACGGAAAAAATTAAAACTCAAACAACTATTTGTAACTGAAATCTAAGCTTTTATTTAAAAGTTAAGCATTTTTTACTGCCTTTAATATTCATGAAATGACAACAAAAGTAGCTTATGACAAAAAAAAAAAAAAAAAACAACAAAGAAATGAATAAAAACAAGTGAATATAATTTTATGCTAAAGCTTAAATTTAAGGGCGACCCATAATAATAAAAATAAGAAAAATATGTATATACGGATTCGAACCGATAACCTTCAGTATATGAGTTGTAGACCTTAAGCATCAAACTATAACTGACAACTGAAATGAAATGGTTGCATTTCTAACATTTAATCTAATAGCGGAAATCCAGTGAAATCAATACCAAATATCTCGAGCATGTGGGTGTGTGTGTGTGTGGGGGGGGGGGGGCGTTCACGCATGAAAATACCCTATTCCTGGTGTTGTGAATCCGGCCTTTAGTTCGGGAGTTTTTAAGGGATACAATGATAACAATGCCAAATATCACAAGCGTAGGGGGGCGTTAGTCCCTTAAAATACCCCTATTCCTTTGGTGTTTGAGCCTCTGAACGCGATGTGAAATCCGTTTGTCGATCCGACCTTTCGTTCTGGAGTTGTAAGGGGTGGACAAACACGGACGGACGGACAGCAGAAACGCAATAGTTACCGATTTTGGTCGTTATTACAATAGCTTTCAAATGGGTCGGGCATCAATTAAGTTTTTATAAACTCCGATCACCTCTGGAGGGATATATCCCTAGATATTACGTAATCATTCCTATATCGATTGAGTGAAAGGCTTGAACTTCTATATGGTTTCGCTCTATTTCTTCTAAGAATAAGTTACATAATAAAGTCAATAATCAAGAGCTTTCGAGTAGCTTCCATCCGTTAAAAAATTTATAAATGTCAAAATGTAAAACATTGATAGACCTAAAATGGAGTAGAAATGAGATAAAATTCTGAAAGAAAATAAAGATTTTACTTAAAAATATAAAATTAAAATATAAATCATTATAGTTATAAAAAAAAATTTGAAACCACAATTTAAATTACACTTGAAAGTTCCACTTAAAAATCATTTGTGAAAACATACATTCCAAAATCACATTTAAAATACGAAACCATATTTGTTGATATGGAAATGCTTAAAATTGTGCTTCTGAATAATTTTTTAAAAAAACAATATAATGCTTAAAGTCACAGCAGTAACTCTATTATTAAAAATTATTATTTTTTGTGAATAATATTCAAAATACAGAACTTTAATAAAAAGTACGGTTAATAAAAATATTTAATTAAACATACATGTTTCGCAGTAACGAACTGCATTTTCAAGTGAGTGTTCAGGATATCGTTTAAGAGGATAGTTACTTTTAATTTTGTTATTTTGTAATTAAGTGCTTAATAATTTATGTAATTAAGAATTACATAATATTATTTACTAAGTACTAAATGCAGTGCCGGCGTGGCCGAGCGGTCTAGACGGCGCGGCGGTCTGCCGTTGCGGCTAGTAGGCCGGTACCCGGATTCGAATCCCGGTCGGGGCATGGATTCTTCTTCTGTTTCTCCTTCTATCCGTACCGCCTATTCACCCTGGCAGTTAGGGTTAAAATGCATCTCCCAATCCGCCATTGAAAGTCAGCGTGGGAGATTAGATTTTCCACCCCCCTGGGACTGTCTCTGGGGGACTGTCTCTGGGGGAGGCCTTCGTCCAGCAGTGGTCTGATAAAAAGGCTGTTAAAAAAAAAAAAAAAAGAGTACTAAATATTTATTATGTAATTTATTCTTCGAAGAATGGGGTCTCTTAGCCAAATGGTAAAGCGCTTGGTTGGAGAAGCCGGATTGAACCCCGACCCCTGCGATTTTTGAAAGCTGAATTATCCTCCAGACGGGTCCAGAGGTCCACCCAGCTCTCTGTGAAATGGTTAATCAGGCTTCTTTTCCTGGGATGCATCTCAGTCCCAATCATTGAAATGCTGGGAATCTTAATTCTAGCACCCCTAAGTGCCATAGGATGTACTGTGGGTGGCATTCCCCATCTCACATTAGCTGCCCGATGCTTCCCAGCATGCAACAAGCTCTCCGCTCTTAGACTGGTTTATTGCAACCTTGCAGGAGAGGAGAATAAATAGGACAGGAGTGTTGTTTCTTTTTCTGATTGTAACTTTTCAGGCTTTGGCAAGCCTGGTCCACAAGCTTTACGTGACATAGGCTGATTTACTAGCTGTAAAAGCAGTCGTAAGAGCTGAATGGAAGTTTATCCCATCGTCGAGCAATGCAGGAAAGCACTACTTCGTAATGTGACATCGGAAATGCACCCGACAATACGTACTACAAGCTTGTCTGTAGAAGAAATGGAACAAACTGTACAGAAGTTCAAGTCAATCACTTTTCATGATTCAATGATTATTAGAGAGTTCCATCCACAGGTGATCGGAATTTATTACAACTTTGCTGGCGAACAACTTGTACATTTCTACTTACAAAACCTTTTTTATTGAGTTTACAGAGTAATTTTATTTATTTATTTATTTATTTATTTATTTATTTATTTTTTATTTATGTTTTGTTGTCGTAAGCTATTGATGGGTTTATGTTAATTTTAGCTCAGTTATTTTTATTAAAACGGAAAGTAATTGCATCTTTTTATCTATTTTCTTTTCTTTCCATGTCGCAAGATATTGCTATTGTCTGAGAAGATTGACAAAGTTCCTTATTTCGTCTTGAAGACGATCCTATCCTCAAGACATTCATTTTAACTCGATCACTTTCATTTGAATCTTGGTGTGTTTGTTTTGTTTTGTTTATTTGCCCTGGGATGGAAAAAAAAAAATTAATTAAGTGTAACTCAGTTATTTTTATCAAAGTAAACTTCACATCCCTAAATAAAACCACAGCCAACTGATTGTATTTTTTTATATAAAGTTTATATTATTAAGAAAATAATAACAAAAATCAAAATTAAAATTTTTTTTTGTTGATATTTGTAAATATAAAGTTGATTTAACCATTCTGAAAATTTATAGATTTAATCTTTTAAATACATCTTAAATATTCATAAATTGAAATTCAATTTCACTTAATGGTAATTTCAGTCTTAATGAATAGGACCTTCCACAAAAGAGAAACCTTTGCATTTATGAGGTCGGAAAAGTCCTTTGTTGAATTCTTATCTCTTATTTAATTAACAACGGATGGTTATTTTAAATCTGATAATTCCTCTCGATGAAAGTTCCTACTCTCATTAGAACAGTGGACTCAAATTTATTTCAGGAGCCACAATTAGATGTATTAGTCTCATTGGGTAGGCGAATCAAAGCTGAATAGAAGCTTACAGTCAATTCTCGTTCAACGGCTGGGATTACGTAACTGGAAAACCCTGGATTAAAGGAAACCGCGATTATTGAAGCATTGATTCTGTGGGAGAAATGAGTTTAAGTTCCCGAGAACCCTCTTCACTATACACTTTCACTACCATAAAAACATTTTTTCATTTACTATTCTTGTAAAGAACTCCCAATGAAGCGTTGTTGAAATTAAATTAATTAATAACACCAACAGCGTAAAACACTGAGAGCAAGTGGGATATTATCAGAACGACGTCGAAAGTTCTTAATGCAACAGAAGACCGCAGCTTTCCTTGGTGGAGCTCGTGTTGATGCTGTGCTATAGTCCTCTCAGAATTTTTTTAGCTATTGCGAATGAACGCGAAGAGAACGCATGTATGGAGAAATGAATAACGATTTTGTAGAAGCGGATAAGAGAATTCCCAAGAGTGAAATAAGCGGATAATGAGGATAAAAATAAAACGAAGGTGTTCGGGTCAGAATGTAATAGTTCAGAAATATTTCATGTAATGGTGGCTTCTGTTAATAGAAGTAAAATCTATAAATGCGTGGAAACAAATTCACGGAGTCAGAAAATAGAGCAATATTTTGTTTCATTTTGTTTTTCTGTACAGACATTGGACAGTAAGAATTACCTCCACATTCCAAGCTTACTTTTTATTCAAGACATTAGATTGAAACGTCATGTTTCTCTGAAGAATTGTCATATTAAAGAAAAGTTGTCGTATTATCAATAATTAATAAGTATATCTTAAAAAACTAAGTGTTTTCAATACATCTTGTCTTCTAAGGTGATCTAAAAAAAGTTTGTCTTCACGAAAGCTTCGCAGAGTTTTTAAGAGACTGAGATGTTTCTGTGAAACCGAAAAAATATTCGAGTCAATTTAAGTCAATGTGGAACCATAGATGACACTAACTTCTACAACCTCTTTGATATCCTGAAAATACCGCTAAAAGATTACCTCGAAAAGTCTAATGTCTGATAGTATATGTGAACTGAATGGATTCTGTCCCCTAGCTGTGATATAGATGTTACACGAATTCTTCGTTATCCATCCCAAAGATACAGAGTCACCAACAGAGATCTTTTCCACTCTTTCCTCGTTCTGTGATCTCCTGTTTATTCAAGGTCTTTTGACGTCGTGTTCCTCTGAAGGA
>JAFIDM010012231.1:112716435-112728152 GCA_023159025.1 Thereuonema tuberculata
AATAAACAGCTATGTTATTGAAATATGTATTTACTGTTTATTATTGTTTACAGTTTCTCTTACTCCGAAAATATATCATATTACGTGATAGTTTACTAACAAGATAAGACTCGTTTCATCTCTAACCTCAGGTTACGGACTGTTTTCTTTTATTCGACTAACTGCTGCGTGAGTTCGCGTCGCATTAGATGTACTATAGTGTAAATAATACACTACCCATATTACATATAGTGTATTATGACCTAATTTGGTCATTTATGTATGTATTTTAAGTTTTAAACATCTCACCAAATTTAAATGTAAAATAACTACATTTAATACAAAAAGCAAATTTTCGAAAAGATTGCGTCTTTTCTTTCTCAAGCCTAAAATAACAATAATTTGAAGAACAATACTCTAAATTACATAAAATTCCTCGAGAAAATATAAATAATATATGAAAATGATACCATTTAGTTCCAATCTTTGTTTCTTTAACAATAATATACGATGGGGCTTAACAATTTAGTTCCTTGATTGTAACCTTATTATTATATTTTGTGCATATTTTATCTACAAAACTTTTAGCTAATCTTGTGAAAAATTTCTCTATTTCCTTACCATCATTCCTATTCATGTTTTTTTCTTTTTGTGTTCCGGATACACATGCTTTCTATTATCTTTCTTATTTTGGTGTCTCTTTCAATATATAAAATTTGTATCTCGTTGTTAATACAATGATTTCTGTTCACACAATGTTCTGCTACTTCTGATTTTTCAATGTACTTGTTCCTAATGCTGGTACCATGTTCCGTCATTCGTTCCTTCACTGTTCTTTTAATCTCGCCCAAATAGAATAAATCGCAATTCTTGCATTCTATTTTGTAAATTATACCCATTTCATGTTTTTTAACAGTACTATTCAATTTGCAACATAAAATGTTTTTCAGTTTGTTGTTATATTCAAATCCAATATTGAAACCAAAACTTTTGCAAATTTCTTTTAAAGTCAGACTATTTTTGTTTAAGTATGGTATGAAATATCTTCTGTTGTTATTTGTTGTTAACTCTTTAATTTTCAATGTGTGGTATTGTTTTATAGTTTTATTTACGAATTTCTCCTTGTACCCATTTTTACTAAGGATTCTTTTCATATTCATAATTTCTCTATTGAATTCATCTTCACTACTTGTGTTGACGTCAATCCTTTGCATATAGTTTTCAATTATGTTTCTTTTTATGTTTATGCCATGTCCTGATTCATAATTTAGTATGTGTTCACTTTTGTATTTTTTTGTATAATGTTTCATAATTATCTTATTCTCATTTCTAGTTAAGCATATATCCAAAAAATTTAGACTATTGTCCACTTCCTTTTCTACTTTAAACTTGATTTCATCAGTAATCTTGTTAATTTCTGAGAAAAACTTGTCAAATTGTCTATCGGTCCCGTACCAGATTATTAAGATATCGTCCGCATATCTGTAATATTCAAATTTATATTTCGTCTTTTCCAGTAATTTGCACTCCCAAAAATTCAAAAATATATCACACAAGGTTCCTGACAATGGAGATCCCATTGGGAATCCTTTTACCTGTTGATATATTTTATCTCTATGTTTGAAATATGCGTTCTTAGTGATTAATTCAATTGTACTCATCAATTCATTATTATCTAATTTTTGTTTCATGAGCCATTCTTTATTCTTAAATGCCATGCTTTCTACTATGGATAATGTCTCATCCACTGGAATATTGGTATACATGTCATTTATATCCAGAGAATACATATGAAATTTCTTCTTATTATTAAATAGATGTGCTATTTTTTGAATCAAGTCTTTTGAGTTTTTTACTATTAATTCTTCTTTTGGAAGTTTGAAGTTTCTTACAATTTTGTTGATGAATTTGGCCAAATTATGTACAGGAGAACCATAGGCGTTTATTATTGGTCTTACTGGATTATCAATTTTATGGGTCTTTACTCTTCCCTCCATTGTGGGTGTTCTGCAAGAATCTTTCATAATTTCATCTTTCTGTTTTGGATTTATTGATCCATTTTCTTTCATATTTGTTATCAATGTTTTTACTTTGTGATACAAAGTATATGTAGGGTCCTTTTTTAATTCCTTGTAATGTTCCTTATCCTTGACAATATCATCTAATTTTGATAAATATTCATTCCGATTCATAATTACCATTTGGTTGCTCTTCAAATTATTGTTATTTTAGGCTTGAGAAAGAAACGACGCAATCTTTTCGAAAATTTGCTTTTTGTATTAAATGTAGTTAATTTACATTTAAATTTGGTGAGATGTTTAGAATATTTAATAGTAGAGGCTTTAGAAGGAAAGATCTACTAAAAAAGTATGGAAACTTTACATATTTTAAGTTTTGCCTAATTTTTTCATAAAATTAATTTAAAAGTATTTGAACATATGTGTGACTTAGTATCATGTACTGGATGTGTGATTTCTGCCATACAACGGCGTATGCACTGCACCGTAAATGACTCAACTTTCGATCAACTCGAGCTTCGACACTTTGAACTCATCGTAAGTCAAGAGCTATCTGTATTTCCATGCAATCACTAAACAAATTTTATATATTATTTTTCTGTAAAAAATATTTTACGTATGCCACTTTCATAACTGAAGTAATAAAAGAATGGAGCCTATCTAGAAGAATAAAAATAGAAAACATATTTAAAATGAAATGATACAACCGGTTTCGATTTACATAAGACCTTTCTCAAGTAGCAATAAATTAACATTCGACAGTCTTTATAAAGAATTTACAATCTTCGGAGAGGCAACAGGAACCAATCAGCAACAAGGAAACGTCATACTCCCGAAATGCACCAGCATCTAATGAAAAAGACGCTTGCCCAATGACGGTATCAAAGACGTAGCCTATCGAGAATCACCTGAAAGATCATCTAGGGAAGGAAAAAACAAAACAAAACAAAACAAAACAAAAAATCTTTTTCCTCCCTTTTAATTTATAAATAACAAACAAATTACCAAGTTACATCTTATCTTTTCCCATTCATTATTTTTACTTATTTTTATTAAAACCGTATTCATAAATGATATTGTCTGACACACAACCATTATAGCAATCCTGAGTTACGATAGATTCTTTACATTTTCTTACGTAATCGGTCTTAGATTCAGCAATAGCCTTAACATTATCAACGTCCAAAACATGTCCCATCTTGTGACAATGATGTGCCGTTAAGTAATTACAATTTCTATTCTTAACAACAGAAACGTGTTCGGAAACACGGGTTTTTAACAATCGTTTGGTCTCCCAAATATTGACAGATGCTATTCTTACATGGAATGGAATAAACTACTTACTTTTTTTTCCTTATTGAATTGGGATTTAGAAGAATTAATCCTTTTTTTCCCTGTTTAATTGATCCTTAACAGAATTATTGCAGCCAAATGTAACAGTAATGTCTTGAAGCGTCAAAATATTAGAAACGGTAGGAAAAATCTGTATGAAATGGAACAGAAACCAATTTCTTACTATTATTTACATTAAATTTACAATTATTATAGAGATCAATGAACATAATTCGGAATCCATTGTTTTAAAAACTCAAACTGAATAACCATTACTTAAAAAAATGTGGGCGATCTTATTAATTTCTTCATTTAACAAGTCCTCTGAACTAGAGATTTTGAAAGCACGAATAACTGTTATTTTTATCACATTAATTTTAAATGAGATAAAAGGACAAAATTTAAATTTATTCCAGAAAAAGTAGGTTTTCGAAAAACAGAAGTAAACGAAACATTATTCGAAATCAAAACATCAACGAAAGGGATTTTTTTATTTATCTCCATTTCAATCTTAAGCAGTAGATTGGAATGAATGCTTTCAAAAATATCTTCAATCGCAATTGCAGTATCCTCCATAGCATAAAAAAACAGATCGTCCCCATAGGTAGGCACGTCAACCAGCCCTTCCCCCAACGATATCTTCAGCAAAGTCATCGCCATCTCATCCAAAACAGCTGACGATGAGAAACCCATGAATAAACCACTGCTTTGTAAATAAAATTTATCATTAAACATAAATATTTGGGTATCCAAAACAGCTTTAATCATTATCATAATTTCAGATTTAGATACTTCAGCACTTATACTCTTTGAAAGATGATAATCTAATGGCGGAGTGCACCAAACTTCAGTTAACTTAAAGGACTGCTATTTGGACGGAGCTAAAATTAGTGAGGGGTGCTGCTCCACAAAAATTTTAGCCTTTGTTTTAAAATTGTGCGAAAGGAAACAAACATAAATTTTCTTTTTATACATGTTTCCTTTCACAGAAGTGTTTTTTTTTTCAACCAAATTAAGGGAAATACAGGTAAACAATGAATCTACATCTAAAAAAGAAAAAAAAAAAACTTACAACCTGCTTTTAGTTTAAGTTTTTTTTAACTTATCTATTAACTCTAAATTATTACAATATTAATAAATTCTATATTATGCGTTATAGAGTTATGATTTTATCTTAAGAATTTGCAATTTACTGAAAGTGAAATAGTGTTTCGACGAAATACTATCAATCAACTATGAATCATTCTGAATCGCTTTGATATTTTCGTGAAAGTAAATCTGAGAGAAAGGTATTATTAATTTACTGCATATCTTATTTTGGAGGGAGGGGAGATGTCAGTAATGTAGCTCCATTAGATTTCCGCAACCTAGCGACACTCATTACCCCTTTTGGTGGCTGTCTTTCTAATAACTGTTTTGGTCGCTTAAAACTTCTGTCCATTATAAATGGAAATAAAATCTTATCACGAAATATCTCTTTTTTGTGTGTGTGAACTTTTTCACTGCAAACAACAACACATAAATAAAAGTCTTAACACAATTTTAAAAATCAAAATATTTTAAAATTCTAGCTCTAAACATTTTTGAATACTCTGTCATTTCTTTAAAAATCTCGTGGAAACAAACGAACGAATTGAATTCAGATTACAATTGTGTCAGTAATAACTGGTGAACACTTGCCTAGGTGACATAAAATAAACAATATTTTTTCACAATTTTTCACAATTCTCTTTGGTCAACTCTCTTTTCGATGTAATCAATGCTAACTTCAAAAACTAAAACAAAAATGTATATACTAATATTATGCTAATCGCTATTCAAAGCAATCTTCTTTAATTAATTTGGAATCCAATAAATGTTTAATTAAAACAAATCACTGATGAAATTAAACAAGATTCGTTGTCCACTGCTTAAAATTACTTCGCATTTTCAATTAAAATGAGATATAAATAAACATCCCATGTTTCTTCTTCAAATCTTTTCTACTGTAAAGTATATTATTAAGCATCTTCCACTACACCAGAAATAAATGTTAAACACTACATTTATTTCGAGAAAAAAACAGCAAATTTTCGAGGAGAAAATAAAGAACGTCTCCTCTTCTTCAAGCCTTTATAAATAATAATATTAACATTAAGTCACGAGATTTTTGCAATGAAAAGAATACTAAAATTAGAAAAATAATCGAAAGCTTATGCATAAGGACCTCAAAAGGATACAACTTAAATAGAACTGATGGGATTTATATGGATGAAGGTATAGTAAAATTAGGCAAAGATTTAATTGATAAAGAATATTTTAATCCCAACAATAAAGTAATAATTGAAGATCTGGATTGTAAAAAACAATTGAATTTGGATACACAACTCGAGGATTATTGTGAAGAAGACGACATTCTATAATATTGTATTAATATTTGTATTGTTCATATGATATTCACGAATATTGTAAATTCTAATCTCGTAACTTAATAATATATTATATTAATATTCTATTGTTTATTCACGGATATTGTAAATTCAAAATCTCGTGACTTAATGTTAATATTATTATTTGTAAAGGCTTGAAGAAGAGGAGACGTTCTTTATTTTCTCCTCGAAAATTTGCTGTTTTTTTTTCTCGAAATAAATGTAGTGTTTAACATTTATTTCTGGTGTAGTGAAAGATGCTTAATAAAATGAGATATTTTTCGATTACTCGTTTGTTAACAAAATTATTTGAAAACATTTATTTTTATTGTCTCGTAGTATATAAAAAAATTCCTTAGTAAAATGGTATTAAGACTTATCATTGAATATTTCCATAGGAAGAATAAGTCTTTTTAATAATTTCTTTTTAATTATTTGAAGTAATTATTATTTAAAATGTTAAAAGTCAGATTTATCAGAATTCAGGATTTAAACAATGAAATTTGTCTTGGGTGTAACAATGACATAATTCATAAAATTCGTACATTAAAAATGTTTACCATAAAAAGAACATTATTGTAATTTAGCGAAAGTTAATATTAATTTTTGTATTTATTTTTTTTTACATTTATTATCTTATTTTAAAAAAAATAGGAATTGAAGGTAAAAAAACCTCAAAATGACTGAACTCTGCGATGCGAGAAAAGATCGAACGCTTGCATAATCAGTAGCGGGGGTTGTAGTATTAAAAGCAATAATCCAATTTCCCGTATTCTAAATTACTGCCTTCATTTATGCCACGAGGAATGCTGGCACAGAATCATATTTAAGCAAGTTGGAGGGAAACGTCTAAACAGCATTCTAATAAAGACAAAAAAGAAAGAGAAGGTAAGATTGCGTGACTCAACCGTTTAATTGCAAGCAATCTCAACGGAATATTCTTCGCTTATTTGGTTCCTACGTGGAGCGAGGCCTGAGGCTCCTACGTGCAGCAGCTGCGTTGCCAACATACAACTACGCCTCCGAACTAACCACTGTTAATTTGGCACCTCGTGTTCGGTTGAACCGTTATTCGAATACAGAGAATCTCTAACCAAAGTAAACACGTCTGAGCAACCACTGCTTTCACGTGGGTGTCTCAGCAAACACAAAAGAAAACGGTAGCACAAAGTGGAAATTCCAAAGGAAAATCCTGCCCAGAAAAGTTCTTATCCAGAAAAGCGTAACAAACGAAGGCACAAAGCTAAAAGAAGGAATTCGCACCCTGAGCTGTCACCGGGAAGAGACTGGGACGGACCGTTTCGTCCTTTTTAGGATTCATCAACCAGCCAAACTCCTCCGATGAAAGACTCAGAAGGTGCGAGACCTCCCCTCGACGAAATCCTAACCAAAAATAAACAAAAATACAAAATACAAATGTTCCTTCTCCTGAAATCCGCTAGGCACAAAAGGAATTTATTGAAAGCATTTAATAAAAAGAACGAAGCCGTGTGTTTAAAATGAAAAGAGATTTAACGTGCCTGAATAATTCAAAAAAGTGTAATAAACGAAGGCACAACGCTAAAAGAAGGAATTCGCACCCTGAGCTGTCGCCGAGAAGAGACTGGGACGGACTATTTCGTCCTTTTTCCTTTCGTTTGTTACACTTTTTTGAATTATTGAGGCTCGTTAAATCTCTTTTCATTTAAAGTTCTTATCCAGTTTGAACAGGAGTAGAGTTCGTAGAATGAAGTTATCCAAAGAAATGGATAAACTATATATTACTAAAACATAATAGCTGTCGACTGGCAATTTATTGAAACAGCTAATAGAATTTCGATTCATAATTGAATGTTCTTTATAAAATTCAATAACTCTTCAAAACAGCAGCAAATTTGAATTAAATTCAAAACACAAGCACTACTTCAAGTTCTTTGTATTTTATTTTTTTTAATCATGTTAAAACTAAGAAGCATAGTTATTGACGTATCGAGGGTGGGTCAGATTTGTAGGGATTTGATTCCTCCCCATTAAGTTAAAGTGTAACGTGGCCTTTGGGGAACGGGAGCTAAGGCTTCTTGACTAACGGGGGTAAGTTGAGGTAGGTGGTCAGCCTGAAACCCTAATAAAGAAACACGGTACCCATTCATCATAAGGCTGGTGGTCCCTAAGACCCAGGGGGAAGAGAATTCAGCGTCAAAGAATCTTCGACCTCCGCCGGTAATTGAACCCGACTCCTCCAGCCTGTATTCAAGGTGTTACCACTTGGTTGAGCCAAGTGTAGGAGGAAGAAAAATGGAAGAAATTTAACATTTTTGGGCTTTTTTTGTTGAAAACCATCATTTAAATTTAACCCACCGCCCCAAACCCCCGCCTCAACAGGAAAAACACGACTTTTATTTTTTTTCCCTTTTTTTTCTTAACGGCTAAAACCTGCCGTTATATCCCTTGCCATTCCACATTGGCAAGTCTCTGTTTTAATTAGATAAACAAATATTTGTAACAAGTATTGTTGTTATAGAATATAGAAATTAAGATTAAATGAACCATTATCGAAGTTATTTCAAGTTATTCTGAAGTTGAATTTATTTAAGATTGTTGGTTAGTCGATTGTAGTTATTTTTACCAGTAACCCGTAAGTCATTCGCTGTCATTTGTCAGTTGCAAACGGAAAAATGTGAAAAGGTCGACTTTTCTCCAATAAAACTATAATCCTGTAAACTGTATCACTCCGCGAAATTTCATCGTTGAAACTTCTCTAAAAACATTCGAATTGAATAAATTGACAACAGTAGCTGCTACTGGACAACGATATCTATTTATTTATTTATTTTTTCTGAATGAAAAATAGTAACTTTCAAATCTCACCTATCTTTTGGATAGAATTCTCTAGACTTTTACATCTATGTTTCTTACTGCTCGTTTTCTGCTATTGGGATGTAAAATAATTTGTAAAACAAAACAAATATGCAGATGATATATTAATCCAATGTAGAGATTTGATATTTACGAAAAATATAAGAATTCAAAATAAAAAGTGTATTTCTACTCACGATTTAATTTTTAAATGAGGACGGTTGTTTCAGTTTCTTAGTTCTCATCAGAGTAGGTCAGAATTATCTCTCCAACCTTCAAACATCTCATTCTTATTATTTATAAATTTTAATTTTGGATATTTTATATTAAAAAATTAAATAAATAAAAGAAGCTACAATTTTAAAAAATAAATTCAAGTTAAAATAAAAATTAAAAAAAATTGTAATTAAAATAAATGTAATTCAAATTTAATATTAAAATTGTGAGCTTATAACATGTTTACAAAACAATCATTGAATTAAACACTAGAGTAGAATTTTATTTAAAATATTTTATTGGTGTAAGATGTGGTTGAGATGTGTAGAGTAAAATGCTAACAAAAATTCTAAAAAGAGTTAAAATGTTTATAAATTTATTTAAAAGAGAGTACTAATACTAAAAAGGTTTAAATATGTTTATTTTTTGTTTTTACCAGAAGTATTTTATTCTATGTTCTCTAGAATCTGCACTTTATTACTTAGGATGAAGAAGTTAGAAATTTTGAGGAAATTAAGAGAATGGGCTCTGTTTTGAAAATATTCCAAATTTACTTAGTACCAATGAATAATTAGAAAAATAAATGTGACAAAAAATTAAAACGTAAAATTATGGAAAATAAATGAAGTTGCTAGAATAAAAACACGAAACGGATATTTGTAATATTCGTAAGGCATTTCCGGTCTGATGTTCTAATTCTGCTTCATCAGATCGTAAAATAGTTGACTTTATCATTTCTGACGGAACACTGACCATTCAAATACCCAAGATGGTCAACAACATCTGCGATTCTCATCCACATACAACGTTTAATTCGACAGGACATTCATTTAGAGTCGAGCATTCCAGCCTCCTCCTCATAAATTAATTAGACCAATTCATCAATTACAAGAACATGAAGAGAAACCCTGACAATAAATAAGCGTACAGGCTTCTATACAAGACCCTCGAATTAGAATATCATAATAAAGAAAACTAGTCGGCTACCCGTCGCTTCGCTCCAGAAGCCTCGCGTATGTAACGGAAAACAATTTGTATTTATTAAAAAAAACACACACACAAATTACATCAAGTAAAATAAAACTAAAATTTTTTTAAAGTTTTTTTTTTTTTATTTTAATTGTTGATGTCTATATTCTCTCAATCCACGACTGCTTTTAGAATCAGCGTGTGAATCATATATCTGTGATATATTTTTATTTTTTATAGAGATTAGAATGTAATCCTTGTGGTCTAATGCCTAAGACGTCTAACTTCGGAGCAGAAGGTTGCATGTTGGATTCCAATAGATAATTTGTAGAAATTATTTCTATTTTTGTAAATTACAATAATTGCACCAGACAGACAGAGAAATAAAAGATTTTATTAATATAGATACACTTTTCAGTGGCTTTTGAGGTACAAATAGTGAGTTTTCAGTATTCTACTTAATAGAAATAGTGCTTCTTTCTTTCTTGAGTCTCTTTTTTTTATTTCCATTGATACTTTACAGTGGTTTTTGAGTTATAAATAGTGATTGTTTTTGAGTAACAAAAAGTGATTTTTCAGTATTCTACCTAATAGAAATAGTGATTCTTTTTTTTTTTTCTTTTCTTTTTTATCCAATTCCAATTGATACTTTTCAGTGGTTTTTGAGTTACAAATAATGAAAATTATCTACTAATCTAGGCCATCAGATTGTTCGATATAGATATTTGAAGAAGAGATGTTCAGATGGACGTTAGTTGATATAGATGATAAAAGAAGATCATAGCTTGTATTCGAAATTCTTCGCGACAAATTGATTGTGACTATTCTTTAGAGTGAAGATAACCAAATTCTGTTGAATTGTGACTCAAAGACATAAAGTTGTACGTGAGTGAAGACATTGTTTTCCAAATATATGGCAACTTTATTTAGAGTTTGTCCTTGAGCTTTATTGATAAATATCGCATAAGAAGGTCTGATCGGAAATTGTTTTCTTGTGGAAGTGAATGGAAGTAGATTATCGCATAGTTCCGTAGACATCCTATGGATGAAAACAAAATCTCCTTTGTGAGTTCTGTTATAATTTCGATTTCTATGAGATCATTATCGAATGAACGGCATTTAAGTTGAGTTCCATTGCAGTATGCAAACTTGGGATTGATGTTTCGCAACAATATTATTGGAGATCCAATCTTCAATGACAAACGATGTTGAGGAATACCGCTGAGATTCAATGCGTTCAGATACTCGGGCAGATAGAGATGTTCGTGTGGTGGATTATCAGAACTGTCAATTTTATTCGCACTTGTATGCTCTGTAGTCTCTCCTTGTATTCTTAGACTTATCATTCGATTGATGTTATCGACACTCTCGTTCATCTTGGTTGATGAGCCGCATATTTATCGTGAGTTTTTTGACTTTGATGTGATTCTAGCTTTATGAGTTACAAATAGTGATTTTTCAGTAATCTACCTAATAGAAATAGTGCTTCTTTCTTTCGTGACTCTCTTTTTTTTTTCCAATTGATACTTTTGAGAGGTTCTTGAGTTACAAATAATGATGGTTTTTGAGTTACAATTAGTGATTTTTCAGTATTCTAGTTAACGGAAATACTGCTTCTTTATTTCTTGACTCTTTTTTTCATTCCAATTGATACTTTTCAGTGGTTTTTAAGCTTCAAATAGTGATTTCTCAGTATTTTACCTAATGAAGTACTGCTTCTTTCTTTTTTTGGACTTTCTTTTTTATTACAATTGTTACTTGTAACAATCAAAGTCAGTTCAGTTTTTACAGATAAGTCAAAAAAGCAATATGAAGAGAGTTGTAGTTCCCATGGCCTAATGGATAGGATGTCTGACTTCGGATCAGAAGGTTGCAGGTTCGATTCCTGTCGCGGATGTTTCACTGTAAAAATCGTTTCTATTTTTCATTCTCACACAAAACTGCGCCGGACAGACAGACA
>JAFIDM010012231.1:112728162-112778852 GCA_023159025.1 Thereuonema tuberculata
AAATAATCGAAATTGAAAATTCATCCAATATTAGTCACAAGGAATTTAACTACTGTAATCAATAAAAAGGATGGAAGTCATGGAACTGTTTCACAACCCGTGGATTGTCATCCATTCTAGTAGCCTCCTAGATCACATGATGTAACACCTCTACGTATACACCGCTGGGCTTAAATAAACTAGATGAAAATATAAATATGCATTGAGAAGTGAAAAGCAATTTGATACCTTTAAAATTTAAAATAAAAATAAATAATCTATATTACTAAAATCTTTTATTTCTCTGTCTGTCTGTCCGGCGCAATTTTCTGTGCGAATGGAAAATAGAAATAATTTTTATAATGAAATTTCCGCGACGGGAATTGAACCTGTAATCTTCTGATCCGAAGTCGGATGTGTTATCCATTAGACCATAGGGACCACAACTCTGTTCGCATTGTTTTTTTACTTATATCTCCGCAATTGTTGTGTTGTTGTTGTGCCCCAATGTTAGTGCAACAATGGAAAACGGTTTTTCATTTTTTATTGTCACGAGGAAGTCGACAAATTCAAAATGAGCATTATTGAACTTCAAAATAATGCGTTAACTGCTTTCTTTGGAATCGAGTTTTGTTAGATTATCTTAAATTTTATTTCTTCTTCTTATTACTTTTAATAATTGAATTGTACCTTATTAATATATTTTTGTAAAAACAACTAAACTTATTGATTCACGTGTTTTTGAAATTTGTTTAAGCTTCCAACTATTTTGTTTTGTTGTACTTATTCCAATTTTATTATGCTTGAAAAAGAGATGGCTTGAAAAGAGTCTTCAAAACTTCAAAATGTTGCTTTAACCCCTTTCATTGGAATCGATTATTCTTGGATTATCTCATATAAACCATCGTTTTATCATCGATTATCAATTAGTATCGAAATGGACAACGAGAGAAAGGATGAGATCTTTTCAAAGAACTGTTAATAATGTCGTAATCTCGGCCATTCTTGACTACAGGTAAAATTTGTCTGAAGTCTCCGCCAAAGAGGAAAATTTGTCTAGATTCACAAGTCATCAGAATTTGGTTATCTTCACTCGAAAGAATAGTCACAATCAATTCGTCGCCAGGAGTATCGTATATAAGCTATGATCTTCATTTAACATCTATATCAACCAACGTCCATCTAAATAAATCTCTTCTTCAAATATCTATAACGAACAATCTGTACACGGGAGATGGCCTAGTTAATTACAAAAAATAGTTTTTTTAATATACCACGTTTTTAAAACGGACTAAAAAGTATAAAATAATTTTTCCTCGCCCCAAATATATTCCTAACCCCATACAGATAGTCCTGAAAATTTGTGATTGTACAGTTTTAATAGCTATGAAAATACTTGTAAGATTTAAAACGAAAAACGTGGTGCACAAGATAATATACACTGCCATCTCAATTTATTATCTATTACAAGAAAATATTCACTCCATCCATACCATCTCAATTATCTATTGCAAGATAATATACACTACATTCATACAATCTCAATTATCTATTACATGCGACCCACGTTTTTCGTTTTAAATCTTTCGTCTTAAAGTATTTTCATAGCTATTAAAGCTGTACAATCACAAATTTTCAGGACTATCTGTATGGGGTTAGGAATATATATGGGGCTAGGAAAAATTATTTTATACTTTTTAGTCCGTTTTAAAAACTATTTTTTGTAATTAATTATTTTATACTTTTTAGTGCGTTTTAAAAACGTGGTATATTCAAAAAACTTTTTTTTGTAATTAATTATTTTTATGCTTTTTAGTCTTGTGTGTATGATATTTTTCAATCGATTTTAAACAGTTTGATGAGATTAAGTAAATACGATATCAGTTAGTTGTTAAAAAAAAATTAAATTTTTCATCAAAAAGTAAATGAACTCTCTTCGCATTTTCATAAATAGTGGAATATTCATTTTCACAATAAACCTACTAGCTTGAACTGAAATATAAATTATGAAATATTAAATATTTTAATAATTATTACTTAACCTTTAAAACTAAAAACCCCTATGACAGATTTGTAAATGCAGTAGTGGAATATTCATTTTTACGATAAACCTACTACCTTGCGCGTGTCGACGATTCAATAACAAATGTAAATTCTGTTTGACATCTGCACTTTCTGACGCATAGAGTTAATTTATTTCAGTAAAAATATTGTTTATTTTCGAAAGATAATCTCCTCACTGTGATACTTAATTCATAATAGCCTTTGATTTTGTCGAAGCGATGGAGAAAATGGCGCTAGTGGTCGCCTTTTGTTTCAATATCACTGACCTCTACCGGCAAAAATGTTAATTACACTATTTTTTGTGAATGCAATGACGCTTAAACTTATTACTGTAGATTTATGAGGAAACTGTTTTTAAAAATATCCATTTAAGTGGACAAGGGAGATAAAGGATTAATATTGAATTATCATCCAGTTCTATGTTTAAAGTTTCAAGTCTGTAGCTCATCGGGAAGTTAGTTTAATATAAATTACAAAATTTGTACCAAACAGACAGACAAGAAAGCGAGTTAATAAAAACGTGTTAAAAATACACATTAAAAATAAAAAAAAAAAAAAAATTCATGCGCTGGCTTCCGCCAGCCTCGATGAATTTTTAAATTAAATAAAATTAAATACTCCGTCAAAGCGCTTAAAAATATATGGAAACACATTAAAAGGTTGTTTACGGAGATGAATAGAAATATAAGTGAAGCGCAATGTGGTACCTCCAAAATTTAAACAAAAAAAAAAAATTAAAAATAAAATAAAGAAAATTTATTTGCTGGCCTCCATATTGAAACCTTACTGTTAACTGTTGGCTACTCTCACTTGTCAGATGATGAACGTTAAAGAGCGGGAAATGGCTTTCTTGGGATGTCACTTAGTAAGTACTGGGTCTCAACCTTTTAAATGCATTGAGAAGTTTTAGAAAACTTATCTATAAGCTTCTTATCTGCTTAGATACACGGAGGAAAATACATGTTTCTGACAAAAAAAAAAAATTAAAAAATACGTACGTTTGAATTCCAATCTCTTCAATTTGGCATTTATAAAAGCTAGTTATAACTTATCTATTCTTCCTCCAGCACTGGCTATTTTCCTTGTTTCTCTAGAATTGTATAACAACAACAGTTCGTCGTGCAATGTTTTCGAAGTATTTTCCCTTTGAAGTAACTGTTGCAAAATAATATTCGACTTATTTCCAAACTTAGTTCTTTTTTTCCTTGAAAGACAGAAGCTGAGTCAAGAATAAAGAATTGAATTGAATAAGAATTGAATAGAACTTTATAAATGAATTTAAAATAAAAAAAAAGTTCATGATCCACAAAAATTAAAGTATAAAACTAACAGTACGAACAAACTTTCATTTGTGAGTCATAGCTAACACATTGCAAAACTATGCAATACTGTATTTATAGACCAACAACTTTTCATCAATAAAGATAACTTAGACTATCAAGTAACGTTATTTTGTCTAGCAATAAGTTGTTAATGTTTTCAATAAATAAAAATAATAAAAGAAATTCTAAAGGCCAAATGAGATCTCGACATTTTAAATGTCGTTACTAAGCAGTGGCCACATGAATCTTGAAAAACTTCTTATAATGTTTTACAAAATCAAACACAGAAAGAAAAATTGTTGAGTTTTGTGATTCTTCAAAACGTTACTTGAAGTTACGGCTTTAAACAACACTGAACGTATTTTTAGTTATATTTCAAAGTAATACTCAAAATAAAATCAAAACCCAGGTAACAACAATTAAAAATAGTGTGAATAGATTCTTTCATTCATCTTTCATACGTGATCCAGAGAATGGTTCAGTCCATTCACAGAAACTTACAATAAGTTTTGTCCTTTTTCCTAATATTTTCAAAACATTAATTAACGATTCAGAATTGATATATAATAGGATTAGAAGACGAAAATCACAGCTGTTACAGAAAACATAATTGTGCTACTTGATTGCAGTGCCTTTATATCATCATTTGGTCAGCAGTAATATAAAAAAAAAGAAGAAGGTTTATGATGAGTAATACAAAAGCCAGTATAAGTCAGCTGTCAATAAATCCAGAGGGGTCCGAGTCCACCATCACTCTCATTAAGGGAAAGGCAGTCAAAAGAACACTATAACAGCCCTTCTGGTAATGGATTTGGAGACCGCTGTAGGACAAAGGATTATTTTTGTTATTAAGCTTTAATTAAAATAGTGTTAACATTCGGAGCAATAAATGTAATAATTCAGTTGTAAATGTCACTGGAGAAGAATTACAGTCTTCTTAGATCATTGCTAATTTGACAAAATAATAATATTTCGCCTATCCTAGTGTTAAATTTTGAGTACTATTTAAGTATTTTAGTTTTAGTTGTCTGTTATTTTCTTTTTCTTTTAGATTGAGAATGATGTATAAGATGTATTGATATTGATTAATTGAATTATTATTCTAATTTATGCCACAATTTATAAGTAAAGTGTTCCAGTTAAGTTCAATAAGATTTTCTGATAATTTTCAAAGGTTGGAAACTTAATAGAAACATGATAACCCACACTTTCGCCATTTATTATATCTTAATTACTAGTTACTAGCTAATGTAATAATTAAATGTCCGTCCACATACTCATAATAACAATAGTAATACATTCTGTCTAATAGATAGAAAGCGTATATGTAAAACATTGTTAGTCAGTAATAATAATCTCAAGATAGGCTTTAAATAATTTTGTTAGCAATGAAATGCATGTTTATGAGTCAATTGAAAAATGTTGGAAAAGGAAAAAAAAAAAAAAGAGAAAAGAATGGAGATTTAGTAACCATAATTTGTTCAAGAACTTATTGAATTTAAAAAATTATTCACAACAGCAAATATGGGGATATGGCTTCATCCTGATCGTTGATATTTGTAATCAATTCAAGGTTTTGAGAAAAACTGGGAACATATATAGCAAAGCAAGAGATTAACATGTCATTTTGTAAAGTCTTCATTTAACGTGGGTCTTCAAATAACGTATTTATTCATATCATGCGAATGAGGGAGTAGCTTTCTATCAATTTCTAAAAGTCAAAAATATTTCTCTAATACTGCTTGAAAAGAAGAATGGTTAAATAAAGATATTTGATGGAACTATTGTTGCTTCTAAAGATTCCATTGCTTTCTTCTGCGGCTACGATAACAAAATAGCAAAGGTAGGAACACCGATTCAAAATATTCCTCTCATTAATGATTCAAATAATTACTTTGAATTTTGTAGTGAAAAATCATTATTTGTTTCTTTCCAACAATCGTTCGGAGTGTGATCTGCCACGTTCAAAGGTGTCTCCAATCCCGGTATTCGTTTGGATGCTTCTTTCATTTCTCTCTGTGTTACTCTTCTTTTCTACGACTTGTTCTCAATTTCATACTTGTTCTAAGTTAGCCTCCATCGCTTTTGCTGCCTCCTCAAATAAGCGATCAAAGTAAAAAACAAATTTATTTCAACAACTCTCTTCCAAAATATTTTTTTAAAACTTTCAGAGATTTTTTTAACCCTTTCTTCATTTCTGTTTCGCTTATTACCACATCATTTTATTAAATCGTTGTTCAAATGCTGTCAGTAAATTTGACTGAATCTATTACGGCTTTAATATAATTTTTCTGTATTTTAATGAAAGGATTTGTTAAATAATCTGCGGCGGTAGCGGCGAACAGATAGGCCCATGACGATATGAAGGACCTATCGGAAAGTTTATAAGGAAACGATGCTTGTTTTATTTGACACATTTCGGCGATTTATTTCAATCGTCGAGTGAAGGCAACCTAGTGACTGTGTAATATGAAAGCCATGTGCCGGGGACGAATTCACTCACAAGATATCGCAATGAACTGCGTACCAATGCCATCATTAGGATATAAGGATACAATGATGGATACAGAAATCGACTAGAAATAAAGGACAAGGATTTTTTCAGCAAATGAAATTCCGGAGCGAATTAATGGACAAATCTGTAAAAATTCGTAAGTAGAATTTTTCTTAGCGCTTTCCTTTATTTGAGTGTCAGGATCGTAAACGAGAAGATAATTTATGATTTCATAAGCTGAGTATAAAGGAATTGAGAAGATAGCCTAGAGTATCAATTCATCAACGTTAGCATTAGCGGAAATCAGCAGTTTGTGTTTTCAATGGGATGCTGATATTAATGTTTCCAGAACTTTAAAGTGCGTGTTTCAAAACTCGCCGTCAAGTGAATTTAGTGAACTTTGACTGTTTCCCGCATTCAACTGTTAGTGTTGAATCCCGTTCATCAGTGTTTACCAATATAGTGAAGCTAAGGACACGTTTTCAAGAGACATTGATTAATTTGTTTAAGAAGAATTATCATGCTTGTAAACTTGAAGTTATCAAGTTATCTAAATCCAATAGCTGTTCATTAAATGTATAAAGGTTTACTAGTTGTGTAATTATTGTGTTTACGATAGTGAAGCCCGAAAGCAGAATGTTTTTTATCTTTCTGCGACGATTGATGCTAAGACAAAAACTTTCTGCAGGTGCAGAAAAAAAAACAAAAAACAAACCTTCAAATCGACAACCAAAAAAAAAAAAAAAAAAACGGTATCTCCGAATCGACAACCAAAAAAGAAAAAAAGATCCCTGTTCTATACGATATCTTTCTGCAGCCCTCACTTTCGTTCTGCGACATTGTCGCCCCGTCGCTCGATATTCTGCTTTGGGGTAGTGAAGTATTACAGAACAAGCATCTAGTTTTACTTAGATGGTCCAATTACTCTGCTGATTTAGAGAAGTGAAATTAATTTTCATGTGGAAATAATAATCGAGAGTTAGGATAGCTCTTTAAATAGAAGCAGTGATTTCCGAAATAGTATATTACTCATTGCAATTTTATATATATTTATTGTATATTTTTACATATTCTATCAATGGTTTGTGACGGGACCACTTCATTTTTTTAAATATTTAATACAGCTGAAATGTAGTAGAACCCCGCTAATCCGAACCCTGTGAATCCAAAATTCGAATAATCCGAGCAGGTCTATCTGAAAAAATAAAGTTCAGATGAAATACAATAATAAGGACAACGTTATTATTCTTTATCAAATCAAACGAAAATATTACAACTGAAACTTGCCTTTTCAGAGAGACTTTAATTGTTGAGCCTTTTCTTCTATGAGTGGTCCACTAGAGGAGTTCTTTTTTTACCTTTCATGTAAACCATAATCCATAAAGTGCTTCGGTGATTTTGCCAAACGCTGACACATTTGAATTTCGCAGTTTTCCTAATGTATTTTTGCACAGAACGGTTCAATTTTAATGCTTTTCTTCTTCCAATCGCAGATAGTAGCTTTTCCGACATCAAACTCTGTAGTCAATTTAGTACACCTTAACCTTTATCCAAACGTTTAATCACTTCTAACTTGTTTCTTAATGAACATGAATTGTGTTTTCCCTTACTCGACGTTTTTACCGTAATTTAACGTTAATGAAGACGTTTTAATAAAAACAAGATTACATTATCACTAACTCAGCTGTTCTCACACTCATACAGTGAAGCTCACTATAATAAATAGAAAACAGTACAGGAGGAGCACTAAAGCTGTTGTCTATAACGAACTGGAGGGTTTGACAACAGATCGTGCTGTGGATTCAAGGATAATTAAACCTATTTATAATTAGTAGACATTCCACATAACTTACCTTATACGTCCGCTTAATCCTAACAATTCATAATCCGAACAAGGGGTCGGTCCCAATTACTTCGGATTAGCGGAGTTCTACTATAGGGGAACATGGAGCAGTTTAATTTTATCGCATCTCCCGAGTTTAAGTAACAAATGATATTTTTTTTATTCAACATGCTGTTACTCATTGGGTAAAGATAGAAATGCTATAATTAACACATCATCTTTCATTATAATTATATCTGTCAGATTGTAAGCTGTTACATTGTACCCTAGACCCTGGGGCAAAGTGTAACAAAGTGTACACTACGGAATATAGCTTAACTCGTAATGAAAGTAAAAAGTACTGCAGTTAGAGTTAATCCGGAACAATCCATTTGGTTTACCCAATCAGAAATTTAATTTTAATGGTAGTTCTTTACATTTTTCTTCTAATTAATGGACAGTTAGGTTATTCAGATTAACGCCAAAATGAAGATATGATTTTAATCATATAGTTTTTCCTGCAATTTGAGGTTGTGATAATATCATCTTTACTATCTGTTTCTGCTACAGATGTTATATTAGTCTGAAAACCTGAACTTGCTGAGATCTTTCATTGATTTTCTGAGATGGCTGATCTCAAAATCTGTTTTATTATTTTTTCCATATTAAACATTGACCTTCACTGTCCATAATCGCCAAATTCGGTTCTCGAGTTTCTGCAATGGGTTCATCATCTTCTTCGAAACAGTTCCTATCATCGGAGAATCTCAAGACTGAAGAAGGAGCCTCGTCGTCTGTCTTGTCCAATTCCTCTCTAAACAATTTCTTGATGCTTCTTTACTACCTTGGCTTTCTTAGCATTTTTTTGTTATACACGGGGTTGTACGAAGCTTCCTTCACAGGTGTATCGATTGGTAGGCAACTTCATTCCCTTCCGTTTCTTTTGTTGCCAGGTTTTCTACTTTCTGCCTTCGGATATCCACGAAACATTTCAGGGCTGATGTTGGAATGTGATCACTCTGTTTGTTTTCCATCTCACTATTCACTACCACAGTTGCACTTTCGTTGATGTTACGTTCTCATGACGTCCATGGCAATGAGTTATCAATTGCCAGCATTTCATTTTGATCTTGTGGGCGGTCAGTCATAGCACTGCTAAGAAAATCATCATCATTAATCACATCTGAGTCGTGAGGAAAGATACCTGTCATTCTAAAACCAGGTACAGTGTGTTTGATGGTGTCATGGATTCTCAGAAGCTTTCCAACACATTCTGCAATTTGTTAAATATCGTGTGGAGATATTGTAATATGCAGTGCTCTCATTTAAGTTGAAATGAATATTGCATCAGAATGGAATTAAAGATTGTATGTATATTCACGTAACTTTTATGTAATATATTTTATTTATATTTTAATATTTATGTTGACTCAACTTATATATATTTTACAGTAAGTCTGTGTTAGAATCTTAAGTTAAAAGTACTGCACGGGACATAGTGGCAGAGTATAACATTATTACATATTGCTGCACCCTTAGAATCTAGTAACGGTTAGATCAAAATTCCAGATATATGGAACCTACTTAATCAGTGTTAATATATCGATGTTAGACAATGAGACACTATAATATTACATCTACAATACAATATTAACTTAAGGAATAGTCAGCATCACTTAAGGACATAACTTAACGAATAGTCAGCATTAAGAATAGTCAGATATGAAAGAAAACTATTTACTTACCTGAAAACAAGGAAATAGTTTTAATCCAAATGCATCATAATGGCTATTGGCAGGAAGTGTCACATAACTACTAATAGGGGTTTCGTTTTTGATTTCGTCATAATTCGCACGAAATTCCAAATGTTACACTGTATCCCGTGTTACATCTTGTCCCATGTTCTCCTACATTAATGTAGTGTATTACTCAGAGAAAATTTTTACAGTGCAACTTGGATAATTCGAAGCTGAAGGGACCACTACAAAACTTCGAATTATCCAAGACTTCGAAATAAACAAGTTATATCTTTTAACTTTAATTTCAGATCCACTAAATGCTTGAAAAGATTATTCTGTCAATAAGTAAATATTTATTCAGAAAGATCATGGTATGAAAGACTTAAACACTATATGTATGTAAACAAAATAATATTTATATTATGTAAACTATATAACATTCAATACAGAAAATTTTAGTTTTTCAAAAAATTGTGCAATGTCCGATTGTTTTGTAGAATTCAGTCGCTTAAGGTTAGCAAAATCATCAAGCATGCTTAATGAACGGAAAACAGCTTCACTTACGTTGGTTTATCCTTCAATGTACCGACGAAATTCGGCGCTATCCCGTACTCGTTGGCGATTTGGCATTTCTTCTTCACACCCTTTTCCACCTCGCGAATGACGACGACCTTTTCAGCGAACGTTAAATTCTTGTACACCTTGAAAGACAAGGTGACTCTGACAGCAGGAAGCTCGAATGGCGTCTGAAGCGTCACGTGTCGAACGCTGGCGGGAAGGAGATTTCAGTTGTCACATGTCGAATTCTTAACGATGAAACGCCGAAAAGTCGTTATGGTTCGAAATTTTTTATAAAAAACTTCGAATTATGGAAGTTGAACTTCGAATTATCCACGATTTTTTAACATTGATTTAATAAGAAATTCAAGGGACTAAGAGAAATCTTCGAATTAACCACGATTTCGAATTAAAGACGTTCGAATTATCCAAGTTGCACCGTATTTCTAATAAAAACTAATTTGATGTTTTTGTTTTTTATTTAAGCGAATTTTCATTTTTGGCTATTAATTAAGATCAATTATAGATCGGGTAGTGGAGGGGACATTTCAATACCTACGGATTTTTGTCTGGGTGTTTCTCCTGCAAACGGGTCCTAAGGTTTACTAAGCCCTCTATAAAAGGAAGACCTATTTTCTTTCCCGGGGTTACAGGTGGAAGGGCGTCGGACTGACCAGCTGATCTCGATGATCTCGAATCGTTGGGTCCTATGCCTTCAACACCCAGAGGGGACCTATTTCTGAAAAGTGGAATCCTTTTAATTAAGAGTTAGTTAACAACATCAGAGAAATCTTAATCATAGAGAAGATCTACTTGATGAAAGTACAATGTATTTTTGCAAATTAACCTCGAAATTTAAATTCGAAAATCAAATTTGAATGGAATTTCTCTATGGCCCTTTTGTCGTGTGATCTCTTCAGCCCTTAATTCGATCCTCAAAATTTATTCTGTACAAAAAATAGAAAACAAATGCAATGTTGAACTGATTCTCTGAAAAGAGATTTCCATTAAGATCCTAAACTTTGCTGACATCCTGGATATATTTGTGTTTTCGATGTTTAGTGCATGTTTCAATGAGCATTTCTGAAATGTGAGTGTTTAACCCGTTGTTATTTGTTTGTGTCTTTTTAGTTTCAGGATTAATCGTCCATTGCCGCCATTAATCAGAGAATGAGGCCTGGATCAGTCAGCAAATCCAAGCATCAATCGAAATAACATTCATCAGCCCTTCAGGAAATCTTCCCTTTACAGGTTTTGCGACCAATAAGCGTAACTTCTCATCTTTATCTTTATTGATAAGCTAGGAATATCAACAATCAAGGACATGACAGCAAAAAAAGAAATGGCTTAATGAGTGATTCTAGCATTTTGTTTACTTAATTTTTTTTTATGTTAATGATATATCTATTTTCTCATGGACATTGAAACCACGGGGCAAGGGAGGCGAGTCGCCCCCGCATTAATTTGTATATGCAGTAAATATATGTTTTATCCCTTCCCCTCAATAAACATTAAACTATACAGAAAAATTTTAAGCTTTTACAGCTTAAGCTTTTAAGAATTTATATATATGTAGAAAGAAAGAGAGAAAGAGAGCAGAAAATTAATATTATTGCTACATATTTATTTAAGTATTTTTTTTTTATGGCTCGATGAAGTTTTCGAAAGTTATTTCTGAATAGTTATTAATTACTATTAATAGTGTTACTGGTATTATATTGACTGAGCATGCAAGTTTCTTTTTTATCCATCGTAAATATTTTCATCTGTTTTATCAGCACACTAAAACGGCAGGACCGATTTTCTTAAAAGTTCTATGACGCTTGTTTTTACGCCAACTGTTATCGTGAATCATCTTCCCTCATCTTTCAGAATGCATCTATTTTATATCCATTATCACTCTCATTTATAGAGAATTTTAAAAAAGAATGATAATAAATAAGAGTAGATTGATTTGATATCATTTGAAAATTTTGTTCTGACTTTAATTTGTAAATAAAACGAATTTTTGAAATGTTTCTATAAAGAAAATAAACATTCATTATTTTAAATATTAGAAGTGCAAACAATTTTTTTAAGTTCAGTTGGAAATTTAGAAAAATACAGTCTAAATTAAAGCAATGTCTGTTTTGTTTCAAAGGAAATAAATCTTGAAAGTTAATCAATATTTTTGCTTTTCTTCATTTATAATTTTTGATTTAAAAGCTTATTGGTAACATAAGGAAGGCGATTTTCGAAAGCTAATGTTAATGACGCTTCGTGCTCAGGCACTATGTGATGGAATACTAAGCGTATATCTAGTTAATTGTATTTATTCATAGGTAAGTAAAGGGATTAATGATGAATATTAATTTCCTGAATTAATCATTATTTTTAATTACATATTACTTTTTTTCAGTAATTGCTTCCTCTGGCCAGCCCTAACTCGCCCGTACTCTTGAGAAAAGACGTCACTACATTTCCCTTATACCATCTCTGTGTGGTAGCATTTGGATGTTAATTATTTTTATATCTTTTTTGAAATTTAAAAGACTAATCGACTTCCATGACAAATGACATGCTATTTGTTATTTGGTTGAGTTATATTATTCCAAAGATTGCTCTTTAGAAATTACAGTTCAAGATAAAATAAAGTCAACATCAGGCCGTGCCAGCGTGGCCGAGCGGTCTGCCGTGTGGCCTATACGCCGGACACCTGGCTTCGAATCCCAGCACGGGCATGGGTGTTTCTTTCTTCTTCTGTGTTTCGTCCGTTTCTCCCCTGGAACTTACAATTTACTTATAAAAAAAAAATCTAAGAAATAACTAAACTTAAATCTTTAAAAAGAATAAAGTGTCAAACAAATAAGCTATTATAATAGCATTAAAAATATAAAATAAATTAAGCTTTAAAACTTATATTTATTAATAACAGAATCTAAATAATATAATTCTTCTTGCTTCACAAAATCTGAGATTATTCATTTTTCAATAAATAAATTGCCAAGGTGTTCGTTCCTCAGATTCCATATTAATTTAATTACATCTTTTATCAGCGCCAAACTGTTTGCTTCAACAATGTGGACTTTAATCCCATCATTTCTGACGAGTTAGTTCTTGGTATCTTTGTTTGTATTTAATACGAAACCACATATAGTGCATTTCAGTAAGTAAAACCATTCTAAATTCTTCGATGTTTTTGAAGCAGGCAATCCAGTTAGCATCTCTACAATGTGATATGATCAAATCATGTGATAAAATCATGTATTCTCATTATCGGTTAATGATGGGTTGATAACAACACCTTCCTATTAGGTTTTAATGTATTATTAAATAGATTACATCTAATGCACGGATAAAGAATAAGGATTTTTTATTGCATTGATCATTATAGGACAGAGACGAACAGTATAAGTGGATTGTCTACAGCAAACTGTAATTAACACAAATTAACTATTTAATATTATTGTTCATTATATTTTATTTATTATTAATATTTCATAATTCTCTTAAGTTGATGCAAGAAAAAACAAAGCAAGTTTTTGCAGTTATGTTACATTTCATAAATTACTGAAAATTTAAAATCAACAAATAAATTAAAAAAATAAAAGGCGCCATCAAATTGTGAATTATTAATAAAAGCCTTTCCCAGCAGACGCCCTAAATCTTTTATTTGGTTTTAAATACATAGAATCTGGTAAAATTAGATAAACCTAAGTCCCTAATCCTTAAGCCAACATGTACACATCGTCGGAACATTTATTTAACACTAGCAGACCAGTTTAATACTGGTGGTTGTTTCAGCCCACCCGTTTTACTGCTACGGATCGTTTCCTTCTTGCGTGAATAGCATCTATTTCCGCCTCCACTGCGTCTCATCGTCAAAACGACGACGCTCCAAAATTAGGTCAGTTGTTTTCTCGACCGATTCTATCCAACAGCGCTTCGATCAACATTTCAAGGTTTGAATTTGCAATCAACAGTAGTTTCATCAATGAAAATACCGAGCATTTACTATTACGTTGTGTATTTTCTTCAATTATAAATATTTATAAACATAAACGAAGTTAAATGTAAATACTGAAACCGTGGCCTTATCTTATCTACTTTGTTTCGCTGACACGATAACTTTGAGGAAGAAAATAATAAAAGTAATAAACAAGCAAAAAATGAAAACAAAATAAAAGAAGTATTAAATACCCATTTATTAAGTGATTTTGAATCAATTTGTTAAATTTATATTCAATGTGGCTGTGGTGTTTTTTTTTTTTTTTTTTTTTTGGTATGTTTTGTTTTGTTTTGTTATTTTAAAAAATTCAAGTAACTAATTCACTTTGTGATCAACTGTTTGTAACATTGTATTCTAAGATTCTTCATAGACCTTCTTACATTGGCAAACATTCCTTACTTCATATCAGATCATTAGCATTTTGTAAGCAGGAGTTGTTGTAATTTGACCTTAATTTTTACTTTGATCGATTCATGTTATTTTGATTAACGCCATCTAGTGCTGAATTGTGTAAACTAAACAGTTCTTTAATTTGACTCTTTAACTGAGAATAAAAGTAGGCATTCGAAAAGATTTATAATACACCAAGGTTTTGTTTTGTTCTGGTTTTTTCCCCAGCTTAGACCAGTAAGTGTTGGGATCCGGATAAATTGTGTGAGTTCTCCGTATTGATATACATGTATAAATATGTACATACAGTAAACCCGTGGATTCGCTTATCCGCTTCTATAAAAGTGTAATCCTTCGCGCCCTTAGTGAAAAAATTATGAGAGGCAGCGTAGAGATGAGCTTCACCAAGGGAAGCTGCGGTTTTGTTCTCGCGGCTTCTGTTGTGCTAGCAAGTCTCCACGTTCGTTCTGATAACATTCCACTCAATATGTTACATTGTTTTTGTGATTAATTTTTTAAATTTCAACTATGGCAAGCGAAGCGTCATGGTATTGAAAGTGTTTCAGCATTATGCGTTGTAATGAGCTTAATAGATAAAGGTTAATATTAACAATAATAAATAACATTAAATATTAATAAGCTTAGTATTTAAAGTATACATATATACACTGTCCGGCCACTTTATTAGGTACACCTCTGCTGTTCGCATGAATATCTGGACCCGTCGTGTCTCAACTCTTCAAGCCGGTGGGGGCAGGGTCGTGGTGTGGGGAATGTTTTCCTGGCGCACGTTGAATCCATTGTTACCTCTGAAGGCATGTCAGGATGTTAGAGCGTAGCTAAACATCGTAGCTGACCAAGTGTAACCGTACATGTTAACAGTTTATCCTCATGCAGATGGCTACTTCCAGCAGGATAATGCGCCGGTACACAAAGCCCCCGCATCACTATGGGATGGTTTGAGGAACATGACGATGACTTTTCCTTGCTGCAGTAGCTCGCTCAGTTCCCGGATCTCAGTCCGATTCAAAATTTGGAATGGGATGAACTGAACGGGCTGTTCGCTCCAGGCCTACACCTCCATCAAATCTTCAGGAACTGCGTGACACATTCATGCCTGTATGTTTACACATTCATCCCCAACAATGTTTACAGCATCTTACGGAATCCATGCCGACGAATTCGGGCTGTTTTAAGGGCTAAAGGAGGCCTAACACGCTGCTAGGTAGGTGTACCTAATAAAGTGGCCGGATAGTGTGTATTGAGGTTCTCATAATTTTTCTTTTTAGCATTTTTAGCCTATGAAATTGAGACTCAGTTAGTTTTTTGTTTGTCTCTAATAACTTTTGAATTACAGAATGTTAGTTTTTGAAACTTACCATACGTATATTGTATATCATACATATACAATAGACAATCTAATTTTTGTATTTTAACATGTACTGTGTGGGTTCTTACCGAGAAGTTTAGAGCGGGAAAGTAACGAAAATATCCAAAATAAAAAGCAGTAGAACTGAAACGATGGAGGCAATTTATTTTCAGAACTCTTTCTATCAGTAGATATTGCACTTTAAAAATCAGCGAAATTTTTTTTTATTAATTCACAAATTTTAGCCGGTACACCTGGTTAAATTGTAAAACATTAATTTAAGTATTTGGCTTCTGAGATCCTATAATGACCGAGATATACCTAATTGCTTTAATTATTTTAAGCAATTTGACGCTGTTTTACGATTTTGTCATTGTAAATATAAATAAAGATAAACACAGAAAGATTAACCTAAACAAACAATTGATCTCTCATTCATTCTTCTTGATCGTCTTTGAGAAATACTTAATGCTAAATATGAAAATAAAAGGATAAAAATAGAATATTTTGACTTGGTTTTTCCTTATTGTTTATAAAAATGCGATTTTGTTTTTAACGATATTTGGGTCTTGAATTAGCCATCAGACGGTCTCTCTGTTTCGTGATTGAATGATTCAGTTGTAAAAGATTCAAATTGAATTCTTTTTTTCGTTTTTAATAAATCATCTTTAGTTTAAGAGAAAAAAAAAATATATTCTTACAGCTTTTCTTCAAAAGAAGCTTCATATTAAGTCACTATTTTCGTAAAGTAAATAGAAATTGTAAGTAAAAAAACACCTTTTTTTTGTTTCTGTTTTTGGTTTTCTTTATTTTTGTTTCTTATTTTAAAGCAGCCTTTTATCACAAACAGAAGAGGTGAAGATGTCAATCTGTTGGGGACTTCGATGATAGATCAGCGTAAATGAAACAGCGCCACACTGCGACGAAAAGGCTTTACTGTTCTTGTTGTGTGTCAGCAGGCAAAGACCTTGCTGCTACGTCTGCCGTGGTTGAAGGACAAGTGCAAAGGATAAACCTGGAGCGGTATCCTCTCCAATTAAATGCCAGCGGAGCCAACGGATCCATGTGGCCCTGAACTGCCGCAACCACTCCCTCCCCAACACAAAGCAACCAACATTAAAAAAAAAATGGCGTTTCACTAAGAGAGCTCCTGAAATATTTAACAGCTCGTCACTCCCACCCACGGATATTTTCCCATTATCTGAGAAAAAATACACTAACAACAGAAAAAAAACCTGCTTATTATTTTCTCACTTAATACGTTTTCCCTTTCAAAGTAATTAATTTTTCAGTTATGAAAACTGTTTTTTCATTCTTTCCCTCACTCTCATACATTTTTCTGTTTAAGAATTAGTAGACTTTTATATTATGAAATCATGTCTTTATTTATGATTTTATTATAATAACAACAACCACAACGATAATAATAAAAATAATAACTTCACGTGATTGTAGAATACTATTAAAGCGTCATTAACACTATAATTTTATAATTAGTCTCAAAAATTGTTGATACTCTAACTTTAAAACTTTCTATTCGAAACATTCCACAATCCAAAATTCAATGCAACATATTTTTTAATCTTAATTTCGATTTTTGTTTTTAAATTGAAAAATTTACAATGATAGGTTAATTCACTCAGAGAAATGGAGTAACCAGTAATTAGAGAATATAAATTGTGATGAGGACAATACCTAAAGATTGTAAAGGATTTCAATGATATTTTCATTTGGAACTTTCTGTCCGGCAAATCTGCGTCATTTTCATACAGATTCATTACAGTTCCATTGCATTTGATTTTTTTTTACTGTCATTGGTTGTAAATTTAATTACAGCCAAAAAATATAGGGTTACTACAAAAGAAATAGAAACTCTCAGATTTCAAATTTTTAGTAATCCAAAAACTATTAATGTTATCAGGAATCAGTTTACACTGTTTTTTAAAGTAATTATTTCAGTTTACTTTCGGACTCACAGATGTTCAATATGTGCTCCCTATGTCACACGGCACTAGACTATCAAAATGATAGTCTAGTTCAGTGTTTCTCAACCGCTGGTCCGCGATAAAAAAAAAATTGGTCCGCAGACGTCTTACAGAAATTTAATATCCTGTTTTGTACAGACTAATCTGTCCCATAGGTTTGCGCCTTTTCTGGTTCTTTTATCGAGGGAGGCGGGTTAGGGCTGAAGATCCTGTTGAAGGGTGAAACAGCTGTTCCCTAATCCTCCCCATAATTGAATCAGAAAAGGCATTTATTCTTGTGCTGTGGCTTTACGTTCATTTCTATTAATCTGTCCTCCTTTTCGATATTTGAAGAGTAATTCTTTTTTTTTGGTTGTACAGAAAGGTTGATACTGTTTTTTTTTTTTATTATTATTATTTTTTTTGGTAAAATAAAATAATGTTTGCGAAGGTCCGCGTTGAATAAAACAGATACTTTATTGGTCCGCGGTACGTTTTCGGTTGAATCAGGCTGGTCTAGTTCATCCCAAATCTTATGTAGCATGTCTGCATCGACACTAGCCACAACTCCTGGAGAATCTCCCACGTGCTCCACATACACCCTCGGGACGTTCAGTTCCCCATATTCGAAAGTTCTGCTTATTCACTTTGCCATTCACGTAGAAAGTCATTGAATATTATCCGCTCGGTAAAGCCATCTTCTTATTCTTTATGTTGCGGGAATTAACGCAGAAATCTCGAATTTCACTTTATCAGTAATAACTGCAATCCGTAAGGCGTCGTTTTCAGTCGTTTTCAGTCGTAAAATTTTCCATACAATTTGGTGTGGAATTTGTAGTTTCAAACTCACCCTTGTTGATTTTCGTGGACTTCGCTGGTAAACAGCACGAACACGATCCACATTTTCTTCTGCCACGCGGGTCTCCCAGGACTTTAGCCTTTACATAAATAACCTGTCGTTTCAAATTTCTTGTACCAACCGTAGATTGATTGTCTAGTAGGTGGTGGCTTTTCGAAACGTGTTTGAAAATGTCGTTAGACAACTTCACGGAGTTGCACATAACAGCACACAATATGATTTCTCCGGCACGTTTGCAGCCATCTTAGGCTGATATTATGCTTCCGCCATCTTAGATATTATTATACTGCGCAACAATATGCGCAGTAGTACCAACAATATGTCGTATCGAAACTTCTACATTCCTCAACCTAACGGCGCAAAATGCATGTCGTTATCACAAATTGTTTTTTGTTTTATACAACATTGAAAGTATCTATTTCTTTTATAGTAGCCCTGTATTTATATATTTATTTATTTATTTATTTATTTACTTATTTCAAGAAGATGAATTATTATTAAACTGTTGAGTTACTGCTGTGTCTCGATGGCCTTTCACTTTCCTATCCTGGTTTTCACTTTTTTTTAATCTTTTTAAAGCAATGATTAAAAACTTTTGTTTCTCCACTGTACTTTACAATGCCCGACAAGTATTTAGTTGTAAATTATTTTTTTTATTTAAGGAATTTAGGTGGACATTACCTACAACAATAGAAGTGAAATTACAGTCCTTGAGTTAATAAAAGGTAAAAAAAAATGCAATTACAAAGAAGTTACGAAAAGCAATTAGCAATTAGGTGTGACGCTTTGTCTTCAGGTGACAGATTATGTAATGTTTTTCAGTTCATTTGGAAATATTATGCAATAACTTTATTATTTCTCTTATAAGACATCCTGAGGGACTTGAAGATTTCATATCGCTAGTCACAAGAGAAATTAGTCGGATTGTTGGTATCTTCTAAGTCGTAGGAGTGTATATTTTTTATTTCTCTTCTTTCCAATTGGTTAGTGGTGATGCAATGAGCTTAACGATTCAGTTGATCTTATCGAGTCGATTACATCACTGGATTAAGAGCCTGGCTTTTGATAGGCCTGCCCAGTTAATTTAAGGTCATGACCTCAGGGAACCATGAAGTAACGCCGCTGAATAAAAGCTGCAATCGCCGCCGACCTCCTTCTCTGCGGTCCAACAGAGAGAGAGAGAGAATTTGTCGCCCGAGTCCACTTCGATCTTGAAAGAGGTGAACGCGAGACGCACGAGATTGTCAGCCTCTGAGCCGCAGACATCCTCGCGCCTTTGGCAGACAGAGCGTGGAATGCTCGGCCGACCCACTCGCGGACCTGGGGTGGGAGAACTATCATCGCACAAGGACACGCGGGTGCACACACAAAAACAGGGCAGCGGGCGCCGATCGAAAAGCTTGCCTGCAAGAGTCGTTTCCCTTCTTTGTCTGCGCCACGGAAACGCCTTCGCACAAGGAGAAAACGAGGTGGAAAAAAAAAAAAAAAAAAAAAAAAGCGCCCCTCCGCAGACAGCAGTAGAATTTTTTTTTTTTTTTAACTTCCCTCTCTCTTGTCAGACGGAATTCACTGGAGGCAGTTGTTTCAAAATTTAGGTCAGGAACTTATATTATAAATAATCACAGAGTTATGCAGGAGTATTAAAAAAAATTACAAAGGGAAGTGATGATTATGACAACCATTTATCTTGGCAAATTCAGAATCAGCAAACCGTCTTAAAATCATGAATAATCAAACAAATAGCTGTCTCTCTTTCTATTGGATTCTAAGCACGCACAATAGGTCTGCAGAGAAGGCGCCGAAGTAGATCCACACCTTGCTGTAATGAGTGAGCAGGAATCCTATACAGCCTTACATATCTACGGATCTGTAGAAACTATTTGAATTAACATTTTACAGTGTTAGATCCCTGCATTTGGGAATCCAAAGATCACATTACGTAAGATCACATTTCGGTGGTTATTCTTAGATTTCATAAGCACCTGTTTTCAGAATCAGTTTTAGGCTGTGCAGAGCCTTAGGCAAGCGTGAACTTGCGAGGCCTCGCTTAAAATTATATATAGGTTATATATATATTCCAATCAATAAAAAAAAGAATAACTTACGTTATCTAACGAAATGAGCTTACTTTTAAGGGTAGTAGGCAAACCATTTTGTCGCCCACATCTCTGTTTTTCTTGATTAGATTTCTAAGTCTATTTTTAACGTGATTAAAGCAAGAAAGCTGTGAGGTTGTAATTTGAAATTGATTCAATAATCTGGAAAGTTGTCTTTGAAAAAAATTAACGATACAAAGTGAAGCTTTGTTTGTTCAAAGGAAAGCTAACATAAGACCAATCCTGAAGCATTTTTAAAAACACTGAAGCTCGGTTATAACGCGATCTTTCGGATCCAAAATCTCGAAGATCGCGATATAACCGAACTTTGTTTACTTCGCGATATTAAATGTCGTATATCGCACCCTATTATTGCCAACACGATTCCAAATCGATTTAAAATGGTCATTTCGCGATTACCTGCATCATTCAGAGCTCTGTGAGAGAATTTTATATTTATAAATACATAAATCATTATCTTTTCAACACTTTGATGGGTTATATTAGCAAAAATCTTCATATTTCTGTTTTCTTCCGGTTTGGCGCCGCCATCTTGGCATCTTGTACAAACGACGAGTCACATGGATCGAAACTAGGTTTTCATAAGCCTAGTAGATTACATGGGCCTCTTTACTAGTTGTTGCGTGAGCCAGCAACATGGCGGTCTACGTCAAAGGAATGTGTATGAATGCAAGTTTAAAATTGTAATCAGTCAGCAACCGCTTCCTCCAATTGAAAAATATAAATGGATTAGCAGTATTACCCAGTAAGTATTTATTGTAAGTAGCAAAACACGAGCAGTTCTCTAAAATCAATCGATTTTTCGTACTTTTTAGGCGAAAATACGGTAAATTTTGCAATTTTACAATTATACACCTTTTCCAAAATAGAAAGGGTCCAAGACCAAATCGCGTTATATTCGAATTCGCGATATAAACAACCGCGTTATAACCGAGCTTCAGTGTACGTTATTCGTTAAGAATCTTTCAATTGCTATTTATTAAACAAAGAACAAATTTTTCAAGATGGCAAATTGAAGCCGACATTTTCATCCTCTGCCATATTCTTCTTCCTTCCCAACAGCGAATCATTACGAAAAAAAAAAAAAGGTTTCAAATCGATACTTCAAAACGGAGCCACTGTGAAAAACACCCGCGTTGGTGAGGACCTGGGGAATTAATGTATGTCCAAATACCACGAATTAATTTACTGATTTAAGCCTTACTTTTGCAGAGTACCTCTTGGATAGCTTCTTTTTTCCTTTTTCAACGTTTCACCAACCTAGCATATTTGTAAATTTCATTTGTGTGCGATACAGAAATTATCAGTCAACTTTTACTTAAAAACGAAACCGAATTCCTTCCTTAGATGAAAGATATATTCTGGACAACTTTTCGGCTTTCGATGTCACATCCAACTCTTCCCATTACTCTAAAGAAAATGGTTTAAGTTGAAGATTTCCTTTCAATTCTAAGTTGATGTAAAGCAGCTTCTGCTTATTCTTTGCGAAACTAAGTAGACTGGAAGGATCCTGCGATCTTCACGAAATGGAAGAGATTGAGATCGAATGGCTAGTTCGACACTCGACCGCCTTTAGCTTCTAGATAAGTGATCCAGTCCCATTTGATAACAGGACAGTTGCACCATTGGCTTCATCTACAGAAAAGAATAACCAAGGAAAATCCCCGACCTGCACTGACTGAATCTAATTCCTCAACGCAGAGATAAGCAACTGACAGAGGTACCAACAGCCTTAAGTCAAAATCCAATAAATTCTACTGCTGAATGAAGGCATTGGTGAGTTTTTGTGAACAGTATTTTGCTCTCTGATCAATAAAGGATTCTTCAGACACAGACTACACTTCTTCATTCACAATAAATCTCACTGTCTTTTATGAAAAGAGAACCGTCGGACAAAGCGAATACCTTAATTCGTGAATAGAAGGAAATAAAAACAGGCCTGACTTCATCATTTCCAAAAGAATGAGTTCAGCAGAAGGAAATGTTCAAGTTTAGAAACATTTAATGTATTTCAAGCATTTGTATTCGAATTTATATAAATCAACAAAGCATTTATTAATTGAAGAACTGAGTTGAAGAACTGAAAAGAGAACTGAAAAGAGTTTGAAACCTTTGAAAAAAATTGCGAATGAGTGAAAGGAGTAAATACTTAGGAGATTCAGGAGTTTCATAAGATACAGTTTACTGGATGAAGTGAAGGAAGTATTGATTGGAGAGACCAAGGGTGAGAAAGTGAAAGAATGTCTGAGAAGATCAAGAAACATGAAGAAGGGGGATAAAATGACTCAAAGAGGCAAAAATGGTATTAGCGATGCTGAAAAACTGAAAAAGTAGTCATTTTAATAAAAAGATGATGTAAATTCTATGATTATTTGAATGGAACTTTGTACGGAAGAAGAATGTCTTCAATTTTTTTTTTTTTTTTGAGGGAACTAATAAATATATCATTCAAAAATGTGAATTTAAGCCAGTTTTTTTTGTGTGGATGAATGCAATAACAGCAGGACTTCCTGATAGACACTTTGCAACCTCTATTTTGGTTTCTCTGAGTGAAAATTAACGAAGAATCAGGAAATATTAATGTAGATACAAAACTCTAAATACTAATTTTTTCAATTAAACCTCCTACGTCTTGATGTACTGGGAGGTTGTTATTTAACTGACAATATTCAGAGCGACTTAGAGTACGATCTACTCAACGAAAATTAGTTGGTACTTTAATAAGAATATTGAAAGAGAATTTGCATAATATCTATGGCAAAAAAACGTGTTAGAACAGGCTAATTTCTCGTTGATATTGTATCAATTATACGTGATGTCTTCCTCTAATCGCTAATCATACGTATCTGCCAGAAGTACCGAGCTTTGCTAGTGAAACTCAAAACGGTGGTAATGCCGCGCTACATTAGTCTGAACCTCATTTACCTGAAAAAAAATAATAAGTGGATTGAAGAAATTCGAAGAAATCAGCGAATAGGTCTGTACGAGGCCGGTGATCTGTTTCAGAAAGCAATGTGGAAGACGTCGCACTTCCCATTGCAGAAATCTAGAAGCATTCGGAGCTATCCGTCGTTAGTGCCATACATGTATAGCAAGTTCCGTGGTCAGCTGTCCATCAAATTCTACTATCCATCCTGAAACGGTATCTTTATAAAATTCAGATGGTGCAGGAGCTGCAACCACGGGACCCTGAACAGAGCATCCAATTTGCTGTGCGATTTCTGGCAAGGATGCATTTTTCTCTGCAAGGTCCATAACTGCCGAATCTGAGCCTGACATCTCCGAATACTCTGCTTGCTGAGCCTCTACACTACATCAATTTAACTGTATGGTCCGGATTTACTGCAAATTTTATAATCGGACCACTTTTCTTTGAGGAGATCACGCCTCAAGGCGTGATTGGTGAATGGATCACATTACACAGATCTTCTCCATCGCAAGATTATTCCTGTTTTGCAAGAACATACTGCTTAGACTTTCCAAATCTTCAAGCAGGATGTGGAGCCACCTCATATTTCACGAATGCTATACGATTGTTGCGTACTATATTTGGTGAGAACAAAGTGTTTCTCGAACGTTTTGCAATGCTTGGCCAAACGATATCACTATCTCAACCCAGTACGATTTTGGTTACGAGGGTATTTGAAAAGCTAAGTTTACGAAGGCAATGCTGAACTGAAGACAAGAATAACACAAACGTTGCAGCCATTCCCCGAGACATGCAGAAGTAACTGTGAACCATATTACGTTTCCAACATATTTTGTATACGAATGGTTCACAAATTGAGCATTTTGATTTCAATTAAAGGCTCTGTTTGTTCAACTTGGTATTTTCTTTCTTTGCGCAGCAACGCCACCTGGTGACAATCAAAATTACTATTTATTTATTTTTTATTCGCAAATTTTCTTCTCCATGTTCTTATTAAGGTATCACCAACTTTCATTGTGATCCTTTTCTATATCGCTCTTAGTTATTGTCAGTTTAATTATAACATCCTGTATTTTATTCTGACACCTTAAAATACTTTAGGGTCTTACGATACTAACAATAAAAATTAACATATTAATTATAATTCTCTTGCAGTTTTTAATTTTTAAAAAATGAGTTTTACTTTATGAGACAAAATGCTCTATTTATTCTGAATTTATTGTCTGAAATAATAGGTCTCTGGAATATCATTAACGCTCAATTAGCTAAAAGGCAAAGCCTTATCAAAATAAATAAATAGCTTTAACAAAGGAAAGGACTCGAGTCGAGGGTTTTGGAAAGAACCCAAATCCTGCATTGAATAATGAACGTGTTTTGCATGTGGTGTCATTGCCACGACTTCAGCGTTGGATCGTTGATATTAGATACACTTCTACAAATTATAGAATTCACACACATTTCGAAATAAAAGCTTCTGTTCAATTAAAATACAAAATTAAAAAATACAAACTACTGATGTTTTATATTATTTTCATCACTGTAATAAACAATATTTCTGTAAGTTTGAATAACGATTAGAATTTTTCTTCTTTACTTTTTTTCATTTTGATTTTAAAAGTTTGTATTAATTCTTTAAAAAAAATCGCCAAAAATAAGAATAACTTTGTTTATCTGTTTATTTTGGTAAACAAAGTAAACATCAGAAGAAGATAATAATATCATGAATGATTTACACTCTCCGGCCACTACTATTTTACTAGTAGCGTGTTGGGCCTCCTTTAGTCCTCAAAACAGCCTGAATTCGTCGAGACATGGATTTCACAAGATGCTGAAAACGTTGTTGAGGTATTGTGTACCATGCTGACATGAGTATGTCACGCAGTTCCTGAAGATTTGATGGAGGTGTAGGCCTAGAGTGAACAGCCCGTTCCAGCTCATCCTACAAATTTTCAATCGGGCTGAGATCCGGGGACTGAGCGGGCAAGGAAAAGTCATCGTCATGTTCCTCAAACCATCCATAGTGATGCGGGCTTTGTGCACTGGCGCATTATCCTGCTGGAAGTAGCTATCTGTTCACTTAATTGACTGTCGAATTTGAATGAAGAATGACTTCTCAACATTCAATCTCATGATCTGCATTAAAATAGCTCCAACGACATTCTTTGACGCTGGAGAGATGTCTCCAAAATCTGTTCTAGGTATGTTCATTGTTGTCTTTCTGGCAAAAAACGTTTTAGGCATTGTTGAAGACACTCCCTCACGACTGTTTACGCTACATTCCAATGATTAGACTTCTACGAAATAATTCATTAACACAGCTTTAAGATATGTCATCCAAAGACACACCAAAAACAATAGTTTGCAGAAAAAAATCCTTTTCTTTTCTAATCAGAACAGTTACTAGTTCTTATCAGTCTTAATAATGTACGTATTAGCATCAGGGATGCACAGAAATACTCGTTATTATTTGTGGGTTTTTTCTTTATCACGACGAACAACTGATGTCAGTTAAATATCAAATTTCTTTAATCATTTTTTTTTTTTAATATAGACAGCATTTCCAGAAAATGACTATAAGAAGCATTAAACATTAAACTTTCATTTTCTCACTTTGGTCCTTAGAGGTTATTATGGATAAGACTGTGTGAAGAGTCATAATAAGAGATACAACGACTGTCCCAGAATTACACTTCCAAACATTAAATGGTAATTCTTAAAAAAGATGATGGTATTCAAAATATGAACAACAACAACAACAACAAAAATTTGGTCCGCCATTTTGCAGAAAGATACGATGATAAACATGATATCTATTTTTATAGGTAGACAAATGCAATTATAAAAAGTATAAAATACACTTTTCTTTGCAAACGCCTCTTAATTTAACTTTACTCCGCTGAAACTCTTATACTTAAATGTACTTAAATGTTTAAGTCATCTTTCTAAATGTTTCAAAATCTTACAATTTTTAAATATAAAATTCGCAAAAATAATATTATTATTCTCTAATATCTATTTGACTTCAATCTGTGAAATGTTAAGATCGAAATGTTTTTATTCTATTTGTTTAACTTGGATTCATACGTTCTCCTTTTCTAGTGATTCTTCAAAGACAAACTAAATCTATCTTTAGAAGCTACAACTTAAGTGTTTTAATCAATGAGACGAAAACATCTTCACCACAGCTGACCAATTTATCCTTCTTCTTCTATTTTCTCACTCTCTTCTCTCCTTTTCCTTTTCTTACATTTGTTTTTCTTTTTGTCTTGTTTTTTTGTTGTTGTTTTGTGCAACTTCCTTTCCTATATTAATAAATGAAAGTTTTTTTTTAGTAATATTTTATAAATTTATATAACAGTCTTTATTCACTTACTAATCTTTTTCTTTCTTCTTCTTTAATTTTTTTTTATTGGTTCAACGATTTTGAAATTCATTATAAATATAATATATACAGAAGCAGAATTCCTTCTCTTGTATCGATGTATCCGTAGTGTAATTTCTTACACCGTGACGATGATTTTAGATTTGCAGGTGTAATATTTTATTGCCTTTTCGTTTCTTCTGATTCTTTGTAAGAGAGAGATAACAGGGGAAAGAAAAAAGAGCAAAAGAAAAAAAATTAAGACAGAAGGGGAGACAAGGGTAGCAAGTTCTGGCTCTTTTCTCTGAAGGTGGATGAAGAAATGTAAATCCGTTCTGCCACTAAAATATATAAACAGTTTATATTAGTCAAGAATTGAGAAATTTCCAATTCCAACCAGTGTTAATCAATACTTTAGTTCGATAGCTTCAGAGAAAGAAGAGAAATCAAAACTGCTTTCCTAAGTCCACTGTCATTTCTGTGTTTTTAGAATGAATCTTACATTTCTAATCTTGGGGCGCGGGAGGTAAGGCTCCCGGCGTTTCATGACCAACAGGACTACGTTGAGGTCGGGTGGTCAGCCCGACGCCCGCCCGCCTTCAACTCCCGGGAAAGAAACCCGGTTCCCATTCGACAGAGGGCTGGGTAGGCCCTAGGACCCATTTGGAGGAGAATGGAGCATGGAAAAATCCCCGCCCTCCGCCGAGGTCGGGGATCGAACCCGTCACCTCCAACCCGCAGTCAAGTGCCCTTACCCATTCGGCTACCGGGCCCACGTGCGAGACATTGCCAAAACTTAATAAAGAATCAAAATATTGTTTTAGTCTCATACGAGTTCGTGACTGATATTGGTGTTGATTTTATATGAATACTAAATTTGCTGTGTTATTTAAGCTTAATTATTTTCTCTGACCTCTACAAACACTTTGTGTCCTCTGTTTAATATCTTTATGTAGATTTTTAATGAAATCAAACAATATCTGGGGATCGCTTCCAAATGATTGATTTCAAAACTTCCATTTGCTAATTCTAATACTTTGCCCCGTGAATATGACTAAATTTCTTTCCCTACAATTTGTTGCAGGAGTTAAAGATCATGAAACGCGAGGAAGGAAACAGGTAAATTTCAAGAAATGTGTTCTTTTGTCGCCCAACATACAAAAATACTTTAGGAATAGTTACTAGACAAGCAGAATTGTTTAGTAACGAACTCCTATCGTATCTGCATGAAATATTATTAAAAAACTGGATAACTTCATGAGACTGGTGAAACTGAAAAAAAAATTCCAACACACAGACTGCAATTGATTGAAAAATAGAAAAGAAATGAATTATTGAATTCTGTTCAATGTAGTTCTTTAAAAATTGATAAACATTCAAGTCTATAGAGAATTTCTTATTGCCTAAAGAGAATGCGTTTAGCTTCATTTGACACTTTGTCCTTTAATGAAAAGAAAGAATATATGAAAAATATTAAGAAGAATTTTGAAAGAAAAAGATTACAAAGAATTACGAAATAAATCTACAGGGCAAGTTTAAGCTATTAACATCTTCAACTAATGACAATGAAATTCTGAATAGTAATGAATCCACTGCGTAAATAATAATCAAAGGCCAACGAAGTTCTATTTTAACATTGAGCAGTACTTTATACAATGACAAAAATGCACTGATATCTTAGATTTTAAAACTTTACACAAGAAATAACAGAGTTGAACATCAACAGTTTAAAAAAAAAAAAAACCCAGCTAAAGCTTAATTTAAAAAAAACTTAATCAAAGTTGATGCTAAAGCTTAATTAGCTTTGAAACAGATTGTTTTTTATTATCTATTAATTAGATTAATTAGTTCATTAATTAGACAATAAAGGCACAGATTCGAACAAATTTCAAATAGGTCAGATTTCAAGTATTTCTAATTCATCACATTTTGGTGATCTATTTCTTCAAGATCGTAAAGTGAAAATATGTTTATTTGCCTTTTATTTAAGTGTAGTACATTTCTGCTTTGATCAGCAACTTCATGTACGAAAATCGGAATTTAGCCTAGAAACACACTAGCAGCTCAAGTCACAAGAATGTGGGGAAAAGTTCATTAGAGAACCCTCTTTTTGCTGGAGGGTTTGAAAGCATTCGGAAAAATAAAACAGGATTCATCCAGAGGAGTTGAGAACAGGAGATCCTCACAATAGGAGCTAATCATTACTTTGCTTGAGGCAGGCAGTAAAAGGAAGAAAAAGGGAGATTTTTCCCCTCTCATTTCTGTGGTCAGCGCGGCTCATCTCAGCAGATGCGCGCTTAACCTTAGTTCTGGTGTTTGACAGATCGCTGCTATGAAAACAATTGTTCAGGGAATGATAAGACCATAGTACAAGCTTCGATGTGACAGCGAGTTATAACATAGCCATTAAAAGTAAACATGTATTCTTTAGCAATAGAATTTTCAAAAGATGTCTTTAATTGTCGTCGTACATCTTTTAATGACTTTTGAACTGAAGCATTTCTTCTTAAACTCGTCTTTCAAATGTTTCAAAGTCGAAAAAAAAAATATTCGAGAAGTAGATACTTACCAATCATACTGTGGTATCTTAGATTAGATAATCACCAAAAAAATCTTAACTGGATTAGTTTTAATTGTAAATAGAATGATTTACACTGAAGTACCAGAAAAGCCGAGACAGTTGCTTCCATGTCGAATACAAGCCACCATATCCCCACGCATTAAATGGCATCTTCCGCAATTGAAGTACACGTAACGGCGGATATCTCCGCAATCTGTTTTCGTGTAATTCGAAGTGACGACTTTGAAGGGGGCGTGATAGCAGGTACCAAAGACATGTCATTCCATCTGCGAAATCAATACGGAATTTAAATTTTCACGTGCAATAATTTTAAGGGTGTAAATAGAGAAGACTTCCAGCAGCGACCGACGAAAACCTCTGGACGATCGTGGACAGCGTCATCTGTCACGCTTGGTAACATTCGACCGGTTTGCGATATTGCCGCAGATAACAATTCAATACTGGGACCATCAGCATTCGGACAGTATAGCTTTGTCTTTTTTCTGTAGGGTACAGGAACCGACAGCACAAGCATTTGTGCTGAGCCAACACCCTACAGAGACGTTGCCTGAGCCCGGGACGTCATTGGACGCAAGACAACTGGAAACGTTTAGCTTCGTTCGAGTCGCGGTTCCAACTGTTACGGACGATAAACGATTACGAGTATGGAGAAAATTCCACTAGGTAATTACCTGCTGGAATTTTCTTTACACTCAGGGACAGTCCAGGGTGGGGATGGCTCTGTAATGGAATGCGGTGTTTTCAGATGCATGCATTAGGAACTCTGATACATCTGCAGACATCATCATTGACCGGAGGACATAACCATCTTTGTGAATCATTTGCGTCCGTTCATTGAAGTGACCAAATTCTGGCTGGAGAAGCATTCTTCTGAGTTTGTCATCATGAATTGCATTAATCGTTGCCTGATTTTAACCCAATAGAACACAAGTGGGATGCGGTTCAACTGCCATCAGAGCCAGGGGGTACAGCCCCGGCGATCATTAAGGAATTAAGACCATTATTGAGGAGGCATTGCATACACTATCTACACAGTACTCCCGGTTGCATTATCTACGAAAATCCTATCGAAAGAACCTAGGCATTATTAAGCAGTGTTCTCGGTTATCCTGGTACGTCAGTGTACAATCGTTATTTTTCAAAATGTGTTTATCTGATTTCTCCTTTATTACCTGTTCGTACAGTATCGCAATAAACAAAATTTTTAACGTAACTAATTAACTAACTAAATACATAAATTATGTACAGATAATTTTTTTACAGACAGAGTTATTTATCGCTATTATAATAAAAATATTAAAATTTTAGAAATTAAAAAGAAAAGCTGTTAAGTTCTAAATTTATTATTTATTTATTTATTTACCCCACTGATTCAGAATGGAGGCTTTTGAATGGTCGGTTGCAGTCTGAGTGCGATCGATGCCTGAGGCAGGTAGTCGTAGGGACCAAGTTTTTCATTTCGCAATGAGACACCCTTCGTTCTCCTGCACATCCCTTCCCCTCTTTTAATTCGTGGTTGTTACGAGTACACCGAAAAGAGGAGATATGGTGGAGCGACGAATAATGATTAAAGTAAAAAAAAAAAAGAACGGTTAGCTCTTTCCATTATCGGTTGCCGTTTTCCGGTCGTTGGTTGAACGAAGTACATAAACCCTTTCCTCCTATTCTCATTTTTTTTTTCCCTATTGCCCGTACAACAGAGATTACACCTCCCCCCCCCCCTCCATATCAAAAATCGGACTGCAGTAGTGGGTGCATGAAATATGCCATCATGCTTCTCTAATCAAATTTCCCACATTGGCTTCGTTAGACAATCAATAAATGGCTCCAGTTTTACTAAAGCCAGATAGAACTTTTACTATGAATCGTGAAATCCAATTTTTAATGTATTTCATTTCTTTGACTTCATTAAATACATATTTTTTTGTTTTTTTGAAAGACAATTTTTTTTTTAGGGGGGGACTATGAACGCATAGTGTATACTTTCAAATTTCAAATAATATCACATATCATTTCACATATTACCGTTTTCTCATTTCACCATTTTATTTTTTCAATCGTAAACAAATGGCAATCACCTTACTTCCGAAATATATATCATAATGATTATTTTGTAATTTCAGAATGAAACTGAAAAAATTTAGAATCAATTCAAATGTCAAATTTCAGAAATGTTGTCAATTAATTCAAGCTGATATAAAATGCACTTTTTAAAAGGGCTTTTTATGTTTCGTTTTACAACTCTAAATCCCAAAATCGTGAGGAATGAACGAAATTCCTGCGTTCGATTGACAATCGAAACATTCTGGGGCTTAAATGCTTATGAATGAAAATCGTTTGTTGGTGGAAACAAAAAACGATGACAGCGCCATCTTCAGGCTGATTGAGAGAGAAAGCGCGTTTTAACTACGACCTTGACTTGCTTCGGAAGAGAACGGCAGTAAAAAATAACAGTAAACTGACCTAATTAGCTAAAACACCAGATTAATTGCTTCGATCTTCTATTATCCGCTGTAAAAACGAAAGGAAGCTGCTTTTGTTTTCGTTGGAATTGATTTTAAGTGCCTGAATCAATGAAAGACTCTGAGAAAAAAAAAAAAATGGCTTCAGCTGCCACAAGTCTTAACAAATTCCTATTTATGTTGGATTTCTGTTTTAAAGTTGACAGGAATAAACAAAGCTAGTAGATTGGATAAAAACAAAAATATTTTATAAATATCATCCCATAGCATAACAAAATTGGTTTTTTTGGATTGCACCTAAGTTTTTCATCCATTCTTGTATTACTACAATAATTAACAATGACAAACAGTGATCAACTGATCATAGTCTTTTGATTTTGAAATTTTGACATTATTTTGTTTTGAGCTCTAAAATGAGCATTTAGTTCCTTGCAATTGTCTGAAAAGTACATATAAAGATTAGAATGAATGAGTAAAATGCAATCTTATTAGGGTTTTTTCGGTATTTTTGACATTTGAACAGTTGAAAATTAAAGCTAAAGCATTCATCCAATGATTACTTTGCTATGTTCAAAGTTGAAATTCAGTTTGAAGCCCTAATATTTTATTGAAGGAACGTTAGTCTTAAGGGCATGCATTTTGAAATGAGGCAAAAAACAAACAAACAATAAGTTCACTGTATTGGTCACTTTTAACTGCGTCCATTGATAAAATAATCTGCATCCAAGCCGTAAACAAGGGTGATTCATCTAATCGATTACTATGATACATACTTCCCCTCGATGAAATCCAATTTGGACTCTTCCAACAAATGTATGTTTGTTGGAGGAGTCGCTACCCATTGCCAAGTTTTCCTCAATATCCCCCACCCCGTCAGGGTTATATGGTGAGCGTGACATCGGAGTGAAGCACGATTGCCTAATGAGGGATCACGGTTATATAATAAGATCATTTTAAATAAAGCCACCATTAAATGAGAAAACTACTCCTCCCTTTGGGAAATGTATATACTTAATAACCATTATGGTTTCTAGTGGATAATTCTTTTTTTTTTTTTAATCATGTTTCTGGAAGGAAGTTATACATAGATACCAACGTATCTTCTATTTTAATCTTTTAAATAAATTTTACGGAATCATTGCTTTTTAATTCATTGTTTACTCAGTTCTGCTATTTATTTTGTGATGGATATTTTAATGTTCCTTACTAGAGAGCTCTTTGAAACATAATAAAGCAGAGTAAAAGAAAAGAGGAGAATTAAAGGGAAGTGAATAGAATGAAAGAATCATTTCCTCATTGTCAGATCAGCATTATTTTTACTTATTATCGCTTGAGGATTAACTGATAAATAAATTATTATAATTATTATCATTATTTTCTATATTGCTTAAATTTCAGAACATTAACTATTTTATTTTTGTTATTCAACTTTAAGAAAACAGGAAGAAAAATGGAAAGAAATAAAATTCATATATTTTTCTTGAATTTATTAACAATCAAATATTTTAAAGTTTGTAGTCATTGATTTGAATATATTCTACTATTAAAAAATAAATAAAAATTACTACTGATTATCATAGATTGTTTGTATATTATCTATAATAATAATCCATTCAATTGTATAAGAGTCAACGCCCCCAAACGCAAAATATATTATTTTTTTTTTTTTTGCAACGAATCTATTTATACTTTTTTAACTATATATATAATACTTCATATAATTATACTGTATACATAAAAAATTATAATAAACTGTTATCTTTACAAGCGTGTGTTAAAAATTGTAAAGTGAAATAAATTCCACAACTGTTTGATAGGAATTTTAAATCCCTAATGGACTGTAGTGTAATTTCTTCTTTGTTAAATAATAATTAAAAAAAATGTATCCTTATTATTATTTTTAGAACAGTTATTTCGAAATCATTAGTTCTGTAGATAATGCTGTAGTTTTCATTGCCACAGAATAAATATACATATTCTAATTTTTAAAAGAATTGTTTATATAAAAAAAAAATATGGCCCTTCAATAAACCAAAAATAAATATAATTAGTTATTTGATTATATACCAGATTAAAATAAAAAAATGAATTTAAGTTGTAGGCGTTTAAAAAAGTAATCACTTTAGAAATTTGAACTGACTTGAAATTTTCATAGATTACTTAATATCGGTTTGCATTTTTTCTGATTGGTATTACATTTTATAATTAATTAATTTATCTCGAAATTTTATTAAGTCCCATTTTCTTCCCGTTTTGAAAAAGAAAAAAAATCTTTCTTTTTGGTAACTTCTTTCAAACTCTGGTAAGAAACTTTATATTTTCAAATTAGTATAAACAAAAAAAAAAACAAAAAAAAAGCCCCTTTTTATTTATCTTAATGACTGTGATATTTCTGTTAAATTAATTATTTCCTTTTAATAAATATTAAATTGTGTATAATACATCTGCTACAGCCATAATTTTAATAATGCTCTGTTTTTCATTTTATTTCCAAATTATCGGAATGTTGTCGACTCCATTTCACTTACGATATCGTAAGCAGAAGATCTAACGTTGTCGAACCTAATTCTTGAGATTTCAATTCATCAATTTCATCGTAAACCGCTCGTAAAATCAACGAGAAAATATTGGTTCTACTATCAAAACATTAGATGGCAGGTAATGAAATCTCTCGGAATCGTAATTTACGAGGAAATCCTTTGATGAGCTGCTTGTGTGAATTAGAAGTTAGATTACATACAGAATTATAGATGGTAAGATATTTATAATTGGTTTCTTTTATCATTTTAGTGTCTGGTTTTCTCAATATATTAAAAACATTCAGTACATTAGACCAGTTCCCAAAATTTCGTATAATTGGCTTAAGGATTTGGTTTATTTGTTTTTATTATTATTATTATTTTAATTTTAATATAATAAATTATTTATTCTTTGGATCATAAAAAATTTGCTTTGAAAACTTTCAGGAAACTGAAAAATTTAATAATTTATTTTATTTTGTTTTATTTATGCTTTTTAATTATATGTAGCTAATCTACATTTTCTTACAAAACAAGAATATATTAATATTATAAAATACAGTCAGTTGATTATCGATCAAATGAATTAAAAAAAAAATGCATTTTTGCCAATTTGGAATTTCTCATATAAAATAAAGGCATTATTCAATATCATGAATAAGGAGATTTACAAATTCAAAAGTTGATAGTAAATCATAAATAAATAAATGTATAATAATAATAAATAATAATAATAACATATATATAAATGTTGCGTGACTTGTTAACTTTTAAGGTTCAATCATCGATTTTTTTTTTGGTTTGCTGTTTTATAAATAATTCTCGTTATACCTCTGCACTTCTATTTTAAGAGTTCTTCTATTTAACTCGTATAGCACTTATCTCAGTTGAATGGAGTCAGTCTGTATAGGTTTAGAGGTGTAATACTGTAGATGTAACATCTGTCACATATGATATAATAATTGTAATAGTATTCCGTTTAATGATCAAGCTCGATTGATAGGTCAGTGTACTGAGAGTTTTTATTATACATGTCTGAATTCGTGGGAGTTTATTATCGCAAACTCAGTGAGATTGGCAATTGTGTTAATGCAAAGGTGTCTGGTCTATTATAAAATGGTTTTGGTCTGTGTTAGTGATGCTTTTAACGTTTGGATGTTTCAGAACTAGTGGTTAGTCTACGATTGTATCCTTACCACATTATTTTTAAATATATATATCTATATATATATATAGTATATTTTAATAAAGTACATTTTAATATTTAAAAAAAACTTTAAAAAGAATTACTACAGTAAATTACTAAGTAAATTAATATTTGAAATATAAATGTCTTTGACTTATTTTGTATTTTTTTTTTTTGTTTTTCCTTGTTTAGTTTTCGAATGCCACTTTTGCTTTCCAATAATAAATCAATTAAAATATATAAATAAATTTTAAGAAATCAATTGAATAAGCAGAAGAACGACTTTTATTAAACATTATCTAATTTACTGAAGAATTCATTTATTAATTGAGAAACTGAGTAAAAGTTCATGGAATCAAAAATCTAAATCTATAAAAGCTAAATTGTTTTATTATTATAATAACCATAACTAATTGAAAATTTTATCCTTAAAATAAATAGTTTAAAAATCAATTTAATAAATAATAATATAAAAAAAAATATAATTCATAAGAATTTAACAATTCTTCTTTCAAATTAAGTTTTAATTTTAATGGCATAATAGTAATAAGACGAATAGGAAGAAGAATAAATAAAAAAATAAATAAACTCATGATAATTTAAGATAAAACATATTTTATAATAGTCATTAATAAATTTATAGAAACTAAACAAACAAACAAAAAAAAAGAAAAAAAAATGTTTTTAATGATGATAACTATAATTTATCTTACTGTAATAAGTCAGATGTTAGTAAAATCAAATAAAAATAAGTAAATAAATAAATAAAGTGTTAATAATATAATAATACATATATATATATATATATATATATATATTTATTTGATTTTATTAACATACATATATTTTAAAAGAGTTTATTTTTAAAAGCGTTTTTGCTCCGAAGTCTACCCTCTGCAAGAGAAATCTTACTTTAAATCAATACTTCAAGTTTATAATAGGTTAATAATATAATATAATATAATATAATATGTTATTACATTCAATTATAATAAGTCAGTATTATAGGGTTTTAAAACCAAAGCATCTAGTTTGATTAAAAAAAAAAAAACCTTTTATGTTTTCTTCATTCTTAAGTTCACAAAATATAAGATATTAAATAATTCCTAACAGACTACAAAATTAAGAAAGAATTGAGCACGTTTCTGTTGATGATGGAACAAAAAAAGTCTAAAGAGAGTATAAACAATATTTTTATTGTTTTTTTTTTAAACATTTAATCTCTTATATAAAAAAGATTATATGCATAAAATAAAATTATGCATCTTTGGCAATTCTGTTTGTGTTTCTGTCTGTTCATTTTTTTTTTAAGAAAATTATATTTTTACTAAATGCTTATTACATATTTTATACATTTGACTATATTATTGTGTATCAGTAAAAGTTTTAATTCACTGTAATTCATTTAATTTTAAAACATATTTAAATGAAAGAGTTAGTTTTGTTCATTTTATTCAACTTTCTCCTATACTTCATGTAAAGGACTTTCAATTGCTATGTAATTTTTCCACAATTAAATTAACTATTTCCATTTAATAACTATCAAATTGTGCATAATATATCTGCTCCAACCATAATATTAATAATGCTCTTTTGTTCTCCATCTACTTTTTAATTTATAATTGATAAAAAGAATTAACTGAATTTTAAATTATCACTTAATCATTAAAAGCAATTCTGTTTCAGCTTTTAGTTATCCTCTTTTATCTTACATTTTGCAATAACCAGCAGAAATTTCTTTTTTTTTTCCTCAGAATGCTTATTATATTTTATTAATTGTATAAATTATGCTAATATACTTGATGAACTTACAAGAGAGAACTTTCAAGAATAATATTTTTCTACAGTTCCTTTTACGTTGATAAACAGTTTATTTATAAATAGAAATTTTAAACTTTAAAACTCGTTTCCATCTTGCTTTAGTAACTGATAGTTAAATTAAAAATATGTTTAAGAAAAAAAAAATCTCTAATGTTAGCAAATGGAAGACAACAATTGAAAAAAAATGGCGGCACTAGCGCCACCAGTGTTCGTTACTGAAAATAAGATCTGAAAAGAATCTCTATTTCATTTACTTTGATGTTATCATCTTTCTGATTAACCGTTTCTCGTGACACAGAGAATTACTTAGATAAGACTCAACCTCAGCAAAATAAAATCTTTTTCATTCTTCCCAATTGCATTAAATCTTTCAAATCACGATAAATAATAAACCTTATTTAATAGGTTGATTTCATGTAGGCTTTATTGAAATGCAATTTCATTATTTTTGTATTACTTTTATTAGACTGAAATCGTATTAAGTGATTTACTGACATGCGCGCATTGATCCTCTATCGGTTTGAACAATTATTGACTAAAATAGTGCTTGGCAAATCCTTATTCGATAGATACTATTTGCCTTTTCCCTCTTTCATTATTTAATTTAGATTATGTAATGTTTCTCGTCTGACTAAGATAAGATTTCTATAATCAATAAGAAAAGGAAATAGAAAAAAGCAAAACAAAAAAACTACATCTCCTCTTCTTCGCACTAAATAGGTCTTAAATCTATAAATCAAACTAAATTATTCATCAAAATATTTAATATGTATTAATAGCGCAAATACTGAGTCGGGGAATTGAATCAAAATATTTCCTCCACTACGTTTCATTCAATTATCATATTAAATAAAATAAAATGAATAAAAATTTTTAAAACAAAATCTTGCAATAATATATTATTTACTAATCATTCTTCAGAACATTATACATATATTTCAATAGCCTAGCAATTACAGCTACATTATAGCACAATAATTAATACTGGGAAAGAGAAATAGAGAAAATTAAATTAATAAATAAATAGAGAAAACTAAGGAAAAGAAAAAGATATTATTAAATTTATAATTTACTAAGCAATCAATATTTTTAGGTTAATTGATTATTTTTAATTGAATAATAATAATGTTAATAATTGTCTTCATCTGAATTAAATAACGGAAATGATAGTAAACTAAAATTAAATTTATAATTTTTAGTTTGATTTATATAATTCATCTTTAGATTTTTTAATTCATGGGAAGTTCGTTGAGATAAAAATATTGCTGGGAACAGGAAATCGCTTCACGTGCGCACTGAATGCATTTTTAATAGCGTGTTCCCACCCAACGCCTTTGTCTGCGCCAAATGTTTATTAATTTCTAATGTTGCTGTGCATTACATAAATTGAATTAGAAAATGCACCAATGTGGATCAATGCTCGTGATCGAGTCTGTTTTTTTTTTTTGGCTTTTTAATTTTGGATCTAAGAAAAGGTTTTCTTCTGCGATGGTGCGCGCGGGTCTGCTTACGTCGCTGGCAGAACTGTGTCTGCAGTGAACGGATGGTGGTACTCGAGCTTTAAGCACCCTACGAGCTTCGTCTGTCTGCTGCCCGAGGGCGCCACTGCTCATCCGGCTGCTTCTCCAAGCTCCGCCCCACTCGAGCACGTGGAGTTTGGCGATCGCCTGACGAACGAGGTCAAAGCTATCGCTTTAAAGCTGCTCGACTGGTTCGCGTCGAAAAAGAAAGGTGTACTTTCGATCGTGTTTTCTTGCTTTCTTGGGGACGGCGAGTGGCCGGAGCCTGCACGAAAGCACTCCCGGGAAACGCATCGGTATTCCCGGGAAAAGGAGGGTGATGCGCCGGCTAATGGCACCTCTGCGCTGGAGGCCTGGTTCGATCGGTCTCATCATTGATCCGACACCCGGTAATAAATAATCCAAGGGAACTTAATGGCGACCGTCTCCCTGGTAACGCAGGGTTGCATGCGGACACGCCCTCCCCGAGCGCAAGGAATGCCGGGAGACGTATCGATCCCGAAAGCAGACTGTTTTACTGCCTGTCTGGATTGGGATGGCTACTGGATAAGGAAGGGAGGGGAGTCCAGGAGAGACGTCTGGATGGGAAAGCAAGGAAAAAGAAAGAAAGCTGCACCGCCGGCATTGATCGGTTGTCATGGTGCTGCATCTCATTTCTTGCAAAGAGGGCAATATTGCTCTCAGGATGCACCGCATTATTCGTTGTTTTAAAGAATTATTATTCTTTCCTCTTGTTTTAAAGAATCTTCGGAGGAAATCTATTAAAAACTCACAGAAAAATTACAGATTTAATATACTGAAGACCACCAAGCAAAGATGCTTTAGAGTTAATAAATAAATAAATTTAATTTTTTAATAGCATAAATTCGTCGGTGCAGTTAAAAGAAAAAAATATTCTGAAATTGAATCCTGAATCTGTAATATGCTGTAATAAAACATTTTAGTCTTTGTTTTTATATATTTAGTTATTTATTTTTAACATTTGGATCCTGTTATGTCAATCTATTTTTTTTTTTCATAACCAAAATTTTCTTCATAACGATTGAATAAAACATTAATCTTCTAAAAAACTGAAATACAATACATTTCAAATTTTGAAAGCATTGTTATGTAAGTAACGCATTGTTTTTAGTAGATTACCGTAGCAATGAAATTATACAAATCTTTTAATTTTTCTGGTAATGAATAAAAGTAACTTAATAAAAAGAAAGCCTACATCCTTGTAATTATTATTTTTAACATTCTGTACATTTTGGAAATGGACAGAACTTGATGCATTTATTTCGAGCCATTAAGTTAGATGAATTAAACCTCGCTTGCAAACGCACTATTTGACGACAAAGCAATATTGGCAAAAAGAAATCAAAAGATTATAAAAGTAATTTTTTTTAATTAATACTATAATGAAAATGCAGTTATTATAATTATTATACAACATTATAAAATGGCCTGAAATACAATTCATTGCGTATAATTATTGAAATTCAATGAAACTTTTATTAAAAAACTTCAACACTTCTTTTTACTTGCAAATTATTAAACAAAAAAAGTAATTTTCTTTTAAATAATTGCTCTTTTGATCTTTATTTGAAAAAAGGATGTCATTTCCAAATAAAATTAAATTTCACTTTCTCTTTTTCACTTTTGTAATAGAATTTGCTTTTGTTTTAGCTTCATTTCCAGCTTTTGCTTTTCCATTTTCTTCCCTATTTTCTCTTTTCTTCTTCCTAATCTTCCTTCTCCATCTTGCAACGCTTCGCCGGGATGAATACCTTCATCCCGCCTCCCCTCTCATTGATCTTGGCGCGCTGTTCAATCAACACGCAGGGGTTTTCATGTGCGCATGCGCCTGCACAAGGGGGCAACAACCGCTTAACAAATGCAGGAGTATTGGAAAACCCATTTAAAGAGGGTCAGTCATTTTTTTTTCTTCTTTTTTTAATCCCTCTCGTTTCCGCTGTACCGGTTCCATGAAGCTGAAAATTTCATGAGACTCTTTTCATCTAACGTTTTTCTACCTTCTAAGACAGACACAATTTCTACGAATGTTATGTCTGCAAGATAGAGGGCGATTTTAAACTCACGGCGCTTCTAGCCAGACTTTCTCAATGTCAAGTCTGTGTTGTAGCGTATTCCAATTCGTGTATCCTTTGTATTATTTCGGAAATTCCATTTCATTCAATATTAATATGTAAGAAGTAGTTTACAGTCTTGCTCAAACGTCGACAGCATTATTGAACCATTCTCATTGCCTTTTGTTATTTTATGACAGCTAATCTTTACTGCTGTCATTGATAATTATTTATAGCAATGTCAAAATAGAAAAGGCATTATGCCAAAAATCCCCAATTTCCCAGGAAAAGGAAAGAATTTAATTGATAAGTGATTCTTTTTATTCTTCCGAAATGTAGCGAGTGAATTGTTTTTATTTGTACAATATTAAAGAAAAGAAAGAAAAAGCTTTCTTATGCATAAAAATATTAATATTTAGCTAATTACATTTTGCTTTGTAACGAGCATACAATTTATTAAAGAAAAATTAAATTACTTTTTTTCTTTTTCATTAATTGTCTGTTTTTGTATTTTTATCCTTCATCAGCCCAGATGATTCATTAAGCAAAATATCTAAAACTCAGTCTCCCCGTGAGAAATTCGAGAAAATGATTTCTTTTTTACCGTTTTTAGTCTTCTGATTAGTAATCAGGAGACAAATATTCCTGTTTTGTCTGTCCACCTGCGGACAGGACAAGCATCATTAAAATCTCATTAGCAACAATCACAACAATTGCGTGTTTTGCATGCACAACAATCACATTGATAATACAGCTCTACAACAATCACAATGATCGCAACAATTGCGCCTTTTGCATTCGCAACAAACACATTGATAATATTAAGGAAATTAAATCAATATTAATTAAATTTACTTATCAGAAGACGTTGCGTAGCACTTTGATTGGTTTACTAATCGCTATCCCTACCTTGTTTTTTTTTTTAATACTATTTTTAATTCCTTTGCTTTTTTTTTTTTTGTTTTTTTTATGTGGCCACCCCCCAAAAAAAAAACCAAAAAAAAAAAACAACCTCTAACTCGTAACAATTTAGGCTATGGTATTTACATATAAGATTATCATGTAAATTTGTAAATTTTACAGTAAGTCTTACATAATTTCGGCATGTGCTTTGTTTTTTAATTAGAAATGTAAGAGTTTAAAAAAAAAAGAAAAAACAAAAAACAAAGAAATGTAATCTATAAAAAATATCGTTTACTTTTCTTTCCTTTTTTTTTTATTTTTTATTTATTTTCATGATTCATCCACCGTTTTTTACAAAATTTTTAAAAATATCTTGCGATTAATGGCCGTTGGCCAGCAAGCTCTCCTTCATTTATTAACAGAATTTACACAGGATATTCATTATTACAGCGATTAATAAAGAAAAGCTAACATCTACATCTACATCTATTGACGTGCTACCATTCACACTGTACTGGGTGTCTCAAAATAGTGGGAACTTTTTCTCACGCTTCTTAAAATCAAGAAAACGAAAATGAAATGTACACAGTGATTTGGAGGGATAATTCGATATTTGTTTAAAATAATCAATTGAAATTTGTTTCCAGTCAGTCCCGCTAGGGGAGACTACAAAAAAATGCTATATTTTTGAGAAGAGAAATTCGTTTACAAAAGCAATTTCGAATTCTTCTATCAAACTGAAAGACTAGTTCTATAACTTTTACATGTTGTTTGACGAAATCAACTCAAAAAAACAAACGAACAAAAGAATATCCACCGTAGCAGCAACCTTAGGTAATGGGAGTAATTGGACAGATTTTGATAAGAAATACAGTAGTTATCGATTGGATGTTTACTTATTGGCAAGGCTATAGATATCTCTTCTGTCCGTCGCTGTAGTTTTAATGGTTTATTTCAGATGGCTGTTTCCATCGTTATGAAACCATGGAAAAATCCACTACCAACGCCAGGAATTGAACCCGGTCTCCTCCAGTCCGCAGTACAGTTTAAAAATAAATAATTCAATTGAGCTTCATATAAATATAACTATAATTGCACTCATAATCCACTACTTATGCTAGTAAGTTTCAGGGAAGTTGTTTTTTTTTTGTGTGTGTTTTTTTTTTAAATTATTAATCGTAGTAGTGTAATTTCATTCAATATTTTCTATCATCTCTTAATGACCTATGAATGCAAAACTGAATATTTAATCATTTACTTGTATAAAGGGGCTGAGACATTCTTACATAGTTAGACTACTTATTGGAACTGGGCACGGATCTTCCCTTTTAGCAAAGACTTTTTTTTAGTTAAATTGTGCAACACGACAAGACTTTCAATGGAAAAATTGCTATTTACGTTGGTTGCTCTGAGTCATTGTGAATTTCCTTTTCAGCGACCACAAATATGTCTTCGATCTTCGACATGTCATTGAGCAATTTTGGAAGAGGATTGTAATTAGCTTCAAGCTTGAGAAATCTGGAAATAAAAAAAGAAAGAAAAATAATAAGATAATGTGTTTTCATTGTTTTTAATTATTGAAATTCTCAAAATTCAGCAGTAAAAATCGCTAAAGAACTGATTCAAAGTCATTTTATTTGAACATAAAAGCGATAGATTTCTTGTTTAAAACCAAGATTATTTAAAAAAAAAAAAATCATTTTTTTTTTTTTTTTTTTTTTTTTTGTTATTCTTAAATATGTTTTCTTCAAAAACTTTCTAAAATAAAATTATGAAAAAAAAAAAAAAAAAAAAATTATGGCTACTCTGTGGTTTATATTTAAGTTAAGCCCAAAATAAAATATCCTTGTTTGATGCTTATACGACTTGTATAACACCTCACCTCAACCATTTGAAGGGAGCCCTGGATTGCACCGGGAGGGGCTTTTGCTGCCAGACAGCTAAATGGTTGCCATGGTTACACTATCGATCTCAAGCATTGCACCAATAAACAACTCAGGTGTTGTTGAATTAACCCCCACCTCAACTCTAGTCCCATATGCAAACGACAGACATATACCATCTCTAAAACAAACACAAGCCATATTCTAATCTACTAGCAATTGAATATTGCACTGGGTTCATGTACGTAACACGAGACAAAGTCTAAATTTAGTTAAATGCAATTAGGCCTATGACTAAACAAAAGTCGTTAGTTCATGCAGAAATTATTGTGAAAAAAATATTAAAAGGATATTTTAATCTATAATTTAAATAGTTTTACTCTACTTAAAAAAAAAAAAAAAACTTTTTTTTTCCACTGATATTTTTTCTTTTCATTTGTTAACTAAAGTCACAACATTTTTAAGACTCAACATTTAATTGTTAGATAGAATAACAGTTGAAAATTACTTAAAAAAATACTTTCTAAAAGCAAAAATAAGGAGATCGTTAAGCAATTGTTTTCAATTGAAGGCCTTCAATTATAGAAGATCTTAATGTTATTCTTAGATTTTCGTCTGTCCCAAACGGAATTGGTGTGGGTGGGATGGACTCTAACATTTGGAATAGCAGTTAATCCACAGAATCTATCGCAGCAAAATGCTTAAACATTGCTTAAACATTTATTGCAAACAGAATATTTCAATAGATTTTTCATACTTACATGTAAAGTATATTAGTAAACCCGTAGAAAATCTATGGTTGAAAATATAGTTCTCCAAATACAGTATTTCCAACTGTAGATTTTCGAATTTAACCACTTTTATAAAATCACTGTAGGAGGTCGCAATAATAGGGATCCAGGAGGCGTCAATTTTTTTGTGAATATTTCCAACAGACTTCGATGCAAACAGATACCACTTTTTAGTTGTAGGAGGACGCAATAACAAGGATCCAGGAGGCGTCAATTTTTTATGATTTTTTTTTTTTTTTATATAAAATTACTTTTAAGAAAAATCAACATGCTATACAGACCTGCACATCAGGATCTTTAATTTAATAGCACATTGACCCCTGTATTTTCCCGAGAAAAAGGGTTTATATATATATGTATAGATGTTACAATGAGCATTCACAGTGGCAAGAAGTGAATACACACAATTAAAAAAAAAATTACATCCATTAAAAACTGACTGAGCATCAGAACGTGTACGAACCGAGTTGATCGAAGAAGTTTGAGTAATTTTCTACGATTTGGCTTCACTAAATGATGAAATGTTTGTTTCTGATATAGAGTTTGCGTTGCTTGAAAACGAGTCTGTCTGCGAAAAGAGTAATAAGCGCATATTTCTGCATTTTGTGTTGAATAAATATGCATTAAAGTATGCTTATGTCCCTCATGAGATGGTTTCCATTTGTATTGTGTCTTCGTTCAACAGCTTATTTTGAATTTCATTGCAAATAAAATTGAAAAAAAAAAAAAATGATTAAAAATCATCAGTTTCTTTATGAATTTCAACTTTTTTAATGTTTAATTAATGAACTTAGAATTTATTAAATTTATTTGCTGTAATATTATTGTTTAGATAAGTTTTTGGAGTTACTAGAAATAAAATTTTAAAAAATAAATTCTTAAAGACAATATTTTTTTTAAAGATATTTTGACATTTTTACGTGCGTTACTCAATTAATGATAAAATTTAAAACAAAAACACATTTAAAATTATAAAAAGGTTATATTAAAACTGCATGTATTGTACTTTTAATATAACCTTTTTTATAATTTTAAATGTGTTTTTGTTGTTTTATATTTTATCAAAGAGAATATTTAAGAAGAAAAATTATTAAATTGGAGCTTTTTTTTTTCTTAAATTCTATTTAAGAAAGAGGTTTTTAATGTTCTTATATTTCATTTCTAATGAAAGTCTATGGTTTCTCGACTAAAATAAGAGATGTCATCAATCAATAAGTAAAAGGTCAGCGTATATTTTGATCGTCCGAAGTCTCCTAAGTAAAATTGAAATGAACATATGTTTTTTAAGTTTTATTTTATTTAAATCAATAATCCTCATGAATTCATTTCTTCTATCGGTAGCATTAAAACTCAACTCTTAATAGTTCTATTTGCATGAAACATGGTATACAGTAAGGCGAACAGCATTTCGACCAATCGAAAATTATGAACCTTTCTGATCATTCTTAGAAGTATTAATTTTGTTTTATGGATATTAAGAAGCTTCTAATGGTTTTTACGTGATTTGATGATGTTCATTAGAAATTGAAATCTTGAAAATCAGAATTTTAAAAAGAAAGAAACGTCTGGTTAGTTTTATTTGCTAATTTCAAACAGGGTCAATTGATGCAAACAGGGCCCTCACAGTATTTTATGGCAGGAATCCATCATGGTGATGCTCGATTATGGTGTTATCTAAGTATATCGTTAGGCTGTCAATATATCCTGCACCCAGCCTGAAACTAGTCTAACCAAAGAAAAGAACGCGGTACACGTGAGTAACATTCGACGCACTACTGGTTGGCGTGATGATTGGTTAGAACACCTTAGGATATTCTGAGGAGCTGCTTTTCAGAGAACTAGGGGGTAGGGATTGCAACTGAAGTGAAGTAGCAATATAAAACCGTATCTATTCCTATATAAACGTGCGTATTGCTCGGCCAATGGACCTCATGGAGCTGCACAACATGGCTCCGTTCTAGCTTCTGCTAATGTCATCGTATTCTAGGCCTTGGCGTACTACGAATGACACCCACTGAGAATCTTTATCAAGCATTGCTACCTTCAAAAAAAACAACCTTTTTATTTAATCATGAGTTGAATAATTGACTGTAATCGAAATTTTTTCGTAGTTACAGTTTTCACGCTATGCATAGTAATAATCTGGTTTTCCACTGTTTTGTAAGTGTTTTTTTGTCCTGCAATATATTTATAAAAACAAACAATAAAGCTAAACAATAGGGTATTATTATCGAATTGAAAAAAAAAATTACATTTAGATACACTAGCAGCGATGGACTGATCACTTCGAATTTTGTAAACATTTTATCAAATTCTTTAGAAGATAATAGTTAATTAATACAGACTAATATCTAGTTATAATTTGGATTACGTTCTAAATAGAGCTTCGCAAACGAATTGGATCCTTTCCAACTTAAATATTTCCCAACTTAATATCAGTTAGAACGTTTATAGGCTTAGCAGAATTTCTGACCTTTGTTTGAGAGCAAGTAAATTATTGGCAAAGCCATTGGCAGCAATCATTTGAGATAGTAAATATAAGAATAAAAATTCAAAACTACCTGTTTTATTTGACAAACAGTGAATAATCCAACCCTTCAATTTATACAATTGTGTGTCTCAGGAGGAAAGGTTTATTTTGGGAGATCTTAGTATCAGTAGTTCTAAAGGAAAAAGTTCATCCTATTCCCAAATGTTTCTTAGATAGAAATGTTAGAATACATTTAATTAACTTAATTAAGATTCAATTTATTGACAAGAAAAAGATTCTAGTTCCAAATATAACTTTGTACAGTATAAAATTTATTGATAAAAAAACTACTTTTATATTTATTATTCAAGTGACAAATTTGTTACGGTACAATAAATTTTCAAAAATTCCACCAGCAGCATCAATGAACTTTGCTTTACACCGATTCAAGTCTTAAGGTAGTGAGGCATTACAATGGGAGAGAAAAACAATACTGAGCCCAAATTTCAAAATACATAAAAATATCAAATACTGTACATTATGTATATACGTAGGGTGTCGCAGATCGACCGCATTTGCTTCACACAACTGGATTCCTCATTAAATAAGATGCAAAAAAAGTTATATAATGTTTTTTGATCGGACGTATATTTTTTAAGATAAGCGAGGTTTCTGCGTCCGGAAGAGATGATCGAAAAGTCTCCCACATAGGACATATTGTTATTTTTCTCGACAGACGATTCAGTGATAAAAATATTCTTGCTATCATTTGAAAGATAACATTATGTAGATTATTTTCATGATAACAACTTATCCGGTCATTGCTTAAAGAAATTTATAAAAATTAATTCTTCCATCGAGTGCGCTTGCTCTTCGCTGTGCCTCATACTGGCGTTGAGGCGATTGTGCTTGGACGGTCCTACCTTTTGAACAGTGGCGGGTTGGATTAACTTATTGCAATTAGGTGTTTTTTTAGCTTAATAAATGAAGAATCAAATGACGTAGTCTTATATTTTAAATACTCATCATTCCCAGAAAGAAAAATAAAATAAAAGAAAGTCAGGCCAATTTTTATCTTCATGTTTTCAAGTGTTTTGATTTTCGAGCAGCCCTTCTCGATCATGCCTTCCGGCTGCAGATAAGCTAGTATACATCCGATCAAAAAAACTTATTCATCTCTATCTTTGAAACGTATTTAATGAGGAATCCCATTCAATGAAGCAAATGCGGAAAAAAATGTTAAGTATGAAGGTTGATTTAGAGTAGTTTATTATTATTTGGTTATACCTATAATGACTGGATGCAGGCACTTAGCCGGGAAGGTAGGGTCGGGGGACTGAAGTCCCTATCGAAATCTAAACACTAAACTAAGAAAAATCTCTCTCAGAGTTGAAATCAAAGGAACTAGTGATATCAAAGTAAAATTTTGGCCTATTACGACACCAAGTGAAGATAGGAAGTGTTGATATTTTTACTATGGCACTTTTTCTAGCAATGAGACCCCCCCCCTAAGGGCCTGGGGGGATGAGTCTGGATATTCTGCAATGGGACCACTTTAATATTTAACCTTATTTGCTAAAGTCATACAAAAAAATTGATTTTTGGAAATTTCATTCGAATTTTCTATTTAATGTTTTCCAGTTCGTAGATAAGTTAATGAAGGTCTTCACCTTCCGTAAACTGTGCAGGAGCTGGAGCCACTGCCTGGAATAACTGTCACACTCCAGGTCTCAATAAATGAGAAATAATTAATTCCTAAGCTTCCCTTAAAAAAAAAAAAAAAAAAAAAACCCTGCCTTTCTGGAGTTTTAGCCTGATACTTCAGTAAATGGTTTTACCAATTGATGTTTCACATTTTGCTTTACATTTTGCTTTAAAAATGAGAAACATCTATGTAAATAAAAATGTAAATGTTTGTTTGTTCAAAATCTTGAATCTCCGAAAGTTCTTCACTGATTGCTTTGAAATTTTGACACAACGTTGCATTCGAATACGCGCATGTTTTTATATACCTATTATATAGATGTCACACCTGTGACAGGTAAAAACATGCTTTTATTGACAACCCCAGGTGTTTGGCGCCAACCCGCAATACCTGAGTTAAGCGGAGAAGGCTACAACAGGCTGGGAAGTCGTTTATTCTCCGATCTCGATATTAATTTGATAAATAAATAAAGTTTTTGTTTTTAATGCTGTATATGCAAGTAAACAATAAATAAATAAATAAATAAATAAATCATTCTTATAAAGTTTTCCATATCTTATTTTTTTTTTTTACGTTCCTGAATACGTTTGTGTAAATTATATTTTCAAAAGAGTATTATTGGGCTTTCAGAAGAAAACAAGTTTGTAAATTTCAAAATTTGCATCCACATTTGAGTCATCATTAGAACTAAAATCAACGTACAAAAAAAAAATGTTTTGGAATTTGTTTCAATTCTGTTACCGCCTTCAAATTTGCTTCAATTCTTAGTTTTGAAAGCGTTGTGTTGTATTAATAGCGGGGGTCTTTGTAAACAGATTTTAATGCTCTGATATCTTCTTTAAGATCCGGATTTTACCATAATTAAAGGAATTCCTCTGGAATCCATTTCAAGTTAAAAAAAAAAACGAAGAGAAAACAATTTCAACGGTGGAAACGCCTCCTCCGGCAACGCTATTGAAAGTACAATCAACATCCCGCCTCCATTTAGTGGTAGTTTGGGGAAATTGTGTTTATAGTTCACTTGAAAAACACAGAATTATAAATGGCGAGACAGCTTTTGAATTCTCTCACGAAAAGAATTCATTTTAATTTTCGTTTGCTTTTGAATTTATTTTATCATTCCGTTCAATCCCCGTCGAATGAGAAGGAGCTAAAGTTACAGCAATAAAATTTCAGTTTTCCAGAATAAATAGTTTGAATCATTGAAATATCACTCTTCTTTTTGGTCTTTATGAAGTTTTGCTTTAAACTTTATTGATCAACATCAAAATTTGTTTTTAATTAATTATAAATAGAAATGGCGAAGATGTTAGTCAATATTGAAGGCCGGGGATAAAAACATCATCTGAATAAAGTAGGAAGAAAGTGTTAGGTTTTAGATTAAAACTATCCCACCCAAAACATTTCATGTAAAATAAGTTGCCAAGACTCATATGCTCATAACGTTTTCACTGTTAAAAAGATATGAGATCTAATCTTACAAAACGAAATGAAATCCCACCCAAAACATTTCATGTAAAATAAGTTGCCAAGACTCATATGCTCATAACGTTTTCACTGTTAAAAAGATATGAGATCTCATGTAGAGCCAAGCCCCTAACTCTACAAGGCCTAACTCTACAAGCCCCAACTCTACAAGCGCCAACTCTAAAAACCCTCTATCTTGGTCAAAAAGATGGCTTGGCCGTTTCATAGCTGTCACACAGACAATCCCATGGAGTTATGTAAAGGATATGAAGTGTGCTAAGACATACTTTTTGACCAAGATAGTAGGGTTTTTAGAGTTAGGCCTTGTTGAGTGAGGGGCTTGGCTCTACATGAG
>JAFIDM010012231.1:112779388-112837652 GCA_023159025.1 Thereuonema tuberculata
TAGGACTTCAGGAAGTACCCTAGAGGTTTTGATGATCATGAGTCAGTCAGTCAGTCAGTGAATCAGTGACGGAATCGAAGTATTTTAGGTATTAATAAAATCCAAAGTATAAAAGCTAAATAAATGAAACTTAGCGTATTTCATTAGTCTGCTAACTGCATCATATCCTGAAAATTTGAGCTCTCTTGTATTATCCAGGCCGAAGCTATGAGGGTTCGAAAATACGACGAAACACTTCCTGAAAAGGTACGTAGTGCCCTTCCTGCCTTTGGCTCGTCTTGGCGGGGGCACTGCCATGCCCCCAGATTTAATTTAAATTAAAACTTACAGAGCTATTTTGGTGTGTAGCCAGATTGGAAAGAATTACTACCAACAATGAAAGTTAATGTTCATTTGTTAACGCACGTGCTGATGAACACGCCTCGTGAAGGCATTATTTCTAACAGAAAGAAGGAAAATAGGTACGACTGATTTTTTTTTATGAGAGATTTTTGGATGTTGAGGGGCCACTGTTTATTTTATTTATTTATTTATTTATTTATTTATTTATTTATTTATTTATTTATTTTAGATTTTTTTTTGGTTGGATGATTTCTTCTTCCTTATCTCTCTATTAACTTTATCTTATATCTCCACATTCAGAATTTCTGACGTAATTAAATGGGACATTACATTATCTGACTGGTAAACTGAAACTGCTTGGACGATAAGAGAATGTTTAAGTTCTTTCGTCACAAACCAGCTGATATGACGTCACAGTTCAAATAATTTGTTGCTTTGTATGTTTTAGAATAGCCGACTACTGTAGCAAGTGCTTGTTTGTAGTGGTTTTCCGTTAAGAAGAAGAAACAAAAAAAAAGAGAAAAAAAAAGTAATATCTGAAAACAGTTGAAGAGGTCAAGAAAGTCCACCGTTTTTTTTCCTTTGATTTCTGAGAATTTTCGGAAAAATATCAATACCAAGCAAGCTGTATTTTTGCCTAATTCTTTCCAGGTTTATACTTCCGTATCACATGACCACGATCACGATACCTGTTGGTTTGGCCACTGTAGTTATTTGATTTTTCAATGTTCAGTAAAGTTCTAAATTTCATGAACTGAAATTATTTCTTATGTAGGACCAATGTTTTTTATTAGCCAGTATATTCATTGACCAAAAGAGACTAATCTCTTACTACGAAATGCTAGATTTCATGAAAATTACCTTTTAATTTTTGTTTTATTGGGAAAAATGATAATTTTTGGTCAACGGAAAAAGCGAACAATTGAAGAACACCTTTTCACTGTTGTGACGACATTCTGGTGCAAAACAATCAACCATTTTGGCCAAAACTCATGATCGGGTGCAATTGTTTGGCAGTACATTAGGGAAAAAAAAATCTGCAAAAATACAATTTGTTTCGTATTAACGCTTTTCCTAAAATTCTCAGAAATTTTAAAAAAAAGAGAATAGCACACTAAGATGCGCTTTCTTAAAAACTCTTAAAACTGCTTTAGGTATATTTTCTTTTTGGTCTTCTAAAAAAAAAAAAAAAAAGAAAATGAGCGCTTGTGGAGTACTTGTCAGTACTAAAACATCTGTAGTAGTTGGTTGTTTGAACTGTGACGTCTTGGTTTGTAAAACGGTCTATAGAATATTTTAGAATATTCAGCTGGACAGTATTTTTGGGTACGGCTCCTTAACTGCAGATTCAGTCAAGAGAACAGTTTTACCGAATAATCGAACTAGTATAATTTTAAATTTAATAAGAGAAATTGCAATTGTAAAGATCTGAGATATTTTATCACAAATATAAATAGGCGTATCCAGGATTTTGGAAGGGAAGGGATTAGAAGATAGTTAAAGAAAAAAAAGTTACGTTCTTTTCTGATTTCTGAAGTTATGTTCTGGGAAGGGGGAGTTATGATGAACTTTCCGCCAAAAACAGGTGCAAAATTGTATGGAACTGTTACAAAACATGTCGAAAATGCTAGCGTTCTTCCGTTTTCGGATGCAATGAGGCAAAGGCTACAACTCATATATGGCAGTGGATAGATAGATGGATAGATTTCTTCGATTTTCTTAGAAATTTCTAGAATTACTAATTAACCAGAGCCGACCAGAATATTTCTTATATCGCGTAGAGATGTAGGATGTTTCCCTACTGTTTGTTTTGCCCAATACTGTGTATATATTAAGTCTCAAGAATGGATATCCAGCAATTGAAAATATATTTCAGAGAGAAAAGACGTCACTCAGTATAAATAATCTCAAAAGCCTCTTCTTCTATGAGAATAAAAGAAATAAAAAGTATCCAACTATAAAAAATTTCGATTTTTTTTTTCTATAATGTAATCTTGAAAGATTATAATGAGCATGTTTTGATTCGTGGCTGTTATGTAATTATTTACTTACTCTGACAATCAATAAATTAAAAGACTGTTTGGTTTACTGAAGCTGCTTTCGTAGCTATTCATAATTGGTATTACAGTTGCTAAGGTAACTTACGAATCACTCAAACTAAAGCTAATCATGTTATTTTAAATGCAGGTATTTAGTTAGCAACGGAATGTCATTCGAACGTTCCATGGAGATCGGAAAACTACACAATTAAGTTGAATTTCAGCCTCCAATCAAATAGCCCTAAGCGACGTCTTATATTGGATTGTTTCAAAATTTCATCATTATAAAACGTCGGAACCAATGTGGTGCCCGCAGAAGTTAAAACAAACAATAAAAACTCGCCGAAAGAACAAATGGCGAGAAAATCCATGTGCACGCTACACGCGGACTCTACGAATTTTTTAGCGCATAAAAATAAGAAAGCGCAGGCAAATATTAATAATAATAACAATGGGTGAGACCAAGTTGTATACAAAATGACATCCTGGTACTCGTCATTTGTTCTTTTGGCGGTTTTGACGAGCAGTGAGCTGTTTGGGGAGACCGAAGGGTTCATGATCACGATACAGGAAAAAGTCATCACCACTCTACAAGAAACACATTCTATACGATGCAAATACGCATGACGACATATGCAAGAAATGCCACAATACGCATGAGACTATCGACCACATAAAATCAGGCTGTCCCCTTCTCTCCCAAATAGACTATCTCCACCGACACAATCAGATAGCGTCGATCGTTCACCAACAGCTAGCACACAAACACTCACTTATTAAGAACACGGTCTACTATCACACATCACAAAGCATATTAGTCACCCGACACAAAAGTTGTACTGGGACCGTCCCATTCACACAGACAAAACCCTACATCACAACAGACCTGACATCACACTTGTTGACAAGGTCAACCTATCTCATTGATATTGCAGTGTCTATCACCATGAACCTGCAGAAAGCTCACGCAAACGAGATCAGCAAGTACGTTGATTTAGCACACGAGCTCCAGAAGCAGTGGAGGCAAGACCGAGTACATGTTGTACCCATCGTCCTGTCCGCCACTGGTCTGGTGCCTCATACATTGCACCACAGCCTCAGTACACTAGGACTTCACAAAAACACTTACGCACAACGCCAGAAGGCTGTGTTACTCAACCCAACACGCATAGTTAGCAAATTTATGAAAAAACCACACATCCCTAATCATTCTTGCACACTTCTTTACACTTGATAATATGTGCTTTGGTCCTTGACCCGCCATGTTGTCTTTCCTGGGGAAACCCAAGGTCTGAATCTTTTACGTAATAATAATAATAATAATAATAATATTCACGAAACATAACATGCACCACCCCAAGTCCGCTATGGAAAGAATGACTCTTCTCCGCAAGGAGGGAGGCCGAGGACTCGTCAACCTCATCACCCTACATGCAAAACAAGTACACAGACTTAGGGAACACTTCCACCAAAGAGCACAACACTCCTCACTGCACTCAGCCATTGTCAAGGCTGACACACCTCACACCCCTGGACCTCGAAAACCCATCTCCAAAACTCACCACCCCTAACACCCACACTCAGAAGCTGCGTGAATCATGGGCTCGTAAGGAACTCCATGTCAGACATCGCCACGAACTCAGCCAACCTCATGTCGACATGGAACCGTCCAACAGATGGCTGACAAGTGGCGAGCTGTTTGGGGAGACCGAAGGGTTCATGATCGCGATACAGGACCAAGTCATCCCCACATGCAACTACAAGAAACACATCCTACACGACGCAAACCCACATGACGACAGATGCAGGAAATGCCATACTACGCATGAGACGATCGACCACATAATATCAGGCTGCCCTCTTCTCTCCCAAACAGATTACCTCCACCGACAATCAGGTAGCGTCGATTGTTAATCAACAGTTAGTACACAAACACTCACTTATTAAGAACACGGTCCCGTACTACAAGTGCAAACCATATAGCGCATTAGAGTCATACTCACATAAGCTGTACTGGGATCGCCCTATTCACACAGACAAAGCCATACAACACAACAGACCTGACATCACACTTGTTGATAAAGTCAACAAACAGACCTATCTCATTGATATTGAAGTGCCTATCAGCAAGAACATGCAGAAAACTCACGCAGACAAGATCAGTAAACACAGCGATCTAGCACATGAGCTCCAGATGCAGTGGAGACAGGACCGAGTACGTGTTGTACCCATCGTCTTGTCCGCCACTGGTCTAGTACCTCACACATTGCCCCACAGTCTCAGCACACTAGGACTTCACAAAAACACTTATGTACAACGCAGAAGGCTGTGGTACTCAACACAACACGCGTAGTTAGGAAATTTATGGACACAACCACACATCCCGAATCATTCTTGCACACGTCTTTACACTTGGCAAAATGTGCTTTGGTCCTTGACTCACCATATTGTTTTTGCTGGGGAAACCCAAGATTTGAAACATACAAACATAATAATAATAATAATAATAACACAATAAGGTAGCCATGATTATTCACCAGATTTTGCGATCAAATATGGGTTAGTTGAAGAACGAATAGCATACTATTAACGTGAATCTATGGAACTGATTACATAAGATGTACTGGGTTCGGGAAATTAGAACATATAGAACATGCAAAAAAACATGCAATAGACAAGCTATTACACTGTAGAAAAGATTAAAAAAAACAACCTATCTCAAAGACGTATCAGTATCAACCACCAACAATCTCCAGAAGACACTACTGGAAAAAGTGATTAAATACATAGGCCTAAAATACGAAGTGAGAGATGTGGAAGATGGATAAGGTGGTAATGGTTCCAATAACACTATTATCAACCGGGATAATTCCTAAGGATGAAGATCCTCGAATTACCGGAGAACACTTATGTAGAATGCAGAATAGTGCATATAGAATATAAGCAGAATAGTGCATATAGAATATAAGCAGAATAGTGAGAAGATTCTTGATCTTAAAATTCTGTCTAGTAACAGTTTCGTCCATCAAGACGTCAGCAAGATCAGAATAACACTCCAATGCTACTGTCTCATATTTACAACGTCATAACAGCGTAGCCAAACAACATTATCTTACAGAAAAGGAAACACCTTACTAGAAATGCAAACCTCAACAAGTTCTGATTGACGAAACAACAAAGCTCCTCTGGAATACGGCTAAAGTTACCGATTGGACAATAGAAGCCAACAGGCCAGATATAGTATTATTCAATATAAAAGCTCAAACAGCTACCATTACTGATATTTCTTTCCGTTGGACGACCAAGTTACTTCTCCCATTGCTAAAAAAAATAGAATGCTCCCATTCCAGCCACTTTGAACCGCAAGACGTATATCGACTACACATACAAAGTATGTATGTGACTCCAGTGGTTTCATCCACCAATGGACTTATAATTAAGGAATAGAATTACTGAAGGATATCCTGGGCTTGCAGGAGTGGCACCTACGAATAACACAGCAGGCAGCCATTCTTTTAATAGACAACATCATCAGATAAACCCTAAACCTTCAATGAACTAATTAAAAATTTACCATGTATAATTACTTTGATTTTAAAAATCTGGAGATTATATTTATCAATGTCCAAAGCAAAGAGAGAAAGAGATAATAATCATAATATTAGCCTCTATGGACCCTAACGCCTAGGGCGGGAACTGCCATAGCTGTATGACAGGCTGAAGGGTCTTCGCATCTACGATGAGATCTTATTCTGGTATTGAGCATGCTGCATCGGGTGTGGCGCAGAATAAAGTCTCCCGCGTTCGGGGTTAGGCAGAGGCCTCCGTTCGAAAATGTACTACAGTCACCTGCAGATAGTAGAAAGTGACCCCATTCTATAGTACACTACCACAATGCCAGTGTTAATACCATCCAGCCCGAACGGTCTGTGTTTCGTCTGTGTCAGAGCAGGCGACCACCAAGACTGGGAAACCGTGCCAGCGCAGTTGATGGTCATCGCAGATGAACCAGGCTCTTATGCGCGACTTCTACACCGTTACACGGTTAGGGACTCCTCTCACAGGATACAGACAGCCACTACTCCACGCATTCACCACACGTTATCCATCGTTAGGTTTACAGGACAGCGGATCAGCGACGTTCCATAGTATTAACAATCTTATTCCACCATGCATACTTGCACAAATTAGTCGATGAATCCAACCACAGGACACCACACCCCACCCCACTTAAATCCGCTATCTTTATTGCAAACACAGAAACAATCTCTATCCCTCAGTACACATGGCCCCGATAATGTAACTAATGACATATTACAAGCAACACATGATCATTTCTACACTGCACTGGTACAGGCCCCACACTCAGGCCGCCACTCCCCAAAGAACACACATCAAAACAACTCTCCACAGTCATATACCACCTTAACACACACAAAAAACACTTTGACAATATCCACACATTAGAAATACACACGACACTGTACTGTGCTGCACAGGGAACTATTCGAATCAAACAACGCCTGTATCTCCCACTGCACGGCCACAAGACTACATTCCCCTTGGAGACATAGCCTTGAGGGCCGCATCAGCAATCTTAGAGCAGACATATCCAGGCTCACACAATATTGTGGAGGAAACAAAACAAAGAAACTTATGTCCCAAGTTAGGAAGGTATTCAAGCACATAAACACTCGCCCTTTACCCTCAAACCATCATAACCATGTTCAGGAACATCTCGACACACTGAAATAAAAACTGAGTGCACTTGTAAAAAGATTACAAAGATACAAACAGTGCACTCTCCGCAACAACAGAACAACACTTTCCAATGAGAAAAAAAATCTACAGATCCCTTACATCGCCCTCTACTACACCCAACATCACACACTCCCACCAGCGAGGCGTCACATGAATACTGGTCGTCTCTGTGGTCCAACCCCATTCCCCACAAAGACAAAGCACCATGGATAGCAGAGGAACAACAGCTCATTGAACACTTATCCAATCTTTCCTTCCATGAAATTACTCTCGCAGACATACAGACAGTACTAAAATATGCACACAACTGCAAGGCTCCTGGTGCGGCATCCAGAACTTCTGTGTCAAGAAGTTCACGTCCCTCCATGCAGAGCTAGCTCTTACACTCACTGCTGTAATCCAACACCCAGAACTTATAACTCTTTTCCTCATACATACATAACAAAACACTGAAACAGCGCACCCTGCAAACTACCGCCCAATCATTTGCCTCTCCACAATACACACTCCTCACCTCCTGTCTTGCACACAAAATCTACACACACATCATAAAATTCTTGACGAACAGCAGAAGGGCTGTCGCGAAAATTCCCGGGGTTGTAAGGAGCAACTCCTTATTGTCTCGGTAATCTTACGGCAGGCGCGCGCGAAGAGTAGGAACTTTCACATCTGGTACATCGACTACAAGAAGACATTTGATTCGGTCCCTCATTTCAGGCTCCTACACACTCTTCATCTCTACAAAATACACCCCAACATCACGGCATTCTTGGATGCCACGATGAAAAATTGGAACACAACATTACACCTATGCACCTCCATCACCTCCATCATTACATCCCAATTCCCAAAAGGAGAGGTATTTTCAAGTCTTCCTTGAGTCTCTTTGGTTCTGCCTCGCCTTGAATCCATTGAACCGTATACTAGACAATACAAAACAAGGTTACAGGCTTACCTCAGGCACTCCGACACCATACAAAATCACACACTTACTCTACGTAGATGATATTAAATTCTATGCCACAAATAATGCAGAACTTACTAATTTACTACAAGTCACCACACAGTTCACCAAAGACATTGGGGTGGAATTTGGAATCGACAATGCCGCAAACAACATGTAACATGCGGGAAGACTTCGATTTCGGAGCGTTTTGAACTGGACAATGGGCGCGCGTCATTGACAACGCAAACATCAAAAAAGAACTCATGCACACGTACCGTGCTCGCGTTCACAATATCTTCAAAACACAACTCAACGTCAGAAATAAAATGAAAGCCATCAACACTTTTGCCGTCCCCATACTAACATATTCCTTCGGCAAAATTGCATGGACGAACAACGCACTACATTCACGATACACAACATGAACCACCCCGAGTCCATTACGGAAAGGATGACTCCGCAAGGAAGGAGGCCGAGAACTCATCAACCTCATCACCCTACACGCAAAACAAGTACACACACTTAGGAAACACTTCCACCAAAGAGACACCAGTCACCAAAAGTGTCTATCGAAACGTCATTTGGTTTTCTCAAATATGTTAGCATTCATCCATGCTTTTTTGTTTGCTTCGTAATCCAAAGGTAAAGACTGAACGTTTTTAAAGCATGTGGCTTTTGAAATTTTCTGATAACTAGCGGTCTCAGTTTTTCAGAGCCATCCATATTAGCTCCTAAAAAATTGTCAGTCTTTCTTTACTTTTTTTCTCCCCTATACATTTTTCTTTCTTGAAAGTAAGAATTTTGTCGGAAAAAGAAAGAAAAATTCTTAGAATTGAATCAGTGTGGGACTGAAATCACAGATAAAAGTGACCTTATATGCGATTACGGTATTTAAGACCTGACCGTATATCCGATAATCCATATCATAGAATTCCTATTCAACGAGCTGGGACTTTAGAAAAGTGACCTTAAATGCGGGGTGACCTTATGTGCGGGTGACCTTATATCGAGGTCCGACTGTTTAAACACACTAAAAATTGAAACTATATACAAATACAAAATTGATTTACCAGTTTCGCAGTAGACAGCGGTACGCTTTCTCATTAAAAAAAAAGTTAACCTCCTGCCCTAAAAAAATGTCAATCCAGGCAAAGAAATGTTGGTGGCGCCACCTTGTATTTTGTTTCTGCATAACTACTGTTTCTGTAGCGCTGTTGGGATGACACAGAAGTGTTGGTAGCGTCACCTGTATTTTGTTTCTTGCTTAAATACTGTGTCTGTAGCGCTATTGGGACGACAAACACACAAATATCAGTACATCCGTACAATTTTTGCCTATTAATAGTATGATTATTATGTGGAAGCATTTACATTTACTGCATTGATTATTTCTAGTGAACGTCTGCTATTGAACTGATTATTATAGCTCAAGAATTCACTTTATTTTTTATTTTTTTTTATTCTTTATTGAAATCACATTTGATGCTGTAAATCGTGTAATATACTTCATTACTATTACAAGCAATCAATCAATATTGTTTTTATTCCGTCAAATTCCAATACTAATATAATTGGTATAAATTAACAAATAAAAGCATAGATATAAGCCAATATCGTTTGGAAACTATGTATTTATCATAGACATGGTGATTCAGGAGGAATCTGCATAATGCGGTGGGTGATAGTGTGGATATTTCTAAGCAAAAAAGTTCATAGGAACATTGATCCGAACAGTTACCAAGTTATGGCGATATGCAGAAGTAGGGATAGAAGGCTGACCAGTCGCCACAGCGCCCTTTGGAAACGTCTCTGGTACAGCCAATGCTGTAGAAGATGGTGTAACGTGAGCATTTGAATCACACGTTTCCGAACCAATTCGGTGGATCGGTCGTGGCAATGTTTTACCCTGGCCAACACGGTCGCAAGACCTCACGCCTTTGGATTTCTCTTAATGAGGGATGGATGAAGGGGCAGGTGTATCGCACTAGAGTGAATACACGGGAGGAACTGATCGCCCGCATAACGGAAGCTTGTACCCAATGCAAGGAACGGTGGGTTCGCATCCGTCAAGCAACCAGTATTTCCAGCGCGGGTTGAAAAACGCATTTTCGAAAACCAATTGTAACATGTACAACACTTCCCTCTGCATCACTTCGCTATGCAATCGTCTTTCGCTAAGTATTTATGTTTTATTTCTTGGTGCCTTTAGGTAAGGCATAACCACTAGTTCTCGGGAGCCGTTCGGAATACGACTCATGTTCCTATGAACTCTTTTTTTGCTTAGAATCATCCATACTATCAACCACCGCATTATGGCAGATTCCTCCTGAATCACCCTGTATATTCGCGTGTTAGCCTCCCCAATGTTTTCAGATGGGTTAATGTGTAATAGGAACTACTAAAGCCCACAAAACTAGCAAAAGAAAATAAAGTGACCATGTTTTTACTGTTAAATATTAAATGTCCCCATGTTAGCCCAAACTCCAATCAGAAGAATTACATATTTCTAAATACGCCATTACATTCTGTTAATTAAAGTCAACATAAAAAAAATGCCTTGATTAACTGTTTTGTTGTCTGAACAATTTAATTAATGATATGATTACAATCATCATTTCAAACCTTGTAACTTCAGATTATGTAACACCTAAATGTTTATTTTGGAACGGTTTCTTTACAAAAATGAACTATAAACTTTGAATATGTATTAAGTAGAATTTTACTTGCGAAAGCTTTGCGTTGTTAGCTTCAATTTCAGATGGAAAAAAAAAATCATTAAACTGACAGGTAAAAGAACGCGATGAGATTAATGGGTTTTCGTTTCTATGTTTCGATGTTTTGGCTGAAATATTTGAAGGATGCAGAATTGCTTTACTTAGCAATCAAAAATTTTCTCTCTTAATATTTTATAAAAAGCCTTTTTAAATATTTCTTATCAATTTTATAACTACTGATTCAATAACAGAACAACAAATAAATAAATAAGATTTTAACGGTAGTGGAAATTGCCAATTTTCTAAATATATTGATCAGCAAATTGTACATATTTTATTAGTCTGAATTAGAACCTGAGGCAGGTTATCAAAACAAATCCGAAATTAGAAATTAGTGCAAATTTTGCTTCTATTGACTTTTAGTGCTATTATTTGTATGAATAGATTGATTTATCTATAAGTTATTTCTTTATTAGTGAAGGTAGATCTTTTCAATAATAAACATTTAAAAATAATTCTCGAAAAAAAATCAAATTCTACAAGAAAACCAAAATGGTTTTAAGTCCATATTTCTTCCTAATCCCCTCCTTTCAATTCGTCATGTTATATTAAATAACGTAAATTTGAAAAATGTAATTTATTGAATATATTTTATTAATGTAAAGCTGTATTTAATTCAAAATATAAATGATAATCTGAAGGAACTGTCATCCAAATGGCGTTTCAAGGTTTCTTGAACTTCATATAGTATCAATTTGTTGCTACAAACAGTCCCTGCCTTACGTAAGGAATTTCGTTCCGCAGACCCTTTACGTAAGTCGATTCTTACGTTGGTCGAGCCACCCTCACTCAACATACTTGGTTTTCAGAGAAAAAATATAAAGACAAAATATATAATTCCTGTAAGAATATGATAACTAGTCGTATGTTACTTGGCGCTTGCGGAGGCGGAGACTTCAGATACATGCATTGCATGCCTCAAATGTTTACGTTAATGCTGCTTTGCGTAAAGTTTGGGCAACTCCGACTTTTAGACGTATGTCGGGACTCTGTAACTAAAAGACTGTCTGTATTTTTAATACAGACTCATACCTTAGTGTTGTAAGGTATATTCTTCCCAATTTTTTGATTTTTCATTTCTAGATATCTGACATTCCCATTAATACAATTGATCTATTCGATCTTCGAACATTAAAATAACAATATACAGGGTGTTTCAAAAATACACGGCATAATTTCAGGTATGTATTTCCCACATGTAGACAATCAAAATAGTTCATTACAACATATGTCCGGAAATGCTTCATTTCCGAGTTATGGCCTTCACAACATTGAAAATCACCGGAACGTTTTTCGTATTTACGGATGAAGCACAGTTCACACGAGATGGCATAACAAATTTCCACAATCAGCATGTATGGGCGTATGAAAACCCAAATGCAACTGTTGTATCTCATCACCAGGTGCGGTTCTCCCTCAACATGTGGGCCGGTATCATTGGTGATCGATTAGTTGGACCCCATGTACTTGTAAACAGACTTACGGGGCAGGCGTACACAAACTTCCTGGAAAACACCATACCTCATGTTTATGACGACACTCCACTGATCGATCGTCAGCACGCTCACTTCTTGCATGACGGCGCTCCTGCACACTTCAGTCGTACGGCTCGCCGGTACTTGGATCGAACGTTTCCTGATCGATGGATAGGTAGAGGTGGCCCAATTGCTTGGCCTCCACGCTCACCTGATCTGAACCCTCTCGATTTCTACTTGTGGGGCCATTTAAAATCATTGGTTTATTCGTCTCCGGTGCCTGATTTGGAATCCCTTCGGAATCGAATTGTGGCACGTTCTGAGGACATACGCAACATTCCTGGAGTGTGGGATCGTGTTCGCAGGTCATTGAGACATCGATGTGAGGTCTGTATTCAAGCAGGAGGTGGTCATTTTGAACATCTTCTGTAATGGCAACGACCGGCGGAACGAAAAACGTTCCGGTGATTTTCAATGTTGTGAAGGCCATAACTCGGAAATGAAGCATTTCCGGACATATGTTGTAATGAACTATTTTGATTGTCTACATGTGGGAAATACATACCTGAAATTATGCCGTGTATTTTTGAAACACCCTGTATATATACGTATGTATATTGCTAATAACTAATGATTTATACCTGGCAACTTTTCTGATCACCTTTAATTGCAAACAACAATAAAAAAATCTATTTTTTATCAAATATGGAAATAAAATAGATAAATGACACTTCTTTATGATTTAAAGAGGGTGTTATTAAAATCCGTCTCATTAATCATTCCATATGAATCTATATACGAAATAACATCAAAACACCTATTGTCCTCCAAATGATAGATGGCCGGCGGAAGTTTGCACTGCGCAGCCCTTCCGGTAGCTGATCAATTATGTTTTCCTGTCACAATAGACGACGGGGTCTGTTTTCACTGAGAAAGACATGTTGATAACGCCAAATTAAAACTTCTCTCGACTATTTAGCGTTATTTCAATAATAAGTATTTATATAAATAAATAAATATATATTATTTATAAATACAATGCTCTTTTGCAAAGTAACAAGCGATTACCTGTCATGGCGGCGTCCTGTCATTAAATCAGACGGAAGTGCCTGACCAGACTAATCGATGATACATGCGCAGATCTCACAAAAACAGGGCGGCCATCTCTCATTTGGAGGACAAATAAAGTCAGTCTGGTTACGTCACATTTAAGTATTAATGACAACTTTTTGTGTAGTGCTTCTTGTAAACAAGTTGAAAATGTACAGAGATTCAACGCGATGGACTAACGATGAAAACTTAATACCGTTTGTAGTTATATTTAATAGTGTGAATTATATTTTTTATTGTTACTATAAAATAACTTTTAGCTCAAATGGCAAGAATTACACTAATAACATATGCATTTGAGCACCAAACTCAATATTTCAATAAATGACTGATAATGATCGTTTAAAATTATGGACATAATAACAGCATGTTTCCAACTTAGGAAACTTAGTTAATCTATATTGCTTCGATATCTAAGTTACGACAACTACAGGAGAAACTTTGAAAATTGGTCATTTTTATTATTTTAAGTTATTGTTCTTGCATTTTGTATTTTGGGATTATTCAGTTGCATTAATTGCAATTTGTAAAAGGCAAAATTCCATCTTTTGGATCATTTCTCTATTTTGTTTTTTTTCGATAAGAATCCGATTCTAAATAATGTTCTTCATCCATAGCAATGAAAGAAATGGATTTTCAGGAATATTTACGATAACAAATTAAGCGTTCGATCTTCGAATTACTTCATTTTTAGATAGGAAATGTAAGATCGACCAGCTCTAGATTTTTTATAAGAAAAGATATTGGAATCATTTTTTTCTTACGGAAAAACAAATTGGATAATCATGAATTTAATAGAAGAATTAGATTGGCTAGAATCTACACGGTTAATCCCAGTTTCAGCAAATGATTGAGAATTCCTATGTTGAATAATATCTGTATTTAGGGGGAGGGCTGAGGGGCCCTTCGCCCCCCACCCACCCACCCCAAAATCTGGAAATGTGTAGATTAATCCCTGTTTTCTTTCTTTTCTTTTCTTATCTTTTTTTGAATGGCTGATTGTGATACCTTGTCCTCCTTTCCCAGAAATTTTGAAGACGATATTTTTGTTTGGTTATTCAAGGACAGCTCGTTAACTTGGCCCTCCAGAAATAAAATCTTATATTTAAACGCCCCTGCACTTGATATACAAAACTCCATTACGCCTTTCATCATACTCATTTTCAACATAACAAATCACATATTCAAAATCATTACTTTATTATTCTTTTTGAATTCCACAAAAAAAAAAAAAAAAAAAAAAAAAAACTACAATCCAATATTCGTCAATTGAATCAATTCAAAGCCTTTATCAGAGGAAGAGTGGTTTCACTAAATCATGTGGTATTGCAAAGAGAAAGACATCGTATTTAACAAAGGATGAATTAATATTATTATCAGCAGCGGGAAAGGAAATACCACAAAATAATCTCATTCATTCTAACCACGCTTTGCCATCATTAGCAATTGTCGGTTTAGCAATCTCTCTTAATTACACATTGTAAGGCTGTTTCAACTGAAATCGCACCATTATTTTCCCTATCTTCTGTTTCAACCAAATAATCCACATTTAAAACAGTGATTTACAATTTTTGATGCTAATTTCAAACGAATTTAATAAATGATGTACAATAGAAATTAAATTAATATATTGAAGTATAAATAAAATAAGACTAGTAATCGAACAATTTGCTATTAAATGCGACCCCGAAACCAGCAGATTTAGAAATAAGTTTCAATTATATTTTTGAACTAAATGACAGCTTTAAAATGCAAAGAGATTAATTTTTTGTTGTTTTTATTATGTATTTATTAAACAAAATGTTTTCGAAATAATCGTAATTATTTTTTTTCCTTAACTTCCAATGAGTTCTTAGTCTTAATTAATGTTTTGCATTATACATGGTAATAATGATGCTTTCACACCGTAATACATGGTAATTCTGGTAATAGGAGTCATAATAAGAGGTCATTGTCATAAGAATAAGCAGGGCGGGCGCAATGAGACTGACGCCCTAGGCAAGTCATCTTGCGAGGCCCTTCTCCCCCAAGTTATTGATAATACCATTGCTTGTCTGATCACACTTACTGTATGTATTTATTCAGTAAATTGTATTTATTCAGTAAATGCAAGATGTAAAAAAAAAAAAAAAAATCACAAATAGCATTTACTTGTCTAATGCAAATTAAAAAGGAAAATTTTTGACCTTGCTTTAATTTTCTCAAAATTGAAGCTTTAGCTAATAGCCTTGTTCCACAAATGGCTAAATCGGACATGAGTAAGTGATCATAAATCATAAACTCTGTATTGTATTTCACCAATGAAAAACCTATGCGGCTTAATCCGCTTTTGGATTGAAGATCCAGGACGTAACAGAACATCTATAAACAAAATTATTAACTAATCTTGTAAATATAATGAAAACATTGTGATTTTTGTATTTTGTACAGTTACGAAAACATTTTTGTATTACTATTATTTAAGTAATTTTACAATAACTTGGCTTGGCTGTGTAATTTCTTTCAATGGCATACTTTCGTCACATACTGACAGTAGTTCGTTGTTGCAAAGACGCGACTTTTGTTTGACGTCGTGATTTCCAGGTGAATATGAGTGATTAGTTATCTCCAGATAAGGCAGTCTTCCTCTGTTTGAAAGAAAGGATAAATCAACGGTATTTTATGTACTATTAAATATAAAAAAAATATAATAATTATTATTAACCAGTTTCATATAGTAATAAAAGGACGTTTCCTTCAATTAAGTTACTATGATTTTATCTTTATCTCGAGTTTTAATGTAAAAAGATTCGCCTGAATCAACCAAATAGATTATTCGAAATCAAATGCTTGAATTCAAAGTTAACAACGATGTTAATTTATTCGTTTAAGTATCAATAACATCTTCATGATGTCAGTCAATTAATCCTTTATTTATTTATTTTTTTTTTTTTTAATTTCAAGTCAAGAAACTTTACATTCAGTGAATCACTTGCGGATATAACCGTTCGAAAAGAGTTAATACACCGCTCCCCCGATTACTATTATTACTGCTACCAGACATTCCATTGGAAAAAACTTCTTCGAAAAACTATTAACGTTATTTTTCAAATCTCATAGTCCCCAAAGTAATAACCTAGTGTTCGTAAGAGAGGGAAAGAGGGGTTCTAGAAAATTCGGGAGACCTTTACCCACCCTTGATTTAAGAAGCAAAAAGGATGTTATCAAATTAAGATATTCCTGCAAGACATTAATGCACGAAATCATGGAATAGAGTTGGGTAAATATCGGAAATGTGGTCGGATTTCACTCGTAGATATTCGGAGTCCGATCGGAGGGAGAATCAAAGAATTGGAGGAAAGATATCGGTTATAGCGCGATTGTGTTATAATGCTGGTCAAAACCGTCTCACAATCGAATATTTTTTTCTCAAAAACCTGAGCTAAAATAACTTTTATATCTTTAAATAATTAATTTGTTATTTTCAAAATTAACTTCTTAAATTCGTTATGGTTCGAAAAGAAAACTTTAGTAATTCCAAGGTGACCATTCAGGTGATCTGAATCTGGGTTCGAATCCTAAAACCGGCGTTTCCTTTCTGTCTTGTGATTTGTCTGATTCTTTTTCTCTTTCAGGCCTTTGTTAAATCTACAAAAGACCTGAGTACTAGAGATAAACAAAAACAACAATAAAGCAGAGAAAGTCCTGCAGTAGAGTTGAAGAGATTTAGAAGCGCTTCTCAAATTTACACAGGAAATCTTATTCAAAATGTGTAAAGAAATACACACACACACACACAGAAGACACCCTTCACTGCAGTTAAGAGAATTGTTAAAGTGTAGAGATTGATAAGCGTTTGATACATTTAATGTTAAGAGCAAGGTTATTATTGGCCAAAACTTTATGACTTGTACAATAAAAATATTTAATAATGTGAGACTGCTCGACTTATGTAAGGACAGTAATCCCTCCATTTATGAGAGTAATTGGTTCCACGAAAACGGTGCGTAAATGAAAACCGTGTAAATGGAGCCATGGAAAGCTGTTTAAAAATAGGGATGTGTTCCATATTCTCAAATATTTTGTGCAATTTCAATGATATAATATTAAAATTTAACTAACGTAGAGCGCATAAATGAATGGATTACTGTATAGAGAAACTCTTGTATTGATTCCCATTATTATTGGTTTTGGAACAAAAAACGAACTATTAACATCTATTAACAACAATTGTATTGTAAGTTAAAGAAACGTGTAGTATTATACTAGAGGGATTGTCTTTCACTTGAAGATTAGTTTGAATTTTTTTTAAAAATACAGTAGACTCCCGATTATCCGCGGACCTCTCGGTTTTCATTTTTTTTTACTGTACAATGAATTACGGAATTAACAAAAAAATTTTAAAACTAGAATAAGGTAAACAATAAAAGCGGCAGATTTAGCGACGTCCAAGTAAGTGTTTTCGTGTTTCGACATGAAAAAACAAAGACAATTAACCGATTTTTTTTGTTAAAAAGTAAGGAATTAAAGTAAATTAAAATAAAGTAATTGTTTATATTGAATATATTGCCATTTTAATGTAAATTAAACATGTTAAAAGCATTTTTGTGTTGATTTTCGTCTTTTTTCGGCCTATTTCGGATTATCCGCGGAATTCGTTTATCTGCGATTCCGCGCCACCCAACTCCGCGGATAATCGGGAGTCTACTGTATTTAATTTGAACACGTATTATTTAACACAACATTTTACAGTAATTACACGAATAAAGCTTCGAAATACTTAATTTCAATCTTAAAAAACTCTTATTTTCCTTATCTAATTTACTGAATTATAGGTAAGTTTCCACGATTAACTCAAATCAAGTAGAAAAAAAAACTAAAATAATATAATCTTAATTTCTATTCTTTTAAATTGAATTTAATTAATTACATTCGTCATTCTTTTTAAAATCCTATTATATTTAGTTGCATTTTTGCATTTGATATTTTTGAAAATCTGGCTAATTTTTTTTCGAAATTCGTTTCCAGTAATTTTATTATTTGTGTTTAATTATCTGAATCCACACAAGAAATTTTAATCTTTCCAATCGATAGCTCATAATTATCACTAGTTTACTTCGCTATCAATAACAGTTTAATAAGACGCAGCTGTATAAACAAAGGAGATGGAATTCCTCAAAAGAGCATTCTTAGTACAATGGCGGAGCTGATTAGCGATTCCAACCTATTGGGACTTTTCTGAAAATAGTCATTGCTTCACTTTTTTTCGCCTTAAATTCAAGGGTTGCCTTGGCAGACAACCCATTACGAAAGAGATTTTCTTCCGCGGCCATAATGAACCGCCCCTAGGAATCGGATACGAAATTAGGTCATACTGCAGAAGATCACGTGACCACAGTAGCCATAACTCCTGATGAAACTTCGAGGCTGACAGCAGCTGATTTTTCGAGTTTCCACATTGCAAATATTTGATGTTAAGATGTAAAATAGACAAACTTAGCTTCCCAAATCAGCGATATTTAATGAAAAGCAAATTCCTTTGATGCCTAACTTTATTTTAATTCATAAAACAACATGACCATTTAAAAGAATCTGATTGAACCTGAAGAAATTTACGCTTCAACTCTCCTTCCACATTTAACTGCAATTAAAAAAAGAAAAGTTTATCCATTATAAACACAGACATTATTTGACAAAGAGAGCTTGTTAAGATGTTAGCCTCAAGGTCTTCTAATTGCTTAATTGCTAATTATCTAATTAACTTGATGTGGTTGGAACAACGAATACAAGAAATTTATAAGATTTTTTCTGTCAATTTCAGCTATATTTTTTAGGGCTACTTTTAAACAATTCAAACATTTATTAAAAAAAAAAAAAAAGGAATATACACCTTTAATTTTTTGACTTTCTGGCTAGCTTTTTTTTTTTTTTTTGAAATTTCTATTTACTATTTTCTCTCTCTCATTTTTATATCTTATAGACGGTAGAGAATTTTATAGTAAATAAAATACTTATATTTTATCAATATCATCATCATATAGGTGATTGCTAGATTTCTTTCAGAAATTACGATATTTTAGATATAATTAAACATGTTTGTTCTCGGAATGGAATTAAATGGTTATAAATTCGATTCAACTAGTTCTTTCAACTGTCGTTCCCCTTTTGCTTCAACTTTTTCTTTATTTTACTTTTAACATTATTAACTTAACTAGAGTCCAACTTCTCAGATACTATTATTTATTTGTAAACAATTTCTCTGACCAATGATGAATAATTAGAATACACGTTTATTTAAAACATGTAGAATTACTCGAGACAGAAAACAAATATAGTTACTAATTGTTTTGAAGATAATTTTCATATTATAAAAGTAAAAAGTGTTTTTAATTACATACGTTTAATTAATAAAATTTGTAATTATTCTGGTATTTTTTTTTTTTCAATTACAATAGACCTGTATTTAGTTTTCTTTCGTGGGAATGAATTATCAAAATTTAGATTAAGAAATTTTGATTCACTGTTTCTCTAAATTCTAGATTTAGACAAAAAATAAATAAAAAGGATTTGGCTTCCGTTAGTTTATGATATCAAGTTAACAAGTGAATTCTTAAGCAACTAAAATTGAAGTCATTGACTGTAGTTTTTAATACTCACTTAATCTCTACAACCTTACCTTCACTGCTCTACTCGTCTTTGTAACATTGATAAAAAGAAAAAGAACAATGTGATATTCGGTTCAAGCTTACTTCTATTCAAGAAAAATCATAAGTAGAAATTAATGTAGTAAGTAAGAGAAAAGTGGATGATATGACGGGCTTTTTGTAAAATACGTAAAATTATTATCTTAGATTTACTTGTTTCTTTTAATTTTCTATGCAAATTGCCTTTTAAAAAATATTAAATTGTTGACGTTAAAAAGTTCTAAACATTAAGATATAAATTCATGCTGAAAATGTATAAAAACTAAAATGACGTTTTTGGGCAACAACAACCTCTGGGATAGGCGATGTCATAAAGTAAACACGTAACACAGATTACTGGTCCAACGTTGGCATTGGTTGTCCCAGCTTATCCCCAACCCTAGAACCTAATTGCCATCAGTCTGTATTACACGAATAAGAGTGGGAGTTGAAAAGTAAATAGCAAACTAAAATAAAAAAGACATAAATTACATTTTTAAGTCTTACATTTACTCCTGCGAATTAAAGTATGACTTTTTACTTACTATCCTACAATGCTAGGATGTACTTGTTTAGTTTTTTTTTGTTTAACTCTGCCAGAAATACCTCATTTGTCTTATATGTTGTGCACTTTTCAGGTAGACAGATTTGATAACGCTAGTAAATCTATTCAATCTAATTAGAACGTTGTCTTCTCTTCTTACCATTCGAAACACTTGATAATCTCATATTCATTACACAAAATGCTATAATCATCAGCAGAACTAGGAGACCGTCATTATTTTATTTATAAGATGATATACGGAAATGTTTGTAAGCATGCTTTGTTTTTCTTCTGCAAAAAGTATTTTATTTTATTTTTACATTTCGCTTTTTCAACTTCTTGTAGCTCCAGCTTTTGCTATTCTAAATTCATTTTTATTTATTTATTTATTTATTTATTTATTTATTTATTTATTTATTTATTTATTTATTTATTTATTTATTTTCAATTCCAAGTTTCTTCTTGTGTAATTTGAGTTAACTTGGTCCTGTTCTGGAGATCGAGAGACTTACTTTTTTTCTTTCTTTTCTAGTTTGCAGATAGTGTTCAATTGGGTCAAATCATAAAGCGTCGTAGTCTATTACGCTGACAAAGCGTCATATCTCCGACAAACTTCAGAAGACCCACAGCACAGCCGTTGCTATATGTATACTTATGTTCTAAACAATAAAGTAAATAATCATTTTTAATCCACTAAAAAGATTGAATGGTCGAGCTGATTTTTTTTAGCACTGTAAAACCTTAACAGTATCGAGTATGAAAGGAAACATCTTTTACTGCATTGCATGAAAAACAAAATATAAAAACAATTTGTAAGAAAATTACAAACAATACTTCATCCATGTAATGCGGCGTTAGCAACGCTCGTGTAGACACATCTAGCGCTGTCAACGCTCTCGAGTAGACCAGGACGTTTTTGGGCGTTAGCAAAGCGGCGTTTTCAATACTCGTGTAGACCAAGCCTTAGGCAGTCTTTACATGGATGGAATTTTGGTGGTTCGTGAAGGAATTGCTTGATGGTTCTGTGCTATCATTTTTTTCGAATCTTGTTATATTTTTTTGATGGATTGGAGGGGTATGTGAGATACTTTCATAAGCGAAAGCTTTTGGAGGTGAAAGCTAAAACTAATTTAGAAACACATAGGACTCCCCGAAGCAGAGAACAAAATACTATTGCTAATTATATTCACGATTATTTTCATGTTATAAAAGTAAATATGTTTTTATTACATCGATTTAATTAAAAAAATTTGTAATTGGATTTCTTTTTCAATAGCTTTACATTTAGTTTTCATTCGTGAAAATGATTTGCCTGGGATGAATTATCAATAATTACTTTAAAAAAGTTGTGTTGATTTCATTGTTTTTATAATTTTTTTTACTGAAAGTTTGCTGTATTTTTAGGAACTTTGCAGTGTGCATTTAATTTTAATTATAAATTACTGAAAGAAATTTAATGATTCATCGAACTACACTTGGCTGTGTCTAAATATGGCGGTTGGCAACTGTCCTGTCTGCTTCCGGTAAACGAATGCCCGTTATATATTTAAATCAATCGTAATTAGATAATATTTCGAAAAGAAATATTATTTTATCAATATATTATCTGCTGAATGTATTAGAATATTTTTTAAAATGGTTTTTAATTGTTTAAAATAGACTTTTTCGATAATGCCGAAACGCGTAAAGGATTCTGGGTAATTTTCTTCAACAAAGTATTATGATTGTAAAAATATCCTTAAAAAATTTAAAAAAGTAGCATGTGATATATTGTGATAGATAGAATAAATAACATTTGAACAAAAAAAAAAAGGTTCATTTCGATAGATATCCTTATTAAGAAATCAAAATACCATTATTTTAAAACAAAAATCCTATCTCTTCAGATATTCGATATGCCGTGTTGGATCTCACCGACAACCAGAGCTTCATGTAACTTTTTGATGGGAAACTTTTCATGTAAAACACATAATTGGAACGTTGATGGTCATCGCCTTTGCACCTGTTTCCCAATCAAAATCCTACGCGAAACCATCCAAATTCCACCTATGCTAAGTCTGCCTTTGGGATGGTAGTACCATCTCCAGAAGCGCCTTATCATCGAATTTTCCCTTATTAACATGGTAAGATACAGAAAATGAAGTCAAGAAAAAAAAAATTATTTCTGATTACGAAGTGGAGATTTCTTTATTTCTTTGTTTCTTATTTAATTTTGCTTTTTCCTGTATTTACGTAATTACTTTATTTTGTCTATCAGCAAAAAAACAAATGACCAATTTCAATTACTTAATTAAAAAAAAAAAAAAACCCTTGCTTACTTAAAACTGTAAAGAAGGTCTTTGTAAATATATTGTTTATTAAATGATTTCCGACCTTTTCTTGATTTCGACGGGCTTTTGACCAAACGTGGTGTGGCTCATCTGCGGTTATTTTATGAGCATTAAATGACTTCCGATGCAATGATCGTGTGCAAAACTAAGCAGTTCAATTGAAACTTACTGAATAATATTGACTCAGGGAGTATTAATAAACAAACAGATAGTTCCACACTTCCGATGATAATTTACTTCAAGTTTGTTGATCCAAAAAAAAAATCAAAATTTTCAGATTGTACTTCCAATTAACCAATGTTTTTTAGAAACTTAATAAAAAGTAATTTGGCGTTACACCAAAGGGACTTGAGATGTCGCGACATATCGATTGGTCTATTAACCCTCGTTGACAACGGAAATGTAGTAGCATTGTAGGCAACAATGAAAAAAAAAGTGATAGCAACAAAAAAAGAAAGTTGATTACATTTATATTGATTATTTTTTTTAATTTATATACTTTGCCATCGATAATGCATTAGAATGTTGGATGCAATTGATCAGCTGATCAAACAGAGTTTCTACCAATAGCTGTTTCAAATCCGTTCCGGCATAGGCTTGTGGTCAAGGCGACCGCCTTCCATAAGACATATGTGTCGAAACCTGGGTTCGAATCCCGGCATCGGCGTGGATCTTTACTTTCTCCTTCTGGGTTTTTGTCTGTTTCTCCTAATGTGAGCTGCCTCCTTTCGCAACGATTCTTCGGCTAAATGCTCACAGTTTCTCGCCCTTTGTCTTGGCCAAAAGCAGAAACGACAAGAGCCCGGGCGAAATAATAATAATAATAATAATAGTAAACTGTTTCAAGATCAATTAAGTAAAAAGTAAAAATCAGAGTAAACAATATATGATGCTAAAATAAAAAAGAAAAATTCGATTTTTTTTATTTATTAGAAACAATTGATAAATCTTTGTCATTATTTGTAAGTGGTTTTTCTCTTTCTCGAACCTCCAGGACTCATAAAGGTGCTGGAGATATAGATTCCGGCATTTAGTCATCAATCAAGCAGATCAGATGGCCAGTCCAATGCTCGTCCGCCTTTAACACAGGTGAAAGAAACCCGGTTCCCATTTTACAGATGGCTGGACGAGCCTTTACGAATGTACGGAGGAGAGAAGTGAGTAAGTTACACTTCCACTGGGGATTGAACCAGGCTCTTCCAGCAGGAGTTCAATTCTGTCTCACTGAGTCCTATCAATTGTAGAAGCATCGTAATTAGATAATTACGCTATATTTTAATTAAAGGAATGTTCTGTCTGATCTAGATTTCATTGAGGTAACAATTTCATGTTTTCTCGAATTTTCTAGACTTCAACATTTTTTTTAAATATTTTTCCGATCAATCAATGCATGATTCGCACAGCATCTGTAGCCTACCTTTTTAAAAATAAGTTACAAAGGTTTTTTTTTTTTTTAAAGAGTAGAATTTTGAGGGATGAAATTTTTGGAATTTCCTATCGAAGAAAAAAAAAATTACATCTCGTGCCAGATACAGGGTATATCAAAACTTAGCTACTTTTTTGAGTGACTCCAAGAAAGACGAAGCGGATGCCCATCACACGTTCTTTTACTTTAATTTTCAAACAACAGATTGTCTCCTAAATGCATTATTAATTGAATGATAGGCTTCTTAGCTAAAAAAAAAATTGTAATTAACATTCACTGCCATTTGTTTCGTTCATTTGAACAGCGAAATCGTGATAGTGAAAAAAAAAAGACATTTAACCTACGTCCAATTTGATTGCAGCGCAGTCTCTTGTCTTTTTTTAAAAAAAATGCTATTAATTTGAAAATAAGATGTTCTTATCTCTTTTTATGTGAAATTTGTTTCAGATAAATACTTGGTTAAGGATTCTTTCTGATGACAAGCCATACTAACTACTACATCCAATTTAAGCCTCAAACGCCGAGCTGTCGAGAAATGTAGCAGAGCAAAGTAAGTTTACAAAATTTTAATCGAGGTCGCTGTGTTGCTGCAATCAAAATTGCATTGTCTATAGGTTATTCTGTTGACGTTATGTCAATGAATAATCTATAACAAAGTCTGGCCACCAGACATAACTACTCATCGAAATGGCCAAATATAAGGGAGATATATCTTCAATAACTAGATCTCAGATTTAAAACATAATTTTGTAAAAAAGAAATTGGCTAAAATTCTAAGTTGTTTGAAATTACCAGTTCACTATATAATTTATCAAATTCACATTATAAAAAGAAAAATAATAATTAGAAAATAAGTTTCATGAAATCTGAGATTTAATTTTTGAACAATTTGATTGTTTGATTGTCATTTGATTAGCGTTTTCATTATTACTGAGCTTTTGATTACTTTATTTGAATTTCAAAAACATAACACGAATCCAGAAATATTATTGCTCTTTGGCATTTTATTAACGGCGATTGGAAGCACTTAATTCAAAATTCAGGAAACAGAATCACAAGAGTTCGTTGTCTATTGAAATAAGTTATTTGGTTTTTTCGTAGCCCTTAATAACACTCACAATTATTTAATTGTTATTGAAATTAGTAAATAAGATATCATCCGCATTATTACTAGTCTCACTATTCTAATGGTACTTTTTGTTTGTTCATTTATCTGTTTATATGCGCATCAAATTGAACGGATTGGATCTCCATAAAATTTGGTACCCCAAAAACTCGTTTATCCGAATCGCGTTTATCTGAAAATCTGGTTTATCCGAAACGATTTTTAGCTATTTAAAAAAAATATATAAAAAACATGTTTCCTTCGCTGTAATCAATATTTAATAGCATGTACAAGCGATTAAATAACTGTAACTCTATAATGGCATTATTTGCTTGATGGCAAGCAAAACATTTTGCTGTGTATCATAAAAACATTTTGCTTGAACAAAATCCCTCTAATCTCAATAATTTGATGGATTATATTATATACTGTAATTAAATCGTAAGTTTATATAGTACATTTCGTATTAGTGCTTTATTTTATATTTCTTCAAATATGCATATGTTTGGTATTTCATTTTTATTTTATTCGGTGTAAGAAGATTTTTTTTCTTAATAGCATGTCAAAGATTTTGCAGAAGGTTATCTATTTCGTATTGAATTGAGCAAACTCGTGTACATTTCATAACATGTGAAGCGTACATTGATAATGCTATTTTTTGTGGAACACCCCTCACCTTGTGATTAGTATTTTTGTTATAGCTCTGACATTGTTTTACAGTACAGTAAAACCTCGTTAAGTCGTCACCCGGATAAGTCGTCACTCCGCTTAAGTCGTCGTTTTCCTTTGGTCCCGACAAGGTCTCATAGACAATACTGTAAAATAACCTCTTTTACTCGTCACCAAATTTAATTCTATTCCGGATAACTCATCACCCTCAAAAATAGCCAAAAGCATCTTTATTCTCAATTTTGCCTACTATCTTTTCAGCTCTGCCCCTTCACTCTAAGAAAGCCTAGCCTTTACGGGGAATTTTCACGTGGGAAATTCACTTGGGAAAATACACACTTCTCGCTGCGACTCTTGTCAAGAGTAGACGTTTTTCTTGACCGCTACTGAGTGTGATTTTATTTCATAGCGAGTAAGCCCCGAAAATTTAAAAGCAATCGAAATTGTTTTTCTTCCTCCAAATGTAACTGCACTTCTTCAGCCTTTAGATCAAGGGATAATTCTTGACTTTAAACGAAAGTACAAAAAAAATGCTTGTAAAGGACATGATAAAAGCCTTCGGTAGGAACGAAAAGCTAGAAGTTTCGGTTTTAGATACGATTAACTATGTGCACAAAAGTTGGAGTTCCATTTCATTACAAAGTGTTTCGAATTGTTACCAGTAATCAGCACCTTCATCAATCAACACTGTTGGGTTATTTTAATGCCAGTAAAAGAAAATAAAATGTGGTGAGTATAAATGTGTGTTTTTTTTTTTATTATTTTCCACTCATTCATTTGCATGTATTGATTTCTGAAAATCTTGCTTTTCTCACCGAATCCTACAGCAATTCATAAAAATATTGAATTTCAGTGTTTTTTTTTTTGTTTTTTTTCAAAAATGCCCACTCCGCTTAAGTCGTCAAAAAATGTTCGGTCCCTTGAGTGACGACTTAACGAGGTTTTACTGTATATTGTTAATATACTATCCTGAGATTGTATTGACCGCATGCAAACTATGTTGTGGTCACCGCGTTTAGTGTTTTTTATGATGTTTTATACAATTTTAATATTCATATTTGTGAAATTACATCACTTTATAGCCATGTCATTCTTGTAGTGTAACTTACGTGTTTGTTTGCAAAATGTTTGTTCAACGAGCAAAAAATGCTCAAAACGTGCTTTTTCTCCAAACAAAAATGTTTGTGAACATTTTGTTTGCTTGGTGTGCTTCGATTATATTCAAAAGCATTGCAAAAACATGCCAAAGCAAAATATTTTTGTTTGAAACAGTTTTGCTTGTTTGGTGTGCGCCCAGCCTAAGAACTACTGTAATAGTTTTAGCGCCCACTGTATGTTTGTTGAGTGAACTGCACTGGTTGCCGTGACTGTACAGTGTATTCTGGATTATCCGAAACGTACTCGGTCCCATCAAATTCGGATAAACGAATTTTTAGTGTACTTATTTGTTAGGTTATTTATGGTTCAACTAAAACATTTAGTTTGGTCTCTAATCCTCCTATCCCTCATCGCCGCCTGTTCAGTCCCAACTACGCTTAGGCCTATTTCCTAGTATTGCAGAGATAGATTGATTTAAAACCAAAATCACATGCATTAAAACTTATGATTAGGCATTATAAATAAAAGTAAATAATCACTGAATAACAGCAACAACTCAGTCATTGAAGAAATAACTTTTGCAAATGAGTTCCTGAATATGAATGAAAAGATCGCTACAAATGCTTATTTTATAAGATTTCTACGTCGAAATTGTGAAGTTTCACCTTTTAAACATTTCACCTTTTCGAAAGAACAGCATTTTTAAATAACAGTAATTTATTCATTAAATTTGCCTCTCGTTGAGTAATTAACAGCTATGGAACAAGGGTTTTGCTTTATCAGCGTTTCTTTACAATTATACTAAATTCAATCTCAAACAGAGGAGGTGAAACTGTCGATCACAATTCTCATTACATCAGTTTTCGTAATGCCAATTGAAATATCGGCTTTCAACTTTCTTTAGAATTTTGTCATTTTTATGATACGTATTTGTAATAGCTGGATATTTACAATATACTTATTGAAGTCTATTCCTAATTCGCACATGACCTTGATCACAGTACGATACAAAGAGGGATGCCTGTAATTTATAGTGTTTTTCGTACAGTAGAAGTTAAAGTTTTTTTTTTTATTTTCTCCATCTCTTAGAAATGGGAAAGTATAGTACTTATGTGAGCGATTTGTTAGTTTTTCATCTCGGGGCTCGGGGTGAAGAGAAAGGAAACGATTTATAAAATAAGATTGAGTTTAGATATAAGAATTTTATTTGATTATGAACAGATGTATATTTTATAATGTAATTTAAAATTGCTGTTTAAAGTTCAGTTTATGTCCGGTGTCTTCACTTTTGTCAGTTGTAGATTTCACTTACTATGGTAACACTGGAACTGATGAACTCAAAAAGAAAATATCACAGTTCAAAATCAATTCTGATATCACTATCTTGCACTATTCTGGATATATATTTTCACTGTATTCCAATATAACAAAACTTATTTTTATCATCTTTAGTTAAATCATATTCATCTGTATGTTATGGCGATCGACACGACAATGAACGCACTGCCGATCTTGCTATTATTAATCACGTGCATGTCATAATCCTTTGATGATAACTGTCGAAAAATAAACTTCAACCAAATGAATAAAATAAATAAATAAACATTACTTTGCCTGTTATAATAATCATTATTTTTCTAATACGATTTCAAATGCAATTTTTGTTTTCTAAATATTGGTACTTGCACTTGAAATAAGTACCGGTATACAGTAGAGCCCCGGTTATCCGCGCAAATTTGGGTGCAAGGGCTTCGCGGTTAACGAAAATCGCGGATAACCCGAAAAAAAGACTAAGAACGAGGTGTAAACACGAAAAAAAATATTTCACCATTAAAAACTACGTTTTATTGTACAAAAAACATAATATGTAAAAATTTTAAAATATGTAAAGTAAAGCAGAAACCTTTGCTCTACGTTTGCATCCACAAATTCCGAGAAGGCCTATAGAATCACGATGCGCAATAAACCTGTCAGTAATTTTCGACCTTCGCACTGTAGGGCCTATTGTATTTTTCCTGTTATTGGCTTGGATTAAAATTGATTTTTTTGAGGTTCGTAATTAAAAAAGTTTTTCGCGGCACTCGCGGATAATCGAGGCTCTACTGTACTTGAAGATTTTCTTTTCACCGTATATTTTATCAAAAAGATTGACTGAAAGTTTGATCTTAAATAATTACTTACATAATTTTAAATCTCAATCAATGAAAAATAAAGATTATAAATGTCAATTGTAGCTGCTTACTTTAGGTTTAATAAAGATTAAGGAGTAATGAAGAAACAAGATTAATTTAGTATTGCTATATTTATTTTTCTTAAATATCATTTAATTAAGTAGTTTTTTTAAATTTTTTAATCTTTTATTTCTATTAATTTTATTTTTTATATAAAACATTTTAATTTCTTGAATAACAAATAAATAAATAAATAAATTTATATAATTCAATAAGGTAAATTAATATTAAGAATAAAAAAATAACTATTTTCTCACTTTCAGTCAAATAAAAAGAATTTGAAGATGATCTAATTTAAATTTGTATTAAAATTTCTAATTTTTCATGAAAATTGATCACTCAGTTCCTTTACATTCTTCTTTTATTAAAAAAAAAAAAAAAATCTGAGAAAGCTAATAATTGGATTGAAATTTTTATTTTAGTGGGATTTAGAAATTCAAATTTTAAAAAAGGCGCTAAAAGAGTTCCAAAGGCCGCTGTTCTTTTGTCACGTGTTCCTCCAATTCTGACGTCAGATGAAATGACTAATGTCTTTCTTCTTCTTCTTCTCTTTAACCCTTTCTCAATTCGTGACGAGTGACGATATCCTGTTGTGGATCATTTTCACGAAAAGGAGACGTTAAAAAAAAAAAAAACCACAGCAATTCTCGGGATTAAAGCTTTTTTAAATAAAGACAGACATATTTTTAGAAATTTTTCTTTTGACTGACTTCCACGCATTCTCGAATCCGCTTTCTGCTTCCAGAATATTGATTCTTGAATTTCAAAAATCGAGAAATAAAATTTGGTTTCACTAAGTTGTCAATATTTTTTCTTACAAAAATAAAATATCAAAATTAAATTTTCATGAATGTCTTCAATGATTTTTAATGTATTAATCCAATTTATTATCAACTAACTCCGAAGCTTTATTAGGACACAGTTCTACCATTGGTTTAAAAGTAATTTTGTTTGTTGTTGATAACTGTTTTCTTAATGTACATCATATTTAAATAAGTGGAAGGCTTCGTTGTTTGTAGTGGTTGTTATTTGATGTCTTTGTTTACTCAAATGCGTAATTCATTAATTATTTCAGTCAAAGTAAGTTTCTTTTCTTTGCTTTTTTTTTCTGACAACATAATTTTTAGGAGATCGCATTGTACTTCTTAAACACAAACTAATAAAGAACATAATAGAATTTCTTTTTATGTTGATTTGAAATGTGCAGCTACATCAGTTTTAAAGGATTACTTAAATATCTGTTATATTCTACTACGTATTTGAATTCCGAAATGAAATTGGCTTTTTATTAAGAAATGCTAACATGTGCCCGATGGTCAACTTATAAGGCGCTTGATACTGCTGGCTGAAGGGGACAGGTTCAATTCCCGGCGAAGGTCGCATGTTTTTCTTTCAGACGGATCCTATGTTGTACCCAGTCCTTTGTTGAATGATACCGGGTTTCTTTCCCGAGGGTTAAAAGCGGGAGGGGGGGGGCGTCCTTTAATGTTTAAAACTAATGTAATTTCTATTTTTGTCCATAGGGCGTTCCATTTGTCAAGCTCTTATAATGCATTTAATAACGAGATTCTCAATGTGTCTGCCCCCAATAATTACTCTAAGGCCTTTGTAAACAAGCACATTGTTCAAACGTTAAGTAAAATTTATAATGGCACATTGATATGTTCAGCGTCTAATAATGTAAAGAAAAATTATATCAAACTTGGCTTTCATCCTATCCTTTTTCCTTCTCTTTCTCGTTACTCAATAGATTTGGGATAGTCCCTAGTTTTTCAAGTACTAATATCTCCAGAAGTATGTTTAATAGATTTAAGAGGAAGGATGAGGTCTTAAAGAGAAAAGGTAAATTAACTTTGTAGGGGTTACAAGTGTAGTTACATAGATGAGACTATGCGCCCTCTAGCGGACCAGGTAGCGGACCACAGGAGGGTGATAGCTCTGTATGATCAAACTTATACAACTGTTCAGCATATCTTGAATACAGGACATTCAATAGATTTGAATAATTCACAGGTGTGGAATTATCAGCTGTGGAAGCTCATAATGTTTTGAGAAAATGTAAGGAAGCGTTTTCATTTCAAGTACAGCAAACTGTTATAATGATCACACTTCTGTTATTAATATTCATCAATATGGGTTTTAATTATGTGCATTTTTTCCTTGTGTTTACAAGTTTCCATGTGGCTTTGTTTACGTTTGCTGTTGCCAGTGATTTGTGATTGCATTGATCAACACCAGATGTCTCCCCTTTCAACCACTCTCTGATGGTCGAAAGTTTGGACCAATCCGGAGAAAACTGGCTGATCATCTGACGCCTAGCAAATAATTTTCCTTTTCATTTGTAAATTGTTCATGTTAAGTGTAGACTTCCCCCCTCTGTTGTTGCAAATGAAAAAGTCCATATGCATGAATGAAACGTTTGTAAATATATGATTTTTCTAAAGTGTAAAAAAAAAATGTGCAAGTGGGTGACGGATGTTAGGGATGTAAGTTCATAACTACGCCAGCTGTGATGAGTACCACAGCCTCCTGGAGTTGTCCATAACTGTTTTTGTGAAATCCTAGTGTGCTAAGGCTGTGGTGCAGTATGTGAAGCACCCAACCTGTAGTGGAAAGGACGATGGGTTCAACACGTACTCTGGAACTCGTGTGCTAAATCAGTGTACTTACTGATATTGTCTGCGTGAGTTTTCTGCATGTTCTTGCTGACAGGCACTGCAAAGTCAATGAGATGGGTCTGTATGTTGACCTTATCAACAACTGTTATGTCAGGTCTGCTGGTGTATGGTTTTGTCTGTGTGAATGGGACGGTCTCAGTACAGCTCATGTGAAGGTGACTCTAACACACTTTGCGTACAAGTATATACCGTAAAGTGTGTGTTCTTAATAAATTATTACGGGACCGTGTTCTTAATAAGTGAGTGTTTGTGTGCTAGCTGTTGATGAACTATCGACGTTACCTGATTGTGTCTGTGAACGTAGTCTGTTTCAATGAGAAGTAGTCTGATATTATGTGGTCGATCGTCTCATGTGTAGTGTGGCATTTCCTGCATGCGTCGTCATGCGTGTTTGCGTCTTATAGAATGTGTTTCTTGTAGTTGCGTGTGGGGATGACTTGGTCTTGTATCGCGATCGTGAACCCTTCTGTCTCCCCGAACAGCTCACCACTCGTCAGCCATCTGTTCGACACTTCCATGTCGACATGAGGCTGGCTGAGGTCGTAGCGATGTCTGCCATGGAGTTTCTTAAGAGCCCAGGATTCACGTAGCTACTGAGTATGGGTGTCGGGGAGGGGGGAGTGCTGAGTATCGTACAAAGGTTTTCGCGGTACAGGGGAGTGAGGTGTGTATCAGCCTTGATAATGGAGGAGTGTGGAAGTGTGTATACTTGTTTTTGGTGTAGGGTAATGAGTCCTTGGCCTCCCTCCTTGCGGGGAAGAGTTATGCTTTCCGACGCGGACATTTGCGCATGTTGTGTTTCGTGAATGTAGTGTGTGTTGTGCGTTGCAGTGCTTCATTAATTATTATTATTATTATTATTATGTTTGTATGTTTCAAACCTTGGGTTTCCCAAACAATATGGCGGATCAAGTACCAAAGCACATATTGCCAAGTGTAAAGACATGTGCAAGAATGATTAGGGATGTATGGTTGTGTCCATAAATTTTCTAACTATGCGTATTGTGTTGAGTACCACAGTAATTATTATTATTATTATTATTATTATTATTATTATTATTACTGCTACTACTAATACAACTACTACTACTATGACGACGACGACGACGACGATGTATTAAAGCAGAGATGTCAAACATTTGGCCCGCAAACTTTCAATACCAATGGACAATAGGGACACCCAGTACTTCACGAACCAGATTAAACTGTTCAACAAGATAATAAAAATCCAATAAAAAACGGATAATACTTTTTTTAAAAAACTCAAAATCGTTAAATAATCTATTCGATATTAAAACGTAAAATTAGACCTTTCTTTTTTTATCTACAGTTCTTGACTGATTGTACATGACACAAATAAATATTAAAAACCAATGCATTTTCAAGTTAAGACATTGATTGTCATGTAAGATTTAATCAAATCTTTTCTTTAAAACTTCTGTGGTGATGGATAAGAATTCCAAGATTTACCAAATTACGGAATTTGAAAAGCATCCCATTGAAGTTTGTTGATCGGTTATTGAAAATTTGCATTTAGTTTTAAAGGACTGAAATTTAAAAAGAATGTCATTATTTCTCCTTGTATACTTCTTTGGACAACAGGACAGGGTTTCAAAAAGATCCCTGGTTTTACAATACGTTAGATTTAACGAGAACGGATTTTTATAAAACCATATTTCATGTTTAGTGTCTTTTGGTAATAAAACGTTCGTCCCTTTGGGAACTAGAGATTCTTTATGAAGGGTCGCTTTGCTAAAGGATGGTTATAGTCTCTGCTTTTACATTTTTATAGTCTCTGACCGCTTTCAACCAAATGAAATCGGACAGATCTTTCTTTAAACGGTAACTTTATTTTTTTCTTTATCAAAAACTATATATATTAAGTTTGAAGTCGTTTTGGAAACTGCTTTGAATTTTATTTATCAAACTATTAGAACTTTTAAGAATTAGAAGAAAACGTACAGGTTTTAAGTTAAGAGTAACTTTGAATAATTATATTCGCACAATCTTTATAACATCCCGCATTATTTATTCAGGAAATTTATTTAAAAAAATACAAACAAGCAAATAAACGACTTTGTAATTACCTCCAAAGACAAGATTTCAGCCCTTCAGGAGAAAAAAATTAATTTTAATAATTAATTTTTGTTGTTGTAATTACATTTGAAAAAGAATGTTTTTTTACAAAAATTCCATTGGCTTTATATTTGTTTATCATTATTTAATCAGTAGTGGATTTCCAATTATCTTTTGGAGGAGCGGATTTTGATATTTTTTTCTTGGATATCAACATCGCACATTGTTTTTCATGATGTTTCGAAAATTTCGGAGGTATGTCTGCTGAATTCCGACAGTCCTCTTAAATATGAATTCAATTGTTTTTCATTTTTTTTTTTTAAATATAGTAAATATATTTAATTTCTATCAGCTAAGGAACCCAGAAGACTTTTCGCACTGTCTGTCCCCTTGTATCTTATAAAGAACAAGTCAAGTGCCATTTTCTATCTACCATTGGGAAGCACCTTATTACTTCCGTCAGTTATGTCTGTCTTCTCTTTACTTAACAGTCGTAGATAATAAAGTAAACCACATCGTTTCTTCTTTGCCTATTTCATATTTTTAATTCAGACAAATTAGTGAGATATTACATTATCCTTTTGTCTCCTAAATCCATCAGTTTTATAAATTTTCTCTCCTGTGACTGGTGGAAAACAAATTCGAAATATTGTAGGTCGTTAAAAACAAAAAAAGAACGCAAAAGAGGTTTGGCATTCAACCAACTTTTTATTTATTGATAAAAGAGCAAACGAAATATTTATGCAATAGAAATGTTTCATACAAAGTTTCAAGTGATAGACTTCCTCATAAGCTTCCAATTGGGTTTATTTTCTTTGGCTTCAGAATACAGGGAATCACTACCTGTGAATGACTAAATCTCATGGAATAACTTTGAAATGTCCATCTATCATCTTTAAAAAAGAATAAACTTTACTTTACGTCACAGTCTATATGTATGTGTGTGTGTAAACTCTGAACTTTTGTTTTTGTTCTAAGACATATTTCATAATATTATATATACATATAGAATGTATTTTAAGATTTATATATCTTAGAACATAAAAAACTAGTTCGCAGAAACAAATGGTAATAACACATAAGAGAAAATAAATGTGTTTAGTAAACTTTCTTGTTTCTCTCTCTATAAGTACTTGCTACTTGCATTCAGATTACTTTGTTCCAAGTTTATGTTATACTATAACAAGCAAAGCAAATGAAACATTTACAGATACAATATTATTATTTTGCCAATAATCACAAAAAGAAGTGAAATGAGAAAATTTCGATAGGGAGATGGTTAAGGACTGTAATCCTTCCTCCCTTTAAAAAGAAAAAAACTCTAATTACAGATACCTCATTTACTTATTATTTTCTTTTATTATTTTCTTTTTTTAACTAAAAGTTCGATTTATTTCATATTTATTTTTGTCTCCAAAATCTCAAATCGTCTGCCTCTATGATCGGAAGTCTATTTTTCCTAACATGGCCCTAATTGAAGAAATGCTGGAAAATCCTAATTTTATTATTGTGTAGTTTATAAAGTGTATTAGAATGTTTTTTTAACAATGTTTCTGATCGTCATTGAATTAACCGCATATTTGTACCGATTCCTAATATTCGTTAGAGAATTAGAACAAAACAGATTTAAATGCAATATCTGTCCTGTTCTTATCACAAAACTATAATCTAGGAGAGATTACTCAAAACTAGAACATAAAAATTGTAATCCTTGAAAGCTGAAATTTTACATCTAGAAAGATCTTATAAGAAAGACCGTATTGATTTTGATAAAAAAAAAAAATGGGCCAGTTTTCAAAGAGGTATGGACCAAAAAACTACCAACCTAAGAGGACTCGTAGTCACAATTTTCTTCGGAGGGGGGGGGGGGGCCCATTCCTAGAAAAAATGTAGTGCAGTGGTAGGCCGTAATGTAATGTAATGTGGTGAGCGTGGGTGGCTTGACAGCCGAGCACCGCGACCTGAAAGATTTCTTGTGCTATCCCACGGAAAGAAGGACAGACGGAGAGAAAGAATGGTGTGAGAAATGCAGGGGAAACGGGAGAACCCCGGGAAAACCTGCCCAGCGCGGATCGCCACCATCAACGAAACCCACATGAGAACCGAACCTCAGTACTCAGAGGTGAGAGGCCAGGTACGATGTCTTAGTGACATCGCCAACCGCGCGGCCAGTGATGAATATCAACACTTCCTATCTTCCCGCGGATATCGTAATAGTCGAAAATTTTACATTGATATGACTAGTTCCTTTGATTTCAACTCTGAGAGAGATTTTTCTTTATTTAGATTTCGGGAGGGGCTTCAGCCTCCTGAGCTCCTCCCCCACAGGTTACATGCCTGAACGTAAATCAATGAACAATTTTTGTTAATGCAGGTATTCGAAAGTTGACATATATGTAGTCAATATCTTGTAATAGAATTCTGTTTTGATAAAGGATTCGAAACAAAAAAAAAATGCATTTTATATTGTATTATTTTTATAATATTAAGTAACTTATTCCCAGTAAAATTTTCTTTATCACAGATCCCCATTTTCATTCTTATCGTCTGTTTGATGCTGTAGGATTTTTTTTTTTTTTTTTTGCAAAAGTTTAAGGATTATTTTTGAGATAAAGAGGTTACTATGTAAAGATAATAATGAATTATTATTATTATTATTATTATTATTATTATTATTATTTTCAATTTTACAATTAAATATCCCTTTGGCAGAATTGCCGAATTCTTATATTTATCAGACGTGTTCATTGTTTTCTATGTAAAGTTAGGTTTTTTTTATTATTCTAACTATAGAACCATATTTTATTGATAGAAAATCAATAATCCATAGCTTAAATTCCGCCTCTTTTCAAACGCCATCGATTTTTTTACCGCAGGGGTTGCTTCCATCCATATTCAGCAAATTGGGAGGAAGTTTTGTACTTGCATTCTGATGCATCTGGATTGCACATGCATACACATTATTTGCTGGTATTCTCAGACGCCAAGCTGCCTCTCTCCGGCGCGACGGGCTCATTGATTTCTCCCCGGCGAAAGCATCGGCTGCTGCGGGACGCTTCAGCCATTGGCCGTCGGCCCATTCCCGGGAATGAAGGGTTGCGTGTAATAATTTATCTGGCCTCTCTCCCTCTCTTTTGCAGGGATGACGAGATAGAACCCTACGGCCAGGGACAGATTCAACCTTATTAATTTCAAGGCCCCAAGGAAAAAAAAAAGCTCTGCCGTTTTGCAAAATCACTCTGCTTCCAACAAAATTTCGTAACAATTCCAAACTGAAAGCAGAGATGAGATAACCCATTAATCTATATAAATTCTAGAAACTCAATTGTCTGAAATTGATGCCTGATTCATCAGTTCCAGGCTAATCCCTCCCTATTCATATACCCATTACCCTTAGGAAATACGTCATCCCCTCCTCTGCAATAGACATTGCACGCTATTAACTTAAAATAGCCCCTCGTTGACAATAGGATTTTCGCCTGTGATATTGTTAGTTATTTTATGCAAATTCAGATAATTTAAATGCCTTCATTTATAATTCTCTCAGATTCAATCGTATCTTTAACACAATGAACACATTTAATAAAAACCATTCTAAATCGCATGAAATGCTGTCAAAATAAATAAAACCTGATTCATGGTTTTATGAATTAAATTTTAATATACTTGGATATTTACTACTGCTATTTAAATTGCCAGTTTCTGTTAAAAACAAAAAAACTGTTTTCATTTGATATTGAATTTTTAATTCTTTTTTCTCTCTACGAAAGATTCTCGAAAGTTCTTTGACTTGATTATGTTCAGAGTCAATGCCTCAGCTGTTTTTGTTTTCTTCAAAAATTAATTTTTTCGTGCCGTTTACAGATATAAATAGATTACTATAGAGATTTAATTCTAAATTTACTTATCTGCTAGGCTTATTTTAATGAATATTTCAGATAAAATAATAATAATTTGCAAAAGTATATTTCATTATTTATTTTCATTAGTTTTACTAAGTTCATCTTTCAGGTTTTTTCTTAACAGTCTTAATTTTGTTTCTTTGGTTTTTACTCCATAAGAATTTTTACACCTTTATTTGTCATCCAAAGACGAATGCTTTTTTTTAGTAAACTAGTGATTTCAAGAAATTTAAATAAATTGAGAACAAAATTCGGAATATTTGGACAAGTGCGAAAATTTGGCAACTCAGTGCGAAAATCTGAAGAATATCTTCCTCTCGATTTCAATTTTACAGAAGTAAACCTAATCGAAGGCAACAGAGATCAGAATCTATCGTGACTTTGTCCCTTCAAAATCAATAATTAATTAATTTTATTTATTTTGCTGTAATTGTACTCCAAATCCCTATCGTAAATTAATATAAATTTATGTATTTAGAACATGTAAAGCAATATAACTAATAGTAGTTTCCAATTATAAGAAGTAAAATATGAAAAAGCCAAGATTTTATTTGGAATTACAACTAATTTGCGGAAAAGAAAATCAGGGCGGGAAATATGAACCTAATTTATCGAACCATTACATGTGCTTTAGTTACTCCTGGAGACCAAGTCGAGAAGAATACATTGAAAAACCACAGCATTTGTTAAAGAAATTTTAGGTAAGATTTCCGATTTAATCAGAGTATATTACTCAATGTTAGTGATTTTTTAAGTCTTTTAAAAGTAAACGAGTTTGGATTTTAAAATGTAGGGTGAAGATTGTTTTCTCGGTGGGTTTGAGAAACAAAAGTGGACATGACGATGGTCACATCCGAACCTATGATAATATATAGATATTTAAAATAATAAGCATAATACATATTTATAAAAAAGAATCTCTCGATTCTTTTAAACAAAAAATAATGTTCTTTATTTGCTGACGGGCCATAAGCACAGAAATTTCTGAACTTTAGTATTCTAAATCTCGTTTCTTATTGCTTTTTAGCGTTGATCTGGATTTGTTTATATTGTCGATCTTGTGAGCTTTACAATGCATAGGAATGATTAATCGATCACTATTTTCTTATTATTGGAGATTTTCGTTATCGACTATACTTTCATGAACATTTCACGACATCAGCAACATTTAGTGTGATTTTTAACGATTTCAGTTCCATTCTTATTAATACTTATCAAAATACTGACACAAACAGGATTTAATTTGAATTAAAACGACTTTACATGGTTCATAACTTACATGTTACTTTTTCAAAAGCCTAACAGAATTTAAAATTAATAACAAAGTAATGATCTTATTTATGATTTTATGAACATAATAATATTCCTAAAAATAGCAATGCAACATAACAATTTAAAATTCAAATAAAGCAGTACAATCCGAGATTTCATGCTTTCTGTTAGGGTTTTGAAAATGTACCGGTAACACTTTAAGTTATGAAACATTTAAAGTCGTTTTTAATTCAAATTAAATCTTTTTTTGTATAAATATTTGTGTTTATTATAATTGGGATTTTTTTTTTAGTCATTACATATTAAATATTGTTATTATTATTTCTGTCTCACATTTTATCTATGCATTATAGCTAGCGATTGAGTAAAAATTGAAAGACAGCGAAATCAATTATCCATGGCCACAACTTATGATATTCCTAGATACGACACGACACGACCAATAAGCTTAAATCCGATTTTACTCAGTTTTACTCAGCTATTCCGAAGTTTCGGGTGCGCGCCAACTAGAAAGGTGTGAAGGAAAACAGGAAGAGAAGAGTGCGTATCTACATAAGAAACGTAGACAAGCACATCCCTCCGGCACTGTACTGGCGACCGCCTGGGGCGCCAAATTCGTCAAAAAATTAATTTGATTACAATATTAAAACAAACTAGCCATCAAATAGATAACATAAGTTTATATAGATGTTCCTAAACTATGCGTCATGACTTTTTCATTTCTGGTGCTACTATTGTTTATTAAAGGACGCCTCCCAAACCCTCTGCACGGGGCGCGAAAATATCTTCATCCGGCCCTGCCCTCTCAGATTTAAAAATTACAAACGGAAAACGAAACTACAAGTTTTGTATACTGTATATTTAAATATAAAATTCTAAGTTTTTAATAATCTTTTTAGAATTTTGAGTGTATTTTTTTTTTTTGTATTTTGACTCTTAATCGAATTGTTTTCATTGGCTTGCAATGTAAGCAATGGTATGAATGTATTAGAATGACGTTATTATCGTAAACAGATAGCGCTATATAAACAGAGAATGCTTTCTGATTCAGTCACGGACAATTCCTTTCATTCTCGGTGAGACCGTTGTTAGATGATTAACAATGCATGCTTCTTTTTTTAGCGGTCCCATGTTATAGTTAACATAGGGAACCGCTCTTGCTTTTGAGTTGTCTGTTTGTCACACTGTATGTCACACTGTGTATCGGCCAAACGGTTAGAGATATTAGAATGAAACCATCACCATTGTGTTCAGCATCAAAAAGTAGGTGACCACGTAAAAAAAAAGCAGACCTGTAGGACCTGACCCCCCAAATTAACGTTTTCCATAGCATTGTTAGTAATAATGATAACAATTACCACAGTAATAATACTGATGCTTCATACATAACAATACTAACAATTGCCAACAGGACGTCATTGTTAATATTTACAAACGTATTGTTTCATAAATTGTTTAACATATCCGAATAACGCACTAAGCATTGTATTAGAGGCTCCTAACTTGCCTGTAAAACATAATGGAACGGTCTTGCATTTATATGCTCTTGCTTTTAATTATTTTGTTTATACAATTGTGCATGGGACCGCTTTGCTTTTGACACTGTCTAAAAGCATTCATTACCTTGTTTGTTATATCATCGTAGCGCTTCATTTTCGTATAGTAGCCCTAATATAAAGAAAGCATGCGTTTTAAGAAAGCTAATCTAGGATCCACAAGAAAATCTGAGAAGAATTAGATACACTAATTACGTCACAACTTCTGTCTTAGGTTTATATTTTGAATTGCGGTCTCCAGTCAAAACAATCGTATAGATATACTATGCAATCTCAGGGTTCGGTAATTTCATGAAATATTAAGGATTTCTAAATGGCAGGGAATGGTCTGGGAATTACTGTGAGTTTTATAATAGATGTCTATTAAACAGCCATTTTGTGATCAAACTTATACTTTCGACCTACGTCGATAATGACGTTTAACTCGATCTACAACAAATCGTAATATCTTAAGAACGGAACTCCGTCGTTATTAGAAGTCACCTTTATTATTAATTTGTGAGAGCACTACTGCCTTAGATAAATTTACAATTTTCTTAATAATTAAAAAAATTATTTATTTATTTATTTATTTATTTATTAAAATAATTTTTCGCTAAATTCAGTGTCAAATGATGGAAAAATCGAAATGTCAAACAACAGGATTCAAACCAAAAGACTAAGATAGGACACCTTTGGCTCTTAATGAAATGGTTCATTTCCTAATGTAACTTAGTGAAGTTTGAAGTTCCTAATTACGAACATTGAATATCTCATCACTGTTTAATACGACTGAGTGTTAGTGTACGGAAAATTCGCTTAAAACCAATGACACATAAGCCTGAAACCCATTAAGCAATTAATATTTGATAAATACAAATATCAAGACATTCTGAATACATTTTAAGGACTGCGCTAATTGAGCGCAATTTTATTATTTCGAAGCCATTAAACAATTAATACATGATGACATTAGTGAGCCCTAACGGCCATCAACGGAAGCAAAAACAGATGTTCATTAGCTCTTGCAGTACACAACCAATTGACAAAAAAATAAAGAGGAACAAAATTTATCAAGGTTGAATAGCACAATTTTGAGGAATAAATAAATGAGAAATATTGGGAGTTAGAATTCGTGGAGTCGAAGAGATGTCAGAGAGATTTTATTACATATAATCGCGATCTTTGTCCAATTAAAAAGGAAATAATTATCTGATATCAATGCATTCATAACTAACTATCTATTTCTTACAATATTCAGAATTTTTGTTGAGGAGAATGAGCTTTGTAATTTTTTTTTCTTTCGAAGAAGATTTTATTTTTCAATCTGTTTCTGTTGTTTTGTCAGCTTGGATTTTTTTTTTAATCGGATTCTGACATTTGGAGTGCTTGTTTTTCTGTTTGTCACTCGGTTTCGTTTCACTGTATAGGAAATAACCGGGACGTAACGTATTGTCAGACCCTGCAGCCATTTCTCATCAGAAAAATCCAATTGTTTGTAAGAATTTTTAAAATTCATTTCAGGAAAATACGTTGAATAATTTTGCCTTCTGGGCTAAAAGATAAAAATATATAAAATTCGAAGTTAAAATTATAATGTATTATACATTTATCAAAAATGTATGTTAAGATGTTAAAAGAATATCTTATGAGTGATTTAAAGTATAAAAAAATACATTACAGGAGTTTGGTTCACATTTTTTTATTGTAAATATTCTTTTTAAAAAAAGTATTTGTTTTTGTACAAGTAAAATTGTTCTGAACAAGGAATAATTAAAATTATAAATAAAATCTTTTTCATGTGTTGCTGAGATTATGTTCATAAAAAACCCTTACACACACGTAAAACACGATAAAATGTATTTATAATCTTTTAAAATAGATGTTATCGTGTTTTATCATGTGTGTAATGTTTTATTATTAGCTCTTTAGAAGAATAAATAGGACCATTGTAATATAACAACTAAAAGCTCTTATTTGACGTTTAAAAATAAAAATGCTCAAATTTTAAGCTTACTGATTTTAATTCTTCGACGATTTAATGTTGTTACTAAATTCCTGCCGTTCCGGCACAATCGTGCGGTTAAGTCGGGGGCCTCTCACGAGGCAGATGTGTAGGAATCTAGGTTCGAATCCTGGCGCAGTTAAGGACGTTTGAAAACATTTCCTTTCCTGTGTTTGTGTGCTTCTTCATCTTTCCCTTCAGTCTGAAATCATTCGATAATAGCTTCTTCAGGGAGGCAACGGGAAACCACCTCAGTATCTATTCCCTAGATATTCTACGGATCCTTCTAGGGGTTCGCCATGATGGCAACACCAGAGATCCAAAGGATGCGGACCTTCGAAATCGGAGATCACACTAATTCCTAAAAAGATTGTAATAACATATCTTGAATTGAAAACAAAGAATTATTGCTTTCAGATCATTTTGAATAGTCTTTGTGATTTTATTTATTTCAAAGTGATTGGTTAATTCTCTCATATATAAATACCAGCAGCTAAAAATACTCTTATCTGCAAACGCTCTATTCGATTCCTATTTTATGTTAGTGTTATGCTGTATTTTGATTTTATGCTTTTCATTTTATCCAGTACTGATTTGTTCTCCTTTAGTGTTCTTTTTTACCTTTACGTCGCTGTATTATTTTGTAGTTTGTATTTTCTACCTTTTACTATTTTACTTTTCTTGGCATAGAATAGCTACTGTTGTTTTTGCGCCATTACAGTAAAACCTCGTTAAGTCGTCACTCAAGGGACCAAACATTTTTGACGACTTAAGCGGAGTGACGACTTAAGCGGCGTGGGCATTTTTGGAAAAAAAAAAAAAAAAACACTGAACTATAATATTTTCATGAATTGTTGTAGGATTCGGTGAGAAAAACAAGATTTTCATAAATCAATGCATGCAAATGAATGAGTGGAAAATAAAATAAAAAAAAAAAAACACTTTATACTTACCACATTTTATTTTCTTTTACTTGCTTAAAAATAATCCAACAGTATTGATTGATGAAGGTGCTGATTACTGGAAATAAATAATTGTGGGCGGTAAAGTTATCGACAATGATGCAACATTTCTTTTCTGACGCGAAAACTGAGAATCCAGTTTACGAATATGTCGTTCCCAAATCGTTGTATTAATCCATGCATTTGAATTTGCTTCATATTCAACTGGCAGGGATCTAACGTTTTTAAAGCAGCGGGCTTTTTGCTTTTGCCTATCACAAGTGGTTTAAGTTTCTCATTTCCACTCATATTAACTCCAATCAGAAGTGTCAGGCGTTGTTTGCTTGCTTTTCCAGAAGTGCACTTTTCACCCTTAAATGAGTTTTATCAGGCAAAAGACGGTAAAATAAGCCTGTTTCATCCAGATTAAAAATATTTGATGCATCAAATCTAGATAAAATGTCCTTGAGAACATTGTTCTTCCAGTCTTCTATAGCAACACCATCAACAGCTGCTGCTTCTCCGCAAATCGTTTTAAAAGAAAGACAATGTGTGTCTTTGAAACGTTCCAGCCAAGCATTGCTGCCGCCGAAATCTTCCATGTTCAACTCCTTAGCAATTTCCATGGCTTTTTCTTTGAGAATCATGAAAGAAATCGGCACATTTTGCGATCTGGCATATTTTAGCCATCGAACTAAAACCTCCTCGATCTCGTCAAACTTCGATTTCCTCATTCTCTTCTTTTGTCTTTGCAGTCAGCTTCTTCAATTACTTGTTTCAATGAAAGAATATCGTTTAATGTAGTCCTGGGAATATGATATTCTTTGGCAAAAGCTGTTTTCGAAACACTTGATTTTTCAAAAAGTGCAATTAAGTCTTTTTTTTCCTTAAAAGATAACGAGGTAAGTTTTCGCTTCTCTGACATGTTACAAATTTAATCGAACCACGAAATTGCAAGATTAAAAAATAGCCCTTATAGCGGAGCTTACTCGCTATGAAATGAAATCACACTCACAAGTCAGTAGCGGCCAAGAAAGACAAGAAACAAACACTCAATAGCGGCTTGACAAAGAGTCGCGGCGAGAAGTGTGTAATTTCCCAAGTGAATTTCCCACGTGAAAATTCCCCGTAAAGGCTAGGCTTTCTTAGAGTGAAGGGGCGGGGCTGAAAAGATAGCAGGCAAAATTGAGAATAAAGATGCTTTTCGCCAGTTTTGAGGGTGACGAGTTATCCGGAGTAGAATTAAATTTGGTGACGAGTAAAAGAGGGTTATTTTACATTATTGTCTATGAGACTTTGTCGGGACCAAAGGAAAACGACGACTTAAACGGAGTGACGACTTATCCGGGTGACGACTTAACGAGGTTTTACTGTAAATCCAAACTGAAGTATGAAGCACGACAACTTTTTAAAAGACAAAAAAACAAAAATATAAAAAAGGGAAATGGCGGTCATTTTCAACTTCGAAGTCCATTCACGAAGAATTTCCATTCTTAAAACTGAATATTTCACAAATACGATCATTTCATAGCGAGATTGTTAATTCACTCTACAATTATAAATTGAATCAATTTGAATAAACTGTGATTTAATATTTGTTTGTTTTAGGGGATATTAAAGATTACAGATAGAGGAAATCCTGAAAACTGGGAACTCTGCACCGCTTATAATTATCAGTTAAATTTAGATCAAAGATATCCGCCTAAGTTTTGGGCGAGTTTTCTTGATGTTTAAGAAACTCGAGAATTACAAGGGAAGTGCGTGATCTCGAATGCTGAGAACCGCACGAAAATGTGTTTAGAATATAAATAGCTCATCTCAAAAACAGTGGTATGAGTCATTCCCATGCAAAACTCAGCTGTTGTCTGCTAGCGCCATCCGACGGTGACATGTTGTACCTGCACTACCTAGTACTAAATCTCAGGATATTGCCACCGAAGACAACAAAATATTGCCAACCTCTTGATGTGTACTTCTTCACGACGCAATATAGTCACGACATTGAAATATGTGTGTTTTTGGTCCTATTATATCGATATTTTGTTTTTTCGCATTAGCAAAGTTCCTCTCTTGGACCTTCAATAGGTGATCATTCAAATGTCTCTCGCGGTAAGACGTGCAGTTTTTCATGAGAATGACTCATACCACTGTTTTTGGGATGAGCTATTTATATTCTAAGCACATTTTCGTGCGGTTCTCAGCGTTCGAGATCACGCACTTCCCTTATTAGGAGCACAAAAGGTGTAAAAAATGAGAGAATATACAAGTATAAAGGAGTATCGGCATTGACAAACTCAGCAAATAGACTATCATACGTTTTAGAACAACTACAACGTGTAGGTCTTGTTACAGTCATCGAGAAGCTAATATTTACCGAAAAGTCTGTTCGTCCCATACAATTACATTCAATTTATTTTCATTTCTCAAGTTTTGGTTTATAAAGAAACCATGATCTGGCCTCACAATTGTATTCAATGACAGACTAAAAGATCATTAAGAATTACTTCCAGTATCAGGTGGCGCGTCTCATCTTTATTTACTTATAGAATCGTCTTTATTTACTTATAGATTGCTAGACGCCAAATTTCAGTTTATGTTGATTGAGGTCACCTTAGTTTCGGACAATTAAATAGCAGTCAATTCGAAAATGAAATAAATAGATCTTTTAAAAGTCTTATTGTCTTACTTTTATTTCATTAATTTGCTTCATCAATTTCTTAAAACTTTAAGCTTTTAGTGGTTTAATCAATACTCCGGAGTATTTAATAATAACAGCTAAACGATCTCGCAAAATAAATCAAAATTTTCTAATCTCATTCTTTTAATATTCTGAACTTTTCTCTGATTATAATTATTAAAAGAAGAAGAAAAAAAGAAATGCGAAGAAATAATCTAAATACGTGCACAAATATCTACCAAACATGACATCCATCATTAAGATTTTTTTTTATCATCCAGAATATTGGATTACGGCGATTTAATAATATAATATTTTATTTTGAATCTTGTATCAATATTTGAAAGGTAAGTTAAGACTGAGAACGTTAGAGGAAATTAATTAGATCGAATAAAAGATCATCACAATCACAAGGAAAAAAAATAAAACAATAAAACAATAGAAAATAAATCCATTCAATTAATAAAAATAGTTTCAACCAATTAATGACTTTGTGTCAATCAGAAAAAAAATAACCAACTTTCATCTATAGCAGGAAACCAAATATTTAATCAAGAAAGCATCTAATTTTCAATTTTAATTCATATATTTCAGCAATAAATACTTAAAAAACAAATTCCTTACAATTTCTATAAACAGAAGAAGAAGAATACAGCTTATTTCACTAAAAGTTTCATAAACAGAGAATATACTTCGGATACTCTTAGACGTTGCTCTTTTGAGAGTATATTTCCGCTAAAATCTCTCTTAGATACTTTTGTAAATTCTCTTCCTTCAAAACCTTTTCAGTTTCCCTTCATTGTTGGATGCATTTTCCAATCTCAAACAAGATGGTTGTTCTCTTGGATTCTCTCCAAATTCTAGCGTTGCTCCAATGCAAGGCTTTCATCTCCTGCTTTTCATTCTTGTTTTCAAAATTTTGCCCACGTCTCTTTGCTTTGCCGAAAATAAGCTGTCGATAATTACCACTGAGTCTAATTGCACCAAATGAAAAGAAGGCAATGGAATGATTGGTCTTTTGTTCTTCTAATTGATTGAAAAGTTTCTTTGAAAGTTACAGAAACACAACAAACATTTTTTGAGCTTTAATTTAAATAAAATCTCTAAAAGGAAAGAGTAAATGGTAAACTGACGAATGAACCTCCTTCAGTCTTACTCTCTGAAATCTCGAACTTTGTTTTTTAAGTTTTTGTACAGTTTGTTTGTTTGTTTGTTTGATTGTTTGTTGTATTTTTTTAAATTCTGTAATTTCTCAAAAGCAACGCTACTTATTTATGATAAATAAATTCTTATTTTCTTCCTGCTTTAATGTATTTTTTTCGTCACTCCCAAAGCTGAAGTAAATTGAAAATGTAAGATGTCGTTATCAGGCAATTTACTTAAAAGTAAAATTCACAAATAAGAATAATGATAAATAATTGTTATAGTAATCATTTTGTATAATACTTACTCGTTGTATATGCTTACTCTATTTAAAAGCTAATAATCAAATATATATTTATCATTTTATACATCGTTTAGTTATACTTTATATTTCTCTTTTAAGTCATGTTTATGCTTTCTACTGATCCTGTCTTTACTCAACGGTAAGGTTCAACTTCAGTACACTTTGGGGACCAGGAGTCTTTCCTGGAGTAAATGGATTGAGCCTTAAGTCTTTTGTGACTCGCTATTATATAAGCATTTTTAGATGAACTCTTTAAAGGAAAAACCTGCTCCCTAAATACTACTGAGTTCCTAAAGCATTCACTTTATTTTACTTATCTATCTACTGCTATGATCTGCAAGTGGCTGCAACATAAAGAAAGTTGCTCAATAGTTTTGTAAAACTAAGGAGACTGAATAGGAAACGTAGACGTCCAATTTTTTTAAGTAGTTTTTTTAATATTTATTTGATTATTTAACGAAAACTTTAAATAGTGCCAAAAAAAAAAGCTGATGTAGTTTGACTTTTTCCATTGTTTGGTGTAATGAGCACTGACAAAATTTATATTCTATAAAATAGCTACTTGATTTCGTTTTCTAGAATCACGGAAGTTTTTTTGTTTTTTCTTAACGAGAGATTTCAAACTATTTCTGTCAAAGATTAAAATCACTCATTTTTTCCTGAATTTGGGCATTGAAATCAATTACTAAGCAACTTATATAAAAGTTAGTTACTAATTTTAATCTCCCCGCAAAAAATAATTTAAAATATTTATTAATCAAATTTATTAATCACAGGGACTGATTTTTTCGGGGTTGGGCTGATGAGTCCATAGCAGGACGAAACGGTCGTTCCCAACTCTTCCCATAATCGAAACAGAAAGGCAATTTTCGTTTTTTACGCAGGTGCTGACTTGTTTTGATTCTTTAATATTGTTCACAGCCCGTTAAATTTACGATTTAAAATAAACAAATAAAGCCAATAAATTAATGTTGAATAGAATCAAATTATAGTCTTTTCTAGAATACAAAGAATATCTTTAACTATATCTTACCTATATCAAGAATATCTTGAACTATAAAAAAGAAAGTAAATCTTCACATTTAGAATCAGCGTAAAGCAGGACACCAACAATTCAATGTAAGTTTAAACACGAAAATAATTATTAAAAATCCTATAACTTAAATTTTCAGAGTTTATAAATGTTAGGATTCATGGATCAAAGCCATTTGCTACTTTCAATAAATCTGCAAGTACATCTTATCGGTTTAAAAAAAAAAAACACATTAAAAATGACCATTTTTTTCTGTACGTGTCATTATTATTCCATATTTTTTTATTATTTGTTTTGCAATTTTTATTTTTAATCAATTTATGTTTTAATAAAATATATTTCATTTTATGTTCCTAAAGATTATTTTATCTAATAATTCCAAAATATCTAAAAATTTCTCCTGTTAAATTTCTTCCGCGGGTTCTGTTCCATCGTCTTGAGTTGTTTCGTTGTGAATCGTCCCCCTACTCTGGGAGTTGTCGGCTTCTCCTTGTTACTTTTTTGTGTCGCGGCAAAGTCACCTTTCTTGTGACGGTCACGGTGGCATAGGACCACTCGACGGGTGTTTATGGGCAACTGCATACACCTTTCGTCTGCTCAGGTAACGCCGTCGCTATGACAACCGCTGATATCTGGAATTACTTCTCTCGGTTACCCGTGGAGACAAACTCATCCGCCAGTCTGTGTCTGTCTGCGTTTGAACAGTCAAAGGAAAAACGGGAAGAAAAAATATTTAGGTGATTCTCTGAACAATTACCCTGGTTCGAAAAAATAAATATATATATAAATAAAACATGAAAACCCGAATAAATATAGCATTTATTTATTTATTTATTTATTTATTTATTTATTTATTTATTTATTTATTTATTTATTTGAATAAAATGTAAATCTTAATAGAAATTCTTATTTAAAATTTTAGTTTGATAAAGTTGCATTAGAACAATTGTTCAAAAGATAACATTTTTTTAAAAATAAAATATTAATATAATTGTTTTTAATTATATTGGAGATAAAAATAGAATGTTAGATCGAGAAACTCTTACTAAAATTAATTTATCACCGAAAAAATAATTATCCAGTACATTTTAAACAAGGATCTATTAAAATTGTTTCGTTATTTTTCTTTTATTTTATATGAATATAATATTTTAAATTTTACTAACAATTATTTGAGAATTCCGTAAGCGTAGGTAAATAATTACGAATAAAACCCTTCTTATTAAAGTTCCAATTATAAACAAAATTTTAGCATTTACATAAATATTCGAGTCTTTTAAACTGTTATTCTTGCATATCAGATTATTAAGATATGAAATATTTATTGCGTTTTAATTCATTCTTGGTTATTGAAGATTATTCTAAGATAATAATAATCTGTTTACTTTTGGTTGCAATATCATTACTTGAATTATCATAATTCAAGCTGGGTCGTTCCGATTTTTCTCTCCTTCGTCTTCAAATATTCCAAATGTATTTACACTAGTTAGGAATTCGGAATTTGAAAGTAAATTATTTAATGTTGATAAAAGACATTCAGAATATCAGTTATACACCGCAAGATACGCAATTAAATAGCTTAAGTTTATTTTTGAAAGCTTTTACTGTATAATGCAGAAATCGGCCATTTAGACCTTATGAAAATATTTATTTATATCAAAAGGACAGTCCACTTCATCGAATTAGTAGCGGTTCATCAATAAACGAAATTAATATTCTGATCAATGAGGTGCAGCGATAAATGTGCATAGCCCTGTTTGTAGTCAAAGGGTTTGAAAACATTGATCGAATAGTTTCACAAAGAGCCATAAGAGGGAGCCACTTGCCTAACCTTGGTTCCACTTTATTAAAGGATACCAAACGGAAGGGAACTTTATTTTAACCATTCTATATATAAATAAATAGAAAATATTTGTAAATTGATTTAATGATGGTTTGTTAATATTTTCTGTGATCTGTGAATAATATGATATACAATCACTCTACTAGAACGAAGTTTAATTCACAAAAATGAGATAAATTTTCAAAATAGATTTTTCGAGATATTTTTAACTTGAATTTTTAGGACAATGAAAATTTATCCAATTGTAATTTTCTAATTTTAGTTTTTTTATATATAAAAACCAAAAAAATATAAAATAGTTAAAAAAATGAAATTAGTTTAGTTAATCGTCTCTTTTAGCTTTCCAGAAATAAATAACGATAATTATAAAACAAAAGTAATTATATTGCTTTGTTTTGTTTTGTTGTTTTAAAACAACGAATATCTTTTTTCTTCCCTTTTTCACGATGTTGTTGTTACAAGATATCGTAAAAAATTATTAGCATTAATTTGAAATTCTGGTCACAAATCGTTGAGAAAAAAATAAATTTCAAGGTTTTTCGATTTATTTCAATGCCTGGCTTCAAGTGGGAGGTTATATAAAATTTTCTAGGTCTCCATTCGAATCAGCGGTAACAATTAAAATAATCGATTTCAGTTTTATTGATTCCCAAATCCTGTATTCTAATTCGACCCTGCTCTGTCGGAGCTCCAGATTCCGGCTGCTCGAGCGAGGCTTTCCCGTCGAGGCAGCAGCCGCTCGTCGATCGATTCGGGTCAATAGCCGAGCTGTGCGAGACGCGGCCGATCGATGTGGCCGGGCACCGCCGCCGCCACTCATTCTGGCCCGGTCGTGCATTACCAAAAATGGGCATTTACGCACGGGAGCTGCGCCGACACCTGCTCACTCCCCACCCACCCCTGCTACCTCTAGAAATTCCCAGGTCTTCATTCACGTCTGTCTGTCGGTAGAAAGAGAGAATCTTTGAATGATGCTACGAATAACAATAAGATACCATTTAATGATAACTGCCTTGATTCAACAAATGCGGAAATATTAAAAAAAAAGAAAGATATTAAATTTACAATGTGAAAAGAATAAATCACAAAATACGAAAGTTCCTTTACAGTACGATTATTATTATTATTATTTTAAATTTTATAGTGTTAAGTATGAATTGCTTGTACTGAAATATCTTATCAAAACACCTCTAAAGAAATTGCTATTTCATTATAACAACTGAAGCCCTTATTACACTGTTAACATTGTTTTAGTATTTTAATAAACATCTAATACAGTTACGTTTCTTATTGTCATTTGTATTTGCTTAATAAAGAATTCGAAATGTTGTTAATAGAGACGTTTTGGGAAATAAAGGACATTTGAGTAAAGATTTATTTTCTATAAAAGAAAACACAAAGAACAACGGTTGATCATTGTTTGCCAAGTATTTAGTACGTGTCACGCTCTTTGGCGATCTTCAGCTAGAAGTAGTCACCAGTAAACGGCCAGGTAATAAAGGTTTATTTCCGCTGATAAGTAAATTTATTTTATATTCGAAAATAACAAAATATAGGATTAGTTTCATCTTTCATTCCAGAATTAACAAAAAAAAGTATTAAAACGCCGTTTTTCACAAATAAAGAAAAAATTGCAAAGCAGCTGTTATTTGTAAGCGGATTTAATTCCACGTGAAGCCTTTTCTACATTGGACGGCGGGAGGTTAAAGAAGAGTAAGTAAAAATCCAATTTTGGGAAAACGAGTAAGAAGATTCAATGGCCCATCTATTCGAGGGTAAGTCCATTTTATTTCCCCGCAACGGATCTAGAAAAGGAATTGTGCTATTTCGTTTTTATGAAAAGACAAAGGTAATGCATTCTGATCTTAACATTAAATTAAATGAAATATTATCCTATTATATTCTCTAGTCTATATCCTATTTGACAGAATTTCAGTCAATTTAAATAGTAATTAATTGAAAAGAAACAAAATACAGTTTTCATGAACATCTTCAATAATAAAATACCGGTATTTATTTTTTTAAATTGTTGTAAATAAAAAAAAATAAAAAAAAAAATGAATGAAAATTGGTAAAAAAATAGTTTGAATTCTCAATAGTGACTGACCTTGCTCTAAACTCGTTCACAAGTTTATAGGATTCCTATAAATTTGGATAATTGAGCTACGAAGAATGAAAAAAATCTATAAAAGCGGGAATGTTTTGCAAGTTAAATATCAGCACATTTTGATTTACAGAGAAAGCATAGGAAATGTTTCATATCTGCTATAGAAAAGCGATGGAGATTTAACTGATCCAACTGTGTTTCAATTCCTCTTAAATCCAATAATCGAATATTCCTTCGTAAATTGGTTCCCAGACAATGCAATTGCTATTTCAACTGCTCTTTGTATTTAGACAATAGTCCCAGATTTTATATATATATATCCTAAGAGATTTTGTATTGATTACTGCAAGTTACGTTTAAAATTGTTCCAATCAAGAGTTTATTTTCTGTAAAAGAATCTCAATTTAAAATAAGGAGACCCAAAATCAGTTATTCCCCATTAAGAGATTAATTGTTAATTATTAGCCTGTTTTTCCTGGAAAAGTGACACTCATAAATTCCGTCTGCGTGAGTGTCTGTCCATTCGCCTCTTAATAATATTTGAAACTTGGCAGGAATATTATAAGGACGAGACGGTGATAAAAATTCTCATACAAAAGCATTAGAACTCCTACAGTGATGTCTAATAACGAATTGTAATCCTTGGGTAATCTATTAATTTTAATTTTATGATTAAAATTAGTCAACTTGTTTTGCCCAATGCAAATTCCTTTTTTCTTTTTATTTGTAAAAAACTAAAACTTTTTTACTAATTATATTCATAATCAAGAACTGTTTTATAATTATATAAAAGTAGACAAAGAGACTTTTCATTTGCATCATTTAAAAAACCCAAAAGAAACAAAAAGAAAATAAATAAATAAATAAAAGAGACATTTTAAAGGAGTAGATTTTAAACACTTTCAAGAACTTGTGGATTTTGTAATCAAATTGTAAGGAATAGTCATTTGTGAAGTTTTATTTAGAAATGGCGGACTTTTGATTTAAAATCGCAAAATAAAAAAATAAAAAAGTTAGAAATAAGACTTTTAATTAAAAGAAATCTTGCCTCTGTGCTTTTTTTATTGATGACTAGGAGAGACTTTTATTTTATTGGGACTAGGAGAGCGGTTTCGAATTCCTAGTTCTCATCAGTCAGAGTGCCCCACTGCTTGTAAGCTCAGGAATAACAGAATCGGACAATGAATGATATCACGAAAGACAAAATATTCAAAAGAAAATTAAAAGTTGGTTATTTCAGTAGCTCTAATTTTAAATGTCCTTGTAACCGTTACGTTGTTTGGAATTCTCTATTCTGTCTAATTACATCCGAGTCAAGAAGGGGCATTAATAAGTTCGAAAACAGTTATCTGAGTTAACAGAGTGAAGAAATGCACACTTTCTTATCTAGGATATCATAATTCCTGTTGTTATGATGTTATGGCTCCTGCGAAGGAGCACGATCCTTTGCACACAAGCAGTAAAATATAATGAACTTCATATTTTAACTTTCTATAGTTATAATGTATATAATAATATTTGATTGCAATGATCTCATTTATTAAATATAGTAAAAATCCAGTGTTAAAAATAAAATAAGAACAATTTCAAGAATTTTACCGGAAAAGATAAATCATATTAATAAAAGAAAAATAAAACGAGAAAATTTACGATTATATTAAGTTACAAAAAAAGACACACGCATATAAATAAGGATTCAACTGAACTGTTTTTATTATTTTGAATATGGGAATCCAGGAACGCTGTTTCTGGTTTCCAAACCATCAGCCCAATATCTAACACATAAAGAATATCTGAACTATTAGATACTGGGCGAATCCTACTGATGATGGTTAGGAAACCAGAAACAGCTGTCCTGGATTCCCGGTATCAAAAATACTAAAGACAGCTCAGTGAATCCTTATTTATGTGTGTGTGTCTTTTATTGTGATATTAATATTAGTTCCGCACGTTAAATTTGTTGTTGAAAATCAAAATAAAGTAACTTCTTAATCCTAATATTTTGTAATCTATTGATAGCTGTTCAATAAAATGGTGATAAATGCAGAACGAAAAGAATTTTATTAAAGGTCTTCTTTTTAAATAAATGTATCGTTTTAAAACTAACTTTACCTCGTGAATTGGATATAAAAGTAATATTTATAATATTATCTTATTTTTTAATTACATCAGAAAAGGTCAAGAAACGTCATCTGAAACTAATAACTGATATCCATTCAAACCGTTTATTTGACAAAAATCTAAATATAAGATGATGTTGTAAATATTACTTCCGTATCCAACTCAAAAGATAACGTTGCATTTAGTAAAATAACTGCTTACGAAAAGATTGTTTTCTCAAGGGCAGAGGCCTATTGAAAGCTATCAATACATGGATGCAGACTACACAAGGGAATGAAATTATATCATTGTTTAAAATTAAATTAAAGGAATAACGGCGCTGACAATAAAGAATGCACCATCGACAATTTCCTTTAGGTTAGATGTAAGTTGATAAAATTGGTATCGCAAGAAAAATTTCATACAATTATCAAACGATTAGATAATAAATGAATGGCATCAGGTCAAGAATGCTATTTCTAAATATATTCTGAATGAATAATCCTAAATTCATGTTGAATCTTTTAAAAATTAAAAATAACGAAATAAAAATCTTAGATCGTTTTTGAACATATGAAAAGCTGTGTTTTAAAATAAGTGCCATCATAACCCACGCTAATAAACCAAGAGAAAAACAATGTAAATGATATATCATTTTAAATATCGATAACCAAATCTTCACAGCATCTGATCGGACAGAAAGAACTGCAACTATCCATCGAACAATTCTATGAAAATAATCCCCAACGAATTTTCACTATTAATGCAACGGAATGAAAGAATGATAGTTTACAATTGATGAAATCCTTATCAGTCTTCAAAACGCTGCCTCTCGATATCAAAACTTATTTTCTAAGGAAAATTCTTCAGATATTAATATCACTATTCCGTTTTACTGAAAATATTCTATAGTTATTATTATTATTATTTTTTTCTTTTCGAGAGCATTCTAATTTTCATTTTCTTATCAGACCAAGCCTTACGAAATCTTCTATGAATCGTCATTTCCCATCTGGTTTATGAAACTGGAGTTCTCAATAAAATCCAATCAAGGATTTTCTGAGAAGATGGCTAGACTTGATTTTCTTTTATAGTTGGATGGTGTGAAGACTTCAATATAATATCGGTAATAACATAATTTTTCAGAGGGTGTAGCAATTCAAAAAAATCGCTTGGGAACTGCTACTGTAATCAGGGTGAAATATATAGGTACATATAGTTTTAAAGACGAATCACAAAATATAAAACGAAAACAAACACATTAAGAGCTTTATGGCAGCGTTCCAATTTCCCTTATTTATCTGTCTATATAATTCCGTAAGGTACCGTGAGAATGCTAACTTTTATAAATGCCACGCACGCAAACCACGTTCAAGACTAACGGCTGACCTTCGATTATCTGTCTCTTGGGTGATTGCAGAACCGTCAGTTATTCGTGAATGATGTATCGTATTGTGCTTTTGTTGGTTGGAAAAGAGTTACATAAATAGCGATGAAGATGAATTATAAAAGAGTTTTATTAATTTACGAATCATGGACAACTCCTTTGTATTTCCTTATGACGTTGTATTTCCTTTTATTTTTTTACTTTTTGTTTAGAAATTATTAATCGTAACCAAGGCTAATACGAGTAAAATTCAGGATTCTGTACGACTTCTTAGATATATTGCATAAAAACCAATTGGTATAGAAAGTCGAAGATTGGCAGAAATAAAACATTTCTATTCGAAAGATCATCATTGGCTGTGGCCCAGATCGAAGTCTAGACGCGGAGATGGAGAAGATCTATAGACAGAATAATAAAAGACTGGATTGCTTTAAGATTTTCAAAGAATTGGCTTCAAACCACGAAGAAGATCTAGACCTTGAGGAGATAACCTAGTTGAGGAGGAGAGGATTAGGAAAATCTTCACCTTCTCCATGAGGATAGCTCAAATATCGGGCTGATGTTATTGATAACGGTGTTTGCTAAAGAACAAAAAAAGAAAAAGATATTTTCCGGGTCAAAAACAAAACAAAACAACATATAAACATGTACGACACTGTTATTATATGTGTCATATATGTTTATGTTGTTTTGTTTTGGGCTGAAAAAAAAAAATAAAATAAAAAAAAAAAAAAAAAAATGAAAAAATGAAATTAGCCACGCATTACAGCATTTGTAGATTTAATTTATTTTATTTTTGTTCCTTTTAAAATCCAAATGTCCATAGAGTACATTATTTTCTATGATTTTGTAAGTTTTCATTGAAATAAAATGATTTGTTATAATTTTGTTACAAAATTGAATTCGAGAATTGAAAAAAAAAAAAAAAAATCGAAGTTGTCATTTTAACAAATTTTGATTTAGCCAAAGGGTCAGGAATATAAAAACAGTTTATTCTTCTTCTGGGAAAAATAATAGTAGATCCGTCTGAATTTCAGAAAAAACATTTTATCGAGTCAGACAATAAAATCTTCTGAAATTCAAAAAGATAGTTGTTTCCAACATTTATTAAGTAATATTTTTACTTTATTAAATATTTAACAAATATTTTAAGTGATGAAGATTGTTTATTCATCGAATTCTTTCCATCATCTGAAACAAGGCTAAGCAACAATGAATTTTATTGATTCTTACCAACTCTTCGCTGTTTCTCTTTATAGGATTCCAGAGCATATTGCTACTTAACGGCACTTGCACTCTTAAGATCGCCACTTACCTTACCGTGAAGATAGGCTTTAACTTTTATGGACTTGGAAACCTGCTTCAGCATCGCAAAAACCTTGCCGAATCCGAGTTAAAAAAAAAAAAATCTTAATTGTTAAGTACAGTACTTTCTTTATTAAGATTTGCCAGCTTTTTCTTTCTCGAAAGTTTATTTTCAATTGCCTTTATTCTCTTCTTAAATATTAGCTTATTTAACTTTTATATTTTTATTTCATTGTATTTTTAGCTTGTATTTGTTTGTCCTTTCATTTTCATCCTTTATTAAAGCTGAAGGAAGCAATTTGACAATAAGCACCAACTCGAATTAATCAAGAGATAAATGATTAAATTCTCACTAGATCACATCCTAGAACTGTTGTTTCACGTTTTTTGGTCATCAGTCAACAGCGAAGTTTCAAAAGCACTTTAAAAAATCCACTGTTGACC
>JAFIDM010012231.1:112837752-112854921 GCA_023159025.1 Thereuonema tuberculata
TCATATTTATATACATGTAATTTGAAATGGAAAATTATAATGGCAGAAAAAAAAACATTCATAAAATATTAATGAAATTAAAATTATAAGTCATAAAATATAAATATATTAGATACGACTTTAATTTTATTTTTATTAATGTTTTATGAATAATTTTTTTTGCTATTTCAGTACCGTACTTCAATAAAATGACCAAAAAAAAAAAAAATCCCGCAAATTCTAAAGATTTTTTTTTTTTTATTTAAATTCTTAGTAATTTATTTAATTTATTCTGTTCTTAAATTATTCCATTCAGAAATTTTATAAATCATTTTGAATCACTAATTAAATCTTCTCATATATATCAATATTCACATATTCATCCCTGCGGGTTTTTTTTTGTTTAATCAGATGTGGGAAATATTTTATTGTATCGAAAGGGGGAAAATATTCTGAATCTCCCTTTTGCCCCAAGGTAGAAATCATCTCGGAAAAGATATTTCATTATATCTAACTGTGTTCCACCTGTTCTCTATAAACTCTTTTTTCTCTCCGTATTCCCTATGGAGCATCTTCTGCTGTTAATGGAAATTAAACCTTCCAAGTTTTTTTTTTATTGAATCCTTGCAATATGAAGCATCATTCACTATTATCTGCGAAAAGTGTATGTTAACTCGTAAATTCTTTCTTATGTAATATTAGTAATCGAAGCCTTTCCGTATTGATGCAAATGTTTTGTAAGAACTCGAATAAAATGTTAGCATTTGCATTATGTCTAGAAAGGCCTGCAGCCGTGCTATTTGTTATTTGCTTTATGTTTTCATTGAACTTGTCGAAAGCTCTTTGAACTCACAGCAAGTTCGCCTTTTGATTTATAAGAGAATAGAGAAAGAAACAACAAAACTTTTCAATTTTACCAAGAGGTTTATCGTGCCTGGAAGGAAGAAAACTACGAATTTAGAAGAAAAGATGTTTGCAGGAGTTCTGAGATTAAAAAAAAACAATCTCAATAACAAGACTCAATAACTATTATTATTAAATCCCATTTCGAAGTTAATTCGTTCAAAAGATAAAAATCGTAGAAAATTAATAACAACAGAACCAAAGGCGCTTCTTTGGGGTTGGTACCTTATAATGAGAGTAAACAAAGTAAAACTTCAGTCGACCTTTATTTACTTACTCTTGTCAAAGTAAAGAGAACATGAAGTAATACAGTACCAAGCAGTTGTTATTTGGCTGAAGCTAAGTGTAATGTCTTCTTTAGTTTTTCCAAACAGTGTGTTGTGAGGAAAGGCTAACAGACATGCTTTTTATAATATACAACGAAAATCTTCTATTAAATTCCATATTTAGTCACAATATTTTTTTTCATTTTAGCAAGAAACTTCAACATCAGCAAAAATTCGTCGTTTAATGGATAACGAATAACGAATAAATAACGAATTTTTGAGGAAAAAGAAAAACATTTTCCTGTCCTCTAATACCCGATGGATGTTCTTGCTAAAATGTTGTGATTAAATATGGAATTTCGTAAAAGAATTTCGTTATTGAAGAGATTATCATTTTCTGGAAACATGCTTTTTCTATCTAGTATTTTTTACTATTTTTTGTTTGTATTTAAGGAAAACATAAAACTGTTATTAAGGAAAGAAGTCCCCAAATTGCAGAAAGGTCGATTGGCAGCTCAAAAAAATTGAGAAAACTGCGTTTTTATGAAGGATATTAGGATAAACTATCAATTTTTACTCGCATTTTTTACTTTTTTGCATGAATAATTTTGATTCGTTTTTCTTACAAAATCCATACGGGGAGATTGATGAGGATCTCATTGAAATAATTGTCTGATGAAAAGAATCACAAACCAAATACAGCTTCCTTAAGTACGGATGTTTGACTGTGAAGCCATCAAACGCATTACTGCTTCTCACTAGATTCAGTTACTCCTGTTGTTCACTGAATCATTTGGTGAATGCAATCGATGACTACAAATCTAAAATCCAGCTCAGTGGATAGATCGAATTTCCGTTACGTAGGTTCTATCTTAAGAGCAAAGAGAGGACAAGACAGGATCAATGAAAGTCAACTTCGTCCTGAAACATCGTGAAAAGAAACCAAACTTTTTTTTTTTTGTAAGAGACGGATTCTAAGTGAAAACCCTTAGAATACTGGTAAACCTGAATTCAAGAGCTTTATCATCAATTGATATGCTTTGTACGTCTCATGTAAATTAAAACTCCTTTCCCTGTTGCCGCGAGATACCCTTTCTTATTAGCAAATAATGCGTTCTTTGCAAATAAGATGGTCTAGTTAAGTTTCGCGCTTCAGAAATTCATCTGACGAATATTTATTTTTCCGTTACGAAACGTCTGCTTATCCTTTATTGTAAGAATAGTCATAGATACAAAATCATCAACATTATCTTGGTTTATTAAGATCTTGCTAAAAAAAAATGGTGAAAGACGGATAAATCTCAATCAAGACGACGATAAACAATCATAGTTAACTTAATCGGAAATGGATCTGTGTAGGAGTTTTTCATAAAATGAAGGAAAAAAAATGCTCATTTTTACAATCACGGCATGAGTTATTATCAGTAGGAATGTGGGACAGTTGTTTTATTCTTATTAGCATTTCATCAACCAGCTTATCAGTTGGCGAACACCTTAGAAGATGTAGGTTACTGTGAATCTCACTCTAGCTCCGCCTGTAAAAATCCTCAACAACAATAAGAAAATGTATTCAGACTCAGTCTAATTCAAAATACTGGTTTGAATTTGCATTGGTTGTTTGCTAGAGTTTCTATAATGACTGCGATACTGGCATTGAAAATGTCTTACATTCTCTGGATGTTCACTGATGAGTCCTAACAAGGACGCAACATCAATCCCAACTTTTTCATAATAATTCATGTTATATAACTAAATAAAGTCAATTTATTTCCCTTCTTTTTCATTCACGTAACTCCTTTAATCTAGAAATAACATTTTCAGTTTAAAACCCTGCACAAGATAAATTTTAACTAAAAAGCACGATTCTGATGCACAACTATTCTTTGATAAAACATGTTTTCGTTGCTCCTTCTCTTTTCCAAATAATTCAACTGGATCTAGTGGTTTGTGAATCATTGCAGTTTATATGTATGGATCTTCTCGGTTAGTTTTCCCACTGATGACAAAAAAAGAAATCGTTCCTCGTTTCATCCCGAATCAAATTATCAGAACAGAATACGATCAATTAACTAATGAGACAACAACATAGTTGAACCCAAATGACTGAACCCGTTATGTTTCCCGTAAAGCTACCAGCCAATGTATCACTGAAACTGACAAGCCAGAAAGATTCCAAAGCAGAGCTCGTCTCCTACCATCATTAACTGATGCCAATAGGTTTCATTTTGATTATGTCGATATCAGTTAAATGATGGCATTTTCCTATCTTTCTGCATAACATCACAGACAAATCTTATTTGCTTGTAATACATTGGAACAATTAGAATGTTGCACAAATTAAGCAAAATGAAACAGCTAAAGAGATGACAAGAATACTAATGTTCATAATAAAATCATTGTAGATGAATCATAGAATAAGATTGATGATATTTACGTGCAGTGTTTACAGATTAAAACGGCTGTAATTATCTCCACATTGTTATATTGGTGTGAATAGTAACATTCGGATGTCTTCGTCCCCTAACTTCTAACTTTTAGAATATGGAGACTAAATATGAAACTAAGCTATTTGTTAAAATTGTAGAAAATTCTATTTCAATTCCGGATCCTATTAATGAATACTTGCGAATGTAGTTAACACCGTCCCAATTTGTTGAATACCTATCGTCCTTCTATCATCTTCATTCCTAAAACTAAAATCCTACTATTATATTATATTATATAAAAGCATTATTCTGTGTGTCATTGTCGTAAGACTTTACGTTTTTCCAATTTTGGGACCAAACTATGAGAGATAGATTGGTCATGTAAATGGATAAAATGTATGGCTTTTAAGACAAACAAAATGCTACAAAAATCTTTCGAAAAAAGTTTTTGGTTTCCAAGATGGCGCCTTTTAAAGGGTCAAATTTTGACTTTTTCTCAATTTAAATGAAAATATAAAAATTGGAAGAGAACATTATATTCAGTAAATGTTAGTATTTGAAAGTTCTATCGAACGGTGTATCAGTCATTAACAAACGTTTCTGCGTTTGGAAGATACATGCAAAAATGAAGTGTTTTTGCGGCAAACCCCCATGTGAGTGCCAACGCGCAATACACTTGAGTTAAGCGGAGAAGCCCACAACGAGCTGGGAAGTCATGTATTCTCCGATCTCCATATTAATTTGCTAAATAAATAAAGGTTTTTTTTTTTTTAATGCTATACATGTAAGGGTTCCGGAGCGAAGCGACGATACCCGTCTAGTTTCGCGGTAATATAAAAGGCAACATTGTTTTATAATTAAATCAATGTTTCAAAATTTCCTTAACACAGAAATCATTGAAGAAATTTCTAGTACCCTGAGGAATCTCATCCTATGAAAACATTTATAAATCAGAAAAAACTTTTGTATGGAATAATGCATTTAAATTACATCAAAAGTTGATGTAAAAGAAAACTTATTTTAAGTTTCATTCATTTATTTACTTAATATTTATTTATGAATAAAGTTTTTTCCTTACATTTCTTTGATATTCAACATAAGATTATGTTACCAACTAAATTTTTAAGGAGAACATAAGTATACATGGAATAAAATTAGTTTACAAAGAATTTTTTATGATTAATATATAAACTTAACAATCAGTTAATATGCCATAACTGATTGATATGCTTATATATTAATCTTAAAAAATAATAATAGTGTGCCAGTATTATTATGAATTTTGGTTAAAATTCAAAATTTGCAAAAATTGCAATTTTTATAAGGTAACATTTACTGTTTTAACATAATAAAGTTACTGTCAGTAAAAAGCAAATAAAATGTTATTGTAAGATTATAAATTAGTAAAAGTAATATACTTTTACAATCTATTTATCCCTAGAAAGTTTTCACGGAACAGTGGTTAAAAAACACTGTTATAAGGTGTCGTGATTTAAGAATATTATATCTCATTGAAGGATAATCTATATTTACTATATAAAATCTTTCTTTTCCGATTGTCCGGCGCTAAACTAAACGTTCGCGACGGGAATCGAACCTGTAATCGTTTGAGCCTCAGTCAGATGTCTTATCCATTAGGCCACGGGGACTACATTCAAATTATTAGTTCGTAGTGTGTGTCCCCTTGTGTGTGTGTGGCACAATGAGAGAACAGCCAGAGAAAAAAGAAAATAACCCATTAATTTTAGCCTAATAGAAAATTCACCCATTAATTTTAGCTTTAATAGCCTAATAATTTAAATGTGTATGTTCATTGTTTTAGCTTCTCTCCGTTCGCAAAAAGGAATAAAATATCACTTTGTACCACCAAAACCGCTTGGAATCTATTCTTCTTGGAGTATCTCATACTTATCACGGGGAGACGGGGGGGGGGGGGCTAGTAACAAGTAAAAAAAAAAATGAAATTGCATCTAACATCGATAGATAGATAAATATTATCCTCTTTCTACGTAATGAATCCACCATTCTTATTTAAATAAGCTAAAAGTTGTAGTGAATTTTCTGTTGATTTTCTTATATTAAAATAACAAACATATTTTATTTAACTTCAAATAGAACTGCATTAATGAGAACCCAATATTAATAATATTTAATCGTCTGCATCACATCGCTTCCAAAGTATTAATGCAAAGAATTACGGAACTCATTTTAATGTTTGTAACAGCTGATGACTGTTTATCTTTAAATTGACCATTTTAATTGTGCGTTATTAGCTGGTTAATTAATAAAACGGGAAAAAGTAAGTTGATAATTTATGTATCAATTGATCGTTCTCTGAAACAGCAATGCACAATGAAAATAAAGTTTTTTTAAACAAAACAATGATACAATGTCCACATTTATCAATATATTAAGTAAGTTTAATTATTTATAATAATGCTTAAAAGTGATTGGATAGATAGTTAGACTGTTTGTTTTCAGAATTATTTTCTGCTAATTTTAATCGTTTTGATGCCATTAGGGTTATTTATGTTTTTATTTACATTCTGCTTGAAGAGGCTGAGATGAAAATACGACTTTAAAGAGTGACAATCAGTTTATTTAAACATGTTTATTTAAACATGCGAATAATCCTTGGCTATTTCTTCAGTCTTTTGATTAGTTTAATTATCAGTTATTTTTTTTTTTTTATTTTACTCAGTTATTTATTTTTAATCGTCAATCGTAATATTATAAGTTTTTCTTTCTTTTTTTTTTTTTTAAAGTTTCAGAACTTCCCTTTGTTTTATTCTTATTTAAAATTGATTTAGTCTATGAAGTAGGATTTAGTCAAGATTCTTGAAACTGTTTTGTGATCAAAGGTTTTGATAAAGATAGATTAGGTAAATGACTTCGTTTGAGCCCACAGGGCTCATAGGACAACGGAAGATCCAACATCTGTAATGTCAATCGTAAGTACAACAGATGAGGGGCCAGTCCAAAGATCGTCCGTCTTTAAAGGGAGAAAGAAACTGGTTCCCATTAGTCTGCGTCAATAATATCGCTCATTTGCTGCAACAACGACATAACTAAAAAATGATAAAAAAAAAAAAAAAAAGTCTTTGCGGAGATTTTTACTAGTTTAGCTGAGCTTCTAAAACTCGTCACGAGAGAGCAGTTGTGTCAGTATTGCATCATTGTATTTCAAAACTTTCAAACTCATTTCTGGAAAAAGGATGTTTTTTTGAGTTATGCCATTGTTACAGCAAATAAGCGATAGGACTTAGAGATAAGTTCCGCTGACGATCGAAGGCGAATCTTCCAATTCATAAGACTCAGTCCTTACGGTATTGAGCTATTACATTCTCTTCATAAAAGGAGCTTATCAATACCTACTATTTTATTTCTTAATAAATCGTTCTGGTTTCTGTCTTTTGTAGATTTAATTAATACTGTAAAAAAAAATCATTTCGAAATTTTTGCGAGCAGTTGTTTGTTTTGTCAAAAGTAATAAGAATAAATGCATTTTTAACTTATACTTAATTATAAAAATGAATTCATTAACTATTATAAATTACAAGTTAGAAAGGGACATCCCAACAAGTTTCCGAAATATCCAAATTCATTTGGGCATCAATATACATTTAAAAGTCAGTGAATCTTTGTTAATTTTCACAAAAGATTAAAACTGATGATAAAACTTATTAATCTTCCGATTTCTTTATGTGGAATTTTCTTTTCAGGTGAATGTTGTCTAGATTATAGCATTTGGTGTTAGTATTAAAAATCAGAGTAACAATGAATGATATCCTATCAATAGCTATTGTCTGAAGTAAAACAACTTCTTATGCTTCGATCAAATTTGGGAATTTTAAATTGTATTTTATTAATTCCATCAACCTGGCTGTGAAAATATCTGGATTGCACAGAAGCATTTACAGTTTGTGCGTTGAACTGATGATATTACAAATGGCAATTAAGAGAAATTACTTTATCAAATGTGTAATTTGAAACTTCTTTTTTGAAGTACCTTTTCAAAAATCTTACAAAAAGAATAACATTGAATAATTTTGTCCTGATGAAGCCAAATCCTCTATAACCAAGTCATAGTATAGATGTTTTCAAGATATCTTTTTTGAGATCGATATAACCCTATTCTAACTACAACTGGCATTTAATTTCGAGGATATTAATTAATGGTTAAGTCGAAGAGGTATCCCCCAAAATGTCATGTGCTTCAGTATTTTTTATTTTTTGAAACCTCCCAAACAATTTGGTCGATGAGGCTAAATTTTGACAGAATAAGAGCCAAGACAATAGAAGACGGTTTCAATTCTGTTGCATTTGTTTTCAATAATTGTTTTGAAATATTTCCTTTGATATCTTGAATAACGGAGTTAGAAATATTTATCAAAAAGTGTTACAGTCTTTGTCTTCAGTGGAAATCTTTTAGAAAATAAGCACCCACTGAAGATCCCTTCCCTTGTGCTTCAAGGGATTTCCTTGACCTTCTAAGAATAGGCTCGGAATAGCTGCTATATCGTTATTCAGGGTTATTTCTAACCTTGAATGATGATATAGCAGCTATTCCGAAATCTGAGTCTAATCCTCTGAATACGAAGCAATGGATTCCAACATTTATTGCTTAGTTTTCCAGTGCATTGCTCCTGGGGCTTATAAAAGATAAGAACGTAATATATATATATACGTATATTACTATTTGAGTTCTATTTGAGTATTATTTTTTAGACAATGGTAAAGAAGGGGTTAAAAGTTAAATCCAAATCCTTCCTTTCAATTTCAATATAATTTAGAGGTTAGAGACATCGAAATAAGCCGTATTAGAACAGTATTACTTTATTATTCTTTAGAAATTTTTGATAAATCAAAGATAGAGAGTAATTTCAATAGATAAACGTATATTCTGGAAAAAAGAAAAAAAAAAAAAAACCTTGTGAGGCAACTGATAGGCTTCTATATTCACAAAGTTGTTCAGATGTGGTTTACTGTTTTCTTGCTTCGAAGCATTCAGTTGCTTTTTTTTAACAAAACTACTGAATAAAAAATGAAAAAAGTATTTGTGATATATTCAATAAGTTTGTCAGTTTTCTTACAGTTTTACAGAATTTAAAGAAGCTAGTGGTTAGGTGAAAGGAAACGAAATGGTGGGCCTAGGCCTCAATATGGAAGGGGAGGCACAATAAGACCTCGTCTTCATAAAGGTTTTTTTTTTTTGGGGTGGGGGGACGGTACCTTACTTTTTAATTTTTAACTTTTTTTTATCACGCCTTAGGGCAGTGTTTCTGATCACGCGTCCCTAGATGTCAAAAATCCTAGCTGTATCACTGTATTACTCTGTATGTTACTATTATATTTGTTCATTTGTCTGTCTGTTAATTTTGGCATCACATTAAAACGGTTCGATGGATCTCCATAATTTGGTCTCCATCCCTCACAAATGATCCTGAAATACCTCGCTTCAACGACGAGACGGATTTTCTTAAAATTTGATACGATGCCTACTTATGATTCATACAAGTACGATTATTTTGGTTCTCCCTCCCCAACCCTCTGGGTCCCAAGAGCTGCAATTCCTCACTAACAAACTGAGTGTGTACCTAGTACAAGCGTTCTTCGACTTGCACCCAGGCTCCTAAATAAAAAAAATTAAAAATTAAAAAATGTGTTGTTAACCTAAATTTAAAGTGAGTTTTGCATAATGATTATGAAAAAAGTACTAAGACAGTAGCTAAAACAATAAGAAAAAAAAAATACTATTGTGATTTTGAATACTGTAGAAGCACTTATTTTCGCGAGCCGTAATTTTTTCGAAAATGAAGATATCGGTGATTTTGCGAGCTGAAAATTTCGCGAATTTTATGTGAACAGAACCGAAAAAAAGTTAATTAGCGAGGCTTAAATTTTCGCGATTACGAGCTCGCGAAATTCGCGAAAATTAAAGCCTCGCGAAAATAAGTGCTTTTACAGTATAATGTGCATTACATTACTGTATCTGCAAATGTCCACTGCAGTACTACACAGTTACTGTGCCTACAGAAACAAAAGCTTATTTACCACAAAAGAAACTACAGCACCAATCACAGTAAGTATAGATACTATATTGTATTTACCACAAAAGAAACTACAGCACCAATCACAGTAAGTATAGATACTACATTGTATTTGATATGCTCTATCTTACTGTTATTATTATTATTATGTTTGTATGTTTCAAACCTTGGGTTTCCCCAGCAAAAACAATATGGCGGGTCAAGGACCAAAGCACATACTGCCAAGTGTAAAGATGTGTGCAAGAATGATTAGGGATGTATGCTTGTGTCCATAAATTTCCTAACTATGCGTGTAGTGTTGAGTACCACAGCCTTCTGCAGTTGTGCATAAGTGTTTTTGTGAAGTCCTAGTGTGCTGAGACTGTGGTGCAATGTGTGAGGCACCAGACCAGTGGCAGACAGAACGATGGGTACAACACGTACTCGATCCTGCCTCCACTGCTTCTGGAGCTCGTGTGCTAGATCAGTGTATTTACTGATCTTGTCTGCGTGAGTTTTCTGCATGTTCTTGCTGATAGGCACTGCAATATCAATTAGATAGGTCTGTTTGTTGACCTTATCAACAAGTGTGATGTCTGGTCTGTTGTGATGTATAGTTATTATTATTATTATTATTATTACTGCAATACATTTATTTCAATTATTTTTGCATATTACTTACGTATATAGATTTAATTGCGTATAGCAGCGGTTCCAACCTTTTTCAGCTGGCGATCCACCTTTCCTTATCGGAATACCTCCATATATATAGGAATAAAAGAATATAGAATAAAACCATATTTGTATCGTATCCCTTCCTTATATATGATCGATTTTCGATTTTTCTGATCTTTTCTGATGGTTTATTCGATGGTTTCTGATAGTTTTAGGATCAAGTCGCGACCCACCGGTTGGGAACCGCTGGCGTTTAGTATTATTTGCTGAAAATTTAATCGTCTCATGATGCCCTGGTCGGAACATAACCCGGTCTTAAGTAAGAGCACACGTAGACCTAATGTGCGCTGACTTAAGGTACACTATAGGCCTATGTAAATATTTGAAACTTCGAATCTCAATCAGTCTGTAATCTGTTTGATTAAAGAAGAAAAAAGAAAGAAAGAGCACGAATAAGTTTGATAAAATTAAATTAAAATTCTGAGGCTCATTTATTTAGTCTCCAAATAAAATCTTGGAAAATTAGAAGTGGAAGTAACTTTTCTAAGCTGTAATCAAACACGGAGATTGCAAATATGAACGATTTTCAAAGTCCGCGTGTTTTTGAAATTTTTGTTTATCCGAGATCCATTTGATGAATGCTAATAGTTAGCGCCATTGCGCAGGATCAAGAGACTTTATGCGATCCGTTGCGATACCTAAATCATTTATTATTATCGAAATTTAAAGCTTACGTTCATATTTTGTTCCTGATTCACGTTCGGTTTACTGAAGCATTTAGTAATTTTATTAATTTTGATGTAGATGGCGCTGGTGTTATGCGGTATTTTGTTGTAGATCTTTGATCTAATGCTTATTTATTGATAAATGTTGTAAATATTTCAGTTATCGAGGATTTCAATCTCATAGCAGCATTTTTAGCTAATGATTCAGAACTCGTTCCAACAATTTTGAAAATTGGAGCGTTCTGTTGGTGGATGGGGGTCCTAAACCTTTCCCTCTCAATATTTCCCTTTTAACATTTTTTTATTAGTTTTTTTAAATATTGAGTATAATTAAAAATAAATCTTACAGAAATGTTTATTCACTATTATTATTAATTTGCTTATCAACGTAATGTTAATAGCAAAATATACATCCTATAAAAAAAGGATAACTTAGGGGTTGTGTAAAGGTAGGTTTAGGTTGTTCTCTGGAAGATTCCTATAACAAAGTCGATGATTTTGATGACAGATAAAGGATTGAAATAAACACCAATTACGTAGAAAGGCTTAAAATTAATTGTTGCTCTTATGCTTCAGGCAGTTATTCAAAAGTTCGCACACATGGGCGCCCACAGAATTTTTTCCAGCCGGGACAAAATGCATTGGTAATATAAATAACTGTAAAAATTATACTTTCTATGGTAAAATTTTATTAAATAAACATAAGGAAATTAAATTAAGAAGTTAAAAAAAAAAATTAACATTTTTTTGCATTTGTTAATTCTTTTACAAGAAAAAAATTCCCGAAATTATACTGAAATTGAACAGGTAAATCAAAAGCCTCCCCACCTCCCTCTTGCCCTTGATGCCCCATTCATCGTTTTTTTCTTTAGCCGATCTTCTCTTAATCTCATCCTTACTTTAGCCCAGGGGTGGCCAAACCGTGGCGCATTGGTTGATAGCAAGTGGCGCATTGCATCCTTTTGGTTGTTTTTTTTTTTTTTTTTTTTTTTTTTTGTTTTTAAAATGAGTATTGTTTTTTTTTTTTTTTTTTTGTTGTTAAAATAGATTGTCGTTTTTTTTTTTTTTTGGTTGTTAAAATTGAGTTGTATGGTGCAACTGAACTCGTCTGTGAAAAAATTGGCGCATGGTATGCTTAAGGTTGGCCACCACTGCTTTAGCCGATCTTCTCTTAATCTCATCCTTACTTTGCTTCTCATTTCAGTAAACCAAAATTAGAATATCCACTTTACTTCTGTTTCACCTGTTTTACTTTTTTTGCCTTAAATCAGTCACAGGTAAATTAAAGCAAGTTATTTCAACATTACTCAAGAGTACAGAAAACACCAATTTTTAGCAACTAAAAAAAATAACTATACAGCTTCACATTTTTTTTTTTACTGTTTTCCAATAGGAAATTGAGACGCATCTGTGAAGTCTGTGTATAGCGTGTGCGTGTTGTAGTGGTGTCCTTCTCAAATAACGTTTAAATCATTGGATGTCCTCCTCTAATAAACACCAATGGGTGAGACTAAGTGTTTACTGAGTGACATCCTAACGCAGATGTTTCACACTTTTTTGATGATCGTCAGCTAGGAGAAGTCACCAGTAAACAGCGAGGTCTCGGTACAGAGGATAATAGGAACAATCTCGGGATTCATTATGGAACCTCCGAAGCTAAAACGAGCAATGAAAAACAGCTGTTCTAAAATGTCACTTAGTAAACATTTGATGTTTATTAATAATTGTTTGCTCGGTTTTTTTATTTCCCAATGCGCTCAGTCTAAATTCAACGAGGTCGGCGGAATTTTAGAATATGAATTTGTTCAGTTATCTTTTTTTTCGATGAATTTATTATTGCTTGTTTTAGCTTATGAGGCTCCACCTTGATTCCCACGATATCTCCTCTAATAACTTTTAATTCACTGGATGGTTCTTTTTGAAACTTGATTTGCACATTCGACTTAAACGTATGAAAAATAAAAATGAAAAAAAAAGAAATTTTAAGAAATAATATTTTGAGGAAAGTAGGTTTCAAGTTCTTCCGAACTTCATATTTACATTTGCCTATTTTCTTTGGAAATTTAGGTTTTCTTAAGAAATGCAAATTCCCCTAAGTTTCCTAGCTTTGCACGCTTTGTTCACGTAACCTGTTGAATTCGTTCGAAGGAAAAAGACTTCTTCACACTCCAGTCATTTGAGGAAGAAAGTAGCTATTATAAAAGCTATATCGTTGAAAGAATATAACCATTTAGAATGATCTATTATTAATGTTCCTTGAGCATTTAGCTTGATTTTGTAATTGATATTTTTACCTTCTGGGTTGCAGATAATCTTCAGAAACCTTCCTCTTACGCATTACTTTATTGCCAAAGGTAAAACTGAACATTCTTTCTTTACTTAGCAATTAATTAAAATTGTAGCGTGAAGGGAAAATAAGAAGGAATATTAAGGAAAGCGTGCATTAAAAATTCACAATAAAATAATTCAAAACAAATAATAAAATTCTTAATAATTGAAGAAAGATAGTGATTTTTATTTTTTAGAAAAATTATATTATTTCAAAATTTAAAGTCGAAACAAATTCTAAAATTTTTAAAAATAAATTTGAAAATTAAACAAGGTAGGGATAGTGATTAGTAAACCAATCACAGTGCTTCGCAACGGCTTCTGAGTCACCTTTACTTTAGAATTGACTGCGTCGGGGTGGTCTAGAAAATGCTCGCGCGAGTCTGTTTGCGACCCCATGCTATCTTACCCACCCCTATTTATATGGAATAATCGTCATTCTTAACTCAAACCTTGTTAATACACTGAATTCCTAATAATGATTTAAAAAAAAACTTAAGTTGAGAAACTGTGAAAAGATTTAAAATGGGAAGAAAAAATGAAGAATAAGAATTGCCCATCAGGGGATCGAACCCACGACCTTCGCATTATTAGCACGACGCTCTAACCAACTGAGCTAACAGGCCACCTACAACATTCAAGAAATCCTAAAACAGTCGCTTCCTAAGTATCTACTTTAAACAACGTGATACTAATTTTAGAGAAAATAAAGTAGTTATCAAAATCCCAATTCTAAAGGATTACATAACCAATGTCTCATAATGTCATAAGTTGAGAAACTGTGAAAAGATTTAAAATGGGGAGAAAAAATGAAGAATAAGAACGGCCCATGAGGAGATCGAACCCACGACCTTCGCGTTATTAGCACGACGCTCTAACCAACTGAGCTAACAGAAGCCGTTGCGAAGCATTGTGGGATATGTGTTCACAGACAGACAGACAAACGGGGATATAAGGCGTCTTTCAGAAGCCTAAAAAAATTAGATTCATTGGTAATAGAAATCTTCCTGTTGAAGTCAGTGAAACGGCGGTGGCTCGAATTCTGATGTTTTATAAACAAAAAACTTATTGGATTTGAACCACTAATTTCAAACATATGACATAAGAAATATAAAATCTTTCGGCGTAATGTTTTAGCAATATTAACCAAAAAATATGGCTTTTTAACCTTTGAAATGAAGTCATTTTTCTGTTTAAATAAATTGTAGGTAAAAATCAAACCAAAATTTTTCGGATTAAAGTCATTTCTTTAATCTGGAAGAAGTAAGGGTTTGATGGTGTTCAGTGACCTTGGTCTCTCCAAGCCAATGCGATCAGATGGGGACCACTCTGTTGAAAACCCTGGGCTCAATCGTAAGAAGGGACAGAATGAAGAAAAGGGATGCTCAGGTAACACCTAGTACAACAGTTCTAGACACTTTCGACGAACACAGACGGAGGAATTGATATCAAAACCTCTCCATGGGATTTTTAAAAATCCAAATTAGGAAATAGATCTCCAACAGTCCTCAACGCCCTCAAAAAATAAAAAAGGTCGTCTTCAAAATTTCTGACATAGCAAGGTCCTCTCAACCAGCCATCCACCCCCCACCCCCCTAAAAGGAAAAAAAACAAAACAACAACAACGAAAACTAAGGCTTATTCTATAAACTTCGAGATTTGGGAATACGCAAAGTCTGGATCAAACCAAACACCGGGAAAACCTAACTGATAGTTATTTAATTGTTGTTGGAAGCGAAACTATAATTATTTATATTTTTAAATATGATGATAAAGCCCTCAGTAATCTGAATTGGATAGAATTAAAAATATTAATAAATTATGAGTTGATTCATTTGAAGCTGAACTCATATATAAATGAGTTATTTGTATATCATTTTCAATTTTTTTTTCCTTTGGAAATTGCATTTTTTATATAATATATCATTATATTGAATAGAGATAATTGAAAAAAACTGGAAATAATTAAAATGCAAAATTCTCACGAGATAATGGACTTGATAATAAACTATACTTAGGCCTACATGAAATATGATGTGGTGTTTTATTATTTTCTGCATTTAGTATTTAACCCTACACGAAGCAAGTTGTAAACTTGACTACGGACAAAGATAATTACTACTTTCAAATTTATATTTTGAATGAATTACAGTTTTTAATTAATTTTAATTAAAAGATAACTACTGTCAACTATATTACATAAGCTTTATATAATTCACTTTCCTTCAGGAATAAAATTCAGTAGTTGAATCGTTTATAATAATTGCCAAAGAAATGCAATTTTCTTTTCGAATATTAATTTTTTCCCTTCGTATCTTTCAAAATTACTTTCGATTTTTCCATCTTTATTTTTTAATCTTTAAGAATTCATTTTATGAAATATCCATTAAATTCAAATGCCTGAACTTCTACGATTTCAATTTCTATCTTAAAAAAGTCATGCAGCAGCAATGAATTTAAAACAGATCGACTCATGTCTCTCATCGACTTTTTTTCCCATCCTACCACCTCTTCTTCATTTAAAGATATTTTTCAGTGATATATGAATATCGTAAAAAGAGAAGGAATAAGTTTTAATAAGAAAGTAAAAAAGAAGTAAAATAAGATAAAATAAAATAAAATAAAAATAAGAGCTGATTTTTCTGTGAATATTATTTAGGATCACCATAAAAATGATGCTAATGTTCGTTAACAGTGAACGATGTAACTAAATAGACGAAAATAACGAAAACATTTAAAGAAATATATTATATAAGTGCTATAGAAATTTCTCTTTTATATAGATTTTAATTGAATGTAAAGGGAATACAGGGCTTTCTTGTGGAAAGTCGAGACTGATATCAAAATAATTACTTTTTATAATAATAAGGAAAATCCATTTAACAAAGACAAACGAAATGAGTCCTCACATAGAGTTCTCTCTATCTACCCATCTACATTTAAAAAAATTTTCTACATGTAATATTTATTGTTTATAAAACCTATGTACAATATATAACGTATATAGTTACAGAAGGTTAAATAATCCCTTTATTAAATTTTGCCATAGTATTTTTTTTTTAAATATAGTTTTTTATTAAATATAGATCTGTCTGTGCGCAACTCACTTCTGTGACTCACTTTCTCTGTGTTTGAAAACCAATTTTAATTTCTTATGAAAATAGAAATAATTTCAACAAAGAAATGTTCGCGACGGGAATCAAACATGCAACCTTTGATCCGAAGTAGACATCTTATCCATTACGTCACGGGAACTATTTTCAAATTATTGTTAAATATCTCTTATCAATCCCTCTGCGTATGTGACGCAATGAGAGAAGAGCCAGAGAAAAAAAAAGTAACTCATTAATTTTAGCTTTCTAAATTAAAATTTAAATTTCAATGTTCATTTTTTTAGTCTACTACAAGCGCAGGCCAGAGGAGCGTTAGATGCAGAAGCTCGCCCTCAGCGAATAACTGAAGAGTCGTTAGAGACATTTCTCGACATAATGAAGAAATTACAACTGACGGCAACTAAAAGCTCAACTTAAATACTCTACTGAAATACTCATACTCTATCTCAAATAAAAGCCGTCACATTGTTATCCCGTCATTGTTGACGGGGCGTATATATTTTTTTTAAGATTTTTCCCAGATTAACAATGTCAAAAAAAATGATAAAAAAAAAAAAAAATCTTTTATTCAGCAAGATAACTAGGATCTTATAGAAACATATAATAATAATAATAATAATAAATAATAATAATAATAATAAATAATAATTTTTATTATTTATTCATTTATTAAATTTATACAATTCAGTCCCGTTAGGAATTCAAATTCCTATCAACAGGTGCTG
>JAFIDM010012231.1:112864044-112894510 GCA_023159025.1 Thereuonema tuberculata
ACCATCAAGCTCTTATTTAATTATTTTTTTATTTTACAGAAATAAAATAATACGAAATAAATAAATTGAAAAACAAAATAAAACAAACTTACAGGTCTTACAGTTTTAATAACTTACTAAAGAGTGAAGGATGATCCGTATTATTTTCCGCCTTTTGAGGAATTCGTTTGATCGATAGGTCTTGGGGCGTTGTTACGTTCAGAGATTAATTAATATCAATAGATACTTCTGTTATTAACTCTTTCTATAAAAGAAAATGAATTCATATGAAAGGAGTAAAAAAACATTAATTCAAACCAGGGAATGATTGTACGCATAATAACTATATTTTTAGAAATTCGTTTGAGAAATTCCGCTTTATCATCGTAGTAGGAAAGTTTTAATGCTTTCGAATTCCAAGATATTTTTTGTTGTTTCCAACATTGAAATGTAACCAAACATCAGAGGGGTTGAATAAAGTCAGATATTACTTGTAATCCCAAGTTCAAGGAAAATGCTGTAATTAAGCTCCCACATTAAGAAAAAACATTAATATTCCGGCAGATTATGTATAAATAAATGAGTTATAATTACGAATTGATTATTAGTTAACTGCAAGTAAATAAGTCTGATAAGAATTTTAGCTTTTTGATATTTAGTGTTAGGATAATCGCTAACAAGTGTTCTGAATAATACTAGCAATCATTAGTTCATAATGAAAAATAAATTATTTGCTTTGAATTGTTAAGTTTTAAGTAATCATTTTGTTTAAGTTTCTTGGAATGTTGATTCAAATTTCTAAAAAGAAATTATGGACATCAGTCCGTAATTTTAAAGCTCTGCCTGGTCTAATCCAAATATTGTTACTATGAATAAAATGTAATAGTTGTAATAAGTTAATAGTTGTTAAGGACTAAATTTTTATAAAAAATTTGATTCTTTTTATTTATTTATTTATTTATTTATTTATTTATTTATTTATTTATTTATTTATTTATTTAATGAGACTCAAGGCAGAGCCATTTCAAGATTATTACCATCTATCAGCAGCAGTAACCTGCTCGTCAACATATCAGAGTCGACTAACCTGTATTGTAGGAAGGCATTAGAACCATTAAGAAAAGAGACGTCAGTCGTCTATATCACAACTTCTCAACCTTTTTCGCTTCACGGCACGTTTTTGTATTAGAAAATCCCGAGGCACACCAAACCTTGTTCGTAAAATCCCCCGGCATATTAAGATTTTCCAATTCTTTTATTATTATCATAGAATCCTTGAAAACTTCTTAGATTTACCAATATAAGTGTCTATTTTTAAACATTGAAAGATAACTTAAAATAGATTCTTATATTCAATGAAAAAGTTTACTGTGCCGCGGATTTTAGGAAAAAAATGTGATTTTCTGCGGGATTTCTGCTAATTCAAAAATGGGCAAAAAAGGAAACATTCAAATACATCCAATCGAAAAAAATTTTATAAACAAGAATAATAATAATAATAAAAAATGCAAATTTATTAATAAACAGTTGATCTTCCTGAAAAGGAATTTATTTTCTACTAATTTTAAATTTGCTGCTATGGAAATGATTTGAATTCTTATGTTATGTTATGTTTTGTGTAATATTATTAAGACAAAAGACAAGAATTAGATTTTGATAAAATATTTGATTTTTCACAAGCGATGCTGAGTAATCGTTTTTAAAAATAAAATCGATAAAGGCTATAATTTTATTTTGGAGGAGAAGGATCTCAGTTTTTATTGTTTAAGCCTGAAGGGACTAAAATATTAAGGTGTGGGAGACTTTTCGCGGCTCGCATTTACACAAAGAAAATTAAAGACTCTCAGTAATAATTGATACTACAACTAAGTATTATTTCATTTAAAAAAAAAATAAATAGTAAATTCAACATAAAAACGAAAAATGAAATTTATCAGATATTTTTCTGAAAAAAAAATCAATAAAGTTCTTTTCTTTTTTTTTTTTTCCTCAATAGATACAGTGTTTTAAATTTCACAATATTCTTCGGCTGATTGATCACAAACACTAAAATAAAAGAGTGTGAAGAGATGTCCTAAATAATTTGCGGTCGGTATGTTTGAGACCTCCATACTAATTCTCAACAATACAAGAGGATAATCCGTTAAACTATCTTAAGTTCTGCCCTACGCATCAATAAAACAAGGAAAAAAAAAACTGGTTTTATATTATACGAGAAACCATAGCAACCCCGGACATATTTCATTTCCGATCGCTTCCTGCCTCACAAAGTGACCACAAACCCACCTCTACAAGCCATCAGGTTTTTCAATAAGATATCAATCGCATCTGTCACCTGTAAAGGTGATGGTCATATCTTACACATTTTTTGGCCACTTTCTGAGAGGCAGAAAGTGACTGCAGACCGAAACTCATATTTTTCTCACCTCTACAAGTCACAAGCTTTCCAATATCATTCCTGTCTGTACAACTTATAGTTTGGTCTGGAGAGACGGGGACGCACGGACGGACAGAACCTTCTTAAAAGCTCCCCATCCCTTCACACTTTGTATACGGGGTCGCTAAATAGGTAAAAAAACAAGGGAGTTAGAAATTCCTATATGATAACTATTTCGCATATTAAAAATATACAGAATCCCTGACGAATCAGTAGTATTGTCAATGTAAAGAATGTCTGGACTTAACTTCATTGAAAAAGTTAAAATTGGATATTAATCTAAAAATCAACTTACCGATGAAGCTTAATGCTGGCTAGATAGACTTTGCAGCAGTAATCCTAATCTTAACCCCCTTGAGGAGAACAATTAAATGCGGCAAAATGAATAGCCGGTAAACAAAACTCTCGATGTCATACACTTATAAAACTTAATGGACCCCAAGACAGATTATGATAGATTGCAAGAGCAAAGAAAACTGTGTTGATTAACCCAGGAGGCGATGAAGTGAAAAGGAACATTGCTTGGACTGTTGAATGAGAAAGGAATATTCCAGAGAATAGCAGACAGAATCCTACAAGGTTTAATTTGGATAAATGCGAAATTATCAATGTAATACATTTTTAATATTACAAAGTATTTTTAGAATTGTAAGGAAACTGTTCATGAGGTTTAACTCTCTTCAATTCCTTTCAAAATTCATTTCCATCAAGTATCCAGGCATTAATATGTATTTAAGACTGTTTCAGAGAATTTTGGACAAATTAAAAATATTATAGAAATCGTCTGAAAAGAAATCGACAAATTTTACAGCTTTATCTTTTGGGTTTGAAAATAGCTGACAACAATATTACTGTAACTAATCTATAACATAAAACGGAAATTGGTGGATATGTGTGCTTGTAAGTCTCTGTTCAAAATGTTTAGCATACTTCCCAACAAGCTACAAACTTGAAATTTCGCAAGTGGGTAGGTTTCATATTGTAGACAGTGTAAAAATAACCTTTTTTAGTTGGTTTATTTTTTTTTTTTCGATCATGAAGTGTGTGATTTGTTTCGACAATTGAAACTACAAAAATATTGTTGTTCAACAATTGGAACTAAAATATTGTTCTGCATAATAACGCCACATATTACCCTGGAGACAAAAACTAGAACTATCGGGGTGTAAACGGGAGGGCGGGGAGGGGAGGGGCAAACATTGTGAAGGATACTTCTATGGGAATTTCGGGATAGATATAGATTTATCGATTTATTTTTATGATAAATTTATTTTTACGAACTGGGAAAGGTTTGTAGTGTAGGGGTGTGGAGAAGGGGAAAAAGGAGTGGGAAGTTAGGGATCTCGAGTTACAAAATTCAAATAACATTACTTTGTACCTATCACGAGATTTTTGTATCAACTGGAAAAATTTCGAAGTGATCTCACAATTTCAATGTCTTTCTCATCCCAGCTCTTTTTTGTAACCCATACGAAGAGCGTACTCTGCTAGTAGTAAATAAATACTTTAAAAGGTTTCAAGTTTACTTTGAAAACTTTTAAAGTATTTTAGTGAGCTTTTAACTTCACGAGTTTAAGTTCAAATGATTACAATCTTATTTCTAACATCACACCAAATTTAAATGTAAAGACTACATTTAATATGAAAAAAGCAAATTCTCGAAAGTCTTAGCAATGAAACGAAGTTTACCCCACTGATCTAGTCAGGGGTGTATTCAGGATTTTTTTTTTTTTTTTTTAAAGGACCAAGTTATGAAGCCGACCTCCAAAATTCAAAAGAAAAAAAAAGGGGGGGGGGAAGGCAGAGTCGTCACAATCGGCCTTCAACTGAGAAAAACGCAAGAAAATAAGACGTATTCTGTATATTTCAACATTTCGGGGAGGGCTAGGACTCTTCGCCTTCCCACTATGGACTACCATGGACCCAATAAGTGGTTCCGAGCTTTTTTTCTTGACTTTAGAATCCATTCTGACAATCTGGAGTTTTTTTTTTTTTTGAACCTCTAACATCTAAGAACGACTAAAATAGTAGAATTTAAGTTTGCTTTTACCTTTTGCAAAACGAATAGTTACCAGACAAAATTATCAATCACAAAGGAGAATAAGCAAATCTGCCCCGCCACTGTATAGCGATCAGGTATATAGAAAAGATCTCCATAAATAGAACATTTTATATTATTACGACTTGTCTCAATTATTAGTCCTTTCGGAGTTATATAAGTCTAAATATGATGTTTGAGTGATTGATTGTGGTGAACGTGGGTGGTAAGGAAGCCAACCATCTACAGGCGGGGGGGGGGTGCTTGGCTGTAGGTGGGTGGCTTCCCTGCTATCCCCACATTCACCACAATCAATCAATCACACTGTTAATAAGTATCATATGTAATTAATAATTAATATTATCATTTATTTCAAATAAATAATAATTATTTACAATAAATGAAAATAATAATTATTTTCAGTAACAGTAAATATCAAATGATAATTAATTAATACATCCAGAAAGTAAGATGTCAACGAGATAAGTCATATCTAGACGTATATAACTCGTATATAACGGGGGGGGGGTGGTTTGAACCAGTTGTCTCCCTAATATTTTGAGGAAAAAAAAATAAATATAAATCGACAAGTATTATTCACTTTTAAGTAATAAATTTCTCATGAAATAAATTATCTACAAGTTACGTTCAATAGTAATTTAAAATTCTTTACGGTTTGCGAGTAATTAGTTTTTTTACCCCCCCCCCCCCTCCAAACAAAATGCTGAAATTCCTCTTATGTTTACACAGAGCGCCGAAATGTTATTATGTCACCGTTTCTATTGTTCTCCTAGAGATTTCTACCAAGATGATTGTCCTGGTCTTTAAATTAAAAGTTTCAAAAAAAGAAATATTTTAAGCGGTGAATGGACTTCCCGTTGTCTTCGTTATCATTGAAATCTCAACCTGCATTGACTTATCACTGATCATCATTACGATCATTATAATGACTGAAGAGCATCAATAAGCTTGAAACATCATTAAGCGTGTCTCAGAATATCACTTGTGAAGACGTTTTTAATGTTTACGTAATTTCTACATTGATTAAAATATGAATATAATAAAACTTTACCGATTTTTATAATTAAGTGTTTGTATTTTTGCCTGCATGAGAACGAAGCTCCAAAATTATTATAACTTTAAAATAATTATAACTTTATAGATTGTAATATCCAGTAATTTATGAATCGTTTTATCTCTGAGTCTTTTATCACTTAAGCAAAAATTACTTATCCTATGAAGATGAAAATTAATGGCTATTGAGATTACATATAATTGAACTATATTTTTTTATTTTAATATTATAACAAAGAATATGGGATCAAAGCAACTCGAAGTATTAAATTAAATTCAATAAATTAACTTATTCAAAAGTTGGGGCGCTACTTATAATTGTCTTAGCTGTTTAAAATTTTATGACCTTCTTATTATTATTTTTTTCATACGATAAATTCAAGTTTTAAAATAATCTACATTTTGTATTTAACGTCTATTATATAAATCCTCTGATATATTTTGAAGGCTTCAGAAATGAATGTTTGATTTTGAAAATGGCTAAAAGAAAAATCTTTGTTTACAAATATTCTTTCGATTCGAAGAGCTACCTTTGAGGAATTGACCGAGAAAGTAAATGGAATGGACCGTTACTTCAATGAAAGAGATAATATATCTCTTTAGCAGCAGAGCGTGAATTTTCCTCTAAGTAACTTTCCTCGTAATCGTGGGAGAAAAAATAACTGCAGTTGTGAGGTAACCCTTGTTATTTGCTGAAGGAAGTATTTATTTATTAATATAATTTCCAATCTCTTTAGCTATTACGTTTCAAATTTCTGACAATACACAGTACCTGACAAAATAGTATTCAGACATAGAGCAAATCGAAAAAAGTATAGCACATACAAGGGATTTGAAAAATCTAGAATTCGTGGGAGTTCCAGATTGATGTGGTATTAGTCATTAGACGATACAAGAACAGAAAGTTATTGGACGTGCTGAATTCCTCTGTGTAGATGCAATGGGCCGGAAGACACGTTTTGGGAGGCCACGGGAACATAGATCGATAGTCAGCTGTCCCCACTATCAGCACCAAGTGAATGCTTCCATTTTCCTTTGAGCTGAACAGCTTTCGATTTCACCACAAAGTCCAACAAAGCGCGATGAGAAAAGTTATTCATCGTTCACGGTCACTACACGATCGGAAATAGACCCAATAAAGCGATGAGACACATACCCCTAGTTTCTAGCAGAACGTGGGACTGGATTCCGAAAGAAGGCTACTTTAGAACCCCCTTCCTTTTAACAAAGCTCATAGGAGAACGATTGACTAGTGTGAAGTGTTTCGAACTACTACTAAAGTCCTTTTAGGCTTCTGAAAGATGCCCTATATCCCCGGTTTGTCTGTCTGTGAATACATATCCCACAATGCTTCGCAACGGCTTCTGTTAGCTCAGTTGTAGGTGGCCTGTTAGCTCAGTTGGTTAGAGCGTCGTTCTAATAACGCGAAGGTCATGGGTTCGATCCCCTCATGGGCAATCTTTTTTTTTTTTTTTTAAATCATTATTAGGAATTCAGTGTATTAACAAGGTTTGAGTTAAGAATGACGATTATTCCATATAAATAGGGGTGGGTAAGATAGCATGGGGTCGCAAACAGACTCGCGCGAGCATTTTCTAGACCACCCCGGCGCAGTCTATTCTAAAGTAAAGGTGACTCAGAAACCGTTGCGAAACACTGTGATTGGTTTACTAATCACTATCCCTATCTTGTTTCCTCCGAATTCCTTTACAGAAACAATCTGAATAACTCTTAGCAGAATAAAACACCTGCAGAATCAACGACTTGAGGAAAACTGAAGAAAAATACACATCAGTATCACATTGAACAAACTAGTTTAAGACAAATATTACACAGAGTACTGGCGTGTTTCTGCCAGAAAGGAAATTCACTCTGATATTCCCGAAGAGACAACAAAGATATAATGACAAAAAAAAAAAAAAAAAAAAAAAAAAACTGGTGGCTCAAGTGATACTGCACTTGACTGCCGACTGATGAGCCTGGTTCGGTCCCTGGAACTTTTCACTTGGTTCTTTCTCCTCCAGATCTTTCACACAACCCCGTGGCAAATGGCTTCTTTCCCAGGGTTAAAGCCAATCTCAACTATGGTCCTGTCATAGAGTGCCGAGAACCCAATGGTCACAAAGAGATGTAGGGGAATACCTTAAAATATACCAGTAAACTAATCATTATAACATAATTTCTTAAAGACTTTTTTTTGTAGGATTTATATTTTTGAATTCTTCAATAAAGTTATTCTTAGCACTTCCTACGACATGCTAAATCGAACTTGCTGTAAGTGATTGTATCGTAATATTTCCTGTAATATCTTTTAAAGCTTATTACTGATACGATCCTCTATAATGATTGATTGATAGTTGCATTGGTTTGATTAATGATAAACATGGGACCGAACTGTTCGTTTTCAAAAGCTAGAACCACCACTGACGGACGATTTTACTCCGCAGAGGGGTGATACGCTGAGATGGGCACTTTCCTAAGAAATTCTTTTGGACATTTTTGCTTTTAAGAAAAAAATAACGGAGGAGCATTTTTTGCAATAGTATTAATTCTTTCCATAATTCTTTCCCGAAAAGCGCACATAGAACGCAGCTACTAGTAAACTAACAGTATAAAAAGTAAACATCCCATCTTTGTTTCTCCTCACCCCTATTTTGCTGAAATCGAAGAAGACCCGACGCATGCGCAAAAGCGTTGAAGGCTCTCGTAAACAAAACCGAACAGTAGCCTAACACAGAAACCTTGAAATATTTATCCTCCTTAAATAAATTAGTAGAATAATTATTGCAATCGGATAACATGTTGATTATTTATATCATATTTTTCGTATCATTATTATCATTACTAAGGCAAACTACAACAACAAAATTATTTATTTATTTATAAAAAAGCAAAGCAAATCTTTATATTTACTAATTAATTGTAAAGGTAAAATAGTATTTCTCTTTTCATTTCCCTCTTGTAATAACAACGGTGACATTTTACATCAATTAATACAGAAATAGAAATATTTCCTGTACATGTTGTATTATTTTCCTTTTTCCTTCAGTGAATTTTATTCTATTCTTATAATGATTGTTTATTCTGACTAATTTCCTTTACTTCTTGATGTATGACAAATATTTTAATATCTTTTAAAACGAATTATTAATTATCTTACAATGATAGTTTTGAATTTTAAATTCAGACTCCAATGACAAGATTATAAGTTATTTATTCAATATTAAAAAAAAAAAAATTAACTTCAAGTTTTCTTCTATTATTATAAATATATCTTCCCTAAAATATGAAATTGCATCACATCAAAAGCTTTCCTTAAAATTCACGATGCATTATTTGTTTTAGTCGAAGCAGTGCAAAACATGAAAGTCTGTGTTTTCAGAAAATAAATCACTTCAGCTTGAGGACGAGACTGTAAACATAAACAAAGAAAACGTCAGGAACGGACGCGTTCGGAAAGTCACGGCTGAAGCTGTCGTTCGGTTTTGCGCCGCGAAGAACGTCTTCTCATTTCTTTGGCAGAGCACGTGAGCTTTAAACGGCGCCAAGGTCAATGGCCGGCGCGGCGACGGCCTTCACGCGTCCCACCAGAGCGCGCCACTTCAGTGCGAGGGAGGAGGAAGACGATACCGAACTTACTGTAGAGCACCGTATTGATTCAGCCGAAGAAGGCGATTATTCAACTCGTTAACTGAATAGAAACAAATCGTATTTTGGACAGTTTTCTGAACGCAATGTTTCAGATTCTTTTGTCGAAGTGAGTCTTTGTCGTAACGAACCGATGGATTACAATTTAAAATATTAAAGGATTAAAATTTAAAATAGATTAACAAAAACAAAATGAAATATAGTAAGTGGATTTTTTTTTTTTTTTTTTTTTTTCATTTGACTAAAATTTTTATTGTAACTAATACAATTATACTATATATTAAAAAAAAATTCTCAAACCTTTAACTGATTAAAATATATATATTCTGTTAAGACACATATATAAATACAAATGAATCATCCTATTAATAGGCAAAAGTTGTACGGATCTTTGTAAATTTATAAATTTGTAATTTGAAATAACCAATCACAGTGCAGCGTTGGAATACGCCAGGCATGACGTCACGCCCATGTTTAAACATGGCGTTTCAAATATTCTTCTCACTTCATCGCGACGGATCACGATTGCACAATTATTATCAGCGTATTGAAATTTTATTTCCCACATAAATGAAGTTTACACTGAAACGCATGAAGTTCATGCGTCAAAATTTATCAGAGAGTTTGTAAAACCTCGGTTTTTATATGATTTCGTCTATGTAGCCACTCGCTCACTAATCAACAAGTAGGGGACAGTATGAAGCACGTGCCGTCATTGTTGTCCAGACAGATTATTGCGGAAGTCATGGCTTTTAAAACATCTTAGAACAATTTTGAATATTTAAAGAATTAATTTCTAACAATTGTTATTTGGTTTTATAATTTGAACGTGTTTAAGTGTCACGTTCTATTATTGTAAAATTTTTGAATTCCTATGATATTATTGTTTTAGTTTAGAAGAAAAATGGCTCGTTAAAGTCCTGTAAAAAGGACGAAATATCGCCATGGAGTTAGTAGTTCGTTATTAGTTTTCAATCTTGTGTTTTTCAAAAATTTCAGGGTATTTCAAAACTGTGGCATTTCTTTTACTTCCGTTAATATTGCTTCAATTTCGACGAGCCTATTCTTTTAGGGAAGCAGGTTGCCATTACGTTTCATAATGAGAAACCGCAGCGCTTGCTACTACGAAAGTGGTAGATCAATTTTTTATTTTTTTTTATTTTAACAATATTATAATATTATTTTAACAAATAAGCCGATATTCAAATTACATATGGACTGTTGTGGAAGTCATGACTTCTAAAAAAATTAGCTTAGAACATATTTTTCAATCTTGTGTTTTTCAAAAATGTGGAATTTGTTTTACTTCCGTGAATATTTCACGGGTGCAGCTAGTAGTTATGATTTAACAGAAAAAGATCTTTTAACAGAGTACTAAATAACTGAAAGTATTATTATAGTATTACTTAAGCTTGGCTAGACTTGCGAATACGGCTAACATTGTGCTTCGGTGCAGATCGCGCGGAGCGATACACCACCCTCGTACGGCCTTCAAAACAACTTTCATGCTAATGAGGTCCATAGGACCGAATCGTTTACTACAATTAGCTATAGGTAAGGTAAGATTAGGTCTGCTCAGCTGCAGGAGGTAAATTTCCTAACAATTTCAACCTTTCAAACCTGTCCGCCATCTTGAATATAGTCCTAAAACAGACAGCTGAGCCGCATTCGCAAGTTTAACCCTTAGCTTTTATGATATAAACAAATAATACTAAAAATAAAATGGTTATAGCAGTATTACAAATTCATATAACCAATTTAGTATCTCACTCTGAACACAAGTTATAAAACACAATTTTCATCTTAATCAACACTAAGTTGCTTTTTACTTAAATCACAATTCACATATTTACTTTTAACTATACAAGGAGGCAAAACTCCGAACGGCGGTCTCAAATTATATAAACCTTTTTAATGACAGATAACAGTATGACTGTGAAGGATAACACAAAGCCACAGTTATTACATATCAAATCATATAGTTTTCGCTCAACATATCTACAAAAAAAATATGTATTGTCCGAATATCTGCGACTTATGACTAAAGCTTTATTACTCTTGGTGCTTGCGGTCTACCAGCCATGGCATGTTTAAAGTGATTTTTAAGCAACAATACACAATGTTTCATTAATAACAACAATAACGATGTCATTACACTTGACACAATGTTTCATTAATAACAACGTTGGGTCCGCTTTCGGAGGTTATCATAATTTGGGACCGCCGCGCCGTTCGGAGTTTTGCCTACAAGGATATAAATATATATTTAGTGTTTATATTTCAATCAGTATTCTTTCAGTTTAACTTTTCTTATATGTGTTGCACTATTCACACTTTCGACTGAGTTCGAACACGTTGTGTATCTCAGATGATATTAAAGTTCCGCAAACACTTTAAAGAAATCAAAAAGACTTACATTAATCTTGCTTCTACAAGATATCAGTTGTAAAGAAGACAAGTCCCGCAACCGGTTCCATTCTGCTGCCTATCAGGATCAAATGATGAGTCTATTTTGTGTTCTAAAATGGCACCTTCCTTTTGAACCACGAGGCTTGTTCCATCCATCATTTAAAAACTAAATAACATCTCCATATTATGTTATTTCTAATGAACGGAATACACTGAAGTTACAACATCGATTATTTCCATTTTAACATTAATCGATTTAAGGAGAGAGCTAAATATTTTTTCCCATGCTTGCAGCACCAGCTCCACTCCACTCCATCTTTTTACGATCATCCCGTGTGCGTCCACAACAATTATAAGTAGCTCATGACATGCATTTCATCCTCACATGAGCACATGCACGCGAAGGCATTATTACAACAATGCTTAAATATATCTAATTAACACATCATTCTAAAAGTACAACGATTTTAATATTGCACAATGGACCACTTGAGGATAGGCGGGGCTTCGTAGTTCCAAAATATCCCACCAGTTTACTTTTTGACTTGTGGGATAAACAAAGCCATATGCTTCGTTTTAACCCTAGTAGATATAGAGGCTGAACTAAAAGATTTGATTTGGATGCAACGATTGTAAGCCTTCCAAAATTTTCAGATTGGTTGTAGAGTTGATTATCGCCTATTGAAGAAGACGACAGCAATAAATTTTCAAAGAAGGATATAATTTAATGAACCACTTGAGGACAGGCGGGGCTTCGTAGTTACAACATATCCCACCAGGCTACTGCTTCGCATATGGATAAACAAAGCCATGTACTTTCTTTTAACCGGTTTAGATATAGAGGAAGTATTATATTAAAGAACGATATTCCAAGCGTTTTTACAGAATTATTACAATAAGGATCTGCACAGTACTGAATCATCCATCTTGAAATATCAAAAATCGATGATTTTTTAAGTAATTCACACTAAGTTATATGTTTATCCTAAAAGGTCTCGCCGCATGTGCTTACACATCATACGTGACGTCGATAGGGACGTAAACCTCAAGTGTTCCATTAAACCTTAATAAATAGTATTGTTTTTACAATATGCAACAATATTTTCTGAACGCAATGTTTCAGATTCTTTTGTCGAATGAGTCTTTGTCGTAACGAACTGATGGATTACAATTTAAAATAGTAAAGGATTAAAATTTAAAATAGATTAACAAAAACGAAATGAAATATATATATATATATATATCACACTAATAAACGTAAAAAAGAAGTCTAATAGAAATAGTAGGTGGATTTTTTTTTTTTTTTTTTTTATTTTGACTAAAATTTCTATATATATTGTTAGTTGCGACATTGTATGATTAATTTTGACCTTCCTTAATGGTTTACATAATTACTTTATAAATATTACTTGTGAGATAGACTACATAATATCTTCAGAAGTATTGACGTTTTTCTATGTGAGTGATTATTTTATGTAGTATATTCTATTCCACTTAACGTCAATTGAAACTGAAGATTTTGGGACAAAATAAAGTAGGACTAACTTAGTTAGATTTTCCTAATTGGAATCATTTCGATTCAAGTCCGAGTAATAGTAATCTGGATCATCAGCTTCCTATTGTAATAGGACTGTATTTGAGAAGCTGTAATAATAATACAGACATACGCTTCTATTAGATCACGTAATAATGAATCCCTGTTCTTATTATGTTGATCTAATAGCGAATAAGTAATGTCATTGTTAACCATCTGATAGTTGTGTATAGAATTGAAAAAGGAATGTATTAATTATTAATTATGTATTAATTTCTCTGATGTAATTCCAACGGAAACCATGTTTAGAGAAAACCGAACTCTTAATAAATGAATATTAATATATTCTGCAATACAGACATCTAGTTTTTTAATATATTACTTAGTTTTCTACAAAAAAAAAAAAAAAAGTGAATGTAATTCTTTGATGAACAATTTAGAAGAAGAAATAATTTCAGAATTAATTAAATAGAAATTTCAAAAAGAAAGTTCTGTTATACTGCTAATAGATATAACTGTCCATAAAAATACGAAAATATAGAAATAAACTAATAATAATAATAAAAAGCTCGATATTAATTCCTTTTTATGAGTTACTTGAAGAAAATATTGTTGTCTGCACTATTGAACAATATGTTCATTTATAAAGGAAATAAATCTGAACTATAATTCTTTTCAGATCGATAGTAGTGATAATCCTTTTCAGATCGAGGAGGCAGGCTAGGGCTGATGAACCAGTAGAATGGTGAAACAGCTGTACCCTAGTCCTCCTCATAAAAATGAATCTGAAAAGGCAATTTGTTTGTTTATTCTTGTGTTGGGCCTAACAGTCATTTCAAAAAAAAAAAAAAAATATAATCCTTTTCAGTTTCTTTGAATTATTATTAGATGGTTAACAATATCATTATTCAATTTTTTTTCCGTTAGGTCATAAAGCAGTATTCATTGTAGTAGAATAATCTAATAAAGAAAACATTTTTAAATTTCACTGTTAGCTAAGTAACAATAGTTCAAAATCTGAGACGGACTATCAAATCATAACTGTCTACTTCTACCTCTATTTTGACTATTTCTAAGATTATCTTGAATTACGATTTCTAAGTGGGTTGAGGGGAAGAGTATAAAGTGATTCTGTTACTCATTCAAGTGCACATTCTGAAAATATGAAAATAAGGTCCCTTAAAATCCAGAAACCAGCGTATTTTTGAAAATACTTTAGATTGATACATTAAATACATTAATCAATACATTAAATTGAGGAATTTAATCCCGTTTTGTTGCATTTAATAACGTCTAATGGGACTTCCTTAACCTCTCAGATTCATATCCTAAATGGTTCCCATTATTTAAAACTCAGCTTTTTCTGTTTTCAGATTACATTAAAATGCGAGATAGATTTTTTTTTTAATTCCGGGACACTCGTTACATTTTTTTTTTTATCACGATGTGTAGCACAACATCACCCCTTGTCAATAATAGACTACTATTCGCATGAGCTGTGTGCAAGCTAAATTTGCTTCAACATGTGAATTTAAATATTTGTAAAAGCAAATGTAAAGTTGGAAAGTACCATGTCAGTATTTCAGGCTTTCAATTAAAGTTTGTCAAAGCTTGGGTATCTCCCCAACCGAAACCTTTAAGAAGATTGAAAGGGCCCAGGGAGAAGTAAGGTATTAAATGACATAAGCGGTTTTCCAAGGAACGGCAATCACTGCAGGACGATTTGAAACTAGGGTAGGCCTATTGTCAGAACTCGGATTAAATTTGAGTCTGTACGAGCATCAACCCAGGAAAATCTTCAGCAGGGTCTGTACACAGCTGGCAAAAGGACATGGAATCTTGTGTTCAGCTGTTTCAAGAGCATGAAACAAGATCTTGTATGTATGTATGTATGTATGTATGTATGTATGTATGTATGTATGTATGTATGCATATAGTGAATGTGGGTGGCAGAGAAGCCAAGCACTGCGACCGAAGATCTATTGTACTATCCCACAGGAAATAAGGACAGATGGAGAGAAAGACTGTGAAAGTATAGTGGGAGAAGTGCAGGGGAAACGGGAGAACCCCGAGAAAACCTGCCCAGCGCGGATCGTCCACCATCACGAAACCCACATGAGAACCGAACCTCGGTACTCAGAGGTGAGAGAAACAAGATCTTCAGAAGTGATATATATTTCCAAAATTTGTGTCTCATCGCCTCACGGATAACCAAAAGACGTACACTACGAAGATTTGTGGAGATCAGATTATCCAGACAGCAACTATCACATCCTACTGATCCACATTGATGCGGGTAATGAAACATTTTTCCTACACGATCATCAGATGAAACGACCATTAAAGATAAGGCCTGATGAGAAATAACTAATAAAAGTTTCTGTGACCCAAACAAAGGCAAGGCGTTGCTCTCTTGTTTTCTTCGACTGTAGTGGTGTGATCCATGTTGAATACGTACTAGAGGAATAGTCAATCAACGGTACTAGATATGTGTTCTTTTTGAGATGTTTAGGTGAGGCCGTAGGACGGAATAGACCATATCTATATCAAAACAATTCTGCAACACGACAAGTCACCTGCTCACCGAACATTTGCGATCGATTGTAATTTGCCCAAATGGGAACCATTGTACCCTGCCTACTCTCCAATTTAATTCCATTGCGATCCGTTTCCCAAGCTGAAGAGGGTTCCCTAAAAGCTGCAGAGAGTAATAGCAGCGCAGAGATTATGGAGGAACTAACAGCAGTACTGAAACAGATATCACAAAAGGTCTTCCAGGATGTAACGAAATGTACGATCACTGGATGAATTGTGTAAGTGGAAAGAGGTATTATTCTGAAGGACAATAACATCATTTTATATTTCCTCTAGTAGGTTTTGTTGTATGACGGTTAATCGCGTTTAAAAAAGTCAACTTGGTATAATAAAATATGTACTAACAACTGCTACTATTAGAATATTTCTTATCCTTCCTACTTGGATTCTTATACTGTCATGGGGAGGGGCGATGTAGGATGATAGGCTTCTCTACGAAATACGTATTAGTGATCAAAGACGAATAGTAGATCTCAAGCTCTGAAGATATCTTTGACAGCTACTAGACGAAACGTCAGCAAGAAACTTTTCCTTTAAGACGCGGAGCCACCCGGACAGCCGAAAAGATTCATTATTATCAGAACCAGTTCCTTTTTTATTTTTTTTTGTTTTTGTTTTGGTTGAATGATCGAAATGTTGAGGAAAGTTTTTTCAGTAGTTGAAGGTCGACTTCCTTATTGTGACCTCCATCACTCGTACCTTGCAAGCTGTCTTTCAAAATTATCTATCGAATCAATTCAAACTTTTGTTAGTGAATTATTTGCATTTCACTAACTAACAAATTAGCAGTAAGATTTCTGATGATTTCTTGGTTTAAAAACTGCTTTGACGATTAGTTTAAAATGTTATTAATATTGTAAATATTCAACTATGATAAGCATATCGCTTTGGTTATAGCATGCATTGTTTGTAAAACAGGACAGACAGATTCAAGACATCTTTTCTTTTGTAACAATACAAAGTTCAAATATGAAAATGCAAAGAAATGTGCAGTGGTGAAGCTTGAATAAAGAAAGAAAAAATGAATGTTTTGCACAACCACACTTGGAGTTTTTACCAGTGAGGATTTGGGACATCCGTTTCATCCTTCCTAGGACTCATCAGCGAGATTTACCAAATTAATAAACAATGTGTGAGAGGTTGTTGATGTCATTAGCCACACCCACCGAGCCTTCAATTAATGATGAGTTCTAATGAAGCCGAAACAATTGTCCTAAATTCCCTATTGATAACAAACTCACGGTGTATCTTTCAACATGCCTTTCTCGTCATTGAAGTTGAATTTCAAATATGAAGTATAAAACTTGTAAAGGAATCATTTAAAAAAGTTATAGCTTTCAAAGTTTTCAATAGGCTTTAGTAAATTGATTTCAATTGTAAAAATATATAAATTACTTTGACTCGATTACTTGTACCAGTTTAAATGAAGCGATAGAATTTGATCGGAATTCCACGAAATAGAAAAGCAATTCGATTTCTCGATCTAGTACTAATAAAAGAATTTTAATTCAAGAACCTTTACAACCGAAATGTAATTAATCGTGGGAGGAAGTGTCAAAGCAGTAACCTTTCGAACCACGGATTTTTTTTAGACATTTTCTGTTCACTGCTAGCTTAACAATCAAAGACCCCCTGTGTTGAATTCAATGGTTCCTGATTTGGCAAAAGACAGTCTGGCAGGAGGGGTTTATTGCCAATTGTGACTCTGCCAAATTAATTTGTACATATTGGATTTGCTTGTTCGAAAGTCCGATTCCAGTTCACGAACGGAAACAGTTCAATCGAAGGTGCATAATTAAAGATTCAAAAATGACTATTTTTTTTTATTTTCTTTAACTTCCGACTTTGAGGTGAAGAAAATGGAAAGAATAAAAGATGAAAAGAATGAAGATGAAAAGAAACAGCAGAAGATCCACCTATTCAGAAGATTAGAAATGGAATTTATTTTCAAAAAATTAAACAAATATCTGAGGATAAAATTTATAAATAAATTAGTAATAGTAATTTTTTTATTTATTTTATAATAATTTCGTGCATTACAGTCCTGCTAGGGAAAATTCTCCCTGCCAGTAGATTCTTGAGATTAGATTTTTTAACAATATTATACAATATCTGCATAATAATAAGCTATAAACTTGAAAAACTTATATGTCCCGTAAGTACTCACTTTATACAGGGTGATTTAAAATTTTATGTCAAATTTTAAAGGTAAGTCAGGAATACAAAAAACAAGCCGTATTCGTAGTGAAACGAATGTCCGCAAATGCCATCCGAATATGAAAGAAGATACAATAAAGTAAGGTAAATAACATATTAGCCCTATGATAGTAAGGTGTACACTTACAGATTCACAGTTGGTGATTAAAGTTCCTTCCTCCAACAGTAATACACGCTGGATTGAGGGTGAGCAAGGTGATGCGCAATACCTCGTGTAAGTAAGTTCAATTCTAGATACAAGTTCTTTCTCCATGGCAGGTGTGCGCGTCCATCGTTGTCGACCATAATCAGGCCTGTTTCCGTCGAATTTATCCAGTTTCAAATTTGGAAGAATCTGAAATCTGCCTGAAGGCATTAAGAAGTGAATCCAATGCCTTTTTTAAACTCGCTTAAAAAAAAACTTAATCGTTTTTAATTATAATTATACCAATTACATAGAGGGCCCAGTGGTCGAGTGGTAAGGGCGTTTTGCTGCGGGTTGGAGAAGGCGGATTCGATCCCCGGCCCCGTTTTCGGCGGAGGGCTTTAGATTTTTCATGCTCCTTCTCCTAGGATCCGGGTCCTAGGTCTATCCAGCATCCTACAGAATGGGTACCGGGGGCGAGAGTTGGGCTGACCAACTGACCTCATCTCAGTCCCGGGTCATTGAAACGTTGGAACCTTCAGCACCCCGAGGGGCCATAGTGAGCCTTTATCGGATACATCTAACCTAACCTAATTACATAGATCATATTGGCTATATTGGCCAATATATTGGCTTTATTGGCTAACAAAAGCAGAGGAAAAACTTCTGAATTTGGCTTACCAAACTTGATGAAGGCCAAGAAAACATTACAGTTTATCCATAGGATGATTGTCTTGTGCTTGGGGTTTCAAAAGAGAACAGACATGTTACCGTAACGTTACATGTTACACGATACCGACGAGCGAGGTAATCAGTCAGTGCAAAAGCTTCATAAATTGTTGATCATAAAGGAAAGATAGATGGAGGAGTAGTTTTGCCACTCAACGTTAATGATCGATTATTAGAAGCTACCAACATCCTCATGGTGTGAAAGAGATAGATTTAGATTATTACAATATTTCACAAATTATTGTGGGTTATTTTGACATTCGTTTATTTCTCTCTCTCTCTTTTTTTTTCTTTTTTTTTTTGAGATTATCGACTGCTTTAAAAAAGATGAATAATTTTTGTTTGCAAAAAGTAAACAGTATTTTGTTGCTATGAAGTAGGCAGGGATTTGTAGTAGATACGCCTACTTTTTTTCCGTTGTATGAAATCACTGCAAATAAACATGAAATTCCCTATTGTCGGAGGCCATTGAATTCATGAAGTGGCAGAGGAAATTTTGTAAGAGGCTGACCGTCAAGAATTCCCAAGTCCAGAAATATAATTCCTACTTTAAATAGCTTGTCTTCAGGCCAAGCTTCAGACTTTTAATAACTGCAAGATCCCTTTCTTTTTATTGCAGAAAAAGAAAGGGATCTTCGAGTTATTAAAAGTCCATAGTTCCTTAGTACAGTTGTCTGAACTATTCAAATTTGGCCCATTGTAAATATTGTGGTGAATGTTTCGGGCAACTGGTTGGGGAAAATAAAGACTAACTGTAATCGTAGAATCTGGCCAGATCTGCTTTATTTATACAATCCACGCGTTTAAATAAGCTTATTTACAAGGCTGTGATTGGTTGCCGTGCTGTACAATTGATTGGGGGATTTAAATTATATTTAAGGATTTAACTGATTTTTAATTGACTTTAATAATAACAACTCAAAGATCAGAAGGTCGGAAAATTTAAATAAAGCAATATAATTAAATAACAACCAGTAAGAAATAAGAATAAATAGTGACTAACAGAATAAATGCTGAAAAGATCATTTGCAAAATAAATACTTCTTCTATGCCTCTTACTATATTAAAAATATGTTTTAGGCCGACACATCGTTCTTGACGATCCCGAATTTTCGCGATTTCACGTGATTGACGCGAGAATAACCTCTATCCATATCTTCTCACAAAATGGCGAGAAAGAAGGCTTATCGACTCCGGGGAAGAAGCGGCCATGAGCAAGCCCCCTTACTGATGTCGACGATTTTGACCGATGCCTTATTCGCCGCTGCATCCATCGCCTCTACGCTGAAGGTAAAATTCCAACTTTAACATTTTTTCTCTAGCATTTTCCTAGTGACAGACATTCACAATACTAAATTCCTTGAGACCTGCTGAAGAGCCTAATGGCCAAATCTCGTAATTTCCGTGATTCCAGCGCAAACGCGATCATCAAGAACCATTTGTCAGACAGTAGTAAGAGGCATAGAAGAAGTATTTATTTTGCAAATATGTTAAGAAGCAGATGGGAATTTAAGAAGAAGTATGGTATTAGAACTTATGAAAAGATCATTACAATATGCAAAGAGAATAAAGTTTCTCAGAGAAAAAACTGATTTTATAGGAGAAAAACGTCATTAACAATACTTCAATGTCTTAACCTACTTGTATTTCTAAATATGAGCAAAAATGACTGTTAATAATGTAAGATACAGTAGAACCCCTCTCATCCGCCCTCGGCTGCTCCGCCACTCCGGTTGATCCGACCGTGCTCGAGCCGGCAGAACTTGTCCCCGACTCGTCGGTGACTCACCACCCGTCGCGCCATTGTGTTGTTTACTTGCATATACAGTGATGGTAGATGGTGAAAACGCTCTTAAGAATCGCAAAACATTGAAAAAACCTAAACTTGAACTGCTTGACAACGCAGTAAACTCGTATATTTTACTGTAAATCCGTATTTTTCTGTATTTTCTGATATTCCGACCTTTTTTGCGTTCCGACCATACCCCCAGTCCCAAAGGTGACGGATTAGAGGGGTTCTACTGTAATTGCTAATGTTTAAATTTTAAGACAATATTTTAATAATAATACAGTACAGTTATAATACTGTTGTTAAAAAAAAACCAATGGTCTGAGAAATAAAATGGAAGAAGTGTTGAAGATGCGAAAAGGACAAGTAAATTCTATTTTCCAGATCCGTTAAAGAAAATATGAGTATCTATTTCTCATAAATTAAAGGGATGACCCATATTTACAGATCAATAGTAATGTTCATTATTAGTTACGTAGAGAAGATATATCTATATAGACAAAAGAGAATAAAGTAAGCTAGAGGAAGCTAATACGACTTTTAAATTCAGATTATATTTTTTGATTGCAAATTTTCAGTTTGTTTAGTGTCTATTTCATCACTGTTTTTTTACTACAAAAATATTTTTACATTTTTAATTCATAGACTTCTGGAGTTTGTCCATTATATTTGGCCAATGTACAAAAATTCTAATTAAGCCTTCGTAACAACCTTGCTTTTAAATGCTAAATTTAATATTCCTCGGTTATTCTTAATTAAGCTATAGAAAGTCGTAATGATTGAGCCTTCATGTAAAGTGGTTCATAAACTCGGTCTAAAAACAACGTAATCTAATCACGAGTAGACGATGAAGATAAAGCTTCATTTATATACATCAATTTAAATATACCTTTTTTTTTTTTTTGTTTTACTTCAGGATGAAGCGGTTCGATCCGTCTCGAAGCGGTCATAAAATAAATCTTCAAACTCCGAAATAATCTAGAGAGAAAGGCTGAGCTATTAAGTAGGCAAGGCTTCTAAATACGTCAGTTCATTATATTTTTGGGAAAAAAATTCTGTGTCAGATCGACGTATGCAAACTATACAGCGATAGTTTAAGGTTGAGTGAGGCTCTAAGCAAGCGTGGACCGTTTTTTTTTTTTGTATTTTTTTTTTAACAGTACATGTGAAGCATTTGAACTCAAAACTGAAAGTCATTAGAATTTATACATATTTATCACGTGTGATTAATGAATGTGAAAATAAATGAAAGCATTCAATAACTAAAAAAAAAAAATAATACTAAGTACTGTATGTTAATTATTGAACCCATTATAATATATTTAACGTGCTGTGAAAATCAGTAGGAAATGAAAATAAAGCAGCAGCATCTGAATAGAATTGCCTTTTCTGATTCAATTACGGGGAGGATTTGGGAACGGCCGTTTCATCCTGCAACGGAATCATCAGCCCAAACCCACCTCCCTCGATAAAAGAACCAGAAAGGCAAAATCCTATATGGAAGTCACCGACCAATCTGGTAGTGACCTCCCAAAGGAAAAGAGGCAATATAATTAAATTAAAATGATGTCGTGAGACATCATCACAAACCTTAACCTACGACTCGTAGAGCAAAAAGGCATGCGCATTCCACTTGAATATTTTTCTTCTTTGTTTGTACGCATATCACGTTAAAAAGGATGGACGGATTTCCATGTAATTTGATACGTAGATTAAAACATAGGCCCTTTTGTTTTTATCCCCTTCCCTCCCATTCCTGGAAATCTCTCTAGAAGGGCTAAATGGATTTCTTTCAAATTTGCTAAGTCTTATTTATGTTCGACTTCAAATATGAGCACAATTACTTTGAATTCAACCCCCCCCCCTCCACACACACACACACACACACACACCGTCCACAAAATTTATAACTGAGCATAGAATATATCTAGTAAAAAGTTTACAAAGAATCTGCAATCCTTTTGGCATACGGGGTTATTCCTACATAACTGATCCTTTAAAACACGATTACTAGATTAAGATTTTTAAAAACAGAAATAATTTATAAACTTTATTTATTTATTAATTTTTTTGTAGCTAATTTTTTCTCGATCACCAAGATCTTGGTCAGTGTAGTTACAAAAGTACTCAACAAAAATATCTAAATAATAAATTCCAATAGTAAATAAACTTAAAATTTTGAAATACCTTGCGCTTCACTTCTAATCTGGACGAAAATAAGAAATCTAAATAAAATTTGATTGATGTGATTGAAGTATTAAAAGAATTAGGTTATTACATTCGTTTGCTAATAACTACTGTCTCTTAATATCCCATCTGATAATTTACTGTAGTTGAACACCTATTTTTTTCGTTGACTGTATGATTCTGTTACTGAAAGTGTCTTCACCACGTAACCACTTTGAATTTATACTGAATCTAGCTATAGAAAGAAGAGCTTAGTTAATCTGTTTTACAAATGACCGAATAGACAAATAGATTTACACGGATTACCAAAAGAGATAAACCTTACTGTATTGCAGTTGAGTCACTTAATTTCCTTTTCTTTGGGGGAAAGCGAACGGTGTCATCTGTCAGAACACACGTCATTGGACGTTAATGGCATTAGCAATTGTAGAGGTTATTTGCTTTGGCGCTGAGTACACAAACGCTGCTTCACAGAGACTTTGATGAAATCCTGGGCTACTTCCTTCAATTCTATCCTTCGAGTCGATTGACAGACCTCAGCCTATGGTCAGATTGGCCATGTGGTTTACAAACAACAAACAATACACACATGGGATTTCCAGTGAATAAAACATTATGTATAGTTCTCCGGATCAAATAATAAGTTTGGTCCAATCATTAAAATAAAATTGCTTCTTTATGAAATGACAACTACATAAGACAAATCCAGGCTGATCTTTCCTTACCGAACTTTTCGATTTGAGCTTAAATACTTCCACATCTACAAAAAAAGCATTTAGTTATAAGTCTCCAAAGATAAGAACATTTCCAAAACATTCTCAGAACTGAAATTTGAAATTAATTAATTAAGGTGGGGGGGGGGAATAAGTGAGCATAAAAATTTTAAATGGTTAACTATAAGAAAAAACAAAAAGACAAGAAAACAAAAGAACAGCACCTGAATCAATTGGAAATTGCCTTTCCGATTCAATTATTAGGAGAGGAGTTGGGTACGGCCGTTTCGTCCTTCTACCGACTCCTCAGCCCAACCCTGCCTCTTCCGATAAAAAGAATCGGAAAGGCAAGATCCTAATGCTGAGAGCCACCGTCAACCTGGAAGTGACCCCCAACCAAAGAAAAACAAGAAAAATAAATTGTTGTGCCTTTCGACAACAACCAAATCCTTTTCCTTCGACTCGTAGGTATGAAAGGACTTTAATAAAAGAAGCAGAAGGCTCAAAGAAAATTATTTAAGAAAATAAGGCAGAAAAGAAGCCCAAATTTAACGTGCTGTAAGAAGAATTGAAAAAACAAAAAGACAAGAAAACAAAAGAACAGCACCTGAATCAATAAGACTTCATTAAAACGAAATACAATTAAAAACGTTGTTAAAAAGTCGTTGCGGTAAAATGTAGAATAAATCTGTAACTTTGTAAGATGTTGTTGTATGTTTAAAGTAGGGGAAAGAGCGGAGGACGCGCTTGTAACTGACTATTTGAATGTGATTCAGTAGTGGCAAATATATATTCTTCAAAGTTTAAGCTACAAACGACATTTTTCAAACTTAAGTGTTGATAATATTTTTTGAGAAAGGCATAAACCACAGAGAAAAGTTGAAATGTAGGTAAAGTTAACAAATAAATCACTAAATAATAATAATTAGAGCAAGATGGAGAGAACATTATTGGGATCTATGAGACTTCGGTCTTCTGCATTAGGAAATGATGGTGAAAGAAAGACCCTTCCAGGTCGAGAAACTAGGCTGTAAATTCTTTTTAGGAACTAATTAAGGCTGTTATTCTTTTTGAAAATATTACTAACAAAAATTTAAGTTGAGAGTCTCAGTTATGTTATTCAGTTTATTTCAAATACTTTTAAAAAATTTTAAGTTAGAGAATTTAAAAATTCAGAGAAGTTTTTTTCTGTTTGGATCTCATTTCTTTTGTTCTCTAGATACTTTTTTTTTATTCTATAAGTTTTTTTCCCTTCAAGTTATAAATGTTTGAGAGGTAGTTCCTTCGCAACCCAACGACGTGTTCTAAATATTGTTCTTCTACAGCGATGAAAATAAGTATTTTTTCTTTTTTTTTTTTTGTCACTTCTTGTGTATGGTTGAAAGCATCTTTTGGAGGAGTGAAATAATTCGATAACGTTAAAAAAAGGAGGAATTTGTTCCTTGCTGCGCACAACTTTTAATATGTGCTTCCACACAGGTACAAGGAAATGCTTTGACTTTTCCAAGACTATTTCCACTTTTCTTGAAATTCCTCTTTTCATTGTTTGTAGAATCATAAAGATTTCACCTTGTGTTAGGAGTAGAGATTTTAACATCTACTCTTCACTTGAGATATCAAATATTAGTGAATATTACCATACACAATACATGTATTAATAATATATACATATAAAAAAACCATAAGATTATATACTTATATATTCACTCACTCTAAAGACTCTACGTATATACTTCTGTGTATATATTGAATGGCCAAACTCGAATGATGCATAATTTCGAGTTAAGCGATATATATATGTATATATGTATATATCCACTGTATATTGTTATATGTGTGAATGTATGTTGGTGTATTTATGTTTGTATATGTATGTGTTTGTGTGTATATGTATATAGACATGTAAGAATAGGCTTTTTGTTTGTATGTTTATCTCTATAAATATATGTATAAGTTAAAAAAAAATACCATGAAGTAACATATATATATATGTTAGTTAGTCTGTAACAAAATATATAAATATAAAGTAGATATGTAACTATGAAAATCCTTATGTAAACGTAAATAACTTCTTTATTTGCTTCTCTTTTTATATATCTATTATTTTGTTTTGTTTTTCTATTCTAATCACTCTCTCACCTGGCCAAAAATTTTCTATTCTAATCACTCTCTCACCTGGCCAAAAAATAGATAATTTTTCTATCTTTATAGATATCTTTAGTTTTTATATAGTTTTATCTTTTATCTTTAGTTTTATCTTTAGTTTTTATATAGTTTTAATTATTTTTTATATATGTATATTTTAACATAAAAAAAAGCACCTGTTGACAGGGAAATTAAGTTCCTAACGGGACTGAATTGTTGATTCATGTATATCTATATACATAAAAATGAATGTATCTTTCTTTCTTTCTTTCTTTGTCTGTCCTTTATACACTCTTAGGCCCTTTGACCTATCTGGACCAAACTTTGCAGAATTACTCTTTAGGACCCTGCGCAAAAGATAGGCTACCTTAGAACCCGGACCCACCCCCCAAAAGGGGTTGAAAAGGGGTAAAAGCCCTGAAAAATCCAATATCCACCTGGTGTTGAAAATAAGAACTACACAAATATTGTGTAAAGTGAAAAATTCGCTCTCCTATGGGGGGCAGGGACACCACACTTGGGTGGGAGGAAGCCAACACAAAGGCTGAAGTGTCCCACCCCGACCGACACCGGGACCTTATATTTAGGGCCCCTTCTCGGGCCCCCAAGTCAATTGCAAATAAGGAAAAATTCGCTCTCCTATGGGAGGCAGGGACACCCCACTTGGGTGGTGGGATGGCGACACATGGGCGTAAGTGTCCCATCCCCGATGGACACCGGGACCTTATATTTAGGGCCCCTTCTCGGGCCCCCAAGTCAATTGCAAAAAAGGGAAAAATTCGCTCTACTATTTGGGGCAGGGGCACCACACTTGGGTGGGAAGAAGCCAGCACAAAGGCTGAAGTGTCTCACCCCCGACCGACACCGGGACCTTATATTTAGGGCCCCTTCTCGGGCCCCCAAGTCAATTGCAAATAAGGAAAAATTCGCTTTCCTATGGGAGGCAGGGACACCACATTTGGGTGGGGGGATGCGACACAAGGGCCTAAGTGTCCCACCCCCGATCGACATCGGGATCTTATATTTAGGGCCCTTTCTCGCCCCCCCCCCCAAGTCAATTGCAAAAAGGGAAAACTTCACTCTTCTACGGGGGCAGGGACACCACACTTGGATGGGGGGATGGCAACACAAGGGCCTAAGTGTCCCACCCCCGATCGAGACTGGGACCTTATATTTACGGCCCCTTCTCACGAGCCCTTTCTGTCTTTGAGTGGCATTGCAACGCATGCCGGGTACAGCTAGTTATCAATAAAAAAAAAAAAAAGTTATCTAATTATTACTTTCGATTAAAAGGAATACCTCGAAATAAATGACCTCCAATTTTATTTTTTCTATCAAATGCTGTTAAGAAATGTCTACTAATAATGATACATTTAGCTTAGGAATTTGCTTTTCTTCTTATTATTATTTTTACTTTTTCTCCAAAAAGTTTTTAAAAAGCCACGAAAAGCATCTGCAAGTGAGTTGAGTAAAAAATTATTTTTATATGTTCCCAGAACCTGTTTTTCGAGGGACATTTTGATTTCTTGATGAATTATTAGAATCCTGTGGACACGAAAACTCAAAAAATAATTTTCATGTTTAATTAAGATTCATATTTACTTAGTTTTATTCTCTACATCGGAAGAGATTTTAAAGTTTGTAACTTATGTTTATAAACTGTAATAGTAAATAATTCAAAAAAGAATAAGAAAACGTCTGAAGCTTTTTTACTTAAATAAGAATAACATTTGGTGTTTATTTATTTTTCTGTTATTGAACAATAAAAGTTCAAAAAGTCAAAATTCATATTAAAGAATAATTATTACAATTATAATTAATAAAAAAATATTATGGGGGGGGGTGGTGGGGGGGGGGGGGGGGGGGGTCAAGCTTTGCTTATTTTTTTGCTGAAAAGGGGAGGGGAAAATCAGAGCAATGCTTTCGTAAGACAGACAAACATGCACTCATTAAAATTTTGATATAATTTTGACGGTTTTAATTTATTTTTCAATGGTGTTTACTATTAATGATTTAGCAGATCTTACGTAAGCACAAGGGGAGGGGGTGGGCATTTGCTTATTTTTGCTTACAAGAAAGGGTGGGGAGAGTCTAAAATGACTAAAAATATGCTTACGTAAATAATTGAACGGCCCCTAAGTTTGGAAAAGGTAGCTATTTAGATTATTTATTTAAAAATTTCAGGATTTCACATAACTTTCTTGGATATTACGTAAACGAACTGCGTTTATCATATTTATAGAAATAAGATTTAAAGTTCTTCAGATAAGAGTTCGGAAAAATGAAAATAGTTTTTCTTGGAAGCTCTTAAATGGAAGAAATATTCTATTTAAATATTAATAAGTTTACCTGCTTACGCTTTTTGCGTTTCTTGGCGAAGATTAGCCAAAGATGCTCTTCAGTCTTTAAAAATCAGATAATCAACTAACAACCCACCCATAAAGGATATTTACAAATTTTTCCAATGAATTTGTTCTTGAGATGATGATTATGGTGGATGGGGAATGTAAATTTTCATATAGGATTGCAGTAGTTCTTTTCTGTCAATTTTTACTTTACATGATCTAAAATTTCGAAGAATTTTAAAGCATTCTTTATTTTTTTTTTTGTGATTTTCCTTGAATATAAAAGTATACAATAGGAGAGTGAACTTGTTTGGAAGAGTCTATTTCATTTACAAAGACCTTTTCTTTTCCAATCAAAGGAAAATGGTCATAGAAGCAGTCTGAGCTGACATTGCTTTCCTTCAATGGTAACAGGTTTTCCCTTGTTGACCAATTCCCTATTGCCACTTTACTTTGCCAAGATATCAGTTCCGCAACTGAAGTACCATTAAGAACGAGACAGACAATTAATTTTTGGAAAGAATTAAATGACACCAAATACGCGAAGCCTTTGGACTCAACAGTGTTCCTTAATACACTCAACTGGAAGGGCGCCAAAATTGGCAATGGCCACGAGTGCAAACAATGACTTTGGCTTTCTTTCTTTTTTTCTTTTATTTATCAAAGACCTTTTGAAATTGAAATAGTTTGAGGAATTTCATTTCGTCTTTTGGTATTTTTAATTAAGATACAAGTATAAAAAAAATAATGTTTTAGAAAATCCAATTATACATTTGACTTTATTTAAGTTTTCAAGTTTTCTATTTTCACTATTTCAAAAATTTCCAAGTTACTTGGTGTCGTTCCATTCTTTCCAAAAAACTAATTGTCTGTTGTTGCAAACAATAATATTTAACAAAAGTTAAGTTTTCCCATCTTGATATTTATAAGCAGAAATTAGAATGAAAAAGTGGTTTTTCTGTTTTTGAATTCAAATTTACCGCTACTAATAATTTTTTTCTATTGTTTGATTTTTTTTTTAAACAAATAAAAGCTTTGTGAATTTTATTGGATTTCAAATACAATTATACTAATTACAAATCAATTCACTGAGAAAAAATGTTACGCTTAATTTATTCTTAGGTTTTCCAGAATTTGATTAACATGTAATGTTTGGGGCCGTCCATTAATTACGTGCGGTGTTTTTTAATAAATTTGGACCCCTCCCCTCCCCCTTGTTGAGATTTGGTGGGATGTGGTGGAACCACCCCCCCCTCCCCGCACGTGAGATTTCAAAAAGTCAAAAAATCAAAAAAGTTCAAAAAGTCAGTATTACAAAATATTGTAATCTATTATAATACGTATATTCTCTGAATGAAAAAGTTGACGTGAGATTTTCGTTGACCCCCCCCCCCCCTTTTAGCCTCACATAATTAATGGACGACCCCTTTACTTCAAGATTCAGATAATGAGTTTTGACGGAACGGCGACTCTCAGGCAACCAAAATGTTCAGTTATTGAAGGATTTATTCCTAATAACAAGATTCAATTTAATTTAAATATATTTTTTTTTTACATTTACAATAAACAAAACAGTTGATCTGTGAAAGAAGAGTTTTTGATCTAGTATTAATGTTTTTGTTTTTGTTTTATTTTGTTTTTTTCGTTCACAAATACGGACTGGATAATTACATGGAAAAATTTATAAAAAAAAAATAGGTAGTGCAAATAAAAAATATTTATATTTACATAATCATGTAGCGAGTGATTACATTAGCCAAATGGTAATTCAAAAGTATTCTACAGTAGATATAACAAATCGGTTTTATTTATGGCGTCAATGGTACAGAATTTTAAAGAAACGGATGAACGGAGAAAACATATTCAGAAATTTAGTAATTATTATTATTATTATTATGAAACTCACACTTTTGCTTGAAAATGAGAAATTCAATTGCTAAAGCGTTGCTGTAACCATTGCATTTATAACCATGAAATAACTGCACCACTTTCTTTACTATAACAATCAGCTTTCAAATGAATTGTAAATATATAACAATTGGGAAGTTACGCAGTTATATGGAAACTTTGCAAGTTCTTATATTTTGATAATTACGAACAATCATTTCTGTTTTTGTTTTTTTTTTTGATTTCGTGATAAAGTATTAATGAATAATCTGTCGTATATTTTCCATTATTTGGAGAGTACCATCCAGTAACTGAACGGTCCCTGTGTATGGATATTTTATTTACTGAGGAATCACCTTAACTAATATGCAAATAAATGTTCCAAGTAGCCTTAAGCTGTTTTTTTTGTTTTTTTTGTTGTTGTAGATAATTAGACAGCTATAACGTATTACTATTATCAAAGATAAATAAATAAATAAATAAATAAATTCGAAATGGGTGAAAGGCCCATCATAGAGATCAGAGCGTTAACGCCTTTAAACATTTAGGATCCAACAGATAAAATAATAATATACCCCCATGGACCCTACCTCCTCGCGGTGGGGGCGGGAACTAC
>JAFIDM010012231.1:112894910-112936570 GCA_023159025.1 Thereuonema tuberculata
CCACAAAGCGTATTAGAATCACCCTCATATAAACTATACTGGGACCGCCCCATTCACACAGACAAAACCATACATCACAACAGACCAGACATCACACTTGTTGATAAGGTCAACAAACAGACCTATCTAATTGATATTGCAGTGCCTATCAGCAAGAACATGCAGAAAACTCACGCAGACAAGATCAGTAAATACACTGATCTAGCACACGAGCTCCAGAAGCAGTGGAGGCAGGATCGAGTACGTGTTGTACCCATCGTCCTGTCTGCCACTGGTCTGGTGCCTCACACATTGCACCACAGTCTCAGCACACTAGGACTTCACAAAAACACTTATGCACAACTGCAGAAGGCTGTCGTACTCAACACTACACGCATAGTTAGGAAATTTATGGACACAAGCACACATCCCTAATCATTCTTGCAGACAAATTTACACTTGGCAGTATGTGCTTTGGTCCTTGACCCGCCATATTGTTTTTGCTGGGGAAACCCAAGGTTTGAAACATACAATAATAATAATAATCATATGAAATGTGCATTGATAGGAAATTTGTCGTAAGACAAAAAACTAATGACAATATTAAATATACTAATAAAACATTGAATTTTGTAATTGCTCTTGGAACTTAGACACTATTTCCATACAATTCTTGCCTATTGTAGAAATTAAAACAGATTTATACATTTTTATAATACATAATTTTTCCAATCGCGATAATTTTTTTCCCAGTCGATAATTTTTCCAAACGCGAAATAATATTATTCCTATTTTTCAAGGAGACCGATCTTTTACCTAGACACTAATGTCATTTCTTCACCTTTAATTCTTAAGTGAATTAAAAAAGTAATTCATGCTTTTGGGTTTTTTTCTTTTAATTCCGAGCCTTGGAATAATTGTAGGAATCTTCTTTTTAGGCGTCATTTTATGAAAAAAAAAAAAAAGAGAAATTTTCGGTTCGACATCCCCGGGGCTGGAGGCGGGGGCGATGGCAGTGGGGTTTTGATGCCAACAGAAGCGTTCATCCACGACCCAGCCGATCGATCAACAGAATGACGGAATCACACTCAACATTTAACTGATTCCGCCCTTGCAACCTGGAAAGAAAAATCAGCCCAGAAAAATATTTACAAAACAACCGTTTGAATTTCAATTATACATTCTAAGAAAATTTTATAAACGTGAAGCTTTCCCGCCTGAATATTTTCGAGGGAATGTAATTCGACCTATATTTTATGCATATTACATTTCATTTATCTGTGTAAAAATCTAACACTAAAATTTATTAAAAGAAAAACACTTAATGTCTAACAGATGGATGTTGACGATCACGTTTGCGCGAGAATTACGAAAAACACGAGATCTCGCCATTAGCCTCTACTGCAGGTCTCAAGGAATTTAGTATTTTTAATGTATGTCACTAGGAAAATGCTACATAATGAATTTATTGTTGTTTATTGACTGTTTTCAATTTATTAAAACTATATTAAAATGCAGTATAGGTCTCATGCATTTCCCCGTATTGTAATTCATTTAAATATTTCAATATTTTGTGAGAAGACATGGATAGAGACTATTCTCGCGTAAATTACGTGAAATCACGAAAATACGGGATCGTCAACATTCATCTGTTAAGCATTATTTAAAAAGAGTTAATAATTAAATTACTTAAAGGCGCTCTTTAAAATGTTGTAAGGAAATTTAATTTAAAAGATTGATCAATGCGGCGTTATCAAGGAAAAAATTGAATAAATTTTGTATATTTTAAAAAATATTGACACTGCATGAAAAATAACCTTTTAAAATGAGTTATTTGAAATTTAAGTCATTTTCTTATTGAAAGTACAAAACGAATCATGAAAATATTTGAAAGCGACCTTGATTTAATTTCGTACTAAATATTTTCGTAGAAAGCGAAATTATCGTTGTAATGGCAATTTCGTAGTCGTTTTATTAGAATTCTAATTAAAAAAAACATAAAATAAAATATTGGTATTTTTTTTAAATTTTAGATACAACTTTAAATCCCTTAAATAGACAAAATACAAGCATATATTAAAAAAAATAAAAATAAGTTACGTTCAGATAATATTGACTAGACAGTGTTGCCGAAATTTCTCTGCCATTTTTTTTTTCTTTTTTCCTGAATCCAAGTTGAATTTGAATTGATAAAACTGATGATTTACAGAAATCTAGAAGTAAGGAATCTGTCTTTCTAAGAAAGGCTTAAAATAATAATGATTTATTCTGGAAGCATCTACTTTGAAAGCAAGCATCAGGTTTAATATTAAAGTTGAAGTTGCAACGGAACTCAAATTTATATTTTCTGAAATATATAAATTTCATATAAATATATATGTAATTATGCAAAACTTTCTTTGAATAATTTCAGTGTAAATTCTCGTATTTATTGAGAGAGAATTTCAAAATGATTATTCTTCGCTGTTGAAATTCTTAAAACCGTTTTTCACAATATTCAATAGCATGTTGTTTAAAAGAAGCTATTAATTTCGTATTTGCAGACTGCAATTTTTTTTTTTTTTTTTTTTTGACGTTTCTGGAATAAATAAAGAAAATTGATCAGGTAAAGTCCTTCGGAATTTGCAATGTTACGTTTGAAGAGTAGGGCTATTGATCGAAATTTTGCAAACCTTTTTTCTTGGTTTGTCAAAAAGCAGTTATTAATCTTAAATAATATTGTCCAAATGTGTATTTATTAAATAGCGAGAAGACAAAGAACGTTTATTTTAATATGAGCATTCATCCATTTCTCATTTTTCAATCAAATAACTGAAGGCACATTCAGGGTTCGATTAATTTTTAATGAGATGACGGCCATATTTATTTTATGAGTCCCTCTTCACCCGTTAGATCAATGAGTCTTCTATTAAAATTCATAGCAGAACACGATTAATCTGCAAAAATGAGCTGTAATTGGATTTTGTGAAGAGCTCACTGTTCAAATGCAACGTTATATCATACTTTCAGTTTGAAGGAAGAGGCATCTGATTGTCAGTCTCGTAATTCCAAAATCAAGAAACCAAAATATAGTGAAAGGTGATGATTTTTCTGAAGTAGACTCAACACAATACTAGACAATATATTTGCTGGAAGCAGCGCTATCCTTTATTAATGAATTAGCATTGGAAAGCAGATAACAATGACTGCAGGCCACTTTGTCTATTATGTTTCAACGGAGGGTTGTAGATTTGTTTTGTAAGTCACTCATACAATTAAATGGAAGAATACTGGGAAGAAAAAAGAATGAAAAGGCGACATAAAATTTTATCATAATGTCAATAAAGCAAATGTTAAAAAAAAAAAAAAAAGGACATGAAAAGTAAAAACTAATAAAAATAACTAACGATAAAACTAACTAATAATAATAATCTTACAAAGATGCCTAGATTTTTGAAAGTTGTATTATGTATAGTCTAAAAATATATGAATACTTGGTAATAAAAATAATCATATTGAATAAATATAATCTAGGCTTAAATCAAAAAACAATTCTACATAATACAAAGTAAACACACCTCTCATTTCATTAAAAATTAATTATAAGTTCAATTGTAGTCGAAGTAAAACATCTTTGTGTTTTAGTTTATTTTATTATTAATTTTATTCTTTTAGTATATACATATCAAAAGGTGAATATTTTGCAAATTTTTGCTCACAAGCTGAAATGTAGATCAAGGATCGTTCGACCATTGGCGTGACGAGAGGAGGGTGCATTGGTTAGGCTGTAACTCCTCCCTTCCATTGTCATCCGAAAAATTGAAACCAATCAAGCATTTTGGAACCTTTTTTTTTTTTTTTTTGGTTGGAAAGCCATAGTTTTGTTGTAAATCCACCCAATCCGGAATAAACCAATTTGATTAAACATTGAAAACTATAATAATCCAAAATAGGTCTGTAAGTTCTTTCATTATTTTATTGGGAAAGAAACTTGATACCTATTCGAAAGAAGGCTGGGTAATTATTACGACCGATTTTAGTGAGAAATAAAAAATAAATAAAAAAAAATTGATCTTCCAGCCACCTCCCGAGGATCATAAATTCATGAAATTTGCAAATTTTTATTATTAATGACAAAATTACGTATCTTTCTGATTTCTTTAACGTTCTCTTGTGTGTGACTTTTATATTATTCATCAAAAAAAAAAAAAAAAACATTCACAATTTAACTTTAAATATGTTGTAAAATTGTGTTTTTTTCCATTATTATTATTATTAGTAGTAGTAGTAGTGCTATTTTGAATCTGTTATGCAGAAATGAAGTGTTAAAACGTGCTTTTCAATTGTCTTTACTCTTATTAAAAAAAATAAAGTATTGATTTATCACAGTAATTTCATTTGCATTAAAAAAAAATCTTTGTTGTTTCTCTCTCGCTTTGTGCAGACATTGTCGTGTTCTGTTTCAATGAAACTGTCATTGGTATTTTAACTATTTATTAGATATGTCTCAAACTATGGAGTGACGACACGCGAAGGATGCAGGAGACAATGGAATAACTGGAGATTATAAATGAAGTCTCATATTTTCTGCTTTAAACAGAAAAGATCGCATTCTAATGTGTTTGCTGAAAAGAGCTGTTATCATTAGGTCCCTGGAAGCCCTTTCGATCAATGCTAGCCTCATTCCGGTTGCAGAGAGGGGGTTGTGAGCTCAGCTCCAGAACCTGCTTCCATACAAATCCCCGTCAGATACACACACAAGCAAAATAACAAGGGATTAGCATGGAGGTCGATTTCAATGAATAACGAAGCAAAGGAAGAAACCCATGTACAGGACATATCGATGGCCACAACGCTGATGGATGGCAGACACTCATCGTCCATAATGGCTGCCGCGATGGGAAACCGATTGAAAGGAGACGATGTTGAAACATTACAATAATGATATAATGTTGATCGTATCAGTTCTATTAGTTTTCAATATTTTAATGTTGGATTGTAGCCACAACAGCCTTTTAGGGGGTGGGGGAAGGCTTCATTAGAGAAAAAAAAAATAATCAATGAGCAATGCTAAGCAGTAGTAGGTGGATGAATGGATTCGGAATTAAACTCCAGGGATTACTACTTGATATTTAAAACATTCACCAAGACATGATATATTGTTTACGGCTGTAACTAGCGCAATTTCGAGTTGACTTTCCAATTCAAAGTCCCGCTCAAAATCACAAGCAGCAGACATTTTTCCAAGGGAAGTAGGGAGAAAATGTACTAGCACAGTGAAAATAACTGTCAAATTATGTATTACATTATTAAATATATAAAATAATTTTAATAAAATAGAAATAATATTTTAAATAAAGATAGTAATTTATTTTATTGAAATTATTTTACATATCTTGTAACATTTTTACAGACAGAGAAGAGTTTAGAGGAATTACATAAAAATTGAAATCGAAAGGTCCTTGTTCCTTGGTTTATAATTATGTTCCTAATGCAGTTTTAATTTCGACAAAGAAAATAACGTTTTTCAGAGGTACATCTGAAGATTTAACAAATATTATTCGAACTTCCATATTTTTTTGTATATGTTTATTTTTTTTTTTATTCTTTTTACATCAGTTCATTATTGTTTGTTTGGTTTTTTGTTTTTTCGTTGCAAAAAAAATCAATAAATATTTATTTCCCTTTATCAAAGAACGATGAAACAGTGTTTCAAACAAACACAATTTCTTGTTTATCTTGTTCTAACGAACAGATAGATAATCGTCTCACAAATCTAACTTAACTAATGAAATTTACTTTAAGAAATTAAGAGAAGAACCTCAAACACTTGAAAAAAAAAAAATAAATTAAATCTTGAAATTTGCAGCATCTTCAAATACGAATCCTGATTTGATAAAATCCAATGTTGACGTTTTGGAATTACAAACAGGTTAAAAGAACTAGTTATGGTTTGGCTAATAGGCTGTGTCAAAGTTACCGAAGTGTAGATCAGTAAATACGTTTCACTGCCACATTTTGCAAAGAAATCAAAAATACTTTATTATTTACGTATTCTATCTGGGATTATAAAAATTTTAATTTTTTCAAATTGAAATATTTTGAAAGACATTTCTTGTTTTTTAAGTTTATTAAATTTACTATTGCAAAGAAGAAGAATTATAAAATTATCGTGATTATGCATATAAATAAACATCTCATTTGTGCATGTGTAGAGTGAGAATACACCTTTTTATTAAAATAAAAATTCCTCCTTTAATAATTCTTTAGATGAAATAGTCATACGAATAGATATGAGGATGCCAAAAATCTCAGAATGTATACAGTTTTTATTTTTGTTTGTTTGTTTTTTTTTGTTTTTTTTTTTTTGATTGGATGGCTGGTTGAGAGTCCCTTGTCTCCCTCTCAACGAATTTGTATTTGGTTGTTGGTGGTTAGTTCCCCAAAATAGAATCCTGTATACGCTCCTGGCAATCAGGAGATCCTAAATATCTAATATCACATTGCAGATGAGTGTTTAATATAAAGCAAGATTAAAAAAAAAATAACAATTTAATTTTGCTCTTTTTAAATAATATTTTTATTAAAAAGACAATTAAATTAAAAGAATGACAGCTTCTTGATAACTGATTTTATGAAACGATGATTTTATGAAAAGAGGCCCGTAAAATCATGCACTTCTTTTCAAATCAGATTTGTTTATATTTTTTTTTTGGAGTGTCATAAAGTAAGAGGTGAGATTTGTCTTTATTAAGTCCCCTCCTTGCAATGGCGTTATATTTATGTTGATGAGTGGCTTCATTTCAGTTATAAAGAAAACGATCAGATGAATATATTAGTTAAGCATCAACTTACCCAACATAAATAAATGTAATAAAATATTTTATTACATTTATTTATGTTGAGTATGTTGATGCTTAATATTAAGACTTCCAAAACAGAGGAAATTAGAAAGAAGTATGGTGTAAGCACTTATAAGAATATATTAGTTGTCAATACATCGTCGACAATTTCATTCATTTTAATTTTTGATGCTTTTAATTTTGAACGTTTGACTTTCTGTGTTCGTTGTTCGTTGCAACATTTCAATGTCCTTCCTAATTTACTAGGCTTAAATCGCGAAAACTCACTGTAAAGTGAAACCAAACAATTTAGTGTTATTTTCAATTACTTCACCAAAACCTAGTTATTGTTGTTGTTGGTTATGACACGAAGACATTCGTCAAACACTGAAATCCTCTTACAAATTATCGAATATTCTTAGCAGAAGATCCGCTTACTCAATCGTCTACTCTCCCATCTTCGCAATCACGATTTCGTCGGATATTTTAGAATGTACTTATTTGCTTTCTACAAGTTAGAAGATCAATAAATAAAAATAAAAGAATCAATAATAGAAGTGATTTAATTTTACTTAAAACATCCCTCCGTCGATAAAATGGCAGACTTAAGGATACAAATATCTGATAGCACTGAATAATTTTTATTAGCGTATCTTTTTTAATTTAATTTATTAATTACTTATTTAGTTTTTTAACCTACTTTCTAAAAGGAAAGGAAGGCTAATGAAATCACCTGTGTGTTTGTGTGTGTTCCGCTAATATGAACCCCTGACTATATCTTCTTAAAACTTGGTAAGCACATTCGAAGACTAGGGCTGGTCTAATTTTTTTAAAGTAGAAATCTTTTCCAAAGCATTCCTAGTCAAGACATCAGTGTAAGAAGACACAACAATTTTCCTACAAAGCATTGGAATCTAAACAATGGATTTCTATCTATTTCCGTTCATATTTCAACATCTTAAACAGTGAAAGTTAAAGCTGTTTTCTAATTCCTTGCATATGGTTTGAAACGATTAAAATTAATCCGCGTTTTTACAATTCACATAAAAGATCACATTTTATTTCAGAAATTTGAAAATTTGTACTGCTTATACAAATCATTGTAAATATTGAAATATAAAAAAAATGAGGACTTTTTCGTTTTTGTAGTTTTAACGACTTTAAAAAAAAAAAAATTAAGAAAAATATTTTAAGGAAAGTATGTTTTCGCATTTGTTGTTTAACTTTCAATTAAGGATTTTGATATTCATCCAATCTGCAAATTAACTCTACCAAAGGGATTTCTGCAGTTCATAATAAATGAATTTATTACCTCTAATAAAGTCTTGCCTGTAAAAATGATCTTTATTTGCACTTAATGAATCTACATAGAGTTAAACGTCTCGCTTTCATTACTCCGTGAATAATGGTTTAATGACTCTGCAAATTTGTTCGCAGTCATAATTGTTTCGCAGTTGTTCTTCGACTGGTTTCATCGTCTGCAGAAGAAGTTTATGAATGAAAGAAAAGACATTTTGACGAGTAACCGAATTGACAACTGAAATATATACTACGCTAGAAATTTATTTGCATGATTATTCACAGAGTCAAAGCAAACGAGATCTGAACTTTTATATTGAGCATTTTATAAATCAGTGGAAGAAGCGAGTTTATACGAATCCATTTGCCATGAATAATTAGTAATACTTTTTACGAAATTAGGGCAATAGTGAAACTATATTTAGTCGTAAATTTATTCTTCGTTCCGCTTAAATTATAGATAAATGAAATCTTGAGTCTATAACTTTTATCCTGAACAAGAAAGAGAAATCAATAAATAAAATTTAAAAACCAGGCAGAAGGAAAATTAATGATTAATGATAATCATTAAAACAAGTTACCTTTAATTTGTAGTAATTTGACGTTAAAAGTTATATTTCATTAGAAACATGTTTTGGATGTAATTTCTTTTGTAGACGTTGCATGACCTGAATGCGATGAAAACCATATAAAGTTAACTCCCGATTATCCGCGGGCGGATTATCCGCTTTGCGGTTTATCCGCGGACCTCTCCTGTTTCCATTTTTTTTTTTACTGTACAATAAATTACGGAATTAAAAAAAAAAAAATAGATCTAGAAAAGGTAAAAAACAAAAGAGGCTAACAAAGTAAGTGAAGACAATTCTAGACAAACAATTTAAGGAATGACCTTGTGGGCGGAGCTTAGGCCGGCAGGTTACACTAAATTACGGGAGAGCCTTCCCGTAATAATAAAATTTAAAAATAAATAAATAATTTAAAGTAGAATAATTTTATAATGTATGTACTGTAATTGTATGTATTGTTATTTAAAAATAAATAAATAATTTAAAGTAGAATAATTTTATAATGTATGTACTGTAATTGTATGTATTGTTATTTTAATGTAAATGAAACATGTTAACAGCAATCTGTGTTGATTTTCATCCTTTTTTGCATTATCCGCGGAATTCGCTTATCCATGGTTGGCGTGCCACCCAATTACGCTGATATTTATATCAGGATTTATATCGGGAGTTTACTGTATCTGCATTTGATAATAAGATTTAACATGTGTAACAATTGTTGAAACAATCACATTTCAGCTAAAAAGATAAGTTTAAAAAACTTAAAAACGTGCATGAGACTAGTTTCGGCTTCTCTTCCAGACGCCTTCATCTTCATTTGATCAGATGAAGGATTCTGGAAGGGAAGCCGAAACTGGTCACGTGCGCGTTTTTAAATTTTTTAAACTTATTACCTTTTTTCCTGAAGTGTTTTTCCTCATCAATTTATTACACGACGTATTTGTTTATTAGTCAGGCAATATTTTTAACAAGAAAATTTATAAGAATTAAAGCATATTGTTCTTTTTTTTATTTTCAGTCCTTTTACTGTTTTTTTTTTAATCTTTTATAAGTATATATTAATTATAGAAATATAAAGGTGAATCATAATGTAATATTATAACTTCAACATAACATTCTGGTGGTCTTTAAAACTCAAAAAGCCTATACTAACATAACTAAAGTGGTATATCAAAAGCGGTAACCTTGCCAGAAGCCAAACTGATCGATTTCGATTTTTATAAATTTCTTAATTTTAGTACCTCATTAGTGATATATGTATCATTATATAAATATGAAAATGTCACTTTTGATCAGAGAGAAAAAAAATCATGATTTATTTTATAACCTGATAAACACAAAGTTAAACTTTGATAAACAAAGTTAAGAATTCCTGTTGGCTGGGAATACATCTACGTCTTACCCAAACTGTGATAGCTTTTTAAGATTATCTTCAACTACTTCCACATGGGAGGATGTCATCATCTGTATCATAGTCCAGGATGATAGATCTGCTTAAGAGTTGGAATTCCTGCAGCTTCATTCGTTTATTCTAGTAATTGGAATCACGTGTTAATTCCAATGACGTTCCATTTATGGTTAGGATCCAACAAAATATGCACCCATTCTTTTAAACAAAGGCTTCTTAACTTTCCTAGAATACGAAGAATGAGATGGAAGTTGAGCAACGTCCAACCAAAAACAAAATAAATCAAAGAACTTAAAACCTAATTACTTTAAGTAATTTCTTTATTTGTTTGTTTGTTTTTAGTCGTAAAAAGACACAAGCTAAAAAGCCATATTTATTTTCAAATTCTGTTGTCTGCTGAATAAAAACAGTAAAATTTCCCATTGATTAATACTCAATGTTTAAGAGATTGACAGAAAGCCATTGATTAGACTCTACTATTGTTCTGTGGGAATTTTTGCCTTCTCGCATTAATTTCTCGACAAGGACTCATTTGGAAACGATTTCAAATAGAAAATATCTTTGTCCATAAATAGGCATACCAGGTTTTAAAGTGATCCATCCAGCAGTTCGAAAGTTTTAGAGGAGGGGGTACTCGCAAATACGTGAACCCTCAGTTTTCTAGAAACGTTGGCTAAAACAGCTTTTCGTGCAGCTTTGCTATTTAAAACTGACAATTTTAAGTCGGTTTCAGACAATTTAAATCAAAGCAGTGCTGAACTTAACGACTCTTAAGGTTAAATACACCCTTTTTTGCTTTTTAGAAATACCCTTTTGTTGCCTATTCTCTAAAGTACAAAAAGCTTTAGAATTTTAATTTTTGGTTTCAAACAATGTTTGTCCAACAGTCCTTCTGTGACAAAGGTTTATCAAAACCTTTAATCTTAGGATAAAGGTTCGGATTTAGATTATTATAAAAAGAAGAATCTATCAGACATATAGATTAAAAACAAGGGACAAGTGCATTGCTATTAAAATTGTTGTAATTCAAGAATACATCTCCTTGATATCTTCGTAATCCTGCAAATTGAAACTAACCGTACTAAATCAAACACTAAATCTCTATTGGGTTGGTGAAAATTAGTAAAAAAAGCCTGTAATCATCTTTATACATTGCCATTAAAATCATAGTAATTCCAAAACAGTTTTTCTTACACAAGAGAAATTTTAATATTGTGTGGATGTTATTAATAGGCATCTTCAGGATTTTAGATGGGAGGGGGGGGGGTATGATGGTCGTCAACCAAAGAACAACGTCATGTCCTTTTCCGAATGAAAGTTAGGAGGGGGCTTACAAACAAACAATGAATTTTCCAATAATAGAAAAATGGGTCAGAAATCCTAGATTTTTAACATTTTCAGATGCATTGGGGTGTTACAACTCCTAACAATCCCTCCCTTCGGTACGCCAATGATGTTATTTATTACAAAGTAACCAATGGTTCTTATATTAGTAATAAACAATTAATTTTTATAGAAACGCTGCAAGTTCACTGATAGGTTTACATTACCTCTGATAATTTGATCAACTATTTTTGACTTTAAACATTTTGCTACACTTCTTTTATACCATCGTACAAAGTACACTTTTCTAAAAATCACTGCTAAGAAAGTATATCTCATACCTAGTAATCGATGAGGTTAGTGAACTCCAATTTTCTTGTTTCTTCTTCAGAATCTTTTAAAACAAACAAACAAAAAACAAACCGATTGCTTCCTTCTTTGATGGAGGTTCTTTTCAATTCGTCGTGTTCCCTGAGAATCAAAAACACTTTAGGTCTTCAGTAAAGAGGTATTTGATGATTGAAACTCTAAATAAAGGGATGCCAATAACTAATTCAAAAGAGATCTTTAATTGAAAAGTTTCTATTCAAAGACACGTGAAATCTTCGGGGGATTTAAAGTGTTCGTTGGTTAATCTCCATCGTTGAAGATAAGGTCCATTGCTGCCATTGTTTTATCCTTTGCTACCTAAACGTCACCAAATCTTTGTAAAACTGAGATGGTTGTCACTTTCTTTTTCTAATATTTTTATTCTGATATTATTTAAAGAATAATGGTTGTAAGTTTAAGGAATAGAAAAGTCCTTCTTACAAAACGATGTCTTGGGAAACAAAAAACTCCATCTATTGAGTTAAAAACAGGAAGTTCTATGAAAAAGCCAATTTTATTTCAAATGTGATTTCTTAAGATTTCTCTTAAAAAACGAAAAGCCAATGTTTATTTTCAAACTAACTGTATCCGGCGTGCGGTACAATGCTACTCAAAGAAAGAAAGTGTATGTGTTTTAATTCTGTTTATTGAAGTGCTTGTGGATACCCAATATTTTTTGTTTTTCCGTCTGGTGCATATACGAATAAATCAGAAGGTTTTCCGACGCGTGAGCAGGCCACACACACAGCTGTCCATGTGCTTTGTTGATGGTCATTGCAAATGCGAGTCGCACCGGAAACTGCAAATGTTGAAACCGGAAATGCAATCAATTGCTGAAATGACTCGCGCACCAGATATTGTAAAATGGTTCTTCTAATTCAGAAACCTTCGCAGGCGTGCGCACAACAACTCACCAACGTTTCATCGCAACCTGATGAATGGTAAAGGAACGCATATGGGGCAAAGAAACATTGATTTTTATATATTAAAATTCTAATTACTAACAACAAAACAGTTCATATTTTTTATTTTCTAAAAAAGAAAAAAAAAAAAAAATTATTTACTTAAATGATTACATCTGATTAATTTTAATTGCAATGGATTTATTACCAAACGGATTTATTAACAAACGGATTTATTACCATTGTTTAAGACAATGAGAGATTAAAAGAAATTTAACTTTTAAATTTCAGTGGTTTTCTACGGAATTGGTGTTGCTTTCTTGTAGACTAATAATTATTCGATAAAAACCCATTTGGAAAAGATTTCTAATTTAATAGTTGGATCATCTCTAGTCTCTAATACCAAGTTTCAAGCAAATCCATCCAGCGGTTCAACAGTTATGAGGAGAGGACGTACAGACACACAGACTGAGTGATTTGCACGTTCCACTTTGGAAAGTAGAGACTAACAACTAAGTTCTCCATCTCTGTTTACTTTTTCAGTTGCTGTTTCTTAACTGAGTGCTTCGATGATGGAAGTACTATTTTTATTATGAAGTAATCAAGAAGCTGAAAGAAGAATCAAGAAGTTTCAAGTGACATCTTACAAAGGAAGCCAACATAGAAATAATTCTTTTTATCGAATACAACAAGCGATTCCTGACCAACGTTATTTTTGACGATGGAAAAATTTCAGTGGCAATCAAGAAAGTGACTCAACTTGATTGTTGAAATACTGTCACGTGAGTAGAATTTGTACAGACTAACAAAATAGAATCTAACTGGTTCCTGGTTTATTTTTTGATAAACACCTGAATTTAAAAGGCATTTACAGAGATTGTGATTGGTTAATCAGTAGTCACATGTTTTGTAATGGTTGGATAAGAAACAACCAAATAGACAGATCAGAACTAGCTGAGCACTACTCCCAATCAGGACATTTAATAAACAACGAAGTGGAAATTTTATTTATAGGAAAAAAATTCAAAGTCCAGAAAAATTATGGAAAGTCTAATAATAAGAAACACTAAGAACAAAAATTTAAATATAAATGATGGGATGTATTTAGTCTAACGGTTAGTGCAAATTGCTAAAGAACTTACAAATGGGGATCCTGTTTCAAGAAATACATCTCGGACAGTAAAATTTGAAGAATTAACTCAATAATTTCAAAGAATCTACTCAAACAATTATTGTATTAATTCAAAACAATTGTGTTATAAAATCCAAAGTTATTATTGTGTCAAAAATCTTTAAATTTATTCTAACAATTAAGCGTAATGTTATATTATTATTATCTGCGAATGGGCCATAACGGACCACGCACTAGTCAACCTGACAACGTCAGGACGAGGCTAGACAATCGAGAAGCGTGATGAGAAGTCACCGCTTGGATTGATAACCCTGAGAGAGTAAGTCCCAGGGTGAAACGGACGAAACGCAGAAGAAAGAAACAGCTGTGCTACTACCGGGATTCGAACCCAGGTGCCGGCACACTGACCACACAAAAGCCGGCACGGCTTTTATATTTTATATATATTTCATTAACAGAGAAACTCCCAAAATTGTTATTTTAGAAGCTTAAAAAAGGAAGAGCAGAAATAGCCTTCCGAAAATTCGCAAATGCATTAAACACTTGCGTTGCCCCGCGGTTTCACCCGCGTTAAATTGTGATTATACACATCTGTTTCATACACATTATACCACATAACTAAGTGCATCTCATTTACTATAAATACCATCTGGAAATTATGTGGAAGCTTACAATCCGCCCCCGACCCAGCGCGCCGTCGCCGCACCCGACAGTTTGCCAGAGTGGTTGACGTTTATGTTTACTGCTCCGCTCCTATTGGTCGTAACGTGATGTTATAAAGCCTATAACCTTCCTCAATAAATGAGCTATCTAATGCAAAAAGAATTTTTCAAATCGGACTGGTAGTTCCTGAGATTAGCGTATTCAAACACTTCAGCTTTATAATAGTAAAGTGTAGATCTATATCTATCCCGAAAACCTCGTAGAAGTATCTTTGAACCATGTTTGCCCATCCACTCACCGCCCTCCCACTGTACACCCATAGTTCCAGGTTATTTGAATTTTTTAAAAAATCATCTGATCGTTACAAATCTATATCTAATCCGAAAACCCCGTCGCTATTATGCCCAACAATATGTAAGTTCCAATTGTTCCACAACAATATTTCAGGTCCAATTGTTGCACAGCAATAGTTGCCATTGTCGCCACCGAGCTCCAATTGTTGCCTAACAATATTTGTGTGGATTTCACTCCTTTTCATCCTCTGGGAGGGTGGGTGGGATGTATATAATATCAATAGCCTATAACCTTCCTCAAACTGGCTATCTAAAGCAAAAAAGAATTTTTCAAATCGGACTGGTAGTTTAGCGCGTTCAAACACACAAACTCTTCAGCTTATAATACTGTAGTAATATAGATTTTTAAATGTACTTTATGAAAAATGGTTGGATAGTTTGTATCAAAAGATAATGAAAAACAAAATGTAAAGGCTAACATTTGATTTAAAAGCTTAACGAATAAATTTCAACAGTTATGGAATAAAAGAAATTGACAATAAAATTAATAATTAATGCAAACTAATCACATTTTATATGCATAAGAAAACAATAAATAAATGATTTAGATACGTATTCTATGTAAATAATTCACTATTTATATCTCTATCAAAAAGTGTTTAATATTCAAATACGATAAGTCATAAACTTTTTCAATTGGAGAATACTATGCTATTTTGCAAATAAGATGCTATTTAGAAACTGCTATTTGTAAACTTTGCATACAACCTAACTTTTAGTCTTAATTCCATTCTATAATTGATACAGACAGATATAGAAATTTGTATTATCGAGTTGTAAATTTATAATCAATGAATTTCTTTCTTCTTCGACATTCCATTATTTTCTAGTTTGTAATTAACGCTATTGAATACAATAGAAAAAAAAATATTATTAGGAGAATAAATTATTTCATTTGGGGATATGGTTATAATAAAAGTTAACCCTTCTAAATATTTTTTGTTGTTGTTCGTAAACGAAAGAAGAAGCATTGTTTTACTTATTCCGTTTTAACCTTCTTTCTTAAGAAAATGAGGCTCATACAAAATCAGTCAGTCTGTGTGTGTGTTTTACTCTTCCTCTTCATTAACTTTTGAGGCAATGAATGGATCTTCTTGAAACCTGGTATGCATATGTAAGGAAATAAGATGATTAAAATTTTCCTAGGGTTTTTCCTACTTGTCCTTGTCGAGAAACACATGCATCAAGATGTTAAGAATTCTCATAGGAAAGCATTAAAAGCGGATCAATGGATTTGTATTGATGGAGTTTTAAGACGATAATGAATTCACTTCCTTATTCTCTTAATTATCCATTCCTTTACTATGATTCAAATGAATTCGATTTAGGTAACTTCACTAAAGAATCAATTTACAGTTTAGAAAAGTAGAACAACGCTATGTTTACATTCAGTAAATATAATTTAAAAAATTACTCAGCAGTTCAAAATAAATGGAAACTTTACCTTCATTTCATAGTGACAACTTGAAAAAAAAAAAAAAAAAGAAAGAAAAAGCAAAGGAGAATGGGCAAACTCTATGGGAAATTGCCCCACCCTGTATAGTGATAAGATATATACTTATAGAAAGATCTCCTTACGTAGAACATATGTTATTACTACGACTCGTCTCAATTATTAGTCCGTTCGGAGTTATGTACATATAGATATGACGTTTGAGTCATTGATTGTAATGAGGGTGGGTGCAGGGAAGCCAACCACCCACAGCCAAGCACCCCTTCACCTGTAGGTGGTTGGCTTCTCTGCCACCCACACTCACTAAAATGAATGACCAAACCTCATATCTAGATGTATATAACTCCGAACGGACTAATAATTGAGGCAAGTCGTAAGGATAAAAAATGTTCTATTGACGAAGATCTTTTCTTACGTATATATCTTATCGCTATAAAGGGCTGGGGCAGTTCTGTCCATTCTCCTTTTGAGTTAAAAAAAATATTAACGAAAGTAGATTTTAAATACCTTCAATATTTCTTTTCTCTTTTTTTTCAATATGTGAATCCTATTTGCTTGCTTATTCATTTCTTTTTATTTACTATGACACTAAATAATGCTTACTCTTTTATTTTCAGCTCAACAACACATCTGTCAATATTTTCCCATTATATACATTTGCCTATTTTAAATCGGTTGCAATCGATTGAAAAGCCAGTAAAATTCTTTTTTTTTTTTATTTACGTTAATCAAGAGCTGTTCTTCAAATTTATAGACAGTTACGGTAGAACCAGTTTTCAGTTAAATCCTCTCTCAGAGAATTCACTTTCGAAATGAACTTTCTCTAAGAACGAAATTCTTGTTTGCATCATAAAACATTGAAATGTTAAATTGATGTAAGAGCTAAACCGAAGCCTCTCCAGGTGTGTGAATCTTTGCAGTAAACGTGGGTTTTACCTGAGTAAGTCATCAAGCTGATGGATCACTTTCTCTTCGATCCCATCCAGCTCTCGACAAACAAATGGACGCCCGCCTTCCTTCCTTGCATACAAGCACACCAAACAGAGTTTCTGAGTAAATATTATTTTCATCATTGCTTCTGAGTTTTTCTTTTCTTTATGTACGTTTATGAAATATTTATCATTAAAGCGAAAGTAGAGGCTGTTAGGTTGTACTGGGTTTTAATCGAAGTTTCATTTTTCAAATGATATAAAAGAAGAAAAAAAACTATATTTAAACATAATTTTAAAGTTTACTTTTTTTTCTTTCATCAAAAGAAGCAAGTTGATATTTAGTTCCGTGTTTCGAATAATATTCAATATATTGAGTAATACTCTATAAATTTTCATTAAGATTTCTTTCAATCATTCCATATAAAATTAGTTGAAATATATTAGTAACAAATATTCAATTGCTAAAAATGCAATACAAATCGGTAATTAATTTGTAAGGAACATGTTGATGCAAAATTAAAAATTAATTAAAAAAAATAGCAGAATATAAAATCTGGCTATAATAAGAATGGAACAGCTGTTCCAGCTTCCCATCGATGATGGCTCAGGATGCACTTGTTTACTTAAGTTTACTTGATTTTTTTTTTGATTTTTTGAGAATATTAAGCATTTTTATTAGTATAATTAGTTTTAGATGTTTTAAAACTAATAGAGTAATGATAATGATTTCTTTAATTCTTATAGAAGACAGGAAGACATCAAAAAAAAAAAAATAATAATAATTATAAAAAAAAAAAAAAAATGCCGTTCCGTCGTGGCCGAGCGGTCTAGACGGCGGTCTGCCGGGTGGCCGTTGTGCGGAACTGGGTTCGAATCCCGGCGTGGGCATGACTGTTTCTTTCTTCTTCTGTGTTTCGTCCGTTTCTCCCCTAGGACTTACTATCTCAGGGTTATTCTGGACGAGACCCTGCTTGAATTTCCTAGCCTCACCCTTACGTTGTCAGGTAGGGCTAGCACGTGGTCCATAGTTGGCCAAAAGAGATGAAAGAAGAAGAAAATTAAAAATAAAAAAAAAAAAATCACAGGGAAGTAAATGAATTAGATCGCACATAAATTAAAGAAAAAAATGAACATTTACAAAAAACTTATTGACTTTTATGCCTATTTGATTCATTTGTGGTCGACGTATGTTACGTTATGTAGTGAGTGTGGATGGCAGGGAAGCCGAGTGCCTCGACATTTGGTCTATTGTGCTATCCCACGAAAATAAGGACAGGCGTAGAGAAAGAATGGTGGGAGAAGTGCAGGGAAATGGGAGAACCCCGAGAAAACCTGCCCAGCGCGGATCGTCCACCATCACGAAACCCACATGAGAACCGAACCTCAGTATTCAGAAATGAGAGACCAGTATCTTAGCGACAGCGCCAACCGCGTGGCCTTGTGGTCGACGTAAATCCAACATTATCTGAATTAGTTGCTTCAGTGTGCTTTTTCTTTTTCCTTAATTTTTGAAGGCCTCTCTTTCTTTTCGACGATTGAAATCTTCTTCCTATCAGTGTAAGGCAGCAGATGCGTGCCAAGGAATTTGGAATGGGAGGACTATGATGATCTTAGCAAATTAATGATAGTTCAACCAAATAAAAAAAAGTTCAAAATCATAGATTTCTTCTAATTTCTGATGGAATGAAGTACAACTCCAACCAATTCCTCGGTACCAATGTAGGTCAGAACTGCTTATTCAGAGGTGAAGGGAGGCGAAGAAGCTGTATCAGGATGTTATTTACGAACGCTCCCATTTATTAACAAATATACTAAAAAATAATTTAAAATAACTAAATTTTTAATGGTAAATCTTCTTTAAAAAATTTAAAATTTCTAGTTTTCTTTTTTAGTGAAAAAGGAAGGCTATAATGTTTATTTCTCTTTAATGGATAAATCATCACACCGTATTCTCGAATTAGAAGATTGAGGTTCAAGTGATGACTCGCTACCAGGACGAAATGAAGCCCAAGAGGCCTATCCAACGCTCGACCGCCTTATTTTGCCCGAGAATTGCTTGCGAAGAGAAATGGTCACTTTCCTTTTTGTAAATACATCGCTGATTAGAGTTACTGGATAGTAGAAATTTATGATATATTCCACGTAATGATCGATATCTAAGAAGAATTAATAATTCCTATTTTCAGCTCATTATAATTGGAGATGAAAGTGTTCCATATTTTTAAATAAAGTTTTCTTGTAATGACTGTTACTTCTTCAATAGTGTGAATCAGTGATGTCGTCCTCATTACTATAGCTTTCGATGATCATTTCCTTGTTTTCTTAGAAGCAACATTTAAAAATTTGGATCTGCAGCTGACAAACATCGAGGAAAAGGTTTTTTGTTTTTCTTTTATAAACTACGTAGTTTCTTTATAACGTATCATCTCTCCCACTAGTAGCAAACTTTATATTTTAAAATATAGGCCTATTATCTCCATATCTTTCCAATCTTAATATATAAAAATGAATGTTTCTTTGTTTGTTTGTCCCGTAGGCGTTCCTATACCATTCATCAGATTGCGATGAAACTTTGGTGAGTTGTTGTGCGCACGCCCGCGAAGGTTTCTGAATTAGTAGAATCATTTTACAATATCTGGTGTGCGAGTTGTTTCAACAAATGAGTGTATTTCCGGTTTCAACGTTTGCAGTTTCCGGTGCGACTCGCATTTGCAATGACCATCAACAAAGCACAGGGACAATCGCTACAAGTGTGTGGACTAAATTTGGAAAATCCATGCTTCACACATGGACAGCTATGTGTGGCCTGCTCACGCGTCGGAAAACCTTCTGATTTATTCGTGTATGCACCAGACGGAAAAACTAAAAATATTGTGTATCCAAAAGCACTTCAATAAAAAGAATTAAAACACAAACACTTCCTTTCTTTGATTGGCATTGCAACGCATGCCGGGTACAGCTAGTCGTTTAATAAAAATATGAATTTCTCGAATATTTTTCCCTGCAGAATGACATGAAATTCCATCGCAGTGTAATTTCTGGAGAACGGGAATATGAAACAGCAGGACAAGCTCAGATCCGAGTAAATAGAGAGATTTCCTACTTTAATGTATTTGCACCAAATCATTTCAGGGAGGTGCCTTCCATTTCCTTGCTATTAGCTTTTCTTTGGGAATCTAATCGCTTGCAACTGCCGTGTACTTCAGCACCTGAACTCAAGTGTGAACTTACTCTTATCTCGTCTCGACAACCTCCTCCTGTTTACAGAACAGCTTCGACGTCCAACACGGAACGACAGCTTCGCTCTGTTTATATTTACAGTCATTGGAAGTCTGATATTTTCACAGAGAAGCTGCTAAAAGACAAAGATTGGTAGATTTTCTATCAGTAATATTCTCAAAGATTGATAGGAGCGAAGATGTTTTTAATTTGTAAAAAGCATCTCATTAAAAGTTTCTAAGGAACTAGTGATTACTAAAGATAATTTATAGGTACTTACAGCTAAAAATGTTGCAGTTTTTTGTTTTTTAAATTGTTAAATCAATTCAGTCGAAAATCTTTGTTTTGATTCATTGTAATCTTAAACAATAAAAATAAAAAATACCTTCACAATTTCTATTAGCTGGAAATGATAAGGATTTTAATCAATTTCCTAAATCCAATTATTTATTTTACCAAATCAAAACACGTGCGAATTCAAAGTGGATTCTAAATGAAGCACTATTGGATGTCAGCATTTCATTGTTTGCTATCAATGAGTGTTAATGCTTCTCAGTGGCGAATATAAAATATATTTTTTTTGGGGGGGGGGCCCAAGATTAATGTAAGGTTAAGTTAAGTAATTTTAAGTAGACACCCCAAGGAAACCTATCTGTTCAACCCAACAAAAAAAAACATTGGGAGGATATACCTTCATTATTTCGGGGGGGGGGGGCCCTAGGCCCCCCCTTATATACGCCCCTGATGCTTCTAATGCTTTTCTGTGGGCATTCATTTTACTTTCCCAACCAGATTTCACCAAAGGGTTCACAGCGAAATTGAGCAAGAACAGATCATTGCTTAACTTAAAAAAAAACGCAATTTTTAAGATGAGCCATTTACTTATTCAAAAGTTATTAGTGGCCATAAAATAGATAACATGCAGACACATCATTTTAAGAGACTAATTTTCTTTAGGAAAACAGGATAAAAAGACACTATCTTAATTTTTGGCTCCGAAATAAACAAGCTTTTTTTTTTCTTTTTTAAATAGAGGTGACAATAAAAGAATATACATAATATAATGACACTCTGTTTCCTACTTAAATATAATCAATTGAATCTGGATACTGACTTTTAATTAGTAGCAATTTTACACCAATTCACCGACTTTTTAATTTCTTTAGTCGGTCTCAACCTTCAGCTCATCACTGTTTACAATGACAGTGTTTTCTTCCCGTTGGATCACACTAACAACAACTTTTAACAATCACTATTGTTAACGCGATATAACACAAACAAATCCACACGTCAAAGTCATTGTTCACAACCTAACAGTTGTCCACAGAAATCTGATACGGAATAGAGTAGCATTCCGGATTCCAGAGCAATATTGATCGTCTCTTGTTGTCTTTAAAAATCATTCTTACTTGATTTTTTTTTTCATGTTATCACGCCACTTTGTAGTCACGTGATTCAAGTTATATCTGTAACTAACTGGAATATAATTTGCATAACCAGCATCGAAATATCTAAGAGAACTATTGAAATTAATATGGTTTAAATCAATTGTGATTTTTTTTTTTTTTAAATCTATGAAAATACTTGCTGTTTATTAGCTAATACAGGAGAATTGTAGGACCAGAAATAGGAAATTCCGTTTAACAGAATATATGCAGTTAAGATTAGGTCACGTGATCAATATTTTCGTGCACAAAGGATATTTAAACTTTAACGCCTTTGCTATTAATAACCTGGTAATGATTTAATAGAAATAATAATCTTATTCTTTTGAGTTGATAAAATTATAAGCATTAAGGAAGTACTTTTATCAATGATCAAGGTTTTTATATACAGATTATTACAGATAAAAAAATTCAACGTTTGTTTGTTGGTCTGTTTTGCATTCGGGTCTAGTGTGAGTTATCACAACCAAACTTGATAGGGTCGAAGGATAGGTTTTAGCTAAATTTGGTTCCGATGCATAAGATAAACTTGCATATAATCAAATAATCTCGATATTTAGGATTTTAATGATATATTGTGATTAAATTATTGCCATCGTCTTATTTAACGAGTTAAATTTAAGTATATACAAATTTATAAATAAATTGAGCTGTAAATTTTATTTAGTTGAAATAAATGGATTATGATAAAATTGAAAAGCATCAGAAGTATCAAAATGCGCGGCTCCTCCATATTTAAGTGCCTTTCTTTGGGATCTCAAAGATAGCTTTGATCGGAGCTGTTTTCACTCTAGATAGAAAAGGAATGCGTAGGGTTATTTCTTCTGTTGTTGTTTATTGTTTCTCTATTGCAATATTTTATTATATAAACACACCCACTTATATTGATAGTTTATAAGTTTTAGAAATATCAAAATCAATTATTTTTTTATTTCATTATTTTTAAACAAAACAAGGAGCGTTATCCAAGCTACAGACCAATAATCTGACAACAAATACTTTCCAATAAGATTTTCACTATCTAAAGGAATTTAAAGGGATTTAAAGGTTCTGGCGATCACTAGCCTAAAGACGAAGAATTGGAGAGGAGAGGGTTTGTCTTAATCCTTGGAATAAGGATTAACTCATTATCCATTTGACAGAAGATTGGGTAGACTCTAGGACTTGTGTGGAGCAAAAACAACAAGGAAAAAAAATTTCCAATTACAATTGAGGATCGAACTCGGTTCCTCCAGCATTTAAGTGCTTTTCCTTTGGGCTGCGAGGATCTCAAAGATAGCTTTAATCGAAGCTGTTATTGACTGTAGATTCAGTAAAAGAGGAATGGAAGACAGATCGGTTTTAAGCTTTGTAGGCTAATGGTACAGGTAGAAAAGAATGGGGGAAAAAATTCTAGTTTGGAGATTCAACTAAAATGGTGATGATTAACTCCAATTTCACAACAAATGTATAAATAATTACGAAAGGGGGATTTCATTAAAAAATATTTTTTGTCTACTTGAAGCAATCAAAGAGCGTTGGTATTTTTAAATTTTATACTCTGACTCCTTTTACTGTTACTGTATTAACCAGCGATTTGATTAATATTTTTAAAGTTCTGCATTAGAATAAAAGAATAAGATACAATAATAATAATAATAATATATGACCAAGCGGCGATAACAACAAATACAGAGAAAAACATAGGATTTTGTCAAACGACAAACAGATCCTGGTGTGCACTGATTTTTGTAACACTAAGCACTACAATAATATATTTGAAAATGCATTCATTATTGATGACGCTACAGACCGTTTTTCAGCAAACTTTTTTTTTTTTGGCCTTTTGCAGAAACCTACGGATCCTTTTGAGCCCAAAGTTATGAATAGAAATGCTGTTCAAGATCTAAGTAGAATAGAACATCAGGCAAGTTTCTCGAAAACTGTGGAGGATTAATAAATAAATAAATAAATAAATAAATAAATAAATAAATAAATAAATAAAAATAAAACTTATTTTATAAAATTTTCCCAAAACTGAAATGCAATATCTGTTATAAATTTTTGTGTATTCCGAAACTTGAAAGCTGAAACAATTTAATTCACAGCTATTTTTTTTATTTTTATTTTTGTTTATTAAATGCTGATGGTAATTTTTTTCTTCAAATTTCTTCCTCAAATAAAAGCAGTTCAAAATATTAAGAACTAAGGAACCTGCCTTTGATTTCCTTACGGTAAATTCCTGTTTTTCGTTAGTTTTAAATAAATAGTAATTACAGACAATTAAAAAATATTATTAAAAGTTACAATTATCGATATGCAGTAATTTTCTCCCATTTCGAAATTTTTAAAAAGATGTGCAATTAAAAAATAGCAACTCTAAATTATAAAGTATAGATAATTTAACAATGGGATAATGATTTTAATATATACTGAACTGAAAATTTTATACTAAATATTGGTTAAAAACCGTAATATTATTTCTGATATTATTCGGCTATACATATAAATATTATTTTCACTGAATTCCTACAAAATTCCTATAGATAGTGGAAATTACATTGGAAAGTATTTATTTTCAGTCAGTTTTAATAGCTGATGTAATTGTCATTCGGTCCTAATCAAAATTGCTCGAATGAGTCACTTGAAGCCTTTATTATCTGCATTCGATTTGCAAGGGGACCATCTCTTGAATCCATTCTCTGCGGCTGTATAGTTATGGGTGCCTCTCTTATCACAGGTGATCGACCCACTGCCTGCCTCTACACCCGGGCGCGAGCTTGGATACGTCCAGACGTATTGATTTTCCGATACACGGGATACTTTTTTGAACCTGAGACGAATGGATAATTAGCGGAGAAGCTTAACCCCCACAACGACAAGAGAGGGGAAGAGTGCACGGGGTTCCAGAATATCCCTTCCTTTTTCGGCCAGAGTAATTCAGAACACTAAAGAGAAAACCCCCCTTTTGCGGTAACCTGTTCTGTCGCTCTTTAAGCCGGTGGAAACACGAGAGCCAGTCATTGCTGGAGATCACACGATAAAAATCAAATTATTGATTTCCCTATCCTTTATTAATTCCAGAATAGCTTCGAATATTCATGATTCATCCTTTGATATAATAATAATAAAAAATTATTCATCAAAGAGTTAATATTTTTTTTTTTCCGCAATGATATTCTGAAATTATTTTACACTCTCTCGAATTCAACTGAACTACACTGTTTATGTAAATGAAATGCAATTCCATACATTTCAAGCATCAGAGTAATTTTGGTTATTACGGACTGTTACAATTTTAAAAAACATTATCGGAAAAAAGGAATAAAATTATTTTTAACAAATTTTCGGCTTAATCCATACCTTACCCTTCATATACAATGTAACTAGGACGGAGTGAGTTAAAAGAGACAGACACCAAGACGGTTCAAGAAGGCAAATTTGGGCGTTCTATTATTATTATTATTATTATTATTATTATTATTATTATTTTGGTTGAATAGTTTATTTGTATTCAATTTCTGAGGGACAGTGTTTGCAATTACAGTCGGACCTCTATTTAACGAACCTCTATTTTGCGAATTCCTCTATTTTGCGAACTTTTCTTTGGAACCAAGAATATTTTGCTAATTTCTTCGTAAAATAACCTCCAAATAGCGAAGTGCATTTTCTATTGAACGAACTTTTTCGTGGTATCTATTTTTTTTTCTCCTTGAAATGTTTTTATTAATAATATTCCCTTAGAGAAAATGAAAGAAATGTGGATACAGCTGAGGGAAAAAGAAGAAATTAACGATGATGTGCTGATTGATGATTATCTTTCACTTGATTTTGAAGATGAGACCTCGGAAACACCAACTGAATCGGTATTTTGGACAGTGTGAAAAATAAAAACAATACAGCTACGAATTGCGATGAAGATGATGATGAAAATGGAAATGATCATGATTCAGAAATAAAAAAAAACCTTCGTATGATGAAACGCTAAAATCATCTGAAACAATCCGACGCGGATTACAATTTGAAGAAAATACTGAAGGTTTTTTTTTTGTACATTGGAAAGATGCGAGACATACTATGAGCAAAAACACTTTTTCAAAAAAAAAAAAAAAATTTCAGACAAAATTAACCGACTTTATTAGTAAAATTTAAGTACGCATGTGGTAATGTGTGCTTTATGCCATTAAAATTATTACTTTTTTTAATAATATTTATTGTTTATGTATTTTTAATCTGTTTTATGTAGTTTAAAGTAATTTTAAAAGGTGAATCTCTATTTAACGAATTTTCCATTTAACGAACTTTTTTTCGGGATTTAGCGACTTCGTTAAATAGAGGTCCGACTGTCCTTTCCCGGGGGCCAAGAAAAACGAAAACATGTAGGATACAATAAGCAGGCGCTTAGCTGAGATACCAGATCCAACTTTGCAGAGTATTTTCACGAATACGTGTTGGCTATATGACTATATCACAGAGGACAGCTAGCATTTACTCAAAAATGAGTCAAGAGTAGAAAAAAAAAAAGGCAAACACTCTTAGTCAGCTCTGGGATTAAACCCTGGCTCGAAGCATAGCAGTCGAACAGTAGAGCTGAGCAACTACCTAAATCACGCTGGACGGCCCAAAATAAATCTTAGAGATTATCCTGATGGTTAGTAGAACTGATACTGATTTTTCTTAAAAAGTAAAGCTTCAAACTCAATTTCAAGGTTGCAGAATTTGTCTTCTTTTCATCCTTGAAAACAACGAGGAAAGTTCCTTGGCTCTTTTATCGATTCAAAGAAGGGAATAGATAGTTTCAGTAAAATTCGGAAACCTTCGAAGCTTTCCACAAAAACGAATTGGAAAACTTGAACTAAAAAGATCGTTTGTTGGAATGGAATCTATAAGATTTTTCATTCTGTTTTCATGCTGTAAGAATCCTGAAGCGGCATCAGTTTTATCGAATGAATTCCCACTAAGAAGAAACAGAAGGAAAAAGTATTCTCTCTTCGTCTGGCGACCGAGGATCTGCTGATGCATTGACCGGAGACGTTGCTTTTTCTTGGCGACGCTTACATTCATTTCGTTCTTTTTGAATACCTTTTAATTAATCTAGCGCATTTCTAATTAACTCTACTGTAATAAGGATCTGTAATAACACTGTTACTTTACTTATTAATTGTTTTTCTGTAATTATTAAATATAATTAACAATTGTACTATTTTTACCTAATTTGTAAGTACTAGGCAAATTAGGACAGAGTATACCATTTAAATTTTTCAAATAACAACACTAATAATAATAATAATGGGAAGAAAGACTATCAATAAATTATTTTATAATGTTAAAGCATATCTAGGTATTTTCTAATGACATTTATGATAGTGAAAAGATATATATATATATATATATATATATATATACTTTCCTTGTGACAATGATTTCTCGAAGTTTCTATGCAAACAGTTCTTAACAAGCAGAGCAAGGATATGCATAGTTTGTACAGCATTTTCAAATTGAAGTATGTTGTATGTTCCGAACTGTAACAAACTTTTCATAAAACAATTGGAATTACTTTTCCTTTTCAAATATTATATCTAATTGTTTAAAATTAATATTTTATAGAAATGAAAAAAAAAAAAAAAATAGAAGAAATTCAAGAAAACTAATACTTTTCTTAACGCCATTGACTATGAAATAATATTCAAGAAAATTTCAATGAAATATAATTATATATATATTTTTAGTGCTTTTATATTCAACAGATATAAGTAGATGCTGTGATTTAACTCCTCTACAATAATTAACAATATTCTATATTATTTTAACAAACATAAATTTTTCTATATTTGCTAATATTTGATTGTTTACTGATACAAAATAAAACAATCAAAGAAAATAATTAATAATAATTAAATTTATTACCGAAATCTCAATGAAGTCGAGAATTTAGATTCTTGACGAATGCTAAATATTCTAATAAACCTAGCTTTCATCCATTCCGGAGATAAATTATTGACGAATTAATATTTGTATTACCAGCCTTTGATCTGTTATTTCTACTGTTAAATACTATAATTGATGTAAGCAGTTAATTAATGAAATGCCAATTAATAGTTTTGAAGCTTAAAGTAGGATTATTATAATTAACACTATATTAGAATTTATTAGGAATAGTCGTGCGGAAAAAAGTAACTAAAAGTGCAATAATTAAACTGGTTATAATAGTTAAGTGGATTTCGCAATGCCACAATGACCATTCAAGTGTCTGATTTAAAGTTATCTCTAAACTTTTTCCTCTTTTGATTTGGGTGATCCTTTTCAAAATAAAAATTAAAAAAGAAAAATATGCCTCCATTGGATTCCGTGTGAATTAGTTAATGGTGCATCATATTCTCCGATCACTTCTTTTATTAGTTTGTGATAATAACATTCTCTTTAGCTATTAATAATACAGTATTGGGCAAAACAAATAGACAGAAACCAGGAGTGGGAGCAATAAATATAATTAAATATCAATTACATAGTACAGGAATACCCTACACTTAGGTTATCCAAGGTGTGTACAATGTTTTCTAAATGTTCGCAGTTACGGCACACACACACAGTTAATACCGTTCCTGCAAAATTTTTCTACTTTGAAATGACACGGTCAGGAAAATTTTTATGAAGAAACTGCCTGCACGTCACAGACGTATGACAGGTAAGAACCTGTTCCAAGAGATGGGCGTGAATTGTTTATTGTTACCGTTCGTGGCCATACCGTGCACCCTTTACGCTGTATCAACACACTACCTGTGCGTGCGAATTTTTGAATGACGCCAAGAATCACACAGTCACTTGGGACGTGTTTCCGAAACGTTGACTAAAACGTTTCACTAAAGGCAAACCTTGGTCTAACTTTTCGTCTTAGACCTTATGAACGGTTGTAATATTCGACTAAAAATACCTTTTCTTCTGCGCTCAGTTTTATTATCTCGACTGATTCAAAACCAGTTACTGTACAGTCTATATTCAAATAAACCGTGAGGTTAGGACACTCCCAATTATCGCGTGGGAGTGGAACTGTTTATTTTGCCCAATACTATATTAACACGACCCGGGTTTTATGAATGAAAAACGTTGAAATACGTATGTACTTTTGACTTACAAATAACAAATATAGAAAATAATAAATATGGCCTAAACTTTTAAAAATATCAAATAAAAAAAAAAAGTTGGCTCTCACCATCCAACCAAAATAAAACATTATCCGCAAATACGACAAAATAGGCATTTATTTGTACTTTAAAAGCGTATAGTATTAATTAGAATAACTGGAAGCATAACTTATTTATATCCAAATATATCATTTAGGCGTGAGCAGGAAACAAAGATCTTAAGGGATCAAAGATCCTCTTCTCTGAAAACGCCAATTTAAGATCAAGAAAAGAATGTGATTAACTCATGAAAATTCGAGCTTTAATTATCAGTTTATTTAAGCTAACAATGAATAACTTATGACAATAAAATTTTAATTTCCCCCTTGTACTTTGAGAACTGATGGAGAGACATACAGACAGACAGACGTCGACAATACTTTTTTTTTCAAGGATGGGCAAATTAGTTTTAAAAGTAACTGAGCTACATTATTTCTTTTTAACCCCCCCCCCCCCAAAAAAAAAAAAAAAAAAAAATGAAAGACATTTTCCTAACTGTTGAAACCATTTTTATTATGTCTTGCTTCCTTAAGTTTTTTTTTTTTCTTTTTTTCATATTTTTATTTAAATACTGCATATATATATTTAATTGTTCAGACTCAATTGTTATGACATTTTATAAAAGATTTATGTTATATTTTCAGTTTTTAAAATATTTTTATTTTAAATACTTTATAATGTAATTGCAATATCAGATTTTAAAAATAATTTAACAAAAATTTACTAATAACTAGCTGTACCCGACATGCGGTGCAATGCCACTCTAAGAAAGAAAGTGTATATGTTTTAATTCTGTTTATTGAAGTGCTTTTGGATACACAATATTTGTTGTTTTTCCATCTGGTGCAAACACGAATAAATCAGAAGGTTTTCCGACGCATGAGCAGGCCACATACAGCTGTCTATGTGTGAAGCATGGATTTTGCAAATTTAGTCCACACACTTGTAGCGATTGTCCCTTTGTGCATGCGCGCCAGATATTGTAAAATGGTTCTACTAATTCAGAAACCTTCGCGGGCGTGCGCACAACAACTCACCAAAGTTTCATCGCAATCTGATGAATGGTATAGGAACTCATACGGGACAAACAAACAAAGAAACATTCAAATTTTTATATATTAAGATTAATGGATAGACCTTTTTATTTTTAAGAAATTTTATTTAGCTCTGTCTTGTCATTGTGTATTCTATAATATGTTTGTAAAGTTGATAGTTACAATGTTATGAAGGGGAAAAATAAAATGTAACATGTAAAAGTACGCTGCCCAAATAACGCCACCTTAACATTTAAATTATTGTAAGTCTGGAAATAAGGTGTATCGAAACACGAAAATTATGACCAAGAAAGTTTAATCTTCTGTTTGAAGCATACCATAATGAAACATATGATAATTTTTACTGGAGAACTCAAATAAAAAAACTTTGCAAACTGGCGTTATTAGGAACACCTGTTCCAATTAACGCCACCTACTTTCTAGTAACTTAACTTATTTAAAATTAAGAATTATTCCATCATTGTAAACATTATTTGTACAAAATTACAGTAAAAAGCAACTAAATTTGACTTTCTACAAAAAATAATAAAAAATCACTTGAAATTAACACAGTCTTTCTAATCTGTAGCTAAACCAAAAGAGGAAATGTAAAAATTAACTTGAATACCCCCTCCTTTTAAATGAAATGAGACAATAAGACAAAATACCACAAAAAACAATATTTTTCAGTTAACTCAAAAAGCTTTAGAGAAGTAAGCTTACAAAAAATAAAAAGTTTATTAGTGGCGTTAAAGTGGCGTGAAAGTGCTACTGAGCACATGGATCACATGATACACTTGTTTATCTACAATTTCCGAATTTTAAAAATAACTTTATCTTATCTGCATTGAAGAATCTTCAAGAATCAAGAAAATATATAGTTTTATATAGTTAATCTTTGCTGAACATTAAAAAATCTATATTTTATCTTACTTTGATATAGTAGCAGCCTTTCAGAACCAGTCCTCGACACGAAATAGTCGAAATGTAATTTCACTCGAAAATGTTGGCGGTCTGCTAATAACTCACTTCAACACTAGATGGCATGTCAATGCAAACTACTTTCGTGCGGTACCGCCATCTCTTATGTTTACGAAGAATTAGATAGGTGGCGTTAAAGGTATATATGGCGTTATATGGCTCAGGTACCTTAGTATTTAATGTAGGCCAGGGCATTTCGCAGCTGTTGTTTCTTCGAGTTTAATCTTCCTTGATATTTGATACTTGAAATAGACGTTTTTTCGCCGATGATTCAAGCAAGAAAACGGGAATAAGACCACACAGATCAATAAGAATTAAGGAGAGCAATATACAATCATCATCTCTGCCGCTTCAGTATATTTTTGGTTATCATGTATGTAACAAGAACGCCGTTTTGACGCCTTTTTTGCCAGAGATTTGCAAACGCCAATTTCTCGTACATAATTTGTGCATTTTTCAATTATAAAAGTAGTTAAAACAATACCAAAAATTCAATTTAATGTCGGAATACAATTCCGTAAAAGCAATAATAATAATAATTTCAACAAATTTTATTCAGCAAATAAAAAAAAAATAAAACGTAACTTTAAGACTAATAGAATTTGTATTTTAGTTATTTTTTTTAATAATTACTTAAAGAATTAAATCAAGATGACATTTACTTTGTGACGCATACTTAATTATTATAAAGAAATTAAAAAAACTAACAAAATCTACGTTTCGTCCCTTAATTCAGTGAAGCGTCAAACGACATGATTGCAGTTGGAAAACTACACAACCGTATCACAACCGAAATGTAAATCATTCATGAAAACAAAGTTCCAAAAACAAATTTTGATCGAATGTTTTTCCAAATTCTTATTAAGAATTACAGGAAAATAAAATGTAGAAATTAAAAGCTTTGGAATGTAATTTTTAGTCGAAATAAGCAAGCCTTTTGTAGTAATTCAAATCGTAAACAAACTTATAAATGGAAAGTGAGTGATATGATGCTCTGAGAATGTGACACTCTTACTGGATTTCTTATTGGAAGGCAGAGATGATCGTTTCCATAACTCAAATTGAGAGCCTAATGGATGGAGGATTGTCTGTAAATTTTTTGTTGTTATCGAAACTTGTTCAATATGCTAAAATTTCACGCTCGAATTAAGTTTTTATTGTATTAAGAAAAACCATTAAAAAAAAAGGCAAACAAAACAAAAAACTTTTATTATTTTTTTTCTCTTTAGAGGATGAACAGGATTACGTATGCTACGCTTAGAGGAGTCGACAAAGCTGTAGGAGCACGGAGCATCAGTTCCATCAAGTCTCCCATAATCTGTGGGATGTGGAATCCTTTGAAGACTTTTGAGACATTTAATAGTAGCGTGATTTGACGCAATCTAAAATTACTGCATGCTAGAAAAGTAAGAAAAATAATATAAATATCATCAACATCAAACTAGGTCATAGTTAAGTGAAACAATCAATACAAATTCTCACTGATTACAAAGCGGTAACGTACAAAAAAAGAAAAAAAACTTGAAATCGTAAAAAAAAAAAAAAAAATCAAACCTAATTCCGAAGAAAAAAATTTGCGTTTATGGAATCACAAATTATTTTTTTTTAATAAATAAAAAAAACTTTCCTCTTGAACAAGAAAAAAACAAATGTTCTTAGACACGTGTTTCATTCTTTGTTTAAAATAGCAAAGCACCTGGTTACCTTGCTGAAGCATATTTGTATTGATAGAAATAAGAGTATTCAATGTATAAGTGAAGACAATTACCCATTCACACTGGCTAAATGCTAATATTGGTCAAAAATAGCTCCGTGAATTATGGCATAAATTATAAGGCAAAAAAAGTATTGCTAGTATACTTAGTAGGCCTATATATTGATATTATTTGATATCGCAGTTCGGTATGTTAATATATCAGTTACAAACAATATCTGATTTTTCTCGTGTTGCTGGTCGTTGGGTGGATCACTCGACCTGATTTCAATCCCTGGGAGCCTTACCTCCAAAGTTCCCATGGGCCAAAGTAGGCCCCATGGAATATACCGACCTACCTATATGTTGCTATTTCAATAAGCTTTTCATTTTCCCATCCGGACTATCTTCACTCACCTTAGTTGGAGATATTGCCAAAAACCGTCATTTTCTTTATTTTCAACTTATTACTTTCAATAAGAATTTATCTTTTAATGTTTATCACTTCTTTTCCACTGAATGTAATTATATTATAAATATAAAATATATAGATTCTCGTTTCTTCACTTTTGCTAAAAGATATAAGTACTTTATAAAAAAAAAGAGGCAGCATATCACCCACTTTTTCCCTATTGCAATGCAGTAACAGTAATGATGGTTGTATCCAGCCGGAGATTTATCACAGAAAACGTTGAAAACATTGTTCTATCTCAGTAATAGATTTTGAGAAACAATCTCGTAGAGTATTATTAACAATATCATTAACAGTTCGATTTTGTTGTGATGTTATTGAAAAGGTAAACAACAATTAAGACAATTTATTGACTTTTGAATTTACGGATAACTTTCAAACAATCATTATTCTTACAAACAAAGAAATAAATCATTATGTCCATTATTGCCTGTCTTAATACTGATAACAACTTATTAACAAATATTATGTATTTGTATTTTCTAATTGTTGTTTACCTTTTTAATAACATCACTACACAAATCGAACTATTTTGGCTTGTGAAGGTAGACAGCCAGTTTCGTATTATCAAAAAAACTTTTGCAATGCATAGAAGACTGAAATTGCAATGGTGGAATAGATGCGCTCATGTTACATCCTTATTCGTTTTAATATCAATTAAACCTGTGGCAGAGCCAAAGAAAACTGGTCGATATATCTACAATCCATGCCAACATTGGAAAGTAGGTAAGTCATAATTAGTAGGCAATCATAATTAGTGTTGTTTAGTCTTCAGTCAGTTGTATAACTGACTATTATAGAGTTTTTAACATATGTATAGTGAAAGCAACATTCAGAAAATTCTAACGTAACTGTGTGGTGAAAGCAAAATTCAAAAAATTCAGAGAAATGCTTCAGTTACAGACTTGAACATTTACTATCTTGGAATGTTGTGTCACATAGTCTTTTCTTCTATTCATTCTTTATCTTCCACTGTTCGTGTGTCGTCACTTTCAACTCAGAAACTAAAAGGACAATAGATGAAAAATGTAGTTGATATTTAGTACTTGCCGAGAGAATATCAAAAGCCTTGAAAATATGTCTCTAGCTGCAGATGGTACTGTAGGTCATGTAAATGTGGTCCACAGAATAATAAGGGCCTGTCGTTTCTCGTTACCCTTGCGTATTATGTGGCTTCAGAAGCAGTAGAACATCTCCGTTTTTAATCTCTCTGCCCCTCCATAATCACAACCAAAGCACCTACTTAATTTGCAGAAATTAAGAAACAGGAGATGTTGGTAGCAAAATTCAAAATTTGAATAAGATTTTGTTTTAATTAGAAATGAGTCTCTTTGAAATCTTAAGACAAAACGAAATCCAGTTCAGAATCTAAATTAAGATCATGTATAGTTTTCGTTTTACATCGGCTAGATTTTCTGTAGATTTCACTTTCAAAACATTCCTAAAGTTGATTGGAACGCCTACCATATCTTCAGATTACCGCTAATCCTACTTACGAAATTGCCTCGTGTTATTAGCTTTTAGCCTTAGATCTAATCTTCCCTTCCCTTTATCTGGTTTTCTTCCAATTTAATCAATTCCAATTTTTACTATCGTCTACGAAATAATTTATGACTTTTGAGTCGACAAATACAATTTCCGTTTGTCGATGGGTTTTACCTTTAATCTTGGAAGGGGTGGGGTTGGGGGATTGAAACCGAACTAAAAACGACCCCATATTTCCTTATTGATGCTTCGGATGGAATCAAGGTGGAAGGATAATTCGATTGCTGAATTTAACGCTTTCCTTTTCAAAGCCATTAACTTATTGAACATGATCTTGGAACTCGCTTTACCTTGTATCTTGAAAATCTTGGTTGTTTTGTATGAGGCTGGAAACAATCGAAGATTATGTAGCTACATTGAAGTGTTCAAACATTGTTTTTTAACACTGTTTAAAACATTATGACACATTGATCAAACGTGTTTGTTTTAAAAAAAAAAACTCTACAAAGAGCAAATTATTTTTAAATTAGGATGCTTATAAGCCTTACTGAAACCCTGGGACAGCTGTGCAGAGCTTATTAGGCTCTCATCAGCCAAAGCCACTCAATGTGAAAGGACTGAAATGCTAAGAGTGGAAAGGCAGTTTACTCATACAAAACAAAATGACCGCTCATAAACTAAAGATAAGGAAAATAAATATAAGATCAAAATGGGGAAATAAATCCTCGGACACCTGAACATGTGACACGAAGCGCCTTTATCTACAAAACAACGGAAAAAGTTCAAATCAAATTCTCAACTTTTTAAATGGGTGCCCTTCACAAATTGAAGAAATACAAAATCAGTTTCCTTGATTAAACTGCTTTGTTCTCTTTTGCATTTGAATCTTTGCACGCTGGGTAGCCCTGACTGAGGAGAGTCAACAAGCGTGAAAAAATAACCCCAAGATCTCAACAAGGATCAAAGACATCCTAATTTACGAATGTTTATTTTCATTTAACCTTGTTTTTCCATTTTAGCCTATTTTCTTCGGAAAGCGTGGCTCATCAATCCACTCAGTCAGTGTATTTGTATCCTTAATAACTTTAGAACCACTTGATGAATCCTTTTGAAACTTTGCAACTGAGTCAAGAGATGATCTCACTTTTTATTTTTTAAATTTTTCCAAAGTGAGGCCTTGTCACGAAATTAGCGCGAGAAAATGACACAAAATTTCTAAACCAGACCTTCAGAAATGATGCAGTGGATTTTCTACGAATGCTTAAACAATAAAAATTAATCCTTACAGCTAATCTTTTAATTAGTGTTGATATGAGTAAAATTCATCGCCTTTAAACAATTGAAATAAATACCGCAGATTTATTGATTCAAAAACTGGAAAATCTGTATCATTTATATTGAGCAGATATTAGAATGTGAAAAAAAAATATAGAATAGGGAGAATTATCATCTTTAGAAGGAAAATTACAGACATATGTTAAATTTTAAACGTAAGCTAGTTAAATGAATTTTTGTAGAATTATCTATTTGGATAACAGTAACAAAAACTAATGAAATCTAATAACATTCTTAATACTTATTGGAATAACGAACAGTGAATTTCTTTCATAAGTTCTTACCTGAGTTTATTTGCTTTTTCAAACAAATTTTCTAATAATCTCTTTGCTGGAAGAATTTATCGAAAATAAAAATGTTTTACAATTTCGAAAGTCGCAAAAATTCAAATTTACCTTCATTGGTACAAAGAGGGGGGGAGTGCTACGGATTATAATCTCTTCCCCACTCCCCATTACATTTGAAAAATGTAGGATTTGAGAAATCTAGGACTTTTTCTTTTTTTTTGGAACGGCGATAACCATCCTAACCCCCTCACCCCCTATTATAAAATCCTAGATATTCATGAATTTAATTTTGTTTGAGCTCCGTAATTGTTAACATTCCCTCAGATTGTTCGTTAGCTCTCTAAAACTAATCGTTGAAATACAGTCCTGTTAACTTTTGTGTCTATTTCTTATTTGATTGACTCTGTCTCATTTGTGCTGAATTCATTCTGATCTCACATTATCTTGTATTATCCATCATTATCTTTTCTCTTATCCTTCTCTTTTTCTCTTCAACTGTTTTAAGAACACATACTCCTTTTGATTTAATCTCCCTAATTTCATTCGTCGTGAATAAATGTGTTCATTTACGACACATTCGCGGTTTCTGACAAAGATTTTAAATAAACGTTTCCTCCTTCGATTCCAATTTTCTAAAATCGAAGGCATCTCGCTCTGTTTCTCTCCAAGTCAGATAAGTTCGAAACAGCAAAATTCTTTTCGGAATTTCTTTCATTTGTAAAGAAGAGACAAGGAAAGGCGTTGGTTGTCAAAACATTCAGAGCTACAGCACTTGACGACGAAACTTTCAGATTAAGATTTCAGTATTATAATAGTTATTCGTTTTGTTTGTTGGGATACTCTAAAATTTCTATGCTGTCCTTCACAGTTAAATACTGCCTCCCCTTATTTTTATAACCCTTATTGGTTTTTTGCCTGTTTCTCTTCTATTCAACGCGTTGTTCTCATTTCAAAACCTTGTTTCTGACGCAGTGAAGACTCTGTCGCTATTAAAAAATCTCACATTGGAATATGTGGAAGATAAAAGAAAGAAAGAAATTAATTTTTATTATTGTTGTTTTGTTTTAGATCTACATATTCTATGGGATTTCGTTCAGGTCCTATCGGTCAATGCCAACAAATAATTCTCTGAAAATCTTATATTTTTTGTTCAGGTTTACTGTAATTCTTATTTGTTTTCAACTCCAATGTTCCGAAATTTTTGAAAACCATTCAATTTTCATATTTTAATTTAATTTATATACATAACGAGTGAAAGGAACAATTTTCTCTAAGGTAAGTTTACATTATCTCTTATTTAAAGTTTTCTTGTTGGTCTGTGTCTTGAAAATTCATAGAAAGCTCAAATTAAAACTAATTCACTAAATGCACAAACGAGATTGAGTGTATATTTTCAAATATCATGTAGCTCAGAGCTTCTCTATCGATGGAGAAAAGCCCTGTCGTGAGTTTGCCCTCGGTATTCTGAGGCTGCTTCCATACTAAATATTTAGCTTCACAGGCAGCAGCCAAATGCTGTCATCTACACTAAAATCTAAGCATAAATAATCCGGATCCTTAGAAATTGTATTTTATGCTATCATTGAAATAGAATTCAATAAAAAAACACACTTTCCTAACCTTAATTGTAACATTGAAAGTTTATTAAAGTATTAATTCACTTTTCAAATCTCAAAAGCTAATTCAGACATCTTTAAATATTTAAACTGGACTGTTACATTTTTTGGAAATCAGAGTTTTTTTTGTTTTTTTTTTAAAGGAATCAATTGTAACAATGAAAGCAATGGAAAAGTTCCGTGTGCCGTGGAATTTGGGGACCGGATTTGCTGTGCCGCTGGATTTCTATAAATAGAAAAGTGCGCAGTGAAGCGAAGAAGATTGGGAAGCACTGGTACAGAAAAATTAACGCATCTCGACAGAACAGATAATAAATAGTTTCAACATTTTATTTTTATTCCTTTATATTGTTTACTAGGTTTCTGATGAGCTTCCACATCTTTGTTAACTATTCCGTTTTATTTTTACTTCAAAACCGTTTTCTTCACAGACTTATTTTCAAGGGAGAACAGTTCATTTGATTATTGTTAGTTGATGGAAAGCTCTGCCAACAAGAAATGCTTCAACCTTTAACGGAAGATTTTAATCAAGCAGCAAAACTCCTTTAATACGATATTTCCAATAAAATATATGAATTCGAGAAATGTTGGTTTAATATTTGATTTCTTGAAGACGTGGTAAATCGTAGATTACACTGAAGACGTTTAATCGAATAAATTACAGAAGAACGAATAATTTGTACTGTTTCTGAAATTGCTGTATTTCTAATGGAATATTAAAAAAAAAAAAACGACTGTTAAATAGAGAGAACGTTACCTTTTCAAATAAAGCTTCGGAGTGTAAGAGTTTTGTGTTTGTGATCCAGAAATCTCTCGGCTTTGGAACAGGAGAGCGTTGTCATGTAGAACTAACTTTCTCTCGTATTCTTAACAAATCTCATCAGAAATGGAGAAAACCACTTCGCCTTCTTTTCTCGTGAGACAAGCAAATCTTAGCATTAAAGTTGAAGTGAGTCTCTCATCCCTAAAAGCCAGTCGTCAGTCACTTTCTCGCATTAAAAGTAGAGAAAGATGCCATTTAGATTTTTATCTTTCAAAGCAAAACAAAAACAGTATTGTTTTCAAAAGAACTGTTGAATACAGAAAAATCTTTGTTAAAAAATAGATTTGGAAAGCACTTAACGAAAGTATTTTTTACATTTGGTCGTCACAAATGTAAAACAATAATAATAATACTGTAATAATAATGAAGCTTAATAAAATTTCATGTAATCTTTTATAGTACTTTTTCAATTCTGCTTTCAATTAAATTTAGTAAAAGAAGTTGTCATAAACAAAGAAAAAGCTGTTTCTTATCGTACACGAAACCGTAGCAACCAAGTAGATGTTTCATTTTCGGTCACTGTTGTGAGACAGGAAGTAATTACAGACCGGAACTTGCATTTTCAGAAGAATTCCAATAAGGAATCACTGTCTGTCCGAGGTTGCATTTTGGACTGTAGAAATGGTGACATGTTTCATTTTTTGAGGCAGTAAGCAACCACAGATTAACACTCGCATTTTTTTTCCCACGTCTGCAAGTCATTAGGATTCCAATAAAAGATCACTTACGTCTGTCCAGCTTTTACTTTGGATTGAAGAAGTGATGACATGTTTTATTTTTGGCCACTTCGACTTTCTGTGAGACAGGGAGTGAGTGAAGAGCGGAATTCAATACTATCTCTACAAGTAATACTATTTCCAATAAGGCCTGTACTATTTGTCGTTTGGGCTGTAGAGGTGTCGACAGACGGACAGAACCTTCTTATAACCTCAACCCCAACCTCTTTTACACTTTGTGTACTGAAGGCAACCAACCATTTTATGAGTAAAAGTCAAACTTTTCTAATTTCATTTTTTAATGGCCTGGAAAGAATATCTCCAGCAGTAAGAAACTTGCGTTTTTGACTCCCTGGGCAACTATACTTTAAAAATAAGTTAAAAAAAATCTGGGTTTTCGAAAAATAGGAATCAAACAAAAAGAGAAGCTCAAAGAATACTTGCCCAGGGAATTACAAACGCTAGGGCAGGATCTACTCGGAGGCAGGGCCTTGATTGTAGCATGAGTGATTCCGCCATTTTGCCATTACCGCTATTCCTTGCTTTGACCATTTTTCTCCATTTTTTTCTTGTCCTTTGACCGTGTTGTAATTACCTTTTTGTCTAACTGTTCGTATAAGCCTATAGCGTCATTGATATTTTGATTTGGCTATAGAAGGTCTATACTTTCTTTGCCTACAAAATCTGTTCACTTGAGTCCATCTTATTTTTTCCATTGCCATAATTACTTCCAGGCATAACTAAGAAATCAGACCATTACTACATAAACAAATATTCTCTACTGGAACCACTACTGGTCGTTTTCTTTTATCTACTATCCTTCTTCCCAACTTGCGATTATGTCAGAATTAAATTCATTATAAAAATAAATTGAAAAAGAGACATACCTTAATCTTTATTTATTTATTTAAAGTCCAGTTTTTCGAAAGAGATTCATTTTTGGAATCAAAGGAGGCAAATCGTGACTTCTTTGAAATTATTTTTTTTCCTATCTTTAGGCTTAAAATGAAACAAAGGAGTTAAGGAAATAAAAAATAAATAAATAAATAAATTAGATACCTACAGCCACTTTAATTTTTATTAGTTTGCCATGTTGGGCTCTTTTTTTTTTGCTGATGGGCTGCTAATTCTTTTTGGATTTCCGAGTGTGACTTTCTTTCTCTTGAATTTACCTTCCCATCATTCTCTTTCTGAATGTCCATGGATTCGTACAAACACGTCTAAGTCCCGTGGAATCTACTGGTTAATAATCTGCAATCTGCAATGGGCTCTTCTTAATGCAGTTCTGAAAGGGACATTTAGATAAGTTATTATAATTTAAGCTGTATTATTGTTAACAAGAAGCTTCAGTGAAAGATTTACAGTAGTGGTATTTTAGTTGTAAAAGATTTCTTATTCTTTACATTATTTATTTCGTGACAAGTGAGAGAATGGCACCAGAGTTCATTTTCTTGAATCTGTGGAAAGAATTAAGGATTTTATAGATATTTCCTAGAATTTGGACGAAAGTAGAAGCAGGAACAATGTCTTCGATTTGTTGAAGCTATTAAACAATGTTTTTTTGATCGCTGGAATTGAAACTTTCTTGTAGAAAGAAATCACTTGGAAATTAAGATATCTTTATGATTGTTTACCTTTATATCAATTCTAAAAAGCACGCGAAGTCTCACTATTCCATTGAACTATTTTTATCTCCCGTTTGTCCATTTGTAGGGTATTACATTAAAATGGCCGAAAGGATTTACATCAAATTTAGTAGGTAACTTATTAATGGTTCAAACATAGGATCGTTGGTTCTGGTCTCCATTCTTTCCGACCCTTAAAACTAATCTCCGAAATTCCTTGCTTAAACAGTTAGATGGAGTTCTTTAAAATTTGATACAATGTTTCTTTATGATCAATCTTACTTTAGTCACCACCCACTTCTCAGTCCTCAGAATTGAACTCCCATCACTATAGACTCAGGTTGTACTCCGCCATGGAAAACTGAACGTATTATCAAATTTAAAGATAAGAAACAATGTTGCTTCAGTTACATGAGATTTGTCTTCTTTTTTTGGTTTTCTTTCCTTTTAAAATTAAACTTTAAAGTATTCTTTGGTCTAAAGATTCTCAGCTATTACGAAATATTTTTATTTTGCCAATGGTAATAAAAATAATAACTTTTATAAATAACTTTTATAATTATTAAGAA
>JAFIDM010012231.1:112936670-112976508 GCA_023159025.1 Thereuonema tuberculata
TTTTTTTATGCATTCAACTTTTGCTCCTTTAATTCAGAAAGATGCCACTGTTTTGAGTATAACATATTTAAATAAGATTGCATGCAGATATCTATGTATCATACATAATGAAAATTATTCAGTCCCTTCCATGGCATCATGGGCATTGCCACGGAGAGAAGGCCTGGATTCTGATGTGTCCAACTTGGGTTGGAGCTAACATATAAAATTATTTCAGTCCCATCCACACTCAAATCCAACCCTCCAAGCAGCATGTAAGAATGATACAAGATAGACATTGATATTAAAGATGAATAGATATTATAACAGTAAATTTAAAGGGAGGCTCGTACTGATGATGAGAAATCATATAACTCGCGCATGTATCAAAGTATCCACAGAGGTAATTTTAGGCATAAAATTACCCAAGACTTTTGTCAACATTCTTGAGTAAAGATATCCCATTTTTTTTTTTTTTTTTGGGGGGGGGGGTGATAGTGTAAGGTCGATGTCAAGGTTGAATTATTTTATTGAATGATGCCTCATGCGTTTATATAAATTTGTTTAAAGAGGCACAACCTGATGCCACATCTGCATCTGCCCAGTGGCTATCGTGAAATCAAAGGACTACATTAAATGCATAAAATAAGGTATTAAAGATCACAGCAATTATCTGATACGGTTTGGGTGAGCTCTTAAGAAAATACACTATTCCTTGTAAATTGAAGTTAGGGTAAAGGCATTAACTGATTGTTAACTTGTCCATTATTCAGCACATAAGAAAATCATGATGGAATCAATAGACAAACAATTTTGCTTTTGCACATCTAAGTCCACTGTTCTTGACTGAGACGACAGAACAAATCTTCATATACACATATCTGCCCTAATGGAAACATTACATTGTACAATGTTTTTTATATATACAGAGTGTACCTGAAATGTACTGCCAAACTTAAAGGTTGTATTCAATCATGCAAAACAACAAATGTCATATTAACATGGATCTGGAAATGCTTTATTTCCAAGATACGAACGATGCAACAATACAGAGGTGTTGGCTGTACAGTCGCTCAGTTTCACAGACAGTGCTCGAAATGTCATCCACCAACCACAATGCACACAATACAATGTTGTTCCATCAACTGCCGAACACGATCAAAGATACCAGGTGCACGTCGAATTGTATTGCACCCATCCACTATGCGATCATGCAGTGCATGGGCATTAGGAACCAGTGTGATATACACTAATGCTTTAAGATAACCTACTATGAAAAAGTCGAGAGGGTTTAAATCCGGGAATGAGCAGGCCATGCTGTTCGTCCCCCTCTTCTAATCCAACGGTCAGGATAACGTTGGTTCAGAAGTAGTCAAGCTGTACAGTTGAACTTGTTGCATTGTTCATATCTTGGAAATAAAGCATTTCTAGACCCATGCTTATATGACATTTATTCATTATTTTGCATGATTGAATACAACCTTTAAGTTTGGCTGTTGTATGTACAGGGCGATTCAAAATTGAGTTTAAGAAATAATAGCAACATGTTTATTAGCCCTATGTTTATTATACCCAAATCACACCAGCATATTTTTCATCATTCTTTTCAATCGTTGACCCTATCTTTGAGGTCTTCGATCGTGTGATTTGCCTCTCTGACCATTTTCATCATAGATTTCACTCATGAAAAAATTTAGAAACTGCTCTAAATCGATCGAAGTTTTCAACGATAGCAATTAGTGAAAGCTCCAATCAGAACAGACTAACTCCAGAACGAAGAAGTCAACCGACGCCATTTTTCCCACCGTTTCGAGTGAATCGAAGGCTTTTATAAATTAAGTATCACAGTGAGGAGATTATCTTTCGAAAATAAACAATATTTTTACTGAAATAAATTAATTTTATGCGTTAGAATCTGCAGATGACAACTTTTTAAAGAGAGATTTCCTTTTTCTTCAGTTCGTTACCGCTCGCTGATGCCTGTCATGATTTGCCGCTGTTTCACTTCGCTTTCGCTTAAATAGTAGAGATGCTTGAATACAAGATACAATTAGTTTCGAACAGATTGACAGCTTGCTAAAATCATTTCAAATTCTACCGAAATTGCGTTGCCGAAACACGATTTTAACCTCTAAAAAAAGATTAAACACCGTCTTTTCGTAACTGGGGAATCTTTCGCCATAATATCGAGCTCGACGCTGATTGGTTTTAACTCTCCGCCAATCATATGCACTATTTCATCATATAGTCTTCCATCGTGTGAACGGTCACAACGATAGGAACACTTCACTGACATTTCAACGAAGCAAATCAATGATGAAAAAATATGCTGGTGTGATTTGGCCATTAGCACAGTAGGTGCTCAAAGTTCCTTCACACAATCTTTGGTGCAAACACGCAGTAGTTTCATGACTGGGCACATGTCTACTGAGGAACTGTTCACAATACAATCGTACAGCAGCTCATCTGTTTCTGTTCACTCCAACAATGGAGTTGAGATGTAGGCACTGCTTTTGGTATTATTTTGCTTGAGATGTCAGTCCCTTCGTTTCTTCAGAAATCACTACAAACCAACAAATGAATTAACCTTACCTTGAAGCAGCTCATTACTAGCTGCTTGTGTTTGGTTTGTAGAGGATAGTTGCAAAACCCATCATCTTCAATCCGCAACTGAAAATCTTGTGAATGTTAAATCAAGGGAGAGTAAAATTGCTCCTCTTTGATGAAAGAGCCACAGACAGTTTACTAGAAAACAAAACATTCCCCCAATAGAATTTAGATGTTAGAGGAATTACCTGATGGTTCCTTACTATGAAATATCAATGACTGGCTACATTGTATGGAGTTAAATCCCCTTATTTATCTGAGAAATTCAAAGAATCTGAATACTTTTAAAAATGTAGATGCAGTTTATATGCAGAATATCTGTATGATTACTGGAGATACATAAAGAAAGATATATTATTTTAATAGATATTAACAAAATTTGGTTTTAAAAATGACAGTGACAGTAACATTTAGTGGAAATATCTTGTTTTATTAAAAACTTCCAGCAATCCCATGCTAAGCCAACAATGTTAAGACAGAGGTTCTCAACATATGTTTATCATAAAGTAGTACAACAGTATGATTTCTATAAGCAAATACAGACATGAATGTTCTCTGAAAACTGTTTTTGATAGATGAAAAAAATACTATGTCGAAGAATCCCTGTTGCTGAGTCAGCAGAGACCTAAGTTTTTGTGTTTTTTTTTATTATTATGGTCTTTATTTTCATTAAACTATAGAAATCTACTATTAGTCAGTTTTAATTCAATGGCATTTATGTTTCTCTTAGTAAATAACTTCAGATGAATACAATGAGAAAGTCAAAAGTCTTCAGAATATTTGCCAAAGAAAATACATATGTAAGGTTTCCAGCTGTTTTCAAAATTCTTTGGGACAAGAGATAATTCAGCAGTTCAAACTTATTTATAATATCTAATATGATATCTCTTATCACATGCATTAAAATGAAACCTTCAAAAGACTGAGGATAACCAATATAAACCATGAATGGTACATTGTCAAAAAATCCTGGAGAACTCCTATGGCTGCTGTTTATGCTCAAAAAAAATTGTCAATTGTCTGTAGATGCTCAGTGTAATTAGCGTCGTTTTACACAGACAAAGTTAACTTCCAATAGCAAATCATGCTTTGTTTTCACTGATAACACTATTCAACATGGTGGACTGGCAAATTGATGAAGAGATGTTTTGCTGCTTTAGTTTTGCAATTAATTCTCAATTCATCCGTACAGCAAAGTTGAAGAAGAAAAAAAGAAAGATCTCGGAAGAAGAAATGATGATGAATGAAGCCACGATGGAAACACAACAAGAGATATCTGCACTTTCACTATCGCAATTTTTCAAATGAATTTTTCTTGCCATTAGACAAGCTGATGTATAGTTCTATAAAATTAGACATACTTATTTAGAGCAAGTTTTTCGAGCAATTTGCCAGCGTGAGGCAAGATTTCGAACACATCTAAAGTAGTCATCAGGAGTAAACCTTAACTGTATACTCTCAAGATAAAGAAAAGGTCACCTGAAACCTTTGAGGTTTGAAGCCGATATCAAGACCAGCCATTTGCACCAAATGCAACTCCTCCCCAGCAAGTCCCCAATATTCCCTGGATTGCCTCAATTTATAGCAATTTAAGGCTCATTGGATTTATGCAAGATGTACAACTTCCAAGAGGTGGCTTAAATCTCAAACCAGGAAATAAGCCAGAAGAAGAAGAATTACTAGTGTTTTATCAATTCTTCAGTAAGGCTTTTGAACACTTGACAGCTGAGGTCACAGAAAAGCCCTCAGTAAATACAGTTTGTGTCTCTAAAAAATCATGTCATAAATCTTACATAAATTCATGCATTTATTTAAAGCCAAAGCCATAATCAAATGGTTACAATATGTCTGAACACTAAGGACTTGGTATAAAAATAGTTGAGGCATTTCTTTTTATTCTATTTTATCTTTAGTCGTATATGATGATTCTGTAAATATTAAATGATTTTTATGGCATTTTCCCTGTAGTTTTCATTTGAAAATTCTTCAGCTGTAGAACTACAATAAGACGAGATGAATAGCGACATAAACTCCTAAAATTTTCAAACAGATAATAATAATAATAATAATGATTCCAAAATTATTTTTAATCGTTTAATATATCACTGAGTAGGATATAAGCACTTATTTAATGTAATCCATTTACTCAGCATTAAGGAAATTTACAAATGTAAAAAAAAAAAAAAGAAAAGAAAAAGAAAATAATGCATTTTTTAAACACTGTTCCAATAGACTAATTGTATAGTAATTAATAAAAATAGACAAATCTTTATAACAAAGTATGAGCAATTGAAGGTTTTTATTAAAGTACAGTGAAGCTCGGTTATATCGCGATCTTTCGGATCCAAGATCTCGATCTGTCAGAGCTTTTTTTACTTTGCGATGTCAAATGTCGTATACTCGAACCCTATTATCGCTCACACGATTCCAAATCGATTTAAAATGGTCATTTTGCAAATGATGATTACCTACATCATTCAGAGCAATGTGAGAGAATTTTATACAGTATTTATAAATAATTATAAATCATTAACCTTTTCAACACTTTGATGGGTTATATTATATTATATTTTTTTTTTGAGATCGATTATAATTAGGGCAGGACTCTGTATTTTGTGGCAAGGTCTCATCTTCTCAGCAAGGGGCATGAGAACGGCAACATGGCGGTCTATGTCAAAGGAATGTGTGTGAACGCAAGTTTAAAATTGTAATCAGTCGGCAACCGCTTCCTCTAAATTGAAAAATATAAAGGGATTAGCGGCATTACCCAGTAAGTATTAATTGTAAGTAGCAAATCGCGAGCAGTTCTCTAAAATCAATCGATTTAGTACTTTTTGGGCGAAAAAATGGTAAATTTTGCAATTTTACAATTATACAACTTTTCCAAAATAGAAGGGGTCCAAGACCAAATCGTATTATATCCGAATTCGTGATATAAACAACCGTGTTATAGCCGAGCTTCACTGTACCAAGACTTAAATACTTAAATGTATTAAAGAATGATTGACAGGAACTTGAACATTCTTTATTTGAGGTTAAAAAGTGTTATAAAACACAGCAAATAAACAGATTGTTCTCAACTAATACTGGCCATCAATCGTAATACTGGGTTCAAATCCAATGTTTTCTAAATAAAACTTGAAAGAAAGGACATAATAATAATAATAATAAATAAACTATCAACATGAAATTTGTGAATAAATTCATATTCAAAATGTGGTGAAAGAAAGTAACACATTCATTTCAGCATGACTTAGGTCAAAGTGCACCTTCTCAACTTAATCATTATATTAATTAAGCTTTCATGTATACTATATACATATTTCTGAGATGAGATGTTTTAAAAATTAGTCTATTTCAAAATCTTGTTAGGATTGGATTATAAGCGATTACTCAATAATGAGTATTACAGTAATAGTTAAAAATACTGAAAAGGAGTATTTCTGAAATTAAAGCTTCCTTGTCATTTAGAATTCATTCCAAGTTCACTGAAATCTAAAACGAAGTACAAGTCATTTAAAGCAATATAATAGCAAGGTATTTGGATTTTACACGCAATATTTGTAGATTAAGAATTATAAGTAAACTTTTATTGCATTGTCTTATCCGCTTCTACTTAACTCCAAAAAGTTTACTGAATTTATATTCAATTCAAAATAATAGTGTAAGTAATGATTATATTGTTAAAATAAATAAATTTTAAGTTTATTCTTTAAATTAATATATATATATCTTTAAAATTTACAAATCTTTTACAGAAAAAGCAGTGCAAACATTTCCATGAGATTTTGAAATGGATTTCATCATAAAATACTTGAAGCAGCTCATAGCATAAGTAGATATTATTTACTTTTTGCAGAAAAAAATTTTTTTTGTGGTTCTAGAGATTTAAATGTTTTGTAATTAATGAACTAAAGAATCTGACTCTAATTTTTAAAATCTCAATTGGATTGGAAGAAGTAGGAAGTCCTAGTGTAAACATTAAAATATCAGTGATGGATTACCCTATTTCAAACATAGGTTGACAATGCCTTATCCAAATCTTTATGATCAGATATATTCTGGATGGCTGTACTGTACATAAACAGTACTATTATGGTAACACCCTTAAAAGGATCTGAAACAGCATCAAGTAAGTCTACACATTTAAATTGTGTAGGATATATAGAGACTGAAAGAAATGTTGGAGTTGGGCAGAAGCTTTAACGTGCATGGGTTTTAATAATAAGTAATAATATAAAAAAAAAAAGACAATCAATGCACATAAGGACCCCGAGATATTTTCAAAGGGAATCTGGAACAGCTGTTTCATCCTTATTAGGAATCATCAGCCAGAAGTTAGTTTGTACAGCAAAGACATGCGAATAATAGGAGCACAGAGAGACAACTGATGTCTTAAAACCTGCATGCCATGGGTCACACTGGAGTAGGATTTGGCACAAAACCATCTTTGTAGTGCAGATAACTTCTGCTCTACATTCTATAGAAAAAATTCAGTATTCCAGATAGAAGATTGTCGACCCAAAGTTGTTGGCAGTATTTCAGCTCAGTAAATCTCAAACCTTTTCAGGAGGAATTCAGAAAGATATTAATAATATTCCAAGAAGTTTATGCCTGAACAGTTAGATATATAGTCATTGGCCAACATTTCAAAAATATTAAAAATTAACAATATGTTTCCAGTCTTCTGAACTATAAGAAAGTTTACTAAGTTGAAATATGAAAACAATGATATCGAGTTATTCACACCCACCTCCTCATTAAGAGGGCAAGTCTCACAGAAAATAAAGAACACCTGAATTAACCCCTATACTAATTGAAGTCAGGTTTGACTCAAAAGTCTAATAATAAGTAAAAAATTAAATTTTATTAAAAACTATATTAAATTTTTATTAAAAAGATAGTTTAAAATGACAAATAATCTGGAATTTTATCAATATGCATTTTTCTCTTTAATATTTTGCATCTTGTCTTTACCTTTAATAACAAATGTACAGCAAATTTCTCAGCTTTTCTTGTTTATTTGAATAAAATTAACAAGTTCTTTTTTAAAAAAATTAAAGTTTTTATTGTGCATGATTTTTATTTTTTTGAAGTACATTTCATTGCTTTAGTTTGTTTTTTATACGGATAAATAATTTCATTAATGACTTTAAAGATATACAAACAAATTAATTTTGAAAGTTTCAGATCTTACATTTGTGGCTCTTTAATAATGCTTTTTTCATCTTGATTTCCTGCAACAAAATATAAAAAATTAATTTGCAAAACAAAGGCATAATTAATAAATAAATCTCTCATATATACAAAAAAAAAAAAAAAGTTTTAAAAATTCTATATTTCAGCAATGATAAAAAAATAAAAAAAAGTATTATTAAAAGATCTAATAGATTAAAATTAAAGTTCATACCTATTTGGCAAAACTCAGTTCCCTGTCCTTGGACTTCAGTATCTACAAAATAATCATAAAACATATTTCTTACTTTTTTCTGTATGAAATCAATTCTTTCAAATCCAAATTCTATCGTATTATTTTTACCATTCCAATTCAGTCATATTTTACAAACAAAATTTGAAACAATTTAGCAGAAAAATATACATGCAAATTTTAAAGACAAAGAAAAAGAATATGAATATACATATGTACCATGTGAGCCTTGTGCTGTATAGATATGATAATTTTCGATATTTCAGCATAATAATGAATCTCAGCAAAAAAATGAAATTGAATAAGCAAATGGTAAAGTTCTGAAGCTTTTAAAAACAATTTTAATATTGTATTTAAATTCGTTTCACTTGGCACTGATTAAGTAACAGCATTTAAGAGAACTTAAGATTAATCAAGTGTCAAAAGCATTATTGTATGGAAATGCCCTCACCCCAATCATTAGAAATACATATTTGCAGTGAATTCTACAATGTCACTGATGAATGACAAACGAACGGTTGAGTTTCCTGATTTACAATCACTCTGTTACTGTCACAGAAGCACATTTAAAAAAAAAAAAAACCATCTGCTAATGAAAAATATATTTACTTATTAGGCATCATTTCTTTGATGAATCTTGCTAAAGCATTTTTCTTATTAATATTCTCTTATTAAGCAAAAACTAAAAAAAGAAAGACAATTTTGTTCTCAATCAGTCCTGAAAAATAAAAGAAACCAACGCCAAAAGTACAAAAGTGAAAACTATGCAATCATTTCTCGTTTTTTTTTTTTTTTTCTTTTTTTTTTCTTCAGGACAACCTGAAAACAACTCTCACTTTATGTACATTACACTGACAGTGTTTATATTCCTTTTTTTTTTTATACTGGAACTAAACAAGATTACACAATTTTCTTTCTACAAATGTATTTTTATTCAATAAAGTTTAATCACGATTGGCACAAATAGTAATCAGTGTAATTTACTTGATAATTACAATCAGAAAATAATTTACGACAGACTCAACAGAATTAGGTCTCAATTGTTAACACTAAGTCTAGTTGCCTTTTTCAAAGTAAAATAAACTATCCTAGTAGAAGAAAGCCTCAGATCTCTGCCAAATTCTTTTTGGGTTCATCCAGATAAAAATCCTTCACGATGCTTAAACCCAAACTTCACAACAACCAAACAAAATTTGTGATTTTTTTTTTATTTGTGTGTGTGGTGTTGTGTACTGTTTCATATCTCCAAGCTTCATCTGATGTTTTCAAAATATCAATTTTTAAGGCTGTTTCTTAATAGTAATAATGAAATTCAATAACATATTAGCTTAAGATGAAAAGTTTATATAATTTTAAATTCTTATTCTTTACAATTATTGTTTTTTTGTGTGTGTGTGTGGTTTGGGAAGGCTTTTGAATTCAAAAAGCATTTTAATTGTTGAAAAAAGTCTATGGTGTTTTGCATTTTCCTTGCTACTAAAGAATACTATATGGCTTCTCTACTATGATTAAAGTTATGAGCTTTTTAATAATTTATTGAAAAGAAAATGTCAAAGAGAATAAACATTATTGTAAAATATGTGAAGCAAACAAACAAGTTAACTAGTTTTAGTGTATCAATAAATTTGTAAATTATAGATTTAAGTTTGCGAATTAATGGCAAAAACATTTTTTTAAATTATTATTTAAATATTTCTACTTGCTTAAAACACAGCTCTCTTAATTTCTTGAGGTATTGTACATGTTATTATTATGCAAAGTATTAAGTTTAAAGAAAAGCTACAAGTTTAGGCGTCTGAAACATCATTATGAACTTTAAAAATAAATTTTTAAAGAAAGAAATGTTGTATGTTTTAAATCGTTAATTTAAGCTTTTAAGTTTATTTTTATTACAAATCCTAGAACTTCTAAAAACCTGAGCTTCTGTTTTCATTAATTTATAACATTAATAATCCATTTATAACATTAATGAAGATTTTAATCACTTACCGATTTTTAAAACCTCCTCCAGCTTTTTTCTGGCAACTTGAACTCTTTCCTCTTGTCTCTTGATATCATCATCTGTCACCATTATTGCCTAAAAACAAATAAACTTCAAATTCCTTGGCTTTTACAGAGAATGACTTTTTTTAAGAAAAATTTAATATAATCAAATATCCAAAATCAACTCTTGGCTTTCAGTGTTATTTTTTATCCTACCTACATCACATCAGTTACTTTTTAATAAATTCAAAACAATTTTTTTTTTTCGTAATTGCTTTTCAAAAATAAAGTAACTCGGAAAATAACATGTTAAAAATATCACCCAATAAATTTCTTTGAAATGTTTTTCTAAGACTTGATTTTTCAAAAACAAAGCTCTGCGCAATTCAAAATGAAAAATCCTTAAAACACTGTTTTGAAGTCTTAATTTCATCTTATTACTGATTTAAAAAAACTCGATTAATATTATCATTAATATGAACTTTAATTAACTTTCTTCTTACCTGAACCAAAGGCTGTTCAGGATTAATAAATACTCCCGGATTTTTTTCTAATGCCGATTTATTTCCTGTCTGTCCTGTAACTGGTTGAGCACTGACGTGGAGTGCTGTAGCTATGCTTTGTAACAATGTATCTTCAGTAACGTATGGTCCGACAGCTAAAATAATTCAGATAATAAAGATTTAATTTACAGGCAATTCTTTTTTATCCCAAGATAATAAAGCTGTACTTGTTTTTATGCACTGTAGTTAATTCATTTACTTTGTGATCAAAATCCTTAAAAACCTACCTTTAATATTCTTTGGTAATTCCAACATGTGAAGCTCTTCTTCGTTAATATCACAGGCTCTCAGTCCTTGTAGTCTCTTCTCCCAGAAAAGCTTAAAAAGAAAATTTCAATATTTATTAATCAGTTGTTTTTAATAGTTTCACTAATTATATGTTTGTGAATGAATTATCCTGAAGAATTCATGATTAGCACCACACACACACATTCTTATTATTATTTTGCAGACGTTAATATGATTCAAAAGAAAAGAAATGAAAAATGAAAGAAAAATTAAAGCTTAGGAAATGAAATAAATATCAGAAAAGCACAAAAAAGATGGCTGCCAGTTGCTTCGCTCCAGAAGCCGGAAAACATTTTACTTATTCAAAAGCACAAATTACACCAAGTAAACTAAAACTAAATTAAAGTTTAAATTCTAAAGAATACATGCAATACAATATTGAAATTCATTTGTAAGAGTCAGAAATTTGCAGTTGAGTTGACAATACTGCAATACTCCTGTTGCCTGGCAACGTGAATTTCAATTGTTGTTGACATACCTCACACAACCTTTAATAATATAGATTTAATGTGGATTTCATAGATACTTTTACAACATATATAAGTTGATAGCAATTTAAATGAAGATCATAGGTAAGATGCTGATTTAAATACTATGCTAACTAAGAAATTTTGGGCAAATACATTGTTTTGAACTTGGGTGGGGTTATCTAGCATACAAAGTGATACAAAAAGTCAAAGTCAATATCTAAAGATTTCCCCACACACACACCCATTCTGATGTTTGAACTTGTCACTTTAAAATAAACCTGTTTTCAACAAATTACAGTATATAAGATTCCAAAAGTTTACAAAAAATGCTTTTCTATTTCCATTACCTTAAAATTTTTTTTTTTTTTTTTTAATTATGAATATTTGTAAATAACAATAGAACTACAATAGTAAGTCAGAGAAATTAAGGATTTTTAGGGTCCACTTAGGGTCTACTCAAGCTGGATCTGAAAGCAAGGTCAACTCTTAAGGGCCCATGGTATTATACTTTTTTGAATGCAATTCATGTTTGAATAACATCTTATTTGCATTAGATTTCAAATAATCAATTCCAATGATTTTTACTTCAATACCAACACTTCTGAATTTGATTTTCCTTAAAACTTGTTTTGTTGTAAGGCTATATGTAATTTTACTGAAGTTTAGAATAAAAGTAATAAAAAAATGTTACAATAAACGTCAATCATTCCCTTTCTATTGCTTTTTCATAAAAGTGAATCCAAGCAATTGGGGAAATGTTCTCCATAATTTATAATATAAAAAAACCTTATATATAAAATATTTAATATTGATTTAAGATACTAATGTTGGAATGAATGATTATTTCTTGTTAATAGAAATTAAGATAAAATGTATTCAGTAAACATGAGCTTTTGTTTCTGTTAACGATTTCTCCTTAATTAATAGTTCGATTTTGTTTCCAAGAGCCTTCAACGCTTTTGCGCTTGCGTCAGGTCTCCTTGGATTTCATGAGGGATGAGGAGAAATAAAGAGAGGATATTTACTTTTTATCAGTGTTAGTTTACTAGTAGCTGCGTTCTATTTGCGCTTTTCGGGAAAGAATTATGGAAAGAATAAATACTATTGCAAAAATAACAGGTACTAAAAGAAAAACAGGTCTTAAGAAAGTGCCCATCTCAGCTTATCACCCCTTTGCAGGGTAGAATCGTCTGTGTTATCATGGTTCTCGCTTTTCGAAACGGACAGTACAAGCTGGATCTGTAAACAACTGTATACTGAAAATCAAGTCAAGTTTACATCGTTGTTAGTTCTTTAACAGTATTGTGCATGAAAACATTGCTTTTGTTAACCAATAATCATTTTATATACCTGCATTTGTTATTAAGTTGATATACTAAATCCTATATATGGGTATTGTTATAGAACTAACTTTGCTGTAACTATTTCCAACTGCGAGAGATTATTCAATGTACAAGCTATTTACCATTCCAAGGGTTGAAACTGTGAAATTCCTGTAACATACATAGAAACAATGTAGTTTTCAGAAACTAAAGGATTTACTGAAGTAAATTTGAGACATGTTAAAGTGACCAAGATTCCAACAAATAAAATAGCCTACATTGTGAAAAAAAAATTGGAAAAAAATATCGGCGATAAAAAAACCAGTCATTCAAATTTGCAGATTAAATTTTCAGATACTGAAGGAACAGAAATCCTTGTTAATCTTCTTCGTCATCCATAAATATATGAATCATGAAAGTCTCAATGAATGGACTGCAATAGATATTGGAAACTGACGTTTGAAAATTTAAATTGAATTCACCTTACATTAAAACTTTTTAACAACAACAATTCTGAATAGGCATCCATTCAGAAGTTGTTAATATCAGATTTGTTAAAAAGGGTTCAAACACAATCTTATAGTTGACCTTGTTGTGAAAAATTAAATAAACTTCAAAAATGAAAGATGCAAATTGATATCTAAAGAGACAGGCCTGATGTAAGAAAGTTTGAATTAGATGCAAAACTTTCTTTATTTTTTGAAATAATGGCTGTAGGAAAATGTGTTCAAGGAAACTTCAGAAAATAGAGTTACTTTTAATTAAGGATTGGATAATATGTCTGTCTGGAAGATGAAAATACAGTAGAACCCATCTAATCTGTCACCTTTGGGACTGGGGGTATGGTCGGAATGCAAAAAAGGTCAGATTATCAGAAATACAGAAAAATACGGATTTACTGCGTTGTCAAGCAGTTCAAGTTTAGGCTTTTTCAATGTTTTGCGATTCTTAAGAGCGTTTTCACCATCTACCGTCACTGTATATGCAAGTAAACAACACAATGGCGCGACTGGTGGTGAGTCACCGACGAGTCGGGGACAAGTTCGGCCAGCTTGAGCACGGTCGGATCAACCGGAGTGGCGGACCAGCCGAGGGCAGACTAGAGGGGTTCTACTGTAGCTTCTAAAATAAGGTGACTTTGTCAAATAATTATAAGTGGATTTAATGTCTAATGATTAGATATCAAGTGACATCCATGAAAAAGATAATATCCAACAGCAGGAAAGATTCATTGTCAGTCTCCTAGTAAAAAAAAAAAGAAAAGAAAAAAAAAAAAAAAGTTCATAGAAATGCACAGAGAGATAGACATCCACTGAAGTTTAGAAAGAAAAACACTTACAAAGTTATAGAAAGTGTTTTGCCAAGTAGTTAAGACTGTTTATTAGCATGTTCTAGTGCTGAACTTTGTAAAACGTTATGAAGAAATTAAGAGAGGAGATTTATATCAGATACAAAAAAAAAAAAAAAATACTTCATCCTATCCTTGATGAAGGGTAAACAAATGTCACTAAAATTAAAATACCTAAACATGACTGCAAAGATGAATAGATAGAAGAACCATCTAATCTATTCAAAAGCTGAAATCTTATGATATAAATAAGTAAAAAAAAAATCTCAGAAGAAAATGCTTTCCTAATAAAAACATTAATGCGTGGAACATAATTATGAAAGCAAAAACAAAAACACTACTGTTTTAAAAAATATATTAACAATCTAAAATTATTGACCCTTTCTCAAGTGTTGAGAAAGAGTCACCGGCTGGCCCAAAAACATTTATAAATTTTAGATTGTTAATATATTTTTTAAAACAGTAGTCTTTGTGTGGTGGACTTAATTTTATTCTCAAAAAGATTTCCTCCATTGAGAAACTTCATTTACTAACGAGTAAATAAATGAAAGAAAGAAACCAACTAAATAAATGATTGAGCTCTTAAATAGCTCAACCTACTGTTTCATTTTTGACATATCAAGACATTTGATCCACAGACTAAAGAATCACACCATCATGATTCTGAACATTCTTTCAAATCTTTCACAGAAACCAAGTCACCTGTATTCTTACAGATCTACTGAAGTAGGTAAAGCAAGGGATTTTATACCTTGCAGTCCTATGCACGAAGTCTCTACACATTTTTAATTCCAATTATCACTGAAATAAAATTAATTTCTCATCATCAAATAGCATAAGGCTGATCAAGTCTTCAATAGAGATTTTATCGAAAAGTCTAATGTGATTACAAATTCTATAGTCCAAGAGCTTTTACATCTCTCAGTGCACTCAACATTAAAACTGACTTTTGTTTATATTTGCATCAATAAACAGTACGAAATTGTCTTCAAAGTTCTTAACTTTTCAAGCTTTATTTTGATTTCAGTACGAAATCTTTGGAAATAAATATAATGTAAATCAGATTTAAATTCCAGAAAGCTCCTTTATCAAGGTATTACAATATAAAACAACATTCTCTACTGTACGCTTTTCTACTCAACTTTGAGTGAAACTCATAATTTGAAGCCATCATTTCAGCCAATAGGTCACAATTTAATTCCAACAATACTCACTTTGCTCAAGTCATTGTAGCCAAACAATCACTTGTTTATGTTACAACAACGTTGCTTGTTTTTGTTTATGCTTTTCATGAAAGGTAGAGTTCAACAAAAAATACCTCGTCAAACATCGTAATACTTCAAATGAAATAAAGATCCATCATATAATTCTTGGTAAACTCTTTAGTATTTAATGAACTAAATTTTCTGATATGATAACTGTTTTAATGAAATTAATCTATAAATCCCAACAGGTCAAAAAAGTTTGCTCTGAAAAAATTAACGATATGATAAGATGGCTTATGACCTGTACTCCTGTGTAGTGGATTTAAATTATGATGATTGAAAACACAACCTCCAGAAGAAGCAATGGCAGAAGCTGAAATTTGGCAAGGAAGATCAATTGTATAGGGAAGTGAAGCATATGATCATCATCGGAGTGACCTATCCCACCCAGTTTGCAGCAAAATTCATAAGGCTCATACACCTCAACGAATTACACCTGCGGGATGAACAAATATGAAATATTTCTCAAGAGGATATTCAAAATCTCTATGATCACGCCAGAGCGCATGATCGCATTTCAGCACAATTGGTTATACCCAATACTAGTGAGGTTTCAGTATCACACAATGGACCCTCTGCTCTGCATATACCAAGGAATATTACATTATGTTTGTGATTATACACTTCACTCATCTATAAGATCTGCACCAAATTTCAACTTTCTTCCATTACTCCTTCTGAGCGTTAAGCTTTCAATTTCCATCAGGTGTCGATATGAACCTTTACTAATGTAATACACTGAACAATGGCGAGGTATGCCTCAATAAAAATTATAAGCAGTTTTCTATCTTGGGTTTGTTTTCTTTTCTCTTATGTTAATATATTTTTTTAAAATTATTTTTGTTCTTTCTGGCATAAGTTAGTAATTTTAACGCTTTTATTATTTATATAAATGGTCAAATATCATTTAATTTCTTCTTTTATGTCTTCATAGCTTTTCTTCAATCTTTGTTTCCTTTTTTATTATGTTACATTCTAATTGGTTTGTTTTTTTCCTGGATTATATTAACACTTTCAAGTCGTACCCTTTGCTCCCCTGGTTTTCCCCACAGGTCATGCTATTTTCGCACATTTTCAAAGTGTATGTATCATGAACACAAGCGTAACTGGATAATTACTTTGAATTAGTGATAAAGAGCTAATCTTTGTCTTCAAAATTATATATTAGATTTTATTAATAAGTATTATAACAAACAAGAAATTTAGTTACAAAGAATAAAAATTTAGAGAGAAAAAAAAGTTTACACGATATCTCTATTAGGAAAAAATTCCAGAATATGACAAATCAAAAAAAAAAATTAAACAATATAAAAACATAGTCATTTGAAAATGCTTTGAAAACACTACACACAGGCTTCCAAAACACGTGCCAATATCGGTCCGCTTCTGTGACTTCCATTGAGATTCCGCGAGATATTATTAACAGTAAATCCCACCTATTGGTGTATTTTTGAACTACAATAGTACGCCAACAATCTCGAGTGGTTGCCACTGGAATAAATGCTTTCCAAAGTGAAGCAAAGCAATGGCAAAATCGCGCTCGGAGAATTGCTAAGCAACGTAAATTTAGGGAATATATAGCCGCCCGTAGAACCTACAGACGGTGACCTGAATGCCTGATATAAGTAATAAAAAAATATATTAACATGTGCACTGTTAATGAAAGATAAAAACAAAACTGCATTAACATAATGAAACAGAAAAACAAAGGATGAAGGAAAAAATGAATATTAAAACAAACGTAGAAAGTATTAATGGGGATAATATTTAAAATTTTGAATCGCATTATTAATGTAAGCCAGAAAGAACAAAAATAATAATAAATATTATTAAAAATAATAATAATAAAAGTATATTAACATAAGGAAAAAGAAATCAAAACCAAGATAGAAAAAGAAGAAGAAGAAAAAAAAAATGCATACGGTAGATTCGATTCCTTGATCTTCACCACAGATGGCTGTTGTATTATAATATGAGCTAAAGCTGACAACAATAATGGAGCTACTAACATTTAAGCTATTATAGGAAATCCACAAAAACAATATCAAAATCTTGAAATCCATAGAGGGTTTGCCTCTGAAGCCATACATATTTTTGAAGTACTTCATGTGTACTTTCATCTCTCAAAAAGGTGTCAAATTTCTTGACATTTATATGTTATTACCTTGTTAGCACAATAATTATCATGGTAGCATGTTAATAAATTATCTATAAATAATTCCACTTTGTTCAACGCATTGAAATAAGTCTAAATGTTTCATGCTTTCAGGGGCCAAGTGGCTCAAGTGATACAGATAATTATTAATATGCTTAAGCGGAGTTTGGACAATGGCAGAGATCAGACTTTTCATACTATCAAAAAGGAATCCACCAAAGCTTCTATCAAACAGATACTGATGCTGCCTTTGAATACTAGTGGATGAATCTCTTCAACTCCCACTATGATATCTCTAGCCAAGCTTGTGGAATCTTTGCCTACAAACATTCCTATCATAAGATTTCAAAGAATCGAAGTTTCCTATTTAAATTTTATAAATAATAGATTATCTTAAACTTTCTTCATGAGTTGCATTTCTGTTGTTGTTTTTTTACTTATGAAAAAAAAAATTAATAAAAGGGACTAAAGCTAAAATTAGATGATCTTTGGCGAAAGCAGTCTATTTATCCATGTTACTGATTTGCTGTGGGAGTAACTCAGAAATTAATTATACACTGTTAACATATAGATTCTAATGCTTTCACTAAGTGATTAGTCTTCAACATGGTAGCTTATCTGATACCTTAACTATGGTGTTCATAATTTTTGACAGATTTCTGCACATCAACAGCCCCTGAAGTTTAACTCGATTTGTAATATCAGAAGTCTCTTTTCTACAGCCTTAAAACATTTTTTTTTTTAACTTATTATTTATTTTTGTTATTAACACAGACTTAAGTACAGAGAAAATAAAAAGCTTTTTTATTTCCCCCCGTTCTGGAAAGCTTAAAACATGCAAAACAATCTGCAAAAATAAATTAATTTCAAAACAATTCCTGATCCGAAGAAACTAAAAATAATAAAAACAGCCTTTGAATTCATGAGCTGTTCTCAACTAATTCCCTATAACCAAAATTCTTAAAAGAAAAGGAAAAAAGAACATTTAAAGCTTTTTCCCCATTCACATGGACATATATCCAAGTGATTTCCTTGAAAAAAAAATGTTATTAGTTACCCCTTTCAAAATCTCCAACTTTGATTACTTATCTTGTACTTCAGAATAACTTGGGCCAAGGTAAATCATTATCATATAAATAAAATTATCATTACTATATGAATAAAAATGCAAATCATAATTAATAGATCTTTATCTATTTATTAAATTTCATTGGTTTTATTTTTCCTCTCTCAAAAAATTTACATTTGAAAACTCCTAGCATGATTTTGATCATTAATGAAAAACGTGACAAAATAATTATTATTATTATTTTTTTTTAACTTTTGATTTATAGGAGTTGTTTTAAAATCCACTGCACTGTTAAAATTCACAATTTTTTTTTTCTCTTCTTTACTTCAAGGCATATAATATTTTTCTGCAAAGTCTCATTTTCTTTTGAAGAGGAATTATTTTCCTTACCTGTTTGGGCTTATCCTGAGGGCCATGTTTAAAATCAGTTTTAACTTTGCTTTCTTGGGTTTTGATTACAGTGACAGGTTGTTTAAAAATGGAAGCTGTCTGACGAATTGGAGGAAGAAGAGACGCATCATTCCTAAAATACAACAATTCATTATTAACTAATAATAATATAAAAATCAAAGATAACTATGGAATTCAAAAAAATATTACTACTTCTTGTAAAATCATAAGCAAAAGACTAAGTCAGCCAAGGAAATAATCCTCTTGAGAAATAGGATTGTTAAAATTAAAAGTTCATCTACGTAGAGGGCTCTGGAGCGCGTTCTAAGGCTACAAATGAAAAGAAATTTGGACAACAAGTACTTCAAACTATGCGCTCGCCATTTATTTAAAAAAAAAAAAAATAGTACAAAAAATGGCCAATAGATGCCACTGTAGCAATACAAAACACCTGAACAGTGTTACAAATGTTCAATGTGTGCACCATTGTTGTCAACGTTTTACATTCGCAAAATGGCATTTTCTACTGCAGAATGCAATACGTCTGCTGGAATTGCTAGAAAATGAAGTCTAATGCTGTCCTTCAGATCTGACAGTTTGACATCTTTCAAAATACACATAGTCCTTCAAAAAAACAAACAAACCCATAACCAGAAGTCATATGGGTGAGGTCGGGTGATCAGGAGGCCAAGTTGTCTGGAAATAACCCATTCATTTGTAAAAGTGTTGCTTTAAGAAATTTCGAACACAGCGGATGATGTGGAATGGTTTCGCCAACATGTCATAACGCCACTGTCCATTTATAGAACAGCTGTGGGGCCCAGTTGGAGTTATCTCGTCAAAAAAATTGGGTCAATATTGAAATCAGCCATAAATCCACATCACACAGTCACTTTTGGAGAATGCAGCAGGAGCTCTTGGATAGCATGAGGGTTTTCTATTGTCCCTATGCAACAGTTATGGGTATTCACTTGCCATTTAAGCAGAAGTAGGCTTCGTCACTCCAAAGAATTTTCCATGGTCGAGTGATATCAACTGTCATTCGTGCTAGGAACCGAAGTGCAAATGGTACAGGAATTTCTACGTCATCATGCTGTAGACTCCTTATCTTGTAAAGATAGTATCACAATATCTGATGCATCACTAGCCTTAAGTGGCTTATATCAACTGCATGGGAACAGCTGGTACACTTACATTATCACATGGAGATTGATGTGACAAAATCCATAACAGCCATGGCCACATCTTCAATGCGAGAAGAGTCCACTCGTTTTCAATCTCTACCTGGTAGAACGCCAAGTTGTCCTGATACTTCAAATTTTGCAATCATTGTGTGGACAAGAGCGAGCAGACATTTGTCAATGCCTTATATGCTTCTGACGCCGGAATTCTCAGTCGCAGCTACATTGTTACTGCTCAATAGAACAACTACACCAATAGGGCTTTTTCCTGTAACGTTGGCATTGCTCGTGAAGTGCCATTAGGCATCTAATGCTTTTGAAGAGCTACTTTCCTTTTATAGAGCTGCAAGTCAACATTATGCACCGTGATGCGACCACCAATCAGAGAGAGAGATGTGGACAGTGATGAAACTCTTCACTCCACCCTCAGCACGTGGGGTAGAACTTTAAACTAGTACAATTCGATGGGAATTGCTTCTTGTGTTACTTTTTAGTACAGTATCTGCATTATTTATGTTTTTAGAGTAACACACAGTTATTGCTTTTACATTAGTTATAGTTAGCTATTGCTACAGTGCAATCTACTGGCCATTTTCTGTGCTTTTTCTTTTTTTTTTTTTCTTTCAATAAACGGAGAGTGCATTGTTAGAAGTACCTGTTGTCCAAATTTCTTATTTCTTTTCATTTGGAACCTTAGAACATGCTCCAGAGCCCTCTATGTAGAAGAACTTTAATGAGATATATATATATATATAAACTTTGTTGCTCTTTATCTTGAATTCTTCCCTTGTAAGTTTAGTTGCTTAGATAATTTATTTGCATTATTCTCTCATTTTCATTTCTAAATGTCTTACCTTGTCATTTTAAATTAGAACATCTCGATCGTAATACATTCATTCTCAAAATATTTTATTATATTTCTGCCATTATCTTGTATAATATTCACAAAAGCTTCACATTCAGGAAGCATTTTCTTTTTTAGTAGTCCTTTCTCTAATTTTCTCCAAAGTAATTTTAAATCAAGCCGTTAGATATATAGCTGAATAGCTCTCAAGACATATAGAAGTTTTGTGTCGAGCAATAATCTGTAGGCAGTAAACCCCATTCCTTAAAAATTTATGGGATAAACATGAAAACTGTAGGTGGGAGGGATAGGCTCAGGAAAATAATAAAAAGGACCATAGCATTTCACTGAAAATGAACTAGAAATATGTTCAGTGTTGTGAAATGTTGATGAATGTTTAAATACCCATCCTGTATCAGGATCCACTTGAGCAATGAAATGAAAACAAGTGAAGAAATGGAACAGATTTTTTTTATAATACCAGCTATTTTCATCAATAAAAGAAAAGACATAATGATCTTTAGCAAGCTTAAATTTTTATAGGAATAAAAAAAAAAAAAAAAAATGACATACAGAAGTTTGAAAGGTCATTACACTTTGAAGTGATTAATATTTATTTGAATCAAACATCAGAAGACTTTGTAAGATTGATTGTACGATTTTTGTTTGATGTCTAGAAGTTACAAAATAAGAAAACTCTTTTGCTTATAAACTTAAGAAAAAAAGAAAGAGAAGGTCTACAAGGAAGTTATGATGTAGTTTACAAATATGAGGCTCCCTGTTTCCCTGATAATAATTTTCTGGTAAAGTTGTTAAAAGAGGAAACATTCACTTCCAAAAATGTGTAGCCTTGTCAATTTAAAGAGTCAATTTGTCATGGCATTTTCTGTCAAATTTGTCTTGACAAATTGCAGTTCAAATCCCACATCTCCTAGTAATTCATTACAAGTAAACCTTGCATATTTATGTTTCATTCGATGCACTCAGAAATCAGATAAAACTGAATAGCTTAATTTGTAGTTTCTATCATTCCCTTCTTCAATAATTTACAATAAACAACAAAACTTTTCAAGATCAACTAATACCTATAGTTAGTTTTCAAGCAGCCAAAATCTATTGCCTAGAAAGCAAGTTTCAAATTTTAATGTTCTCTTGCCACCACTCACATTCTAAAATGTAAGTGACTGCCATAAGCTCCTTGCTATTCTCAATATTTGGATTTGAGTGTTAAAAAAGGCAATTCTGAACATATCCGAGACAGGTTTATCTTTTAATTGAATGATAAAACTTTTTCATTTCTGTAGATGAACAACATTTTTAAAATTTTTTGCACGTATTTCCAAATATTACATTCTTAATAAAAATGAGCACAAACAAATGTTATAATGTACAATGTCTAACTAACTCCTTCAAATTGTATATACAAATCATTTCATTAAGAATAATAGCGTCTTGTATATAGTTATATATTTAGAAAGAGAACCGACCTTATCTTTACTTTGTTCACAAAGAAATAATAGTGGTCTGTTTGAGAAATCTAATGAATTCCTCTGCAAAGATGCTAGCAAGATGTCCAATATAACAATTTCAAGATAGATCCTCTTAACTTTACTTAAAAGCTCAATGCATTAGACTTTAAAACCTGATATTCTCCCAATAGTTTCCTGAGGTAATCAATTTGCTGTTTTTATGAAACTGGGAAATCCATTTTCTCTATATGCTTATAATGTATTTCTGAAAATTAAAACTTCAATGCTGCAGTTTTTTGCTTTCCAAAAATTGTGCTGGTTTTAAATTGGACCGTAAATACGAAATGTACAAAATTTTAAAGAAATTGGTCTAGCTTTTTCAATCTGATGCACATACTCTACAGAGAAGAGAGATGTTCAAGAGCAATAGTAAGACTTCGTATGCTCACCTTATTAAATCAATTAGTAAAGATATGGAACAAAATAAATTATTCTGCAATCTAAACAAGGGAGGGAAAGCGATTAGAAAACCAATCACAATGCTTCGCAACATCTTCTGATAAGAAAATATCATTGATATTGCTTTAAATTCCTTATTATTATAAATGTGATTGTTGCGAATGCAAAATGCGCAATTGTTGCGTTTACTGTGATTGTTGTAGAGCTGCATTATAAATGTGATTGTTGCGAATGTAAAAGATGCAATTGTTGGGATTGTTGTGCTTAATAATAATTTAATGACATTTTCAGATTCTAACTTAGTGACAGACAAAAAGGGGAATATAAGTTTGCTGATCTTATCAGAAGACTAAAAAGAAAGTGATAGTTTTATAGAAAACAACCAGGTTCTATCAACCCAGACATTTCAATTAGACTGTAAATTCATTCCAGAAAGTGATCCATTCCAAACTCACTCTTTGGCAAAGACATTTTAAGGGAAAAAAGGAAAATGAAAAAAAAAGCATTGTTTGATGATCATGTGATGACCAATGAAAATGAAGTTCATTAATATCCAAAGTTGCCCTAAATAGTTGCTTATGGGGCAATTTCAGAGACTAACAGTAACAATTAGAATTGCCTTTTCCGTACAGAATGAGACAGCCCATACACAGAAACATTTTTATGTGTCTTCTTGCTGTAAAAAGGTGAATTTCAGGTAAGAAGAAAAAGAGAGGAAAAAAAAAGAGTAAACACTTAATACTAATCAAAACTTATGAATTAGTATGCATATGCTTTTAGTATTTCCTTTTTAATTTTAATTCTCAGAACAACCTGTATTGGCACAGAACTTTTAAATGAATAGTGACAAAAAAAAATGAATATATATATATATATTCATTCTGTTTGGACACGCACAGGTAAGTTTTCATTAAAAAAAAATAATAAGCTCTTCTGAAATGAACCTCTATTAGTAATCACATGATCGCTTTTCATTATGACTTTTTAATAGGTTGATAGATCAGCAAACTTTGTAATTTACAAACAGATTAGTGCCCCATAGTTCAATGACTTAGTAAAAACTCGTACATAAAATGAAAGTAACTAATTTTAAAATGCAACAAATTTAAAATTTTACAGGACAGCAAGTTAATTAACTGCCTGTGGAGAGTTGGTGTCTACTTATAATATTTAAGCTGGCAGTGAAAGTAGGTGGTTGCAAAAAATCAAAATCCATATAGATTTGGCATATGCCCCTTTTTTAATGGCTTCTCAACTTCAGATTATAATTAGATAAAAATAATTCATATCACTTCATTTAACAATGAACTGCAAATTGGTGGCATTCTTACTTGTAATTTCAAAATAAACGGAACTAGTTATCAACAAGCATTAAATATTATTTATTTTATTTTTTTTAATAATTTCTATCTTCAATTAAGATAGAGGTTATTAAAACAGTCATTCAATTTACTCAAGGTTAATCAATGAGGTTTATGCAACTTTTTTTTTTTTTTTTATCCCTTCACAATAATTTGAATTTGCTAAGTTTTTCTGTCCAATCACCTTCTATAATCAAGAGATTACTAATTCAATTAGGGGCATTTTATGTTAGTTGAAATTTTTGATTATAAAACAAACCGTAAATCCAAGAAAAGTCTGTACCAAAAAACAAAAAAACTATGATAATGTTAAATATCCCCATATTATTGGCCTTCAATAAAATATAAATGTAGATCATATTATCTCTTAAAATTTACATGTACATTAATTCAAAAATTAGAATCAGAATTGAGTGTACTAATAACTTAAAATCCAATTCTATGAAAATTAAGATCTTGGTTTATTTTCAATTGTTTCCATAATACCATTTCATTAGTATTAACATTTCTATAACCCACTAGTAAAATATTTTGTGGATAACATTACGTATGTTACACTAAATAAACATAGAACAAAAAGTTAAGTAGAAATAAAAAAAAAAAAACAAACCAAATGTTAAATTTTGTGAGGAAAATGAAAGGAATTAATTTCTGTAATAACATTGAAATAATTCCTTTCTTTAAGGATAAACAGGATTTCCTAATATATTCGTGTTGTATTATATTCCTTACTCAACATTATGTATTCCTTAAGAAATATTAGGTTGAAATTTTAAAAAGAAATGTATTGCTGCCTTGGGTGACCAATTAATCAATGGCAGAAAAAAGCTTACCTGTAGTCAAATTGTGCACCTCTTTGTCGTTTGCTTTTTCTCAAAAGGATGGAGTTTATTTTTCCAGTTCTGAAGTCGAATGTACTGAGATCCACTGAATCACCAAGATATCTGGCCAACTGCGGCTTGCTTCGAAACTTCTTTCCACTAGGGCTTTAGTCAAAAACAAAAGTAATATGAAATAAAAGGAGATTTGTATTATTGTTTTAACCTACTTAAATTCAGATATGAAAAATAAAATATCTAGCTAGTATATTTTACTTGTTTGTTTAATCAATGTACTTCAGAAATATTCAAAAAAAAATTTCGCCTTTAATTGTATTGTTTTAATTAACTACAGAATTAATAATTCATTTTGTTGAAAAATCAGGCTTTCTTTATTGAATTAAAAGAACATAAATAAAATAGTTAACAATTATATACAACTTTCAGAGATTTTCTTAAAAAGTATTCAATCGGCCTGAGCTTTTTTTTTAGTTATATCTAATTAGTATTCATTTAAATTCATTTTTTTATCAAAATATAAAGAAAAAAAAATTAATTGCGATATCTTTGATATGGTTACTAAGTAAATAATGTATTCATCTATTATCTACGAATAACTTTGTGATTTCATAGACTTAACCAAAACATTCACAATTCCTCGACGAAATTGTCATCATAACTTAAGAAAACTACATTTACAAAGATATAGTAGTTTCTAGATACAAACCTGTAATAATAGACGTCTATTTTTCCAGCAGAGAGACCTGATTTACGGATTATTTCTTCTCTTTTCCAACCTTTAGGTAAGGCTGGACAGTCCATGTTGGACTGATAAAGAACACCGGCCGCCGTTTTTACGTTATTTAGTGTCAACTACCTTAATACTGTTAGTTAAACAACAAATTTAAGTGAGTAGACGTGTACGCAGGTGTTATTTGCTAATGGACTAAATAACAAAGCAACAAACAACCAACGAATCTCCTATGATTTGAATGGTAAATTGCTTGGGTAAATTGTACATAAACTTTCAGACAAACGGAATTGTTACAGTGAACGCAATTGCAGGATTCTCTGAGCCAACAGCCAATCACATTCATTGTACCAAAAAAATAATTAAGTGTATGGTTCACCAATCCTTAAAATATTCTATGGCGCGATGAAAATAACAAAAAAATATTCATAACCTATTGTACTTTAAAAAATTCCTAATAATCTCTAAGAATCTATCCGTTGAAAAGTTTTTAATGTGATGCATTATTTACTTAAATTAATGGCTTTTATTAATTTAACTTAAATCAATTGCAATTTATTCCGCCCTCTTTGTTGTTTTTTTTCGTCATTTAATTTTAAAACGATATTTAGTTTATTGAGCCCTTTATTTAATTACAATTTTTTTTTATTGGATTTTTAGCTGTTATTTTTATTGTTGATAAAGCGCGATCCAAGATCACGCGGCGCTAAAGCGATGATGCGTACAGAAAATCGAAGTGAAACATTCGATTTCATGTTTCATGTTATCTTTTTGGAAAAACTATTGTTATTTAGAAACTGTAGTTTTATTTTGCTTCTTTATTTAATTTACGCAAACTATTTCCATTTTTCTTTTAAGACTCCTTCATGAAAATTGCAATTTCACTTTGAAAGGGAGGAATAGGGACGTATTTAAGAGGATTTGGGATCCATCTCTCAGAATTTGTTAATTCACTTCAAATGTGTTTATTCGATTATTGATAATATTAAAATAAAGAAAAGAAAACCATTTTAAGGTTTTAGAGGTCAAAATAATAGCAAAAATTATAAATGGGCTACTTAGTTTTTCAAGTCTAACGTCAGATGTTACAAATAATATATATCCTCCCTCAAAATTTAAACCATTACCACTTTGATGAAAATAAATGATCTCCTTATTGGTTTTCTTTTTACTTTCTTTGGTTTAGCAGTATGAAAATGAAGTCTTTTGTCAAGACTATATGTATCACAAAAAAAAAAAAGAAAAATTCAACAACCTAAAAGATTTTGTAACACTTATCTAATTGCAGAACACATTCTTTCTCAAGCTTCTTTGGCTGCAAGCAATTGTCTCCCCCCCACCCCCCAAAAGAAAAAAACAGACAGATACGATGATTTATATCCTTGATGGGAAGTTGATTCAAGCCTACGAAGTTAACAAAATGGAAAATTGACCATACACCACCCAAATACTCAGCCAGTTGAATTCAGAGTTCCTATTGACTTACTCCATACATGTCAACAGAGATAGATGGTGAATGAAACAGTCAGTGAATAGTTAGTGAATGCTTATTGTATGAAGTTGCTGTGATAGTGCATTCCATGATTTCACTGGTGTTTTGAGATGCAGTGGAAACAGGAGTAAACATGGCGCAAAGACATCATTTGAGTGAGTTTGAACATAATTGGATTGTCTGTAAACCAGAAGAAGGCTACTCTAACCAGTGTTGCAAATGAATGGGAATTGATCACAGCATTGTGTTAAGATTGTGGTCGAGATACAAGATAGTTGGAAATGCCTTTAGAGATATTGGGAGAAGTCGTCCACGATGTACCTCAGCATCAGAAGACTGTTATTTGGCGCTATCTGGGAAACGGAATCTTCAGTCATGCTGGTCAATTGAGTAATGAATTGTTTGTCAGTACTGGTATACGCTTGTCACATCAAACCGTAACAAGACGGTTGAATGTTGTAACTGTGCAAGTAAATCTGTTAAATGTGTACCCTTAAAACTGCTACACAAAGAAGCCTATTTGCAATGGTGTCCAGAACACAGTGTTTCGCCCAATGAGGAAAGGGGAAGTTTTATTCACAGATGAAAGCAGATCAGTTTAACGTCTGATTTTGTGCATCAGTATATCTGGTGGGAACATGGTATACCCTGTAAAGAAAGTATAAACTCACCCAGTTATTTCAAATAACTTTTCATTACATGATATATTTACTTCAAATTTTTTTTCTTAGTCTATTTAAAAAAAATTAATTCATGTACCATTTAAATATCTCCAACTTTTTGAGTAGTTTTTAAATTAAAAAATAAAATCAATTTTCAACTGTAAAGAAAATGTAAACTCGCTAAGAAATCTTCTGATTTTGACACCTGCAAAGTGATTGGAATATCGCAACTTTGCATAAAGATAACTAAAAGTGGCTAAAGTAAGTAATCCATTCATTTTCCAAGCAACATATGCCACTATTTTATCATGCGTCATGGAAATTCATTAACTGACAAATAAATATCAAAAATTCATTTTCTCCTTGGTCAAAAAAAAAGTCAAGAAGGCAAATAGCCTCAGAATTAAATCGTTCACAGACTGTTATTCAAAATATCATCAAGAAAGTGATAGTTATGGAATCACAAAAAGACCAGGTAGACCTCCAAAACTCACACCTTGGGACCACTGGAGAAATCAAGATCTTGCTGCGTCTGATGAGATGTCCACCCATGAAATTGCTCGTGTGTTGCCAAAGACTATCTCACCAAACTGTATGGAAAAGCTTCACATCAGATAATCACATGAAGTTTGTAAAACTGAAAGCTAAACCCAAGCTCACTGCCACTCATCGTACCAGCCGACTTGACTGGGCTAAGAAAACAGTGAAATGGCATCAAAGGTGGAACAACATATGTTTCGTTTTTCTGATAAAAAACGTTTCTGTCTTGACGGCCCTGACGGATATTCCGCATACTGGCATGATGTACGCACTCCGTTGAAGATAAGATTAAGCAGAGACAAGGTGGGGGTGAAGTGATGGTGTGGGCAGCATTTGGGGCAGGATGTCAGGAAGATATAGTGTTTGTGGAAAGCAAGATGGACTTTAAAAAATATCAGAACCTTATGTACAACCATTTAATACCATTTGAACCCCTTCTAGGAGGGCCAAATTGGCAATACCAACAAGACAATGCTTCTACATATGCGTCAAAATCCACCAAAGCATGGCTTAAAAAAAGAGAAAATTAATGTCATTCCATGGCCCTCCCGTTCACATGACCCGAACCCAATTGAAAACATGTGGGGGTTGGATGGCAAACATTTTATAAGGCCGAAACAAACAGTATCATCACTTGAATGATCTGAAGGTTGCAATTTCGAATGGTTGGGACCATATAAAGAGATCCGATTTGAAAAAATTAATTGGGACAATGCCTGACAAGAATGATAGAAATTATAGAGAAGAAAGGAGGACCAACACGTTATTAATTTTAATAATTTTCGAAATATTATGTTTTGAGTTTATATTTTCTTTATAGTTGAAAAGTGATTTTTATTTTTAAATTTAAAAACTACTCAAAATGTTTGAGATGTTTAAATGGTACATGGATTTATCGCTGTTAAATAGACTAAGAAAAAAAAATGGAAGTAAACAAATCCTGCAATAAAAAGTTATTTGAAATACTTTGGTGTGATTATATTTTCTTTACAGGGTGTATACAGTGCCACAAGAGAACATCATGAATCAAGATGTGGGTCTGGCATTATGGTCAATAGCCCTACCAACTTGCAGCTGAGAGAACAAGGATCTACAACAGGTACATGGTATTGTAATGATGTCATCCACCATCATGTTCTCGTTCTGTGGATTCCATATTTATGGACGATAACTCTTGCTCCCATCATTCAGTAGCTGTGGAAGATCTCCTTGAGGAAGATATCCATCGAATGGTATAGCCAGCATACTCTACTGATATCATTCCATGTTTGGGATGATGTCTAGCTGGGTGTCTTCAAAAAGTGAGTGAACCATGTTCCGATTGCTAAAGAGACATCTGCACATGATTGAGACTGGGTATCGGCAAAGCAGCAACGCAAATGACTGCAATTCACTGTTTTAACTTCAATGATGTAAATAAAAAGTAAAATAAACTTCCATATTTCAGAAAATAGCCAGAAGGATCATTTGTTTCAGCAGATAAAGCTTTTACGCCATGACACCTCTCTATCCTTTTTATGCTGTCTATTTATCTATGAATATCAGTTTATTTGCTATCTGTGACTGCAATTTTGCTCACTGCTTGCTAGCATTGGGAGTGATGAAATGGCAGAAATGAACCATTGCTAGCATGGTGCTGCAAGCGATGATTCATTTCTATTCCAATATGGATTTCCAGGGAGAGAGAGCAATGGGAATGATGACGTAATTGCTCATTTTTTGAAGACGTGGGCTGAGAAGAGACCACCACCAGGAACAATTTCTGAGCTTCAAAAAGGAGGAGGAGTGGCAAGCTGTGCTGCAGAAACTGCTGAACAATCTTGTTTTAAGTACGTCAAACTGATGTCAATTGTGTTGTTCAATGACATGTATTACTGCAAGTAACATCAGTGATTAAGCTACATATGTACTATTGTTTGTACTTTTGGATTGTTTAGAAGTTGCAAATATGTTTTGACAGACACTACTAAATGAAAGGACCTTATATTGCTTTAATCCAATAAAACCAAATTCCATGTACTATATTTCAATCATTAAACAAGGACAGCAATTAATCATTTTCATTTTGTTCAAATAATCTATCCTAGTATAGTTATGTTTTTCACTGAATTTAATAAAGTTTTTCAATATATTGATCTACATAAAACAAAATGAAAGCTACTACAATACTAATTTTTTTTTTTTTTTAATATTTTGCAAATTTCCATTATATACCCTCTATACCTGATGTTATCTAAAATGTTAACGGTTGCAAAAATAATGATAGGGAAAGGTAAGACCTGCCTTACATCCGCATTCTAATGTACTTAGGATTGGAAAGACTTCTTGCACATAATGCATGCATTTTCAATGATACCTCTTTTAAAATTGATGTGCACTTACTGCATACCTATTGTTAGGGTGATCAGATTTTTCCGACATCAATCCGGGACAGACAATTTTCATGACAAAAAAAAAAAAAATTCCAGATAACTACTTTAACCAAAAGAAAAAAAAAGGGCTTTCTCAATTATTTACAAAATCCAGTACTATTTTCAGAATCTGGGACATATCCTGATGCAGACACTGCACTAAAATCCGGGACGTCTGGTCACCCAACTATTGTGTTCTTTGAATATCTGATCTGTTTTCCCACTCCTCCTTTCCAATGCTAGTTGCAATCTAAAGTCTCTTTGCTGAAGCACTTTCAGAACAGTAGCCTGCAGTTCTGCTCTAGGTTGGTATAAACCAGCAAAGTAAATCCTTAAATGCCCTTTTAGAATATGTTTCTTTCTTCCTAAGTGCAATGCCGAGTGCTTCATTTTACTTGTTTATTTGCTGAAACTAACCTGTGAATTATTTTTGAATTGCCTTTTTAAAAGTGAACATGCAAGTCTTACTATTCCACTTAAACATTTTTCTCCTTTGCATCATGCTAAAATAGCCGGACAGATTTCCTTAAAATTTGTTACATTGCTTTTTAGGGTCCAACATAAAAGCAATTATTTTATTTATATTCGTAAAAAAAAGCTTTTCATCTCTCTTCTAACAGTATCTATTTGAACAGGAGATTGCCAACATCATCAAGATGGCCATTAACAAAGGGTACCCTTGGACTTTTATCATGAACACCATCAGGCAATCCATGATGAAAATATATAATCCAAACAAGTAAAAGGCGAGGAATGAACCGACAGCATATTTACCCATACCGTAACACCCGGACTTGTTCTCGCATATCAAACGCCAATTAAAACCTTACAATATTGTGGTCATGGCCAAAAATTAAAATACTATTAGACAGTTGGTTAACAAGAAACATTTAATGTCATTAAAAACATTAATGTCACTTTCCAAACTGATAAGCAAAAAACCAATTGTATCTATGATATTCAGTGAATCGGAGAAACCTGTCTGTACATCAGCGAATCCAAGCGCCCCCTAGCTGTGCGCCTGTAAGAGCACGCTAAGGCTATAAAAGCAGGTAACTTTAATTATGCAACAGCAACACATGCATACAAAACAGGACACACATTAAAATTTGATCAATCAGCGATCTTCGACAGAAATCAGGATGACTATTTGCAAAACATTAAAGAATCCTTATTAATTATTAGCAAACATCCTACAATGACAAGCTTTCCATAGAGGCAGCCAGTCTCTACAAAAATGAACTTTTAATTCCCATCCTGTTTTTTTTTTTAAATCCCAATCTTTGGAAAGAGATTGCACTTCCTTCTCCCCCACCTCACTTATTTTTATGTTCAACTCGACCATTAATATTAGTTTCAAACTTCTGCACCTAAACTGTTGTAGTCTTGACCAAATCAACAACACTGATTTTTTTTTTTGCACCTTCATAAGCCTGTGATCACCCTCATTTCTTTGCATTCGACAAAGGAAGCAGGAAGGGCTTCCGAAACTAGTCACATGACTCTGCTTGTTAATTTTAGTGCATTTTGAAAGGACTTTTTATCAATTTTCAATTTATTTGCTTAAACCTATTTAGTTATAATAAAAACTTCCATCAAACAAGTTGAAAGTCTAGGAGATAAAATGATAACAAAAGTATGTCATTTATCTCTTTTAGGTATTTATAAAAAAGTTCTTTTCTATTTACTATTGTACAGAATTATAAAAAATGTTCCACAATGAAAGTTTTCTCTGCAGAAATTAAAATCACCACCAGCTGAATTAGAATAAATTGTCATTTATAAGAAAAGATATAGCTCTTCAATAATATTTTATTATTAAACTGAGTTTTAATAAAAACAGATCCTAGAAGTTTCCTCTTTTCATTTTGTAGAAGGCCAAATTTATAGTTATAAATAAATAAAATAAGCTATCAAAAAGGTGATTCAAAAATAATTCACAGGCTAGTTTCAATTTTTTAATTGATTATGACAACTCAATATTGATATTAGAAAACATCCACTTAACAGAAAGCCAAGTTACAATCAATGCAAACAAAATAATACAAAATTAATGAAACCCTTCTTCTACGAGTCCCATCAGTAACAACTGCTGTAGTTTTGCAGTACTGCAACCAAAGCAATGATTATACACTCCTCTGCTTTTACTCTTTCTTAATTTCATCTATTAATTTTGAAAATATTAACAGGTTCATTTACAGAGATCTGTTGATGAATTCCTCATTCTTATGCCTATATTGTTCAATGGAAGCACGCAGTTAAGACACAGTTCAATAGCTAATTCTGAATTGGCAGATGTTTGGAATTAGACTTAAAAAAAGCAGAATTTACTAGGCTGAAAATATCAGTAAATTTCATTCATGTCGTCAATACTTGGCCATTCTTTAAAATAGCCAGGAATCTTGTTTTCTGTAATGACATGTCAAGTGATGGAACTAAAAATGTTACTTATAACCCAGCTGAATGAAGGCTTTTCATCGATTCCTCCAAGAAAAGCCTTAAAAGCTGTTTAAGTTTTTGTTTAATCGTAGCGACTTACTTTCTGTTCTTCTGCAGTGCATATGAGTTCCACGAACCTAAGCTTTATCATCTATCATCTAGAGCAGAGGTTCCCAACCTTTTTCAGCTGGCGACCCACCTTTCCTTATCGTTTTTCAGCTGGCGACCCACCTTTCCTTATCGGAATACCTCCACATATATAGGAACAGAAGAATATAGAATAAAACCATATTTGTATCGTATCCCTTCCTTATATATGATCGATTTTCCTGATCTTTTCTGATGGTTTATTCGATGGTTTCTGATAGTTTTAGGATCACGTCGCGACCCATGGTTGGGAAACGCTTATCTAGAGCAATGGTTCCCAATTAGCTAATAGCTGTGGACCCTCCTCTTTTTTTTTTAAAGGTAAACCATGTACTCCATACTTTTTGAAAGTTTTGGTATCTGTGTTATAGCTGTAGTTGAGAGGTAGGTGGCAATATTCAAAAAAACAAGTTAAAAAAAATTATGACATGTCCAGAAGCTGTTCAATCTAAAAATAATGGGAGAAATCATGCCTCTTTTTTGTTTCGTACAATTCCTTTCACATCTGGTTCAATATTTTCTACTTTTAACCTTAAATCAGGATTAACATCGATGCAATTTCTATGCTTGAACACAATATCGAAAATGTTTGTTCACAAAGATATTGGAACAAAATGGAATTAAGATATTTCAAAGCTTGCTTTGAAGCTTCCACCTTGCTTCTTATAATCAGGAAATACCTTCAATTAGAATTGAACAAGTGTATAATTTCTGAAAAATATTTTCAATGAGCCATCACAAACCACATCAACAAGTTCATCTTGTTCCTCCTCAAGACAGTTGTACCACATCACATTCCAAAGGAATTCTTATCCACAACTATAATACGATTAAGCTGTGAACACGTTTAGTAAGAACATTTTGTTAAAGAGTTAGAAGCTTTCACACTAATTCCAAATGTTACCGAGCTCGTCGTGAGCATTGACGAGCCTAAATATTCACCACTAGAGTTTGGGAGAATTCGAGAGGTTCCAGAAGTTTCTACAACAATGCTCGCTGCAGACAGAAATTGAACTAGCTAGTTGCAGTTAGTTCGTACTTTCGTGGACAGATGTCTTGACATATCTTGATCTTTTCTGCTGTACTACCAAAGAGCTCATTATAAATATTGACATTAAAAAAAAAATAAGTGCATGTAATAAGTTGGAATTTTTATGTAAATGATGCCATGGACTCCCTAAATTGGTTCTGTAGATCCCCAGGGGTTACCGGACCACCTAATCGGAAAGGCAGATCTAGAGTATTAACTGAAGAACACAAAAACTGTCACGCACTTATTTGAACATTAGCAAGTCTACAGAAACTTTGGTTGTTTTACTTATATTGTGTGAAGTAGAGATTACAAGGTATATTTTAAAATTGTCATTGAAAAAAATCTTTAGACATGGATGAAAGTATATAGTATGTGAACCTCTTTTGAATCAAATGAGATCTTCTTAGTCCAAAAAAATTGGAAATTCTGAAGAACTTAGTAAAAGCTGTGAATCAGAATTGGACTAGAAATTTGCTACCTCAAGAGAAATTTCTAAACTTGAAAGTAAAAACTAAAAAATACAATTTATTGGCTCTAGATTCCTGACACAAGATGTGCCTAGGAAAATGTAGTGGATGATACATTCTGTTGAAAACAAACTTAGTATGAAAGTAAGTACAATGAACAAATAGCTCATTTTTCAAACAAAGATGTTTTGTGAAAGTTTGTTTCAACAGCAGCATGGAATACTGTTCGATTGGTAGCAATAACTTCCCTCATAAATAGCAGAGTTGAAACTTATAAACCATTAGTAGACAGGCTGTCATATTCATATGAAAAAGGAGGGCACAATGTCCTTGCAAATGCATTTACTTCATTCAAATCTAGATTTTGCAAAAAAATTGTAGCTCAGTTACTTCAATTTGTAGATAAATTTAAGTGCTTCCATCAATGGATTTCAAAAATAGAGAAATGGCATCATTGGAGTTCAGTGATATTAACAGACTTGTGGGCTGTCACAAGAGAAACTTCAGTAGCTTTATACATGACAAGTAAGCATTGTGTTTAACATGTATCCAGAAAAAACAGTGGATGATGCATTTGTTGAAAACAAATTAGTCGTTGTTTGTTTGTAGTACATTTTGCTAACGACATATTTTTACAGTATCTATTTATTAGTTTTTATCATTATGATATATGTTTGTATACCATACAAACTTGAAGCTTAATTAAGATAAGTTTTGCTTAATCCTGCTCCTAATTCACTTCCATGAAATTTAGGTAAGAAATGTGTAATAAAGAATAAGATTTACATCAAGGAAAAATGAAATGGTAATTATTATGTTCTTATTTGTTATTATTTTTTGAAAAAAAAAAACTATCAGACATAAAATTAGCATAGCTTGATCATAACTTTTCTTTTGAATGAGCATTTTCCCTATCAAGAGAAAGTTAGCAGCTTTTCAGAAGCAATTATTTTTGATGATTTATTGCTACTATATTTTGTCATTGATCTGAACAACAACAACAATTATTCATCTATTATTTTTTTTGTTCTTGCCTTTATTTAATCTTAATTTCTGCAGTTTATATTAAGAAATCCTTATATTTCAAATGAGAGGACCTTCAAGTATTTCCAGAGATTTCAAAGTTATTCTAAGAATAATCAATGATCCCTTCAAACCTAATACCAAGCTTCCTCAATTGTGTAGAATGCAATAAAGAAATTCCTAAAAAAAAAAAAAATGTGTAGAAGTATGTAAGTAAGTTTCAATTTAGAACAAATTCAACCTATTCATTTGTAAAATATGTTTATTATGTTTCAGAAGGAATGTTTCCAACACTTACTCTATTATAAGAAACTTATGCATTATCATATTATTGAATATAGCTGTTAATATGCCATTTGAAAGATAGTTAGTTATAAACAGCAAGATGCTTGGGGGAAATTAAGTTTTTATATTGTAGCGTATCCAGACTTCAGTAGTTAAAGACTCATCACCAAAATAAAACTCGGATCGCCATTGCCAAACAGCAGGCAGCAACATAAGGACTCTTACGTTCTCCTAAAAAATAGATAAAAAATAGTTATTATTATAACAAAAAAAAACAAACAAACAAAAATGATTACTATGACAAATAAATTCATAGAAAATAAATTAATATATTTTCTTATATTTCTGCTTACTTATCTGCATAATTTACTTTATACTTTTAAGAGAATATCAAATGAGAAATGATATTGCCTGCTTGGATTGGTCAGCTCTCCCTGTCTCCAAGTAACTGTAGCTTTGTTTATTCTGGTGCATTATTTTAATGCTACATTTTTTTAGAATCTCACTAAAATCATAGTATTTCTTAACTGTAGCCTTGTTTATTCTGTCCCCGCTCTATCTCTTTTTTCCATACCCCGGAACCCTGCAGCTTGCTCCGCCCTTCACATCGGGACCGCGTTAAGTCACTTCTTTCCACGAATCCTGGTGAATGGATTTTCTTCTACCATACTTGTGCAGTGCCGTCCTTGCTGCTTTCATACAGTTGCCACATACGGCGGGGATGCAGCCGCGGCCGTTTTTGAGCTCCCCCTACCATATGCGGCAACCGCAGATTCTCCAGTTCGGCTCGGAAGTTTCAGCACCCGGCGTATTAGACGACCCCAGATTTTTGAGAAGATTTTCCTGGTTTAAAAAGTCGTCTTATATGCTGGACAGTATGGTACTGAAATATATTGTTCAGTTACAAGAAATTATCACAAAATACATAGCACTAAAGTAGAAAAGAGCTTATGGCACAAGGATGACCTACGAGAAATGCCAAAAGCAGTGATGGAGAACCAAGGAAGAAAAAAATGACAAACTAAGTTAAATGGAAATGAATCCACTGTAAATAGTATAAGATTGAATGTGAAAGTGGGATAAAAGTAATTGAAAAGACAGCTTGGTTAGTGGAAAGCACCAGTACAGCAAGAGCACAGGGAAGGACTTATGTCTAACCAAAGCAGGCACAGCCCAAAATAAAGAAATGATTTACGGAGACAAAAGGGAGCTGATGGACGGTAAAGAACTTAATGCAAACTTTACTATAAGAAAAAAAAAAAAAAATGGAAATGTTAACTAACACTATATTTCTGTGGAGAGCAAAAAAAAAAAGCACTACTATTTAATCAGAAAGCTTAAGCAATGTTGGAATTGCTATGGTAATAGTACAGTAGACCCTCGATTATTCAGGGTCACATTAACTGGGTTTTAGATTAACTAGGATGGTAAAAATTTACAAAAATTTTTATAATAACATTTCATAAAATTTCAATTTAAGACGCACAGTAATGCTATGATATAACTATCTACTGACCTGTACAGGCCAGTAAAACTAAACGTTTAGATGAAAAATTTAATATAAAATAACAACATAATTATCCTGGGAGATTATCTGAGTCAATTTTTTCCCTATCACTCCAGATAATCAAGTGTATTCTGAATTGGCAAAATCTGTTGCTTCAGTGCTGAGGTGCTTTACATAAATATTACAAGACATCTCAAAAATTAGCTTAAATCATTGCAAATGAAGGCAGTTCCTGCAATCTCATTCTGTAGAAAAAGAAAGCTTTCATTAGTGAATGAAAATGCTTTTTATAAGTAACATAGCTTTGAATTACTTATAACAATAATTTATGTCAATGCTCTCTTATACAAAACTGACCATAACAAATGCAAGCATGTGTTGGCATATTTTTCTTCCCATTTTATTTAGTCCGTATAGGTGAAGAAAAAGTAAATTACCAGTTACAAATGGCTTTCCATCTCCATATTCCTTATAATATTTTCAGGATGTTTTACAAAATACAAAATGGTATAAATTTCTTCAGAGATGTGCTACAAAACTATTCATCTTTTAAGTAATGATTTGATTTCTTCATTATGCCTGGAACATACTTGTGACAGCTAATACTGTATGTCTACCTTAATACGAGAAGGCAGTTGCAAGAAAGAGAGCTAGGCCTCTTCACAGCCCAGTCAGGGGAATCATTAACCCTGGGAAAGTGTGGTGAGATTTTAGAACTTAGTGTTCATAAAAATAATGTCATTTTCTTTTTTTTTTTAAAAAAATACAATAAATACTTTAATAAAAGTAATGAGTACATATAATTTATGTCAATGCAAATCAGTAGTTAAGTGGTAAAATATAAAATATTAAGTAAACATTTAAATTAATGAATAAAATTTAGCAGAATGAATACAAACAATGCACAGTGAGATTAGTGTGGTCGGTGTCAGTGACCAAATTGTTGCGTATTTCCTAAACAATACCGAGCAACGCTAATGCAGGGTTTAGACTGACTTTTTCAAACTTCAACACTCACGATGATTCTTCAACTTCTTGATAGAACAGTACTATAACAAATGTATGTGTTTACATGGTGAGAAAAATACGCATTGAAAGGAAGTTTGATTTTTAAGTATTGGAAAGTTATCATGAGTGAAAAATTATTAAAATAAAATATATTTTTAAGTAGTATGAAAAATATCATAAAAAACAGAATGAATTGGGAACTGCTGTAAAAGTTTGTAGAAAACTTTGTGTAAATGTATGTGTAATATATATACACTGAAGTGCCAGAAAAACTGGGATATCTTCTAATACCTGGTAGGTCCACCTCTGGATTGTATAACTGCAGAAATACGACAGGGCATGAACACCTTCTGGGAAGTCTGTAGACAATTAACACCATGCCTCCTGAAGAGCAGTCCACAATTCTGTAATATTCCTAGAAGTGGACATCTGCTTTAAGCAGAACGTTGCATGGCATCCCAGATATGCTCAATAAAGTTGAGATCAGGTGAACAAGGGGATCATCATTTCATAACTCCAAACTCGGATGAGTGTTCCTCAAATCACAATTTGGAGACTGTGGATGTGTGTGGTGGTGCATGGGTTTGGCCTCTTCCAACAAAAAAGAGTGAACGCATAACTTGACTGGTCAGAGAAGTGACTGGTGTAACTGGTCAGAGAAGTTGGTAGACATATGAGGGGTCCTAATTCATGCCAGCTGAACACACCCCATACTGTTATTGAACCACTATTAGCCTGTACAGTCCATTGTTGACATGCTGGATCCATTGATTCATGGGGTTTTCTCCACATGCAGACTCTTCTATCTGCCCGAATCAGTTTGAAAAGCAACTCATCAGACCAGGCTATTAGTTTCCAGTGTTCCAGAGCCCAGGCGAGACGCAGAGCTCTGTGTCATGAGATAAGCAATAGCAATCAGGTTGGGCATCGGCTATGAAAGCCCAAATCATGCACGGAATATTGTACCGATGATGTTAGTAGAGGCTCCAGCATTGAATTGTGATGTTATTTGTGGCAGTGTTGCATGCCTGTTGCTAGAAATTATTCTTGACAGCCGACACCAGTTACGATCAT
>JAFIDM010012231.1:112997027-113115260 GCA_023159025.1 Thereuonema tuberculata
CGCTTGAACTGTCATATCAACCAGACTGATACTCACTGTCTGCAGTCATTGCTACCAAGAATCAAGAGCCTCTCAACGAGAAATTTGCTCAAGTGATGGATGGTATGTCTACTGTATAAAGATTACAATATCTTCTAATGTACATAATATCTATTGCTTCATAATAATCAGGAACGGTTTCAAGAACAGGCACGTGAGACGTTTGATCATGGTCTCAAGGTTTTAGGGACCCCGCCCTAAAAAGTACTTTAAGTATTAGAATATTGTTGCTTATCAATCCCCGGTTAAGGTCTTTCTATTTTAACGATGGATTTCAGGGTCATTTTTTGAGGGATAGGACGAATGGAGACCAAAAAAAATGTGACAACATTGGGCCATAAATGGCTACGTATACCAAATTTCATGGAAATCTGTCCAATCATTTTAATGTAATGCGATTGCAAACAACAAATGGATAAACAAAGAAGAAAAATATTCAAGTGCAATGATAAAAACTTCATATGAACAGTCTTACCTATATTGCACTTGAACTCCGTATTTCTTTCTTTCTTTGTCTGTTTGTAGCAAATACGCTAAAATTACAGGACGGATTTCCTTAAAATTTAGAAAGTTGCTTATCTATGATCCAAGTTAAAACACGAACACGATTATTACAACTCCATCCTGTTCCTAGTATTCGAAAATTGAATATTGCAGCACTGCATGATCAGTTCCCAGTATGGGTCGGATAGCTAACACTATATCACAAGGAAAACGTTTTCGTCATTGCTTTCGTCTAAAAAATAGTCATAGTTTTTTTAATGTGATTCTGTTTTCACTTCATCGATCTAAGGAGTTCACAGAAATATCAAAGCTGCATTTAAAAGCCATGAACTAATCAATGATCTAAACAATGAGATCTAAAACTTTCTTCTGTCAGTTTTCGTAGCTGGTTGTAGTCGCTTTTAAACAACGCAATTTCGGTAGAAACTTAAATGAATTTTAGCAAATTTTCAACCTGTTACAAATATGAGTATTTGTAACATGCAAGTTCGTTCGTTTTTTTTTTTACTTACGTTGGCTCTAGTAGCTCTTAGGTGTCTTTAACGTCATTCGACACCCTTTTTTTAGATTGTATCGTCACAGCTATCATATCAGCGTGCATTTAAACACAAACTGATCAAAATTGGTGAATTTTGTGTCGTCAGTTTAATATTGAAGATGGAAGATAATAAGCACACAAGACCGCAAGTTTCTTTGATGGCCAGGCAAAAACTATTATAGCTTGGCTGGGAAGTTCTGATACATCCGCCGTATGCACCAGACATTGCACCTTCGGATTTACATTTATTTCGGTCTTTACAAAATTCTCTTAATGGACAAACTTCAATTCCTGGAAGACTGCAAAAGGCATCTGCATTAGTTCTTTGCTCAAAAGATAAAAAGTTTTGGGAAGATGAAATTATGAAGTTGTCTGAAAGATGGTAGTGGAACAAACCGATGAATATATTTTTCACTAAAAGTATTAGTGAAAATGAAAACTGTGTCTTTTATTGTTACTTAAAACCGAACGAATTTTTTGGCCAACCCAATAGTATAGAAACTGTATTAGTTAAGCGGAAGTGGAGTGCATGTGAATGCAAGTTGTGAATTTTCAAAGAGCCCAAGAGTTTTTTGCAAACCCGTTGTCCGGTGAACAAGAAATGAAAAATCTCTTTACGAAATCAAGGCATATATATTATTATTTTATAGAATGAATTCATTTCTTTAAAAATATTTGTTTTTGTCTCACTGATCAAAACTTCGACAAAACTTTATCTGTGTGATTTGGCCGTCACAATATACCTAGTAATGCCCAAATCACACCATCATATTTTCCATCATTGTTTTCGATCATTGACCCTATCTTTAAGGTCTATGATCGTGTGATTTGCCTCACTTGATCATTTTCATCATTGATTTCACTGATGAAAAAATTTAGAAACTGTTCTGTCCGATCGAGGTTTTCAATGAGAGCAATTAATGAAAGCTCCAATCAGAACAGACGATCTCCAGAGCGAAGTAGTCAACCGGCGCCATTTTGCCACCGTATCGCTTGAATCGGAAGGCTTTTAAGTATCACAGTGAGGAGATTATCTTTCGAAAATAAACAATATTTTTACTGAAATAAATTAAATCTATGCGTTAGAATCTGCAGATGACAACTTTTTAAAGAGAGATTTCATTTCTTCTTGAGCTCGTTACCGCTCGCTGAGGCCTGTCAGATTTGCCGCTGTTTCACCTCGCTTTCGCTTAATAGTAGAGATGCTTGAATACAATATACAATTAGTTTCGAACAGATTGACAGCTTGCTAAAAGTCATTTCAAATTCTACCGAAATTGCATTGCCGAAACACGATTTTAACCTCTAAAAAAAGATTAAACACCGTCTTTTCGTATCTTTCGCCATAATATCGAGCTCAACTCTGATTGGCTAGCGCTCTGCCAATCATATGCACTGTTTCATCATGTTTCGTCGATAAGATGGAAATAAAGGACAGGATCACTTCAGTGAAAACAACGATCATTTTCAATGAAGAAAATCATTGATGAAAAAATATGCTGGTGTGATTTGGGCATTACTAGGTGAAATATCCATCTATAGATTGGGCCAAAAATCCTCCCCATTTCGTATCTTGTTTTTATTCTTTCTTTGTAGCCTGACATTGATTATCTGTGATCTAAGTCTCGAGGAACGAGTGGAGGTGACAATGCTGTGCGGAAGAGAAGTACGGGCGATGCAAGAAGTGGAAGAGGAGTTTAACAAAGATATCTTGGATCGAAACTTAATCTTAAAACAGTGAGTGGCTAAGTTACTGGAAGCGTTCTCGATGCACCGCGCCCAGGACGGCCTTCCACATCAGATGAGGTATTATGTTAGCGAAAGTGATGGCAATCCCAACAAAACCGATGCGGCGGTCTTTCTTTATGTTGCGCAAACAACGGTGCGGCAATCCTGAAGGCTGAGAAATTTCATCCGTTCAAACTTCAGCACTTGCAACAGCTGATTGTGAATTCTGTACTTCAAATTCAGATATAAAGATTGTACATATTTTGGCAGAATAATTCAGGTGCAGGAGTGCGATGCAGGTTCTATTATTTCAGCGATCAAGTAGTCCAACACAGAAGAAACTTGACTATCTTAAAATGGTGATGTTTACATCTGATAGAGAGTCAGTAATATTGGACAAAGTTAATTGTGTCGGAGCAAGATTGAAACAGGACATTCCACACTTACTGTTAGTTTAGCAGCACTGTACAATACATCGCAAAGATTCTAGAAGTATCTTCAATCAAAGCTACGAAATCAATTAATTGAATGCCCATTAATTAATTGAAGCGAAAACACAAATATTAAGAAATTTCCAAGCATGATCACTGTCTGCTTAAGATATATTTCGAAAATTATGAAATTTTATCAATAATACAGTAGAAAAAAAAAAAAATTTACATGTCCACATTAAATCATATTGTTTACCGTCATCGTAGAAGAACTTTGGATGGCTGCTAATAAAGGAACTGTTTAAGAATTATAGTATTTCTTTTTTAATGTAAATTTGCTGAAATTCCCAGATAAACATCATAAAAAATTTGTAGAAATATTTTACAAATTTTTTATGATGTTTTTCTGGATGCTTTTCTGTACATTGCACGGGTTGGGAGAATACGCGGATTAGGAGTGTTTATATTCATGAGAATACTTTTAACTGAATTAAACAAGGCACAATTATTTGAAACATAAGATACACTTAAACCTCTTATAGGCTTTTTATTATTGTTAAGTAAATGGATGATAAAAGCAGAAGGAAAAGATGAAAGCCATGAAATGAATAGAATTATTAGAGGGATTATAAAAAAAAAAAAAAAAAACTTCTAAGAAAAATATTTCGTTTTGTTAAAAAGCAAAAGCAAAACAACAAGATAAGAACAAAAATCATTCCGAAAATCCAGAAAAATCAACCAAGAATAAGGGCGAATTTTTCTAAAAATCAAGAATTAATTTGATGCAATATTTAAAAAAATAAAATAAAATTCCAACTCATTCCAACTGTTCGTTTATATGGTTTCGATTCTCATGATAATTACATTTGCATTACTGAAATTTAATTTATTTTAATCATTAACCTATCAGATTCTTTCAAATATAGTTTTAATACTATTATCCCTTCCTTTTATCGAATTTGGCCAACTAGGGACCACGTAACTAGCTCAACCTGACAACGTCAGGGCGAGGCTAGTGAAATTCAAGAAAGGGGGGACGAGAATTATTCCCCGTCTAGGATAACCCTGAGATAGTAAGTCCCAGGTGGGAAACGGACGAAACACAGAAGAAGAAAGAAACAGCCATGCCACCACCGGGATTCGAACCCGGGTACTGGCGCATCGGCCACAACGGCAGCCCGCCAGCTAAACCGCACGGCCACGCCAGCACGGCTAATACTATTATTATTATAATTATTATTATTATTATTATTATACAAATTCCTATAAATGTATAAATGCTCCTATTCTTGGGTTTCCCCAGCTTCGACCAAAGCACATACTGTCAATTGTAAAAAAGTGTGCAAGGAGGGTTAGAGTTGTTAGGGATGTGTGGTTGTGTCCATGAATTTTTTAACTATGCGTGTTGTGTTGAGTATCACAGACTCGGAGTTGTGCATAAGTGTTTTTATGAAGTCCTAGTGTGCTGAGGCTATGGTGCAATGTGTGAGGCACCAAACCAGGGGCGGGCAGGACGACGGATACAACTCGTACTCAGTCCTTCCTCCACTGCTTCTGGAGCTCGTGTGCTAGATCGGTGTTTTTACTGATCTTGTCTGCGTGAGTTTTCTGCATGTTCTTACTGATAGGCACTGCAATATCAATGAGATAGGTCTGTTTGTTGACCTTATCAACAAGTGTGATGTCAGCTCTGTTGTGATGTATGGTCTTGTCTGTGTGAATGGGGCGGTCCCAGTACAGCTTATGTGAGGGTGATTCTACACGCTTTGTGCTCTATACTTGTAGTACGGGACCGTGTTCTTAATAAGTGAGTATTTGTGTGCTACCTGATTGTGTCGGTGGAGGTAGTCTGTTTGGGAGAGAAGGGACAGCCCGATATTATATGGTCGATATAGTATTGTTATTATTATTATTATGGTCAGAAATTGAATCCCTAATGAAATAGCAATTTCGCGATGACTTGTTTAAAAATCGATTCATTTTTATTATAAGAGCAAATTTTATTCATTATAAATTTCATTTTATTATAAGAACAAATAAACACAAAAGTGTATCTAATTCATTATCTTCAGAAGATCTTAAAAATAATATAAATAATTTTAATGGGTTTATTTTTTAAATATTTAGTATTTTTATGATGTATAGGAATAAAATACCAAGTAATAATGCACTTGACTAATGGCTGAAGAAACTGAGTTCGATACCTGGTTGGAGTGTAGTTTTTATTATTTATTATTATTATTATTATTATTATTATTATTATTATTATTATTGTTAACGTTGTTGTTGTTGTTGCTACTTCCGTTGTAAACAATTGCAGATTTTACTTTGTGTGATAGTGGGTGAACGATTAAACAAAATACTTACTTTTTCTCCTTTAGTGAAGTTATTTATAAAGAAATGCGGTTGCTCAACAGATGATGTAAATTACATTGTCTTATACTGAACAGGATAATTACCCATGTATCCAATCAATTTATCAATTCCTTTTCCTCTGTTTTATTTCCAATCGAGCGGCTTTAATTTCCTTTTGGTCTGAACATCTTCCGTTTCTTGTTTTTAATATTTCGTCATCGGATGCTGTTAGATGAGGAAATGAAATTTTTAATGAAGATTAAAAGGATTTGGCGAATGTTAAATCTTAATGTTGCTCGACCTTCGAAATATTGGCTTCCTATCAATAACGAAATAATAACAGAGTTTCAATTGAGTAAAAAAGAGACAGTTCCGTAGTGGGTTGCCTTCATTCCATTTAGTCAGCGTATTTCAAAAAATGAACTGAACTATAACATCAGCGGACAATTTGCGAAAGATTTTGATGAACTCTGATACATTCTGTCGTATTCCTAATAATGAAGAAATGTTTATAATAAAATATAGTTGATATGCCAACTTTTAAATACTGCATATATCAAAATCAGTTGATAAAAAAGAAAAAAAATATGTTCAGTGACCAAAGCAAATCCAACCCCGTTGACTCAAGTCATTTAGAGATTACCAAAGCCATTCTGTAACAAGTTGAGAAGAAATTTGTGAAGTAATATGAGTTTCTATTGAGTGCAAGAATGCAAGGAACTTGCAGATTATGTGGCGTCTAGTTTATGTGATGTTTCTAAGGACTGTTTTTGAATGACAGGGTATTTGGAAGGTTTTTAGCTCCAACTCTTTTCCTAGCATCTGAGTTGTTGCAAAATAAACTACAGACCCACTTCTTTTAAGAATCAAAATTTTCTACTACTTTCAGCTTTCTAGATAATAGATTTTGATTCACTTGCATTGTTGGTGGACAGACATGAATGAGACAAAAAGTTTTGTTTTTTTAATGTTTGTTTTCGTTTCCTGTACAGTCATGGATTTGATATTTTGAATACCTTAATGGTTTAAAGTAATAATTTTTGAAACTTTCTTAGCCATTTTACTTTCAGATTCAATATCTTTAGTTAGTTGAAGAGAGTCTAAGAGATTCTAAGATCTCTTCACTGCTAATTGATATCGAATGAAGCCCATTTCTTTTGTTTATTCTTTTAGTTATTTAAAATAATAATTATTATTTTATTTATTTTAATTTTTTCTTATACGTCCATTTATATCATAACCAGATAAGAAGATAATGGGAGATTCGTTCTAAAATTTATTACTTTAAAAAAAATCATATACTGATGCATTCGTTATTTCATTCTTTAGTTTTGGTTAAAAAACTTAGTTCATTTCAGTAAAAGAGTGATATTTTTCTTGATGAATCCTTCTTTTTTTTATTCGGCTAAAAGAAAAGAAGCCTTTTTTTTATTTATTCTCTTCAAACAAAATGGCGGTTGTTACAAACTCAGTGAATAAAAAGTCAAAAAATTTCGAAAAAGAAATGTGCGTTTTTTTTAAAGAACAATCTGAGAAAACAAACGATGAAGAAGAATTACTGACATCTATCTATCAGTTGATTATTGAATGGAAAAGCCATGGCTTTGCTTAAATAAGTAGTTGTGTATAGTAAGAAGATTATAATACTTTCGAAAGGAAACTACAGATTTCGATTTCTGAAACTGATAATCAACATAAATAAACCAAGTGGCACAAGAGAGGCTGAAGGAGTTTCAGTATTAAGAGGAAAAAAAAATATACTTCGAATCCAATAAAAGTGATTATTAAAAAAGAAAAACTGAGGAAAAATCATACGATAATGCATAATTTACTTGCTATTAATGTGGCTTTTGTGGTCCAGTGTTATGGGTTGGACTGCGGGCTGGAAGAGTCGGGTTTAGTTCGTGGATTTTTCCCTCGTGTTTCGCCTTCAGTTGAGTCCCCAACCCTCAATTTACTCAAACCTCTGTAACGTATATATTTATGATAATATTTGTTATACAATGAAAAAATGGATTTGTTCTGCATAATAACTCCTTACCTATCCCATCTTTGATTTGTTACTGAATTAATCAAAAAGCTACATTCTCTTCAGGACAATGCATTGGAAGGCAGGAATGATGACTTCCCTTGAATAACCAGCAATGAATACTATACTAAGATTCTCACATTAGGCAGGAAACAGAAGATAATTTTTGTAGAATGCCTCTTCAAATGGAGCCCTTATTTTGGAAAACCAAATGAAAGAGAATGCTTAAATTTTACCCGAAATTTAAATCGACGATTTACATTTCGAAATACCATCTTTTTTTGGTCAGAGTCAAAATAAGACTGTTTCGGGCGATTCGCGTCAAGTATCTACCTAGAAAATACTTCTCTCAATCTTTCCAATTGACTTTTAAATGTTTTTGTTTTTCTTTTCTTTTTTTTCAACTTTTTTTTTCCAAAGATATTTTACAAAGAAATTCATTGAATTTTGAATTTTTTTTTGGTATTGCTTTATTGATTTAAAAACAACATTTTGCTTCTTTTGTCAGATAGAAATACAGTTTTTTTAAGTAAATCTTTCTAATGTTACTCCGTCATGCGAAATTGAACTTCACACTGCTCTGATATTTTGCGAACCTTGATAGTTGCTCCAAACATCTGCTTGAGTGTCTCTAAATTTTTCATTGATGTACCATTTCACTCTGTCTCAGAATAATAAATCCACCGACGTTATTCCAAAGGGACCATCTATTCAGATAAAAGCATGCACTCTCGTATTGAAATATGGAGATGGCCCATCTTCTGAAAGATAACGTCATCTACGAAACCCAGTTTGGAGAAAGAATAGCTTTTTATTTTCCACAATTACTGAAATTAACTTAAGGCAGCCTTGTTATATGTTCAGCTTAGCTACAAAAGAATATTAATCGTTTGGTTTAATGTCTACGACAATCTTAATTTTGACTTACAAATAAAGATCTAGGATCCAAAGCCGTCAAAGTTTCAGTTAAAGCTCAATTATCATGAAAATTAAATAATCCTAGAAAGCTAAACTATTTTTTTTTCCATTGAATTAAGTTTGAAAATTCAAAAGCCTAGAAGAACGTGCAATTCCTAACAAAAATCTAAAACGGTTAAATATGAAAAAGAGGAAGGAGATAAAAAAGCCGGATGTTATTCTGCCAACGACTACTTTGACAACTTTCTTGGGGGCAGCGAGACATGTTTTTCTGGTTTCCATTCGCAGATCGCAATGAATAGAAGATACAAAGCAGCTGGAACTAGTTCGATTGAAACTGGTTTTGATCCCAAAAAATAAACAAACAATTTCAAAGCAGAAAAAAAAATGTCTAAACCGATGAAAAGGAATCTTTATAAATTATTAGCTTATGTAGACATGGTTCAGGATAGGACCGTGTTTCGTTACGAGTTTCAGAAATTACGTTTTCTTTTTCGTGTCACTAAAGGTAAATATCTGAAGTGCAAATGTGTTTTTATATTTCGTTAGATGCTCTTCGAACAAGACCATTGTAATTAATTTAGACCTCATATGCTACTTTTTTGTTGTTAGTGTAAAAGCAAAAGAATTTTTTGGAAATATTTTGGGAATTTAAGATAATTCAGTAATTTCACTTATTCGATTTTTATCTTTTCTTCAATGCCTCATAAGCACATTCCTGATGGACTTAATGTTCAAAATAAGTAAAATTCGTAAAAATAAATAAATAAATAAATAAATAAATGCCTAGATTTTTCGTTCTTTCTTTTATATATTCCAAATTTCTTCTCTTTAAAAATAACTTCGAATTTGAGTAAAATAAATAATAATAATAATAATAATAATATCTAAATCATAAAAAAATTTGAATTGAAGTTCATATCATATACCTATTATAATATTCGAATCTTTATTAAGAACATTAAAAAGTTTCTAAATAAGATTTAATAAGAGTTCTTTATTGTTTTGGGATGGGACAAGTAAATGTACAAAAAAATACTTTTATATAAGTATATAACAAATACCATGGAAAAGATTATTTAAAACAAACAAGGAAGGTTGAATGTTTATTAAATTTCACTCCAAATGTCATTGTTAAAATACGCTTGTTACTTTTATGGAGACTTTGCACTTTGTCTGTGATTCCGTCGTCATGGCCTTTCAAACTAAGATTGGGGGAGAAACCACAACCTCACGCATGCAGACTTCAACTTGTGAGTTCTCTAACTATAACAACTTTTACTAGATAAGAGAAGGTTTTAACAACAACAGAACAGTTAATTCTGTACAAAACTTTTTACTTACTAATCAAGCTAAAGACAATTCCATTAATGTTATCGTTTTTACAACATCGGGAACCATCATAATTTTATATATTCACTCTTTTTTGAAATATTTCTGCAAATACATCGAGTTACAGATGACTGTGGCCAAAATGGCGTAGTTCGTTGCCGCTGAATATGGGGCTTTTCTTTATTTAGTACTAACGTCACAACTTCGCCAGCCCTGATTGGAGCACACTAATAATCTTTGACTGAAACTCGTTGAATTTAACAGCAAGTTCTAAAGTCATTTCAATGATGAAACTTGGGATTGAATTGGTGAGAGATGGAAATCACACAATCAAAGAGTTTTAATAATACTGTCAATGAACTATAATAAGAAAACAAAATCGTGTGGTTTGGCTATCTATGTATTACAAGCCATCATTCACATGAATCGTTACGGAATCTATATTTAATTCCTATTGACAAGCGAAAAATCAATTAAAACACCCTTTTTTTTCCTTTTTTTTTTGTAATTGCTTTGTTTAGCTGACTGTTGCAAGCATTCCTGTACTTTAAGAAGCAAGAATTTCTGATTCGACGTCAATGTTCGTCCACCCGTGTGTATAAGAGCTCTTTGAATGAAACAGTTTTCATAAAATTTGAAGCTTAAAAATTAGATTTGCTACTTTTTTTCTTGAATTCTTCTTGTTAAACAACTTATCAATATGTTGAAATTAACGTTAAATTATCATTTTGAGATTTTAATTCTATTTCGAGAGAATAATTTTCAAAAGTTGGTACAGAACTATTTTATCCAAAAATAACCACCATTTTAAAATCTTCAAAAACCAATTTCCTTATTTTTTTTCTGAATTATTGTTAAGCACAGAAAGGAAAAACAATCCTAATACAACAAAAAAGAAGCATACTTTAGAAACCTTTGCATTCCACACTGACATAACAGAAAAGTGTTGCAATCATCAACACGACGGGGCATGAACTCCACGAGCTCTCTGAAGTACTATGTAGATGGTGTACGCCATCCTTCTCAATAGTGGTCCGCAATTCTCTAATATTTCTCTAATATTTGTTGGTGGTAGAACCCTGGCACATTAATCGCATCCCACATGTATTCTATTGGATTCAAATTAAGCAAATGACTGATGCAGCTCATGATACCACACTCACAGGAATGCTGCTTCAGAAAGAATTTGGTGACTGTGGACTTGTGCAGTTGCGTATTGTCTTGCCCAAAGAGCTTGCTCCTCGCCCGAGTGAATGCATGACATGAATGGGTGCAAATGAACTGCAAGGATTGAACTGCATAGGTCAGTGGTCTGCAGATTTGTAAGGGGTCCTAATGCGTGTCAACTGAAAACATAACAAGAGCCACCCCCGCCCTTTGTTTGGATCCATTGCCTCGTGGCGTTTTCTCCACATTCATCTGCCCGTAAACAGTTGAACCTCGAACTCGTTTCCAGTCGTCTTGCGTCCAGTGGCTGTTTTCATGAGCCCAGGAGAAGCACAGAGCCCTCTGCTATAGGGTCAGCAGTGGGACCCTAGTGGACCGTCGATTCTTGCATCCCGTAGAAGAAAGAAAACGTTGTACTGTCCGATGTTACGTGTGGCCCCAGTATTGAATTCTTCTGTTTTCTGTTGCAATGTCGTATACAGCTAGGATGTTACAATGCATTCCAGACGACGCTGTCCACGATCGTCGGCCGCAGTGTGTCGCACGTGGATGTCTTCCCTGATGTTATGTAGTCCCGGTACACTCTTGAAACTTCTATGTGAAAATCCAAATTTCTTGCTCATTTCGGAGATGGACTTGCCCATCTCTCTGGCACCTACTATCACACTTCAATTCAAAATCGCTTAAATCGTGATACGCTGCCATCGTCACTGCAAATTATTCGACAACGGAAAACAGAAATCTCCACCTTTACATGCACTTCAATTGGAAGATACCATTTAATGCTAATGAGTGTGGTGACATGTGCTGGAAGTGGAAGCGACCGTCTTGGTTTTTCTGGTACTTTAGTGTACAGTGTAACAATAAACGTTAAGGTTGGTCTGAGAAGCGTCGTTACTAAAGAAAGGAAAAGTTATGTCCCAATTCAAGGACAAAGAATTTTTAAATCTTATGTAACCCTCATTGCAATTTAATTACTGAATAAAAAGATAAGAAACAAACTTCTTTGCTTCTGATGTAGATTAAAAGCTATTTTAAGGAGTTTTTTAGCCAAAATCTTGCCAGATTTTTCTAAAAAGCTGTACAGAAGATATCTACAAGAAAAATGCTAACTGCATAATCCCTAAGATTTGTAAAATATTAATTGTTTATCCTTTCTCATATGTAGCAATAACATGCGAGTACTTATTTACAAGAAAAAATAGTGTTTTATTAGAATTTGCAAAAAAAAAAAATAATAAAAAAAAAACAAAGGAATGCACAAATTCGTAAATTTGTTTGCTTAGACACATTGATCCATCATCGACAGCAATCTGAGACAGCTGTTTCGTCATTTATTAGGACTCATCAGCCAGAAACCTTCTTACTTATTAATTTTTCGCTTTTGGCTTATCCTTTTATTAAATGCCTTTTGTGCCCAGCGCTCAGCGGGCCAAGGTAATTTTTCTGTACTTGTTACAGCGATTTTTATATTATTGTTTGCTTTCTACCGGATCCCACTTCCGAGAGCGGGAGAAGCAACCATAGGCTTTCACGCGTTCCGAGCTTGATCATCGAGGCTAAATCTGACTGATGAGTCCTAATAAGGACGAAACGGCTATCCCAGATTGCTGTCGATGATGGCTCAATGCGTGAAAGTAAACAAATTTACGAATTTGTGCATTCCCTTGTTTTTCCATTTTCATATTACATTAATGCACGTTAAACCATTCTTACTTAAAATAAACAAAAAAACAAAAAAAAACAAAAACAAAAACAAAACAAAACAAAAACTATTAGCTTTATTACTATAGTTTCATTTATTATTCCATTTCTTTTCTACATCTTTTGGCTATTTTGTTGCTAAGTTCGTTTGTATAAAACTGTTTTTGAAAACAATCTAACACTTTTGTTTTTCTTCAGTTTTTTTCAAAGCCTTTAAATTTAAAATCGACTTCCTTATTTAACGAAATTTAGATGCAAGATGTTTTTATAACGATAATGATTCAATTAATTTTCATTGCAAAATTCTTTTTCATGAATATTTAATTGAATAAAAAAAGCTGCTGTCGATTTTTTTTTTTGAGTTGTAGCAGGAAATTGAATGAGGTGTCGAATAAAAAACCTTTTTTTAAAATGAATTAAAAATCAATAACTAAGCAAAAGAGCACTAGTGCCACTATCGTAGTAAATGCATCTGCATCTATTATATCCTCGAAATTATGACTTTTAGAAAATATAAAAAATTTAAAATATTTATTAAAAATGCTTAATATTTAGATTTTATTGAATATTATCTATATATCAATAGATCCGCTCGATAAGTCAGAAATAATTCACGCATTTTGTAAATTTTTGATTACTGTAATTGTTGTTTTGTAAATTGTGTGAACAAAGGCGTACCGAAGGGAGAGGGTTTGTAACGCCCCCATTGAATCAAAAAATGGTAAAAATATAGGATTTTCAACCTATTTTAAAGTTCATTGCTTTATTTGTAACCTCTCCCCCCCCAACAGGAAAAGGACACGACGTTTTCTTTTTGAAACAACCATCATAAAAATTCATTCTATTTTAAAATATTGGATACGCCTATGGATATGAAGATGCAGACCGTCACTGGCCTGTAAAGGCGGCTTCCCATCAGCTTGCGATTCGGCAGCAACACACCGTAGGAACAACCAGGTTCGTGCTCGTTGAGCTCTGTTCTCCAAGAATTCAGTAAATGTGGCACAAGCCAAAGGAAAACCACAGGCTTGGTTCTGTGTCTTCGATCCCACAAATCTATACCTCTAATCAAGTCGTGGGCTCAGACTTCTTTCTTACGAAACAATTATAAATTGAAGCATACAGTGTTTCTTTCTTGTATTTATTAAAAATCCTTTTTTTTTTAATTTTACAGTGACAAACAACATTTAATGCTATATAATATTAAATGTTGGATACAAATTTATATTTATTTTATGTTAGTGTTCTTTTTGTATATTTATATGAAGAAACTTTAATAAGAAAGCAAAGAAATAGTTAAATAATAGCATAAAACATATTGTACGTATAAAAAAATTAAAAATTGCTATGTCTATTTGAACTAGGAAAAAAAATTCATAATAATAATAATAATAAAAAACTCCATCTTAAGGCTCCTTTGTACAAAAAAAAATATTGTTGCCCCTCTTCTTAATAATTTTGTTTGCTATTTTATTTATTGAGAAACAGTGGTAAGGCTAGACGGGAAGCTTGGAATAACCATGACAATATTTTATAATTTAAAAATCAATTCTCAATTACTGCTGAACTTGATACCTATTGTATTGAGAAATTGTACCTATTTCTTGATATAATACGGCACATAGACATTATATAAACATTATTAATGAAACACAACACATTTTCTTTTCTTCTTCATTTGCAATCTCTCGCAGGCAACGGCTTTGTCTTGCTTCATCAGGCTTCTAAATATATCGATAGTTCTTACAAACATTAAAATAGTCTTCATAAACATAGAAGCATTCATGGTAAAGAACCTTCCCGCAATTGTTATTGCGCTTTTATGCAGAGCACAACTTGGTTCCATCTGTAAAATCTACTCTGGCTAGCTTGCCAGTGAATCCGAAAAAGGACGACGAATGCTCAGATCAAACAGAGCCTCCTTGTCCTTCCAAGTGCGATTTGAGTCCCACTGCTAAAGTATTATCCTTCCGAGATTTGTACAAAACTTGCCCAACTCCATCCCGCCCAGATAAGCTTCCCCCTATGCCCAAACAGTTACCACTCTGCGATTGTGTAAGAGCTAGACCCAAATAAGAACACTAGAGGAACGTGTGAAAGAGCACATAAGTGCATTATGAAATAACCATCCAGAAATCTCTGACTGGGCCCATCATTGCATAACCTTGGGACACGATCCTGACCCAATAGTTAAGGTACTATACAAAAACATATACAACAAAGACACAAGGTTTAAGCATGCATAATTAATAACTTCAATTGTTTTAACAAACAAAAGGGCATAGATATAAGCCCAATGATTTTAAAAAAATTTAAAGAAAGCTGTAAAAACATTGAAATATTTCAATAATTATCACATAGGTTAACAACAGACAGCTGATTTAAAACAAATGTATTTCAACGAATGTATGTAACTAAGTTCTACAAACTTAATTTTTTAACACAGCGTGCTCAGTATTGTATTAAATAAAATATCTGTATACTTATTTATTGTATTGAACAAAATGTATGTAGGTTGATTCTTTACCATGAATGCTTCTATGTTTACGAAATCTATTTTTATGTTTGTAAGAACTATTCGATGTATTTAGAAGCCTGATGAAGCAGGACAAAGCAGTTGCCTACAAAATATTGCAAATGAAGAAAAGAAAATGAGCTGTGTTTCATAAATAATAATCCGGCACGTTAAATTTCTCTTCGTTTTAAATATGTATATTATTGTTTGTTACATTAATATGCTTTAAATTTTTCTTGTAGTTACTTCATTGTGTAATTGCTGTACTATTAAATCTGTATCTGTAGCTGAATAATAATCAATCATTGGATTGGTGTACTATTCCTTCCTTTCATCGACTTTGATCAACTATGGACCACGGGCTAGTCCGACCTGACAACGTCAGAGGGAGGCTAGGAAATTCAAGAAGGGGGACGAGATTTACATCCCGTCGAGAATAATCCTGAAATAGTAAGTCCCAGGGAGAAACGGACGAAACACAGAAGAAGAAAGAAACAGCCAAGCCAACGCCGGGATTCGAACCCAGGTTCCGACACATCGGCCACACGGCAGACCACCGTTGGTGTACTATTATTATATAGTATTTACTGAATTATTTGTTTATTCATTCCTCAGTCCTCCTAAGCGACTAGTCTCCCAAATTAGAGAAAGAGGAGGCACCTGGCACTTTTTGAACTTTCCAATATCAGCAAGAGTAGATTTGAAAATAGTTGTTAAAAAAGACAATGATAGTGAACTTTCAGTTCTTCTAGATAATTGAGAGAGTTCTGATAAAACACAGGACAATTACATTCGAATTTAAATTTAATATATAACAAGCCACCAACAATGCAGATATTTTGGCGAGACATCTCAAAAATTATCCAAGCGTATTTACCAGCATGAATACGCTTTAAAAAATAAAGACCTCAATTATACAACAGTTACACACGCAAACACACATCAACATCAAATTAATTTCAAAGAAGTAAAAATCATTTGCAAGGAAGAGAATCCTTTTCTTAGGAAATGTAAGGAGACATTTTTTATTTTAAGTGATCCAACTTGTTACAATGATACCCTGTCTGTTAAAAATATGGAAAAATATTTAATTCATAAAAAAGGGAAAAAAGAATAAACACAATAGTAGCTAATAATTTTTTTTTTTTTTTTTCCTGCCCACCTCCAATTTTTTTTGACGAACAATGGCATGAGCTTGGTCTCTAGCCACGTGATTTATTCCGTCATTTGTAATTTCTAAGGCTTTATAAACCATATGCTTTTTTAATTTCAAGTAACTTGAAGAAGATTCCTATGAGAATCGAAACTAGTAGTTCTACTTTTTAAAATGTATATATCAATTTTTTAATCAGTGCGACGGCGTACACATTTCAAATTTAAATTTAAGAACGTTAAAAATAATTGAAATAAAGGAACTGTGAAAGAAAGAAAGATTTTTTTTTCTTTTTTTCTTTGACAAAAGTTGACTTTTTCTCTACTTTCAAAATCATCTACAGATTAAGAAACGTATTTCTAATTAAAAAAAAGTGTTCGTGTTTATTAAAGATTTTAATTAATTTCCAGCAATGGGTATTTCATTCCATTGTCTTATTCATTAAGGCACAGCTGAGTGATCTAGAGAGTGACCTATTAACTTGACTGTTCGAATCCGTGGATGGCAGGATGTTTCTTTTCTTTCTTGTTTTTATCTTTTCTCTTTCACTCCTTTCACTGTCTATGAACTTATATTAAGTCTTGAGTCTTTTGCAAGAGGAACGGTACAAATGGAAAATAAAATAAAGATAGATACTGTCTTGCCAGAACCTTCTTCTGAATTTTTTTATTTATCACAATACAACACTTTTTTTTTTGTTCTAAGATGCTGAACTATGAGTCTATTTTGTATCAAAATCAATAAGGAGATCTCATTTACTAATATTCTATCTTCTATTAGTTTCAGGTTTCTACAAAAAGTAATTTTAATTCTAGTGATTTACTAACCCTCTGTAAAAACGAGATCCTTTTCCAGAGTTAAATGAGACAGAGAGGGGGATATTTGAGCTAATCGTCCATTCTCAGCTTGTCCCCATTGGTCAAAGAAAAATCTTAATCTATACCTATATTCCTTGCACCTATGAGTCAGCAGTGACTCCAAGGAGTGATTATTGCGCCGTACCTGCCAAGTTTTGACCTCTAGCTTCTTATACCTTTTACCGAAATGAACAGGAATCTTGCTTTCTATATCCACGTGTAACAGTTATAGCTGTATCCAAAACAAAAACAGAAAAAAATATTTAAAAGTTTAGAACTCTATTGTTTCACGAAGTATTTGCTGGAGTTTACTATTTACATAATATCGTAAACAAAGTAGTTCCAATTTGATTCGGGAAATTATCAAAATTAAAGCTGAAAGTATCCCACATTATCTGCAATAAGAAATATATCGGTTATACTACCCAAACCACTAAAAAACCATCCAAACTACTAAAAGACTGAAACAGCACCAGTTCAATTACAATAATAAAGATGAATTTAAATCCATTTTATATCAGCATAGCAAAAGTATAACCCATATCCCTAACTTTGACAATATCCAGATAATAGACCAAACCCCCAACACTTTCTCCCTCATATTGAGAGAGTCTTGGCACATAGCCAACACCCCTACCATCAACCATCAACTATCAAATACTGTCATAAAAAAACTATTTAAGCTCACCTTAGCCTAAGCAACAGCACAGTTGAAAGTAACCTACTGGTTAGGCTGAAACGTCCTGATTTTTAACCTTTTTATCCATTACGAAAAATTTCAGGCCTGTAATTTGGATTTAATCTACATAATTTGGGATACTTTCAGCTTTAAAGTAGGCCCAATTCAAAGCTTTAACAGTGCTATTACCTGTGGATTTACAGCATTGCTTCTTAACCTTTTTTGCTTCACATTTTAGCGACCCATGTTTGAGATATTACGCATTGTTTTCATTGGATTTCCGCTATGAGCTTAAATGTTAAAAATGCAACCATTTCATTTCACTTGCCAGCTACAGCTTGAAGGTTAAGATTTTGGACTATATACTGAAGGTTGTCGGTTCAAACCCGTATATCCTCTCTTTTTTTTTTTTTTCATACTTTCCTAAAGTTTTTTTAATTTTTTTTCCATAGACATTATTGTACTTCCTTTTTTTATTGGTATGTTCAATTTTTTATATTATTATGGGTCGCCCTTAAGTTTATGCTTAAGCACAAAATTATATATTCCCTTGCTGTACTTGTAGACATCTCGCGACACACTAAGTTGTTTCATTGCTTTTATTGTTATAATAGAATCCTTTGAAAAACACCTGTAACTTACAAATGAATACACAGCCTATTTTAAGCATTTAAAGAAACCTTGAAATAGCTTTTTTAATTCGATTTGAATGCGAATTAATTTTTTATTATCCTTCGTTGTTAAAATGAAACAGAATATAGTATTGCTCTTTGTTCAGGCTATTTGACATCTAAATTTCATTTTAGCATTGATAAGTGTAAAGTTAAATATTGATTATATATCTCAGAATTTTCTTGCGCAACACCAAATGTCTCATCACCGTTTTTAAGCACTGATTTATTGAATCCTGAATGTTTTGTTTTCGTTTTTATTGATCAGTGCTTGTCATTCTATTTTTCTTTGTAAAACTTTAATTAGATAATGCGATTTTGAATTTTTTTCCCACCGATTATAAGACAGTGAACTTTATAGCAGATAAAAGTAAGGAGACAGAAGAATAAGTAAAGTTATTGAAGTTTCTCGCTTTCAGAAAGAAAGGAGAAAATTATAGAATTACAGATCAGACTTGAATGTTTCATCCACATGAATTTGTGAAAATCTTACTCGTTTTCGATTTTTACCAAGCAGTATTAACCCTTAAAACATCATCTGAATATTGCATGATATCTAAACAACAGAATCTAAAACTTAAAAGAGAGCAATCCTGTAGACTTGGAGCTACTCTATCACAGTAGTACAAGCGATTTGGGAGCCATCAATGCTGCAACAGCTACCAAGAGGTCGGATTGTAAGAAGAAAGCGTGGCCTTTAACGTTGCTAAAGGATGACCGTTATTTAGTCTTAAGTGCTAGTCGGAACAACTGAATACTATCCAACTGAGTTCTTTGGGCCACTCGGGAAACACCTATAAAAAACATACAATATGAAATCGACTTCACTAAAGATGTTACAGGTTTACATATACATTGTAATGATTCTCCTGTCAGAGTTCAAACTTGAAAATCGTAAATAATTATACAAATAAATATATAAAAATATAAAAATACAAAAGCAAAATTGCTATTGTTAATGAAATTAGGAAGGAAATTATCATACCCAACAATTACTTGTTTATATTATTATTATTATTTATTTATTTAAAGCTATTACAATTTTTTTTTAACGAAATTAACAATAAAGCCCACTTTTGAATTATGGCTTATGCGATAAGATACGATAATACACGATAACTAATGTAAAGTTGATGATTTAATTAACATCTTTAAAGGGAATAGCTTTGCTATGATTGGAAAATTATCACATTAATTTATCTAGTTTGTAAAATAATGATTCATTAACGATTCACTGCTGTTGATGTTAGTTGTCTTTCCAAAGTCAATCTATTTTAACGTAAAACATACTATAAACTTAAGGATATGTTAAGAAAGAAATGAGTACAAAACTTAAGATTCCCCACTGTTTTCGGATCACAAGTTTATGAAGAATAATCAGACAAAATACTTGTTATCAGGCTTCGGAGGGGAATTGCAGATATCACGGTACCTGAGCGTGGAACCAAGCGGCACTGCCGGCATTCAACTTTCTTTTTTAATTTTTTAATTGCAGGAATGAAAAATTCTTGCTATTACAATATTGTTATTAATAACGAAGCCTAAGTGATTCTATATAACTGTTGTATTAACCACGGTACCAATGGTCACACAAATATTAATGTTAGAAATACTTACAATTGCATTATCATTTTAGTCCACAATAGACACATACATGTATAAGCACAGTGCTAGGAATCTTACAGAATATAGCAAAACTGAGAAGTCTTCCAGAGGGTCTCGTTAACTCTACTGGGGCCCTTCAGTGTTTGGTTTTTGGAACCCTTAATCGACCGGTTTCTATGGCCCCGGATTGAAAATGTGGGTCGCTGAATTTTACATTATATTCAATGTAAAATTATTAACAATAGAAATAAAAATAAGGGAACGCTTTTGAAAAGTTGTTTCAGACAATATACTGTATTTAGATCCAATAGCGTAAATTACATTGAAAAGCAATAAATTATTGTTCATTGGTTATGTAATCAAGAGAAATTTGAGTTTCCATTTTTTTCTGCAGGCCTTACAGAACTGTACTTAAATTGATTTAAATTTTTATATACTTTGATCATTAAATAAATGAAAACATTGAACAGAACTAAAATACTGAAGAAAAGAAATGTATTCATAATACACAGAGATCAACGTGTAAAGAGCAACAAGTATTCAGTGGCAAACTCTGTAAACAAGTTCAGACACTTATTGGTACAAAGTGTCAAAAAAGATGTTTGTTCAGAACTGGTTTTTTTTTTTCCTCAATCTGTAGCTTTTGATCTTCCGTCATTCAGGAGTTCTGCATCAAACTTAAGTTTGGATCACTAAAATATTGATAAAGATATCAGATGAGATTTCTTAAAGACTATATATAAAGATATTGATATTTTTTCAATAAACGTAAAAATATAAATCAAATCATTTAACCTGCTGTGAAAAATGCTTAAAAAAAAAAAAGCGTGAAATCAAAGGCAGCACCTGAATAAATTGAAATTGCCTCTCTTGTTCGATTATAGGGAAGAAGTTGGGAACGGCCGTTTCGTCCTTCATCGGACTCTTCAGCCCGTCCTTCATTGGACTCTTCAGGGGTTGGGCTGAGAGTCCGATGAAGGACGAAACGGCCGTTCCCAACTTCTTCCCTATAATCGAACAAGAGAGGCAATTTCAATTTATTCAGGTGCTGCCTTTGATTTCACGCTTTTTAAGTAAAAATATAAGTTGAACCATTTTTTCCCAAGGTATAAATCCATCTATATATTGAAAAAGCAAAAAGGTAATTTCAAAACAAGAAATCAATATCTTGTCAGAGATGTGCAATTCACACACCCTATAAAACATACGCTTCAAGTAAAACTATTTCATTTCCATTTTCCAAATGTTTATTATGTTTGAAAGAATACCTTCAACATCAAAGACCTATTAACTTTAACTTTGCCTTCTAAATATAACTGGCGTTGTTTAGAGAAAATTTAATTACTCGAAAACCGCTTCATAATTTTGAAATTTTGATTAGTTTATTCTAGTTCTTTCTTTATGTAAATAAAACTTAGCTACTACAAATAAGCAACAAAGAGCTCCTGGATGCTTTTCAGGGATCTTTGCGTTAAACTAAATTTTATCAAAGCCCAATGTGACCTCCAAAAAGAAAAACGAAAAATCACTATCAAAGTGTGACAACTAACCCACGTGCCCGTTTTCACGTAGACACAAGTGGCTTAAGTGAGCTCATAAAATTAAGGAAAACATCCATTTATTGTTATATTTTTTATAAAATCTTGCTGTTTTCTATCTAATATCACAGCTCTCCAATGACAGATCGAGTTGAAATATGCAATTGTTAACTCAAACATTGTATAAAAAGTTTTAAGTCGTAGTTTTTGAAATTCTGATATGCATCGCGTAACGACAAATAGAAACACTTTCAATTTCTGAAGTAGATTGAGTTTTATAAAGGAAACAAAATTAAACAAAAAATATTTCCATAAAACAAAATACATTGAGACGATTTTCTTTTGAGCCAATAAGTTTCCGATCATGGAAAGAATCAGATTGAAGCAACTTAAGCCTCTCAATTAGAAATTGCTGTCATTGTTGAAAATGAATTTGTATTTTCTCCTTTATGAATTTATTTCTTAATTATACGTAGGTGTACTCAGGGTTTCGGAATGGAAGAGGTTTTAATGGTCATAGTCGTTCAACAAAAAAAAACAGGTCGTGTCTTTTCCCGGAGGGAGTGAAGTTGACAGGCATCTGATGAACCTTCCAAAAAAAAAATCAAAATCCTAGATTTTTTTCTCATTTCTGAATGCAATGGAGAAGTGTACTAATCGTACCAACCCCGCCCCTCCTCGTTACGAAATAAAGCAAATTATATAATACTTACAGATTATACAATTATCGAGGTAATTACAGTAAAAGCAAATATCATTTATTTAAGAAAATGAAAAGAAATTTAACGTGCTTGAATAATTCAAAACAAAAAACATAACAAAGTAAGGCACAAGCTAAAAGAAGGAATTTGCACCCTGAGCTGTCAAGGGAAGAGACTGGGACGGACCGTTTCGTCCTTTTTAGGACTCATCAGCCAGCCAAACTCCACCGATGACAGACTCAGAAGGTGCGAAAGGTTAAGGATCCCGGGTCTTCTTTTAGCTTTGTGTCTTACTTTGTTGCCTTTTTTTCATCATTTATTACAGTATCCCACTGTAAGCCTATGCATGCCCTTAGGGTCACAGGAGGTAAGGCTCGCGGAGCCTCTTGACCAACGGGACTAAGTTGAGATCGGTTGATCAGCCCAACGCCCGCCCGCCTTTAACTCCCAGTAAGAAACCCGATACCCATTCTACAGATGGCTGGGTACACCCTAGGACCCGTTTGGAGGAGAATGGAGGGTGGAAAAATTGGGGATCGAACCCGCCACCTCCAGTCCGCAGCCAACGCCTTTACCACTCGGCTACCGGGCCCACAAATTTATTTGTTACTTCAAAATACTAATTTTTAAGAAGGCTCTTATACCTTATAGAATATGTTTAGGTGAGAAATTTTTATAGTTTACAGAAACAAAAAAAAAAAAGGAATGTTAAGTTCTTTTAATGATTTTCAGTTCATCTTATAGTTCAGTTTCAGTTCGTCTTTTAAAAAAAATTTGCTATTTAACGTCTTATCATGCCTGGAAGTCCAGATGACCTGATATCATTGAAAATATGAATTAAAAAAAAAGAAAATTTAAAATTAAAAATAATCTTTTTATTTGAATTTGCAATAATAATATGGGCGTGTACAAGATATAAGAACTTACAATTATAAAAAGCATCCCATTATTTTTATATTCATTTACAAACAGTTTATAACAGTTCAGTTTTTCAACAATAGAAGTCACTGAAACACGTGGAATGATTAACCATTGCCACCCCCGCTTTGCATTTTTTTGTGATTCTTGAACTACTGTATAATTCAACATAATCCGTTCAATAATTGAGATTATTTGTTAGATAGCTAACAATCCCTGAAATAACTTTTCTTCAATTGGACCATTGAACTAATATTAGGAATACATTAAATTCATATTACGTTAGTAAATGTAAAAAAAAAAAACAAAAAAAAACAAAGTTTTCAAGGACTGCTGCGTTAAATACTACAGTAACCTCAAGAAATCTTAAACTTAAGTGCGTAGTCACCCAACGACCAAAGATTCAGATTTTCTGTTAACAGACATTTTCAGTGAATTTACTGGTCATCCAAGAATTGTTGTAATTCGATTAATTTTTGTTAAAAGATTTTATTTTACAATGAATATAAGTAGCATTTAGTAAAGAAGTATCTGATCCCGGGTTCTCGCAATTACTTCTCACTGATAAGTTTCACAAACATCTATTAACATTTGGTGTTTGGTTTTGCATTGCATCCGTCTAACCTCCTTTGGATCCCACAAAAGAAAAATTCACAGACAAAAACACCTCTTAGCGACGGAAGAACAAAACTGAATCAGCTTGATCTCTGAAATAACATTGCTGGAATATAAATTATCTAGTTATATTTATATCGAAAAAGAATTTATTTCGACGATGTCATTATTTGCATTGCAGGGATTTTATTCAATGTTCATTTTTAATAAAAATAATATTTAAGCTTAAACAAGGCAGGGATAGCGATTAATAAACCAATCACAATGCTTCGCAACGTCCTCTGATAAGAAAGTATAATTGATATTGATTTAATTTCCTTATTATTATAAATGTAACTGTTGCGCATGCAAAAGACGCAATTGTTGTGATTGTTGCTAATGAGATTTTAATGATACTTGTCCACAGACAAAACGGGAATATAAGCCTTCTGATACTTATCAGAAGACTAAAAAACAAACGAAATCAGAAATTCCATTTTGTACTACGTTGTTTACAAATAAGGTGCTAATAAAAAAATTAACTTATAAATAAAGAGGATATTTAGCCGTTCCGGCATGGCCGTTGTTCGTTTCCACCTGGGACTTACTATCTCAGTGTTATTCTGGACTTGATGTGAATCTCGTCCCCCTTCTCAATCTTTCCTAGCTCCACAGTCGTCATACGGGGCTAGTTTCCGTGGTCCTTAGTTGGTCAAATCGACAAGAAGAAGAAAAAAAGAGGATTGAAACAATTTAACGTGCCGTTAACAATATAACAAATAATCAATAACTAGTTGACCCGTGCGAATAATTCGCAACAAAAAAACCACCTTTGAGAAATAATAAACAAATCCAACAGATTGTGTGCATGTTAGTTAAACATATTGTCAATAGATGGCGTCTTCTCAAGTTTTATAAAGAAGTTGAACCGTGCGAATAATTCGCATGGGTATCTTGATCAGTCACCGAATGGTAATGTCGAAATAAATAAATGAAAAGATTGTCAATAGACTGCCTTCTACACTTTTACAAAAAAGATTTTTAAAATAAATTTTTTTAACGAAAACATTAATTTTAAACAATCTGTTTATTTTTCATCATTAGCGGTGAACGTAATCTTGAAAATATCTCAATCATTGATTTTGATGAAGTATTAAGGGAAATAAAAAAAACACCTTTGAGAAATAATATATGAGAAGTTGACTAATTTTTATGTTTCTATTGTAATAAATCGTTTATTTTTATTAAAATATAAATCTTTGTTTGTTTTTTTATCTGTTGTTATTAAATAAACGATGAAATATCATTTTTATTCAAAAAAGGAAATGGTTGAAGGTTACAACGCTAAAGAATATTTTCGCTTTCGAAAAATAAGGCGCTTCTGTTAAAGCATGTCTACATTTTTATAAAAAGTTTTTAAAAATAAAGTTTTTTAACGAAAACATTAATTTTAAACAATTTTTTTATTTTTCATCATTAGCGGCGAACGTAATCTTCAAAATGATGCCTCAATCATTGATTTTGATGAAGTAGTAAAGGAAATATGGCGTTCCGACAAAAAAAACCCTTTGAGAAATAATATATAATGATGATAATTTTGGTTAAACCGGAGAATAGGGTACAAGCCAATCGCAGTGTTCGGAAGGATACATCGGTGACGGGTGGTTTACCGCTTCGGTGACCGCTAGTTGCAGTGGTCTAAGTGAATTCCTGAGTTGTGTTAATGCTTGGAATTATCGTAAAAGGTTTATTCTTTGTTTGTTTTTCCGGTTTAATGGTTTGTATACGCCTAATTCACCATAGTTGTCCCTTTTAGCAAGAGGCGGAAGCGGCCATCATAAAAAGTTCATCGAAGGCTTGTACCCTCATCTTCGGTTTTACCATAATTTTTTTTTTATATTTGTGCCGAATTAGTTGATTATTTGTTAAAAAAAGAGGTGTTTACCATACACATTGTGTTGCAATTGCGACAAATAGAACCATAGATTTGGAGTTTAATGAACATTATAATTCAAATTCCTTCAAATGTGAATAAATAAAAGAGTAAGTATATCCTATTTACCTATTATTCCTTCAGCGAATTATTAATCCTAAGAACGATTTGTAATTCAAGGCCAAAGAAAATTCTGATTACTTACCCTTCTTTTTAGATATCATCTTTTTTATATGTATTTTATGTTTTAATTCACTTTCTTAGGTTAATGCCATCCTTATCAACTCTGATGACTGGAATGAGATTGGAATCAACGACGATCCCACAATTTTCCAGCTCACTTCACAACAAGATTACATTAATTAGAAATGAGTGTTTCGATTCTGTGAACTTTAAAAGAAATAACGATACCGTAATTGGATTGTTTCAAATCACTGGATCATCACTATTATTGAACTACCGTATTGTCCGGCGTATAAGACGACCCCCAATTTTTCCAATTAAAATATAGAGTTTGAGATGTACTCGCCATATAAGACCACCCCTCTTCCAACGCACACCAAATAAAAATTAAAAAAACATCAGATTTGATTTCAATATGGTAATTTTAATTCAAATGCTTATGACATACAGATACTTAGCAGGAAAATTATCACTTACAAACATAACGCTGTTTGTCATCAAACATGTAAACATAAAACAATGCAAGTGATTAAACTTTTCCTTTAAAAGCGATGTACCTTATCGGCGATTGGCTGGTTGTTGTATACAACGCCTGCTTGGATTGGTCAGCTCTCCCTATCTCCAAGTAACTTTAGCTTTGTTTATTCTGGTGCATTATTTTAATGCTACATTTTTTTAGAATTTCACTAAAATCATAGTATTTCTTAATTGTAGCTTTGTTTATTCTGTCCCCGCTCTATCTCTTTTTTCCATACCCCCGGGCGTCCCGGACGCCTGCAGCTTCCTCCGTCCTTCACTTACACCTTCCCGGTGAGGCGCCCCCTCACCTCGTCATCGGGACCGCGTTAAGTCACTTCTTTCCACGAATCCTGGTGAGTGGATTTTTTCTACCGTACTTGTACAGCGCCGTCCTTGCTGCTTTCATACGGTTGCCACATACGTCGGGGATGCGGCTGCGGCCGTTTTTTGAGCTCCCCCCACCATACGCGGCGACCGCAGATTCTCCAGTCCGGCACGAAGTTTCAGCACCCGGCGTATTAGACGACCCCCGACTTTTGAGAAGATTTTCCTGGGTTAAAAAGTCGTCTTTTACGCCGGACAATACGGTATGTCTCTGAATTCTGTTTAATTCGTGATTTGCATATTAATAATTTTACAATAAAAAAAATACGTATAAAACTTTCTTTAAAGCAAAGATCTCAATGACTTATTTTTCACATTTTTTGAACCTATCAATTTTTAGCAACATTGTCTTTGGTTTTCAGATATAAATAAAACTCCATATCTATGAATCTATTCTTATGTCTAACTCATTCTGTATTAATTACACTACAAAACATACTAACAGTACAATGGTACTCATCCTCTTAGTAGAAAAATCAGTTGATTAGTAACATATTGTTAGTGAAACAACGAAATATTCTCCAGTAAAATTGAATTTGTATTTCTTTTTAAAAAAATCTTTTGTTAAAAATGAATGTTGAATAGAATATTTACAATGTAAATTGTATCATTGATCTCTTTTATTGAATGTCAACAAAATAATTTTTCCTTGATGGAAAAGAATGAGATCACTTTAATTATCAGCAATCACTTTGAAACAGTTTGATTGATATAATTTAAATTCTTTCATCATCAATGGGTACTTAATCAGGAATTTATTTCTGCGTTGGATAAAACAATTATTTCTATGTTGTTTCTTTTAATGGATGCAATTCATAGGCCTGACTCCCAACATCATAAATTTGCAAAGCTAAGCACTGAGCAGTAATAACAGAAACCAAGGACCTGGGTACCTCATTTTGAATTTTTTACACAAAATAAAATACTTTATCAACCCAAAAAAAATAAAAGTAATCCTTACTGATTTTAAACAAAATTGGAAATATCAATGAAAATTTTCATGATTTGTTTGTTAAATTTTAGAATCATTTGGGACAAGAAACATCTATCCCAAAGATAGTGTGATTTAAACTGAACACCATACGAAAATACTGAAACAAAACTGTTACATTCAAACCAATATCAATAATGGAAAACACAGTCAACATCCAAGACAGTTATCGTAACAGAACAGCCTACATTCCCCACACAAGTAAGAAGAAATCCACCCACCTATGAAAATGAAGAGGATTCCTTTGGCAAGTCAAGGATAATCTCTTATCCTGGAGTAATTCCTGAAGTTTCTCACATTCCTTGCAGCAAAACTCTACATAAGACAGATCGGCAGAACTATCAGACTGCATTGCAAAGAATAAGGATAACATTTGCATGATACATCTTGTAAAGTTTGGAAATGATGAAACCACTGCATCAATGTTGGATGTAGATCTCGTAGTCACCGACACCCTCTCCAAATTAGCTTCATTTAATTGCCATAAAACATAAAAGCAATAATATTAACAAGGATGTTAGAGACATGTTGTTGAGATCTTTAACAGATTAATTTCTTGGATTCATGTGAACAATATTAGTGACATCCTACAAAAAACTGAAATAGGTGCAATTATAGATTGAGAAACAACAAAATTATTTTTTCTAACTCATAAGAATAAAGTATGTCTCAAATAAAATCAATAGTTGCTTATATCAATATTTATAAAAAACTAGCTGAACCCGGCATGCGTTGCAAGGCCTCTCAAAGAAAGAAAGGGCTCGGTGTCGGCCAGGGATAGGATACTTAAGTCCTTGTATCGCCTTTCACCCACCCAAGTGTGGTGTCCCTGCGCCCCCCCCCCCCCCCCCCCAGGAGAGCGAATTTTTTACTTTTTGCATTAGACTTGTGGACCCGAGAAGAGGCCCTAAATGTAAGGTCCCAGTGTCGATTCGGGGTGGGACACTTCAGCCCATTGCACATGGATCTGAAAATCGGATGGTCGGATTCACGAAACGTCGCCTATACGAACGATTTTAAAATTGTGGAAAACCTGCCATGTTGCGTTTAAGATCTTCCTTATAGAAAGCCCAGTTCGTAAGCCTTGGGTTTCTAAACAATTCTTCGCTGAGCACCTCCGCACTCAAAGAAAAATGAATTTGTCGGTGGTCTGACAAGGAGACCTCTTGGGAAACCCTCCAGTTGCGTACCTCAGTCCTAAGACCTGTGGAAGCAAGGGTGAGGTCCAAAACTTCTTCCCTATATGGGGTAAAGAAGGTGGGAACTGAACCAACATTTAAGATGTCCAGATCAGTAGATGATAGAAACTCTAGCAAGGCCTCCCCTCTGGTGTTGATATCGCTACTACCCCACACAGTGTGGTGGGAGTTTGCGTCACATCCCAAAAGAAGAGGCAGTCCAGAGTTCATACAGTAAGAAACCAATTTCTTTACCTCCAGCGGAGGCGGATCAGAGTTTGGTTCATGAGCAAAGTATGCAGATGCAACAACAATGTCGCATCTGTTGTCTCTTGGAAATCTAATTGCAACCAGATCCCTGGTACAGAATTCCGAGAGGAAAACATTCCTGTGCTTGGTAAAAATACAAGCACGTGGAGTGGTCAGTGAGCATTGAAGCAATGATCCTCCACATCCTCCCAGTCCTCTAACTTTATCCTTATAGAGCCAAGGCTCTTGAATAAGGACAAAGTCAAGATCGAGCTCTGTGATTTTTTTGGAAAGAACCGCAGTAGCCGCTGAACAGTGCTGAAGATTTATCTGTAAAAAAGAAAAAGAACCAGACATAATTTAAAGCACGTTGCCCTGGATAGGGATGTCTTTGGAGGTCTCTTCTTCAGAGCCCTCCATTGTTATAATAGTATTAATTTCCATACAAAAGGAAGTATTGGGGAATCAAACAGTCACCCTGCGGAGAGCCCCCTTGCGGAGGGAAGGCCCTTTTTTTATTTACTCCAGGATTCGGCCTGGTTTCCCAGAGGCACCGTTGAAGACACTTTAACCCCAGTGCCATCCATCCATCGGCACGGTCCGCTTGACACCTTACATTGGGGGGAGTCTGGTTCGGGGTGCAGAGCACTGCCTCGCCTCACACAGTGTCCTCGGACTCCGCAGAGATGAAGATTTCCACTATCCACCACCCGCGGACCCACCAGGTTGCTGACATCCCGAAGCTCCCGGGTACAGTCCAATGACTATCCCCGGCCTGGGATTTTAATGTTACATGTCATATAGACAATGTCGGAGAGAGTTTCATGGCCATGTGAAAGAGAATACGTCCGATTAGTGGATCCGACTGTTCGATTTTCGGATCCATGTGCAATGGGCTTTAGAGGGAGGCCTTCTGTCGCCTCCCCCCACCCAAGTGTGGTGCCCCTGCCCCCCCCCCCTAGCGAATTTTTCACTTTTTGCGTTAGACTTGTGGACCCGAGAAGGTGCCCTAAATATAAGGGCCCGGTGTCGGTCGATGGTGGGACACTTAGGCCCTTGTATCGCCTTCCCCCCACCCAAGTGTGGTGTCCCTGCCCCTTATAGGAGAGCGAATTTTTCCCTTTTTGCAATTGACTTGGAGGGCCCGAGAAGGTGCCCTAAATATAAGGGCCCGGTGTCGGCCGATGGTGGGACATTTAGGCCCTTGTGTCGCCTTCCATCCACCCAAAAGAGGTATCCCTGTTCCGCCATAGGAGAGCGAATTTTTCACTTTACACAATATTTGAGTAGTTCTCATTGTCACCACCAGGTGGATTTCAAAGATTTTACCCCTTTTCAACCCCTTGGGAAGGGGAGGTCCAGGTTCTAAGGTAGCCTATCTTTCCCGCAGGGTCCTAAAGAGTAATTCTGCAAAGTTTGGTCCAGATAGGTCAAAGGGCCTAGGAGTGTATAAAGGACAAAGAAAGAAAGAAAGAAAGAAACATTCATTTTTATGTATGTAGATAGATGGATACTTAATAGACAAGAAAACAGAACCATTGGATTCTTCATTGCAGGGAAAACAAAACTGTAAAATAATATAGTTACAGTTAATTAAGTTAATTTAGGTAGGAGCTGACAACATATAATGTATTAAGTGAGGTGCATACGATAGACTAGATGATTGACAAGAGGAAGTTTGATGGTAAATCACAGTAGAGAAGCAGAGGAAAATCACAAAGCAGTGATGGAGTTAAAGACATCAAGATTGTTGAGGAAAGAAACTGAAAAACCATACTCAAAAGTTTAAAATTTCGGAAGTAGCATCATGGAAGCCTTAAGCCCATCAGAAGCTACCTTGCTATAATCGAATTGAAATACTATGAGAATTTCAACAACAGACACTTCAACACTTGTCAACTTTAAAACTAAAAGCTAGATTGTCTGTTAAGAAAACAGCTGTTTATAACTCATATCAACAAGGATATATTGAACAAATGATAGATTTACATGAAATTTAATGGTTTACACTAAATAAACTCAAGGAGAATAATCTTAATACAATCAATGATCAAAACAGATAAATGCAGTCACTTGCATAATTAACAATGCTATATGATTATATCCAATAGAAAGCAACAGGTTGAACTGAAAGTTTGTTGGAGTGACACAATTGCACGAATGAGTAAAAATCCCAAGTAACTTTCAGTTCAACCCAATAGTATAAACTGTCCAGTGATACTGACATTAAAACTCACTTCTATTTCTGAAAGAAAACCAAACTCTAAATAGATAAACAACTTTAAAAAAAATCAAGAAACTAAATTTTATTAAAACTGAGCCATTACTATAGATAGAAAAAAAAAAAAAAAAAAAAAAAAACCCACAGCAATAAACCTGCATTAAATGAACCAGATAAATCAACAACAACAACCATCTGCACAACAGAGAAAAGTGAAGAATACCTTGAAGCAGAAATCCAATATTGTGGTATCAAACTACATTCTCATAATATGAGATACAACTGCAATTCAGTCCATAAAAAATAAAGATATTAATAATAAACCACCTACGATGAGAACTCGTTCTAATATAGATCATGCTGCATCGGGTGTGGCACAGGTTAAAGTCATCCGCGTTCGGGGGTTAGGCAGAGGCCTCCATTCGAAAAATATATACAGTCTCCCGCAGGTGGTGGTGGAGAAAGTGGCACCCCATCCTGTAGTATGGCTACCACAATGCCCGGGCAACACCATCCAGCCCGAACATTCGGAAGTGTTTCGTCTGTGTCAGAGCAGGTGACCACCAAGTCTGGGAAACCTTGCCAGCGCATCCGATGGTCATTGCAGATGAACCAGAATCTTATGCGCGACTTCTACACTGTCACACAGTTCAGGACTCATCTCACAGGATACAGACAGTCACTACACCACGCATTCACTACACGTTATCCATCGTTAGGGCTCAGCGAACAGAGGGTAGTGGATCAGCGACATTCCATAGTAGTAAACAATCTTATTTCCCCCATGCATACTTGCACAAATTAGGGAAGAAGTCGCTGAATCCAACCACAGGACACCCCACCACACCCCATCAGAAGACACTACCATTATGGAAAACACAGAAACAATATCTACTCCTCAGTACACAAGCCCCAACAATACAACTAATGATCAGCAAGAACATGCAGAAAACATACACAGACAAGATCAGTAAATACACTGATCTAGCACACAAGCTCTAAGAAGAAGTGGAGGCAGGATCGAGTACGTGTTGTACCCATTGTTCTGTCTGCCACTGGTCTGGTGCCTCACACATTGCACCAGTCTCAGCACACTAGGACTTCACAAAAACACTTATGCACAACTGCAGAAGGCTGTGGTACTCAACACAACACGTATAGTTAGGAAATTTATGGACACAACCACACATCCCTAATCATTCTTGCACACGTTCTTACACTTGGCAATATGTGCTTTGGTCCTTGACCCACCATATTGTTTTTGCTGGGGAAACCCAAGCTTTGAAACATACAAACATAATAATAATAATTTCCCAAATTAAATTTTAGTGAATCGACATCAATACATTTAGTTTCTATTTATCAAACTGCATCATAGCATACTTAGGATTTTTATATTGAGTTTAGAAGATGGGGTGACAAGTAAAATATAAGGGAAGGGCAAAGTCCTTTCAATAACACTGGCCTGCGAAGATTTTCCGGCAAAAGTAATTGTATGTGATATACGTTACATTTAGTGTCCTTATGTAAAAAAAAATACCAGTTGTTTCGTATCACGTACAGATTTGTCATAAATCCGTCTCATGTGTATGCAAATTGAGCTTCGATATTGTAAATGAGGTTTGGCTTGATTGTATGGAATGCAGGTACGGACATGTCTGAGAGAAAATATTGTTTGAGCTGTGTTTTGGAGGGAAGAAGGTAATCATACAGGATTACCCTAACAACAAATAGAACAGTTGTAGTTCGCGCATGCGCAGTGTCAGACAAGGTAAAAACGCGAAGATCGCGTTCCTCCGTAGTCTGAGAGGAGAGTCTGAGAACGTGTGGCATCCCTTTGTCTATGTGTTTCAACGTGCACTTGTGAATAAGTGAGATAGTTTGTGTTAAAATGGCAAGTGGCAGAGATTTTGGGAGGCGAAAATGTGTGAACAATCCCAACTCTTTCTCTTATATATATAACCAATATACAAGTAAAGACCAGAAGCGAAATATAACACCATTTATAAAAAGCCTGTACTTGGGATATTTTAACATGAAGTTAGGTGATCAGGACAAGAATTTCGCACCCCATATTGTGTGTAAAACGTGTGTAGAAAACCTGCGGCAATGGTACAAAGGGTTGTTGCCATCAATGCCATTCGGAATCCCAATGGTTTGGCGGGAACAAACAAATCACTTTGACGACTGTTATTTTTGTGTATGTAAAGTGTCCGGATTCAATATGAAAAACAAAAAGCACATTGTGTATCCCTGCCTTCCATCTGCCATAACCCCCGTACCACATGGACCCGATATTCCTGTCCCAAAACCACCAAAACAGTTGCCAGAGAGTGTGTCTTCGTCATCTTCAAGTGCGGAGGATGTTGAGGATAAAACTCCACATCTTTATAAGCAGTGAGACAAAATGATTTGGTGCGTGACCTAGGCCTCACAAAAGAAAAGAGAACTTTTAGGATCAAGATTTAAAGAGAGAAATCTTTTACTTCCTGGGACAAATTCATATTGTTACAGAAATCGGGAGGAAGAATTCCGGCAGTTTTTTGTTCACGAAGACGAACTTGTGTTTTGCTGTGATATCCTGGCTTAATTCGTCGTCTTGGAACTATTTACCAAGCAAAGGACTGGCGTCTATTTATTGATGCCAGTAAAAGAAGTTTCAAAGGTTCTGCACAATGGAAATAAATTTGCTTCAGTGCCAGTCGCCCATTCAACATCTCTTCGTGAAAACTATCACAATTTATCTATAGTGTTGCAGAAACTGAACTACAATGAACACAGATGGTTACTGTGCTGTGATTTAAAAGTGTGCGGTATCATATTAGGGCAGCAAGGAGGATATACAAAATTCCCTGTTTTCTGTGGGACAGGGATCGTCATTGGTTAGTGTCTGAGTGGCCCAAGAGGAAACAGTTCGTGTCTGGAGAAAAACACATTGTAAATCGTCCATTAATTTATCCTCAAAGTGTGTTATTGCCCCCTTTACATATTAAATTGGGAATTATGAAGCAGTACGTGAAGAGTTTTTATAGTAGTCCCTGCTTTCGGTACCTCTGTCACTACTGAGGAACACAAACGCAAATCAACACAGCGTTCATTCACATCAAAGTGCAGCAAACAATAGTGTTCTTGAAGTGAGATTCATACATTCTAGCAATGAACATGTTACTTTTTTGTATATTCGTTGCAATTTGATCCTGTCCCATTAAAATTACATATATTCTCTATTATGGTGTTTTCTATCGAAATTACAGCAATGTGTAAAATTTGGATTTCAAATAGCAAAAAAACTGTACGTGATAGGCAAAAACGGTTTACATATTTGAACTCAGCACACCTAAATTAGGGTAAATCACCTCTTCAACCTTTTGCCGGAGAAAATTTTTTTTTTTTCGCAGGCTAGTGTAAGCCATCCAACCAAAAAAAAAGAGGAATTTCTGTTTTTTTTTTGGATGAAATTTTTTTTATTTCTGAAAAGGGATGAGGGGTACCTAAAACATGTATTGCAAAGAAATAAAGTTTCAATAATTCTCTAATTTGTTCAATTTTTTTAAGGACAATTTTTTTTTTTTTTTTTTAAAACAAAAGTTAATTTTATGCATATAATGGTAATCCATTTTTAAACCATCCAAACTAATATGAAAATAAGTGCAATTTTCTTTCCAAGGATCTCAGTAATATTTTCCAATGTAGAATTTAGAATATCTGTAGTATAGAATCTTGAAAAGATATACATTCAGATTATTAGAATTCAGCAAACTTTTATCTACACTTTTCTTTTTTCTAAATTATTTAGTAAATGATAATATTATATTTTAGAATTTAAAATTAATTGAAACTTGTATTCATATCTTCTTAAACATCAAACATCCGATGTTAAAAAATTTAGATTTACCTATTTATATTGATCCAATATAATTCCAAAATGGTCTTCGTTTGAAATTTTATAGGTTTAATTTTGGTAGCAACAATAAAATTACAAAAAAAAAAACCTTTTTGAGTAAATGTTCTGGCATTACTCTCCCACTGCCTTTACATCTAAAATATTTTGTCTAAAATATTGGGTGAGTGCAAAAGTTCTACCCGTTTTTGGATATGAAAATTTGCAATGGAATTGCCCTTACACATGACATTGTAAGGACGCAAATCGTCTGCCAATCAAACGTGTGGATGCCTCACATATAAATGCATCGTGTCTCACAAAGTTAATCATCTCAAAAAAAATATCAGAGGGTGTAACATGGAAAGCGAGAAGGAGCATATAAGACATTGTTTGCTATACGAGTTGGATAAAAAGACTACGACAGCCGCAGCATGTCGCAATGTTTGTCAAGTTTATGGAGAGGATGCAATAGACGAAAGCACAAGTCATCGATGGTTTCGTAAATTTAGGGAAGGAAACAGAAGCTGCCAAGATCAGGATAGGAGTGGACGGCCATCACACGTTGGAGAGGACGATATTGACCAAGCCATAAGGAACAGCCCGAACTCAAAAATTAGCAGAGACCTTCAACGTACACCGGACAATGATCGAGAGACGGCTGGTTAAGTTGGTTTTACGAGAAAGTTCGATCGTTGGGTTCCACATAATCTGATAGCTAAGCAATGGGATGACCGAATCGCCACCTGTGTTTCCTTGCGTTCCCGGTACAAAAATGACCCATTCTTGACACGAATTGTGACAGGAGATGAGAAGTGGGTTACCGTAACGTAAAGCGTCGTAGAACTGTGTGTCGCCCTTCTGATCCGCCTGCATCGACTTCGAAAGCTGAACTTCATCCCAAGAAGGTGTTATTGAGTGTGTGGTGGGATGTGCAGGGAATAATTCACTGGAAGGTCCTGCCACTCAACCAAACCATCAATGCTGCCTTCCACTGTCTACAGTTAGACAGGCTGCATTCAAATTTGGTAGCAAAGCGGCCAGGTCTCATCATTCGTCGCGGTGTTATCCTTCATCACGATAACGGCAGGCCACATGCTGCTGTCATCACTCGCCAAAAGTTACTGGGCTTTGGTTGGGAGGTTTTACCCCACCCTCCCTATTCTCCTGACTTGGCACCAACTGACTATCACCTATTTCGTGCGTTGAACAATTCCTTTGGTCAGAAAATCTTTGATGATCTTGATGCTGTGAAAACTGCCATCCAAGACTTTTTTGACTTAAAACCGCCGGAGTTTTTCCACTGTGGGATTCATCTCCTACCAGAAAGATGGCAAGAGGTCCTAGATAGCAATGGGGATTATGCACAATAATAGGTACTGTTCATTTTGCGTTTATTTGCTCTTCTTTATGGGTAATAAAAATGGGTAGAACTTTTGCACTCACCTAATAAACATCAATCTCATTCATACAATTGATAAAATGTAAATTTGAAAATGAGGTTACTTTTTTGTTTGTTTTCAAATATAAGAGAAAACTGCCCATGAATTTAAGAGAAAGGAATTCTGATTTAGTAGATTTAGGTCCTTAACCAAATTTAGTTCCAAGAAATTCATGAAGGATTTGTTCAAAATGATGTTTCCTACTGTTTAGTTTGAATTTCAACAAGATCACATGACTGACAAAGCATAAAAGGCAAGACATTAAATATAATAAAAATAGCCTTTATTTCAATAATAAAACAAATCAAACTGTACAGTTATTTACATAAATTATGCATTTTATCTTATAAACCTGAAAAAAGAATATTCCTTTGAATTATATCTTAAATAGTTTCCCTTAACATAAGACATGAATCAAATTCAAATGACACATAAAAAGGATAAATGGTAACTAGAGAATTCCATATTTAGCTTAAGCATATAACAAAAGAAATTTTTACAGGAATAAAACAAATGAAATTTTTTACAAAATTTGACAGAGATTGAGTATCTAACCAATAACAAAAGAATGACTTCTGTGTCTTTATGTGTTTATGTTTTTTTTTTTTTTTTTCCCTTCAGCTCTGTGGATAAAAACATTCAATGCAACTAAATAAAAATGAAAAACTAGTAACTTTGATATAAGAATTATATATACTTATATATCTTACTTCATTCATCTTTATCATTACATTTGTGTCTGTTAATAGATAATGTTCTTCTTCTTTTTTCTGCGGTTGATTTTGCTTTATTTATTGTCATCTATTTTTTTATTATTATTATTTTAAGATTATTGAATATTGGGCCACCAAATTTATAACGGCATATATTTTGAAAGTTAACAGAAATAGTAATTTCTGTTTATGTAAAATAAATTATAAATACATACATTTTTTGGGTTCTTCAGTTAATGGTGATGGTTCTAATATTCAACTGAAAGTTACATAGTTCTAAATGGTTCCAAAGATTTTGGATCATTATGTTTACAATCAACTGTTTAATGTTGACTTTTTTTGCAGGATTATTTTCTAATATACTACAAATGAAATTTAATTATCATTTCTTTACAAGCAAAGCAAATAAAAACATGTTTAAAAATAGTGTTAATGTATAATTTGCTGACTGTGATAATAGCGATGTTTATCTTTACAATAAATATAAACTATGTATTTTTTTTCTCTTTCAAAGAACATTAAACAAATTTATTTATATAAAAAGAGAAACTAAGATTTATGAACAGACAGATACAATAATCATCAATCATTTATTGTTGTTTTGAGAAATGGGCAAATTTGTTAAATTTGAGTTTTGTAGATTCTTCAATCTATTTTTGGGTTTATGAAATCCTGGCAATGAACTTAACAAGTACAAAACAGCTTTCTTTTATATCATCCAGTTTCAAAAATTAAATCAGAGTTTTATTAAGATTTAGTCTTAAATTTATTTTTAACAATTCTACAATGTTATTTACAAAAAAAAAAAAACAAAAAAAAAAATGAGGCAAAAGAAAATGTTATAACAGAAATACCGTACTTAAATTAAGAAATCTTAAATAATAAATTCTCAAAAAAAAAATACTAACTAATTATTTCAGTTGTTTTCATCCTCAAGATATTATTTTCCTGAAAATGATTTAAAAAAAAAAATTGTCCCAAAATTAAGATGGAGAATTCAAAATTTTGCAAGGATGGTCTTTTCATTCTTAGGATTACAACTGGTTGGATTTTGCTTAACAACCCAGCAAATGCACTTTAAAAAAATTGCAAACATTTTTTAGCTTATGTAGGCGCAATGGAACAAAGAGTTCTAATGTACTTGAGAGTGAATTTTTGATGTCTGTAATAGTTATTAAGTTATTCTTTTCAGAGTATCCTATTAAAGTCCATAAATATATTTTTATTTATATAAGCATCTGCATATTCATAACAACTCAATCAGTCTCTATAAAGTCCAACTTCAGAGTAATACTTGAAGTGGTATAATACAGTAGATCCTGAAGTCACATTTCAGTTGCAGCTATCAAAAGAAAAAGGAGAAAAAAATATATAAAACATACTGAAAATTGTCATAAATATTTATAATTATTACATTTAGAATTAATAAATCTAAATACAGTAAACTCCCGATTATTTGCGAGTGAATTATCTGCGGACCTCTCCAGTTTCCATTTTTTTTTTTTTCTGTACAATAAATTACGGAATTAACAAAAAATTTTTAAAACTAATCAAACAAAGACAATTAACCGATTTTTTTTGTTAAAAAGTAAGAAATTAAAATAAATTAGGATAAAGTAATTGTTTATAATGTATGTACTGCCACTTTAATGTAAATAAAACATGATAAAAGCATTTTTATATTGATTTTTGTCCTTTTTTTCGTCCTATTTCGGATTATCTGCGGAAAATCGGGAGTCTACTGAACATTTATAATTGTTATATTTATAATGTAACAAAGTATGTTTTACCCAAGAGAATTTCAATACATTATTTATATGAATTAATAATCTTTCACAAAAGGGACTCAGAGACTGATTGATTCCATGATCCAAATCCAATTCTACTAGAAAGAGAATATGGCAATTGACTGAATTCAGGTGCTAGACATATGATAGAAGGGCAAAGAAAATCATTCATTATATTATTGATGAGAAGGACAATATCAAGAATCCCATGAAATTAACAAAGGTTTCCTTAAGATAGCAATGATATCTGTTCACATGGTGCAGCTTCCACTTCTAGTGGCTATTAAGATTTCTTGTCTATGAACATTTCACTGACCAAGAAGATGAAAATAGTTCTGAGTTATCAAGAATTACATGTATTTGATTAGAATGGAAAATCAAAAAACTACAAAGATAAATGTTAATATGAATTCACTGAATTCCTGGAAATAGGCAACAGTTTCAATGATATTTATGATGTGGGTTCAGGAAGAATAGAGAATTAGTAAACAAGTTGGCAAATCAAAGCATCTGTTATGATGTAAATGTAAATATTTAAGATACACTTAAGGTCAAGGAAGACTGATCCAGGAAGTCAGATTGAAATGGCTAATGCATTTGCTGAAACATTCTCATGTGGAAATATTTCAGAGGAGGGAACTGATGATGACAGCAGCAATAAAAGCAGAGGTAAATGAAATTGTGCCTGACTTTCTCAGACCTCAGCCCATATATTTTTTTAAAACTGCTTTTTGGAGAAGAATGATGATAGCAACAGAGTGCTTATCAGAAAAGTTATGAACACAGCTAGAAATAAATTGAAACTTTAATGTGTGAATCTTATAATATAAAATATAATCAGGCCACCACACATCACATTTAAAATAAAGTTTATGTACAATTAAAATATAAAATATAAAAAATACTTTTGAAAAGCTCAATCTTTCTTTTTCAAGTAAAGCAAAGCAATCCCCCCCCCCTTCATAATTTATTCACCCATTGTCACATGGTTAACTCTGTTCAGCCCCTTTTTCTTTTTAAAACCGAGAACATGCTGTAAATGCTGTAAATGCTTTACATGCTGTAATGCTGTAAATACTTTGCTTGACAAAGAAAGTTGAGCATTTCGAAAGTACTTGTATCTTTTATATTTTATTTGTACATAAACTTCATTTTAAATGTGGCCTGGTTATATTTTATACAGCTAGAAATAAGATTCATCTTTCGAAAATACTTCAAAACCAAAACTTTTCTATCTGTCTGATATTCAAACAGAAATAGGATTAACAATATCCTTAAAAAGAGTGAGAGAAGGTTTCGATCTAAATTTAGAACTAATCTGAACATTTGTACATTCAGAGATATACACGGGGGCTCATAATTATGAAATACATAAAAATACAATTAAGAAATACTTTCACAGCTGATTTAACGAGAAATTCACATTAGGTACTTTTGAGAGGTATAAAATGTAGAGATATAAAGTGGTTATAAAATGAGCTTATTTTGAAATCTTAAGCTCTTAAGAAGACAGTAATTCTGAAATGAAATTACACAAGACCAAAAAATTTGTCAAAAGATAATTCACAAAAAAAAAAAAAAAAGAATATATGAGGAAATTAATAAACTAAACCTAATGAGAGTTTTTGTGAACTAAGCAATGAAATATATGAATGTAAGTTACAGTATGAGCTACTTTTCAATGTAAAAAAAATGCTATATTGTACTTACTGCATATGATTGTTTCTCTTTCTCACTTTTTCAATTTCGGAACCAAGAATCCAAATTCATGGCCCCAAAAAGAGCAGAGGCAGTGGATTTAGAATTTGCTGCTGTTACATTTGGTAAACCAGTTGTTTCTGGTGGTTTTACTATAACTTTACTGTTTTTCTTCTGAGAAACCTGAAAAATATTTAAAACATAGGAATATTCAATAGTAATAATTATAAAAAGATCAAATCTTTAGCAGAACAGAAGGTTTTATTTTTGCAGTACAGGATCGGATAATAAAAATTAGGAATTACATGAAACATATCTTAAAGGATTCTGCAGTGATAGATGACAAATGCAGATGGTGCCACGCTCAAAAAGAGACAATAGATCACATTAAAAGGGGGTACATTGTTTTTGCACTCACTGAATATACTCAAAAGTCATGACAATATTTGTAAACAAATGCACCAAGCCCTCGTTATAAGACAAAACCTAATAGAAGAAAATGTACCATGGCATTTGTACAAAACTAACACAATTCTAGAAAATAGCCAAGTTAAATTACGCTCATCTGCAAAAAAAAATTCAGATGTACAGCACTGTTACAGGTAGCTGGGGCTTTAGTATTGCCACGGCTGTGGTCATGTGAACAGCCATAATATGATCACTACATGTTTTATAATCACTGCAGTTGTGGAATGCAGGTTTCATTAGCATGCCTAGACAATGCTTTTGACGCAGTTTTGAGCAACTGACAGTGTTTGAAAGAGATCAGATTGTTGGACTGAAGGAGGCAGGCTAGTCATTACTTCGAATTGGCCGCCATCTGAACAGTTCCGACTATACTGTATGATGGTGTTGGGAGCAATGGAACGTGAGGGAACGCATAGTGTAGACACAGTAGACCTAGACATACCACCAGAAGAGAGGACTGTGTCATCATCCGACAGGTGTGAACTGGTCCAAGATAACCACCTTACTCAAGTATTAAGAGAAACTGGGCAGCATAGAAATCCAGACTTCATTGTTGTGCTATACACTCCAGGACTGGTGGCATCATGGTGTGCGGAGCCATCTCCTACAATTCTCGGTCTCCGCTGGTAGTGATCAGGGGAACACTGACAGCACAGGTATGTTCAGGAGATTCTGTAGCCTCATGTCTTCCCTTCATGGACTGGTTATAGCAGTCCATTTTCCAACAAGATAATGCTCACCCACATATAGTACGAGTTTCCCTAGACTGTCTCTGTGCTGTGGACACCTGGCCAGTCAGGTCTCCAAACTTGTCACCCACTGAACATGTGTGGGACCAGCTGAGATAGCAGCTTCAGCCATCAACAGGTAGGAGTGATGTGGAGCAGCAGTTACAACAGCTATGGGATGATCTTCCGCAGGGCAGCAAAAGACATCTTTATGACTATACAAGCCGTATGTATCTCCACAGGTATCCATTCTAATTGTAAAGGGATTATTGACCTCTAGTGTTTCACCTGAATAAATGAATATTTCTTTTGATATTGTAATCAGTTATTTGCATCAACATTTTTATTGACTATGCCAAGTATTATTCCATTTTCAACTGCCATTTGTGGGTGTGCTAATTTTTTTTGGCAATGAGTGTGTGTTGGAATTGAGATATAAAAACGGACAGAACAATATGACATTACACTCAGTCTCAAATCCAACATAACAACATACCTTATAGAAATGTTACAAAGATATAGATATAATACTCCTAACATAGATAAGAAGCATTCTGAAAAAATTCAAGAGTATTTACAACACTGAAGAATCAAAGAAATGTGGCATCAGAATAAAGTAAAAATAAGACCTATTATTATTGCATCAACTAGTGTCATATCATACACATTTATAAAAGTATAGACAAACTGGGTCTAAATAGAAACATTTATTGAAGTTACAAAAGACAGTCATACTTAATACTTTAAAGTCATACTTTAATACTTACACGATAAGTCAATGCTTTCTTAATAGCACCTAACAGTAAAATAATACATGTTAGGTTCAGTTACTCTGCTATACATGTTAAACACGGACATTTAATCTGAGAAGAGGCAGATAATAATAATAACAATACTATAGTATAAAGAAAGAATTTAGAAATAGATTGTGATTCTCTATTACTATTATTTTTTTTTTCCTTTGTCATTTGTGATGAAGCATTGCTGGCACAGAATTTCTTTTTTGGACATTTTTCCATTTAGTTCTGAATTTGTAATCCAAAAGTATGTTGTTGAGACATTCAGAAAGGGCATTGCATTTTTATCAAAATCAATTTCCTCTTCATCTTCAATGACCATCACAAAATCACACAAATGTAAAATCATGCAGAAAATGGACTACATTTGATGTTTTTGTCACGAAATTTCTGTTAGTGGTGCAGTTAGGTTAATAACTTTTTTTCCTTATAATAACTGTAATATATTTAGTATTGCTTTATAAAATCCATCTTCTTTTCGTACTCTGTTAGGTAAAAAGAATATTAAAATCCAGATGGAAGTAGACTGAAATGAATAAAATGATTTTTGATGTATTCTTTGTTTTTGTTTCATTGTATTTATTATTTCATTTTATCATTTTCTTCTTCATATGGAAAGTGATGCTAATGATTGTCAGTTTGAACAGAATATGTTTGCTTTACTTCTCCTGATGGTAATCATCTCCTAGTTGTATTAGTTGTAATTTTAATATTTTGAACTGCTTAATTAAATACTGTGTGCATTTTTATCTTTACTTTATCCTTACTAACAATCTCAATCACATTAAATTTTCCCATTATGTATATGATTAATAGATTATTGATTACTAATAGATTGTTAGTAAGGATAAAGTAAAGATAAAAATGCACACAGTTAATCATCTATTAATTAACCACCTATTAATCATCTTGAATTTATTTAGAATTGATACATGCTGGAAATAGAACCCCCTCCCTCTAACCCTGAACTTCATTTTTTTCTCAAGTATTAACTCAATGACATCATTATGTTTCTAGAAAATGCCACAAAAGAAAAGAAAATGAAAAGAAATTAGCTTGATAACATTATAGTTTTTACTAAATGTATAAGGAAAAAAAATGAACTCATTTGTGTTTCAATGCTGTGAAATAAGCATTTTTAAGTAAATTCACTGTATTAATGCTTTAATAACCACCAATTAGGCAAAATTATTTCAGTTTAAAAAAAAAAAAAAAAAACTAAAAAAAAAAAAAAAATCCTCTATGTTTGCATTGTGATTTTTAGAATGTATTGTATTGTATTTAAATTTAACCAGTAACAAATTACTTCATGGATTATTTTTAAGTAAATTATTTATTTATTTCCTATTTATATAAAACAATAAAGTTCTTTCTTTACCTTGGTAGTTGTTTCAAGGTATGAATTTTTGCCAAATTCCGAAGCTCCACCTGCTGGCAGTAGAGTAAAGCGTGGAGCACCTGTCACTAAAGAAAGCACATTGTGATTCTCTGACTGGGAAGTGTTGATCGAACGATAAGCAGATGATAATCCAATTTTGTCTGGATTATTGACCGCACCAAATAAAACCTGAAAAGTAAAAAAAAAATACAAATATTATTTGGTATGCCAATTTTATGATAACAGCATACAAAGTAACTTTATTTATTTTTATTTATTTAGATCCTTCTACAGGTACAATTTGTATAAAAAAAAAACAAAAAAAAAAAAACTGGGAACTGTGTAGCCGAAAGCAATCACATAGCTATTACAAAAATTTTAGATGCTTTGGATAAATAGCTAATATTAAATCGGGCAGTTTTAGGTAGTTTTAGATTTTAGGCAGTTTTAACTCTTACTTTGAAGTCAAATAGTATAAAAAACAATAGGGAAATCACAGTTGATTGTCTAAACCAATTACAGTCGGACCCCGATTTAACGAACCCCTATTTAACGAATTTCGCGATTTAACGAATTTTTCTTTTTCCCCGATTAAAATGAAGGCAAAAACCTCTATTTAACGAATAATTAACCCGGAATTAACGAATTATTTCAACAGCCGAAAAAAAAAAAAAAATTTATATTAGTTTAGGTAAACAAACGTAAACATATCTAATGCAGCAGGATATAAAGGACGCTGTATTTTCTTCTCTCCACAAAGTCGAAAAAAGAACTTTTTCGAGTCAGGAATCAGGAGTCAAACATTACTCAGTACATACTTTAAAAATTTAAATTAACTAGTGCGTAATTATTCGCTGTATTATTAGCTGCTGAATAAAAAGTGTGTAATTTCTAATTCTGGATGTTTTTGTATAGTTGCTTATTAGGGCTGTTCCATAAGATACGTGCAGAAATTTTTTATTTTGGACCCCGATATTACGAATAAACCCCGATTTAACGAATAAAATTTTCGGTCCCGATGAATTCGTTAAATCGGTCCCGATGAATTCGTTAAATCGGGGTCCGACTGTATTAATATTGAAGTTTCATTAGATAAATAGTTTTTGAGTTATAAGCTGGAGGACTGACTGACTCAAAATTGCATTCTAAAATTTAGTTCTTCTCTTCTCTATTTTTATAATGTTACAAATACAAATCCACAATCAATATCCGAAATTCTAAATACTGAAAAATTTTGAAAAGCACAAGTTTTTTTTGCGACCTGAATGGCGACATGATTGTTCCTTATTCAGCAATGTTTAATTATGTAAATGTATTTATTTATTTAGAATACAACAGACTGAATGTAATATTAACTTTGTTTTTGTTTTTTTTTCCTTCTGGTTTACTAATTTAAAAATTTACAAAATCAATAAAAACTTTGAATTTTAAAGTAATCTTTGTAATCATTTCTAATATGTACTGCTGTTACTGTAATCATCTAACTCATAACAACCATTTTAACATTTGTGGTAAATAAATAAATCATGTCCCAAACAAATAACTCCTGACAATTTTTTATATATATTAAAAATATATTTAATTCAATCTTCGTTTTTCCATTTTTACTGCAAGCTATTTAATGATTCTTCAAGATGCAGATTGTTTCACTATAGATAATAACAGATAAAATTTCTGCAAGCTAACCTGAAGATAATGCCTCTACTCAGAACATTTGATGTTAAAAATGTTGGCATAAAAGTTCATTATATAATTATTATATAATGAAGTATCTGAAAGACATAATTATAATGGTATCAATAAAAACCAAATGAAAAAAAAAAACTAAGTTTTAAATTAAAGCAGTTTAACATGTGTAGTTATTTCAAAGTTGATTGCAATTATCTCATGATGTGATACATTGTTTGAATAGAGGAAGATGTTATGAGTCTGAATTCCATCTGGAAATTATAACAAAGTAAAGTTACAAAAAAGATGTTATGTATTTAAGAGATCATATTTGACCAATGAAAAGTCAAACATAATGTAACTAAGATAATGTATCTCCTGCATAATTATCAGTAGGACCTTAACCATAAATATTTAGAGAAATGCTAATACCAGCTAATAAAATCAGAATTTATACAGAATCTATTACAGCATTTTTATTCTAATTGTCTACTATTAAAACTTCTTAGGTTTTTTTTTGCATCTCTTAGAATTCATCATGCAATGGAAGTGCAATGGGTTATATCAATGACTTGCAGGATTCTCATAATTAAACAAGACGCTTTCAAAATTTGAAATCTTTGCAATTGCTATCAGCAATCTACACAAAATATGAACTGTTTTTTGTGCGAAAAAACTGTTCACAGAATCCTAAGTGAATGTGGCATAGCATTATAATGCCCAAGTCCACATTTAATAAATTCAACATTAACTATTCTATTCTTTTAATATGATATCATCTTTGCTAGCAATTTCTATTTTGACTTTTTTCAGTGGAAAAAAAAAAAAAGGAATTTTTTAAAAAAATTCATTTTAATACAAGATGCAAAGCAATTTTTAAATGTTTATTGTAGAAGAAAATTAAAAAATATGTATATTATCAATGTTATTAATATTATTAAAGACTTCTGTTTATTAACATTAAACCTGTTCATTTACAAACAATTTTTTTTATATAAAAAAATTTAATTAAATAAAATAAAATGCTCAATAATCCTTTGGATGAACTTTGTATATAAAAAATTTATTTAACTTTGTATATAAAAATTTGTATCTTAATGAACAGGTTTAATTTTAATAAACAGAAGTCTTTGGGAAGCTGAAAAATCTACTTAATTTCAGGAAAAGCTGTTAACCAATAATTTTAAAATGTTATTTAAAGAAAAAAGGACATGAAATACTAACCATAGAGCGTTGAAGACTACGACAAAGATGGTTTTGAATATGAGGAGTAAATACATCAAGGTCAAATGGATCTATATAGCCCTCAATGATTTCAATCATGTTTTGATAACGAGTAGTAAAAACCTAAAACATAAAACAAAAATTCATCAACATTTAAATTTAATAAATACATTTCTTAAACATTTGTATATTAATATTCCATATATGTCTAATCCTTTAAACACAGCTCTGAGAAAACCGCAAGATCCCTTAATAGTTAGGCAGAAACAGGGGTGTCCATTCCCACCCCCATCTCTGTCCAACTATTCAGTAGCAATTTGAAAGATACAAATGTATGAGAAGGTTGAAGTGAATGAATATAAAATCAACTTATATTATTTATTAAAAATATGTGTCTTGATTCTAAAAATGTATAAAGAACTGCTATAATAAAATCAGAAGTGATAAAAGGGAACAATTGCAATCCTTTTATTACCACTAAATGCATCACCAGGAGTTATCAATATTGAGGTAAATAAAATGTAGAGAAAAGTCAGACTAGTCTGTTAGAATAATTAGATCTCATAAAAGATTCTACCCGTCCTCGATGTTAGAGCTAATGGAAGATGTTATAATGGCGACATTCTACGTTTGAATGGAGAGGTGAACCATAAAATTTAAATGTGATCAATAACTGCAGGAATACAATATGAATCACTGAAATCTTTAACATTAGCAAATAAAATCAAAAGCAACTTTTAAAAGGAAAGAAATGCTTAAGTTGAGCACTTAAAAGGGACAAGAAAAATTAAAAAAAAAAATAAAATACAGCTTTCATAATGCAAACAATAATCGTAAATCACAATGCAAAAGCTGAAAATCCTTTTACATATTTACTAATTCTCCAACAAAGTTTAACCCTTAGTTAAGATAGCACTATTAATACTGACCTCACTAAATTCTAATGAAGTTTAAACAGAATTCTTTAAATATGGATTTTTTTTTTGCAAATCAGTGCAATTTTACTTGAGTTCCAAAAGGACAGTTACACAGCCCATTATCTAAACAGATAACTTAGATGAAAAACAAAAATTAATCAAGTGTACAAAGTGCAACTAAGGTACTGAAAATTGAATCTGAAGTATCTTGATTCTCAAATTGCTATTTGAGGATCAAGTTACAAGATAAAAATATAATAAATTTTTGTAAGTGCAATTTTAAATCTTAAGCATCTTAAAATACTACCATTTCAGTTACAATGCTCATAACAATTAAAAAGAAATACCACTAAAGAAGCTTATTCATAACAAACTCAACCAATTTACGTATAAAGATCTATAGCTGAAAATTTCTGTTTCTTACCTTGTTTTCCTTAATTCCCATTATGCTACAGATAAATTGTAAATCAAATAACAATTGCAAAGCACATGTTTGGGACATATCCATGTTGGGATTAATAATTTCATATGACATCAATACAGTGTCCAGCACACAATGATGAAAATCTTGTAATATTACTCTGGAGGAAAAAAAACAAGCAAACAACAAAATATAAATCTTTCATTTCATTTTTCAATTTTGACTTTTTTATATTTCCTATTACTAATCATTATTGTTTCTCATTTTTTTCTTTGTATTTGTTAAATTTTAAGTTAACTAAAAACCTACTTAAATCACGGTTACTAAATAAATCAGAAATATTTAATTTTCAGTAACTCCTGTACCTTGATAAAGCATGACTTCCAACACCATTTACATTTAAGCAAAGATCAAACAAAATCTTCTGTATATGCCACGACACTTGCATGGGAACATGAATTTTTGAAATAATGGTTCTCCCATCTTCACTTTCTTCTTGAATTTCTATTGTGTCCCAATTCTGCAAAGAGAGGAACAGAATTACGATCACATTACAGAACAATTTCTTTCCAATATGTTATTTTAATAAAAATATTAATGAAGGTCTTTTATATTTTCTTTTAAAATAGTATACTAACTGGAAGAATCTGTAGTGCATGGGGTGAAAGAAGTTTCTTGATGGCTTCATTAAGGTTCTTTTTCAAATGTAAACAAAGAATTTCTTTCCACAGTCTGAAATAATAACAAAAAACATAAATGAAGAAAAGCAAAGTTACTTTTTTTTCACCTTATTTTAAAATAAACATTTCCAATTAAATTAAAAAACAAAAGCTAGTCTGTATATAAATTATGATAAAAAAGGCAAATCTTTTAGATAGATCATATTTTAATTATTTTACTGATATTTAATGGTGAAGATTTAAATTTAAGTTGATTCAGGATCAGATCCCATTTTTTTTTTTTCAAAATTAATGTAATTTTTTTATTTTTACACAGCCATTGTCACTATCCACAATCAGTCGAATATTTTTCCTAATATGAATATGCTACCTCAATTACTATACTCATCTTTACTGTAATAATTTAGAGATAAATAATTTTTTTATTCTGCATTTCTTTGCAAATTTAAAGACTGTTTCGGTTACTCAGCATTTTTTCCTGAAGTTAATGATATTTCAGTTTCTAATTCCACTTCACTAAGTGCGATCCCTGATCCGGAGGTACGCGGTCGATGGATCTCTAGTGTCGCACAATGGCGAACCCCTAGCAGAAGCCATAGACGGACTAAGGAAAGATACTGGAGTGGTTTCCTATTGCCTGCTCCAAGACGCCATTAAGGAATGACTTTAGACCCGAAGAGAAAGTGAAGAAGAAGCTGACAAACACAGGAAAGGAAATTGAAACAGCTAAGCCACGACCGGAAAACGAATCTAGGTGCCGACACAACGACCACACGGCAGACCGCTGCCCAGACTGCTCGGCCAAGCCACCAAGGCTAGTTTCTGATTAATATTATTATTATTCAATCGGATATTCTTCCTTCTTTGAATATGCTATAGACTAGTTGAAAAAAAAAAAAAGTCTCCGTGGTTTAAAGGCAGCTTCATTCTGCTCATTTTTTTTCCCCCTGTGAGTACATATGAGAGAAGCAGCATGAGGCTTCTTACAATATCAAATGGAAATATGAAACAGAAAAGCTTGAAAACTCTGAAAATTATGAAACTGGCTGAAAATAATTAACAATTCTTTAAGAAAATAGGAATATTAATAGTCATCTGATAAAGACACTTAACATCTGATAAGAGCAGGGCTTTTAACCTTTCCAGCTCTGAATCTTTGTTTAATACAGAAATCAATACTATTATTGGTAACCTTATGTCTAATGATTATCCTAGGAACGTTATTTATCGACATGTTGCATGAGCCATTGATAGATATATAATCATGTTGTTAACAGTACAGATAATTGCAGTAATTTTGTATCCATCCTATTCCATCAAACATTGTTTCTAGCGCTTCAACAAAAATTATGTAAATTTAATATCACGTTAACTTTGCCAATACGCCATACACTATGTAATATTCTTAATGTGCGTAAACCAATTTGTTGTTCTCAAAATAATCCTAAAGGCACTGTATCAGCAATCCGGTGTTTTAATGACATTCGGCGCCCTCCATAATAAAGATTGTAATTACCTTACGGTTTGGTAGGCCTACTTCGACAAAACCAACCACATATTAAATGTTGATAGTCTTGTGATTATATGTCATGAAAACAATGACTTTTGGCGCAAATCAAAGAATCCTTTTTTTATTATAACAAATAATGATTGTTATAAAGATAATTTGTCTGTCATTGCCATTGCACAAGATTTTTCACAGATTTTTCTAAATAAAAATTTGATCCTGTAAATTATTAATTTATATGATTTGTAATGTATTTATTTTGAGTTTTCAAGTTTTTTCACCCCATATTTGATGTTTGCACTTTCTATTCAACACAACCAATGATGTTATCCCCACCCCTGCCTTATGATTGGACTGGCCTGACTTCAGATGTCAGTCACATGCCATCTCCACTGGTTTTTTGGCTTTAATTCGCTGCTTTGTTGTATTCTATCCACTTGTCAAACACATACTGGCCGTTTCGAAAGTCTTCTGTATAAATTTAATTTGTATAATTTTTTAAATCTTAGAACAATTGTGTTTGGCCTATTTTATTATTATTATTATCTGATAAGACTATTCTTTCTTTTTTTTTTTATCCTGAAGAAGAACACAATGTTACATATTCTGCGGACTTAGCAGACTGACTACACATTGTGTAGTCATTGAAATCAGTTATGCCAACACAGTTTAAAAAAAAAAATACTATATATTACACTAAAATAAATTACACTGGCTGGTTTCACAAGTGAATAACTTGCTTCTTCAGGTTTTTGACACGCAATAGAAAATGCTCCTCATTTTATAAAGCTTTGATAAAAAGTTCTTCCAATCAGAAGTCTGATGCAAATCGGTGATGCATAACAATGAAACTCAAGAATATAATGAAACTGTATTACCTGAACATATTCTGAGATTCTTTCTGTGTTTCAGACTTGATTTGTTTCCACTTTGAATCTTCAGAAGACTAAAGGGGAGAAAAACAATAATATATTAATTATTTTATAGTCATGTATTATAAATTCAGTCACGGGGGAAAGTGTGTTATCTCTCTGACAATATACGGCTGGAATATTTATTTTATGATATACATAATAGTGAATTTATATTTAGAAAATAATTCCATATTATAATAATAAGTACCATGTACAGAACTAATTATTGTGTTTCAAGATAAATGCACTGATTATAAATGAACTGTCAGAATTAAAAACAATAGTTTCTAAAGATATTTTACAAATCTTACTTTGTTAATAAATAAGCAGAAGGTTCTAAGTCGTGTGCTAACTTCAATTTACCCAAATGGAAGGTTCTAAAAAAATATTTTAATAAAAAGTGATAGCCTAAAACTATTTACAAAAGTTCAGCCTTCCTAGATAAAAAGATGGTCTATGTGGAGACTAGAAGAGTAAAACAGAGGAGGAAGGACACCGATTACATAGGTGTGAAGTTTCTTCTAAGGAAAAAAAATCTATTTATTTCATCTTAAAAATTCTTTTAATTACATTGTTAAATTTTTCTTCCATTTTCTATAATTTATTGAAGTATCTTTTAATAATCTCGTATTAAATGTAATCAAGAATGTCTTAAAAGATAAAGTTTAAAAAAGTGGTGGGAAAGATATAGTAACTTTATTACAAAAATCACCATATATAAACCTCTGGTTAAATTTTCAGATTTTTCTGGAATGCATAGGAATGTTTTTTTTTTTTTTTTTTTTTTTTTTGCAATGTCAGATTTAGGCACTCTGAATGAATTTGCTAAATGTCTATATTCCAAAGCAATCTTGTATAGACAAGCTACAAGAAATTCATTCATTCATTCGCAAAGGCACTATGGTCCATGAAGGGCCAAGGTCTGCTAACAATTAGAGTCCACTCTTCTCTGTCCAATATTTGTCTCCTCCAATTATGTTCGCTACCCTAATCTCTTTTCTTTTATTCCTTTCTTTAGTCTGTTTCCTTTTCATCAGTCAGGCTTCAGTTTGCTTGGCACACATAATAATCAGAAAGTTTTTATAAGGTAGAATTGCCCAACCCCAAACCTGTTGGGTCAGGTCTCTATCTGTAACCCCCAGAGGGATGGCCAGCTATACCCACGGAACTGGATAGCTCTGGTACCTAAGGGTCACCATCCCTGTATCAACAAAATAGGTCCCTGAGGGGAAAGTTCAAAGAAATGTTACTAAAACTTATCGTTCGATACATATGTAGCTGGATACCATATTTCATTATACAATGGAGACAAAGGCAACTTTATAATGTGATGGCTAATTTAACACCTTAACTAAATTTCATTCACCATAATCAATTACTGCAATAACTTTACAGATATATAAATAAAAATACAAAAATATGTATCATTTAGGTTGATTAAAGTGGAAAAAGTTAAACCTATATACAACTAAATACAGGTTTTACTGTAAAGCATTCTTATTTAGTAAAAAGAAATTATTATGTATAGTAATCAAATAAAAAACAAAAAAGTAAAAAAAAAAAAAAAGTTATATTTACATCCCCACAAAGAAGAAAGAAATGAAAAATAAAATAATAAAGCTTTTGATTATGGCAACTGCTATTTTAATACAGGATTATTCAAAATTATTGTCGGAGTTTTAAAAAATCACCACGCAGTACAAATGAGATACGAAGACAACACCTTGTTTATTGTGTAACAAAACTCAACAAGTTACAGACATGCATTTTAAATGTTCAATATGGGCACCATGTGTAACTCTGCAGACATCAACACCACCACACATGCTTCAGTGTATCAGCGGTAATGTTTCCAATGGCAGTCTCGATATGCACCTTCAGTTCCAGGATAATCGCAGGTAGAGGGGGGACAAAGACATGATCCTTTATGTAGCCCCAGAAGAAAAAAAAAATCCCTTGGTTTTAAGTTCAGTGAACCGGGTGGCCACGATAGGAGATTGTCATCACCGTTGGTCTTGAGCACAATCCAGCGCTGCCTAAAATCTCGATGGAATTAGGGTGGGATACCATCCTGTTGTAGTAGGAAATCAGCACTGTCATCACTCAGCTGGGTTAGGAGCCATTCAATGACCATATCAAGGTAAATCATTCCTGTTACATAGGTTCTACGAAAAATAAAGGACTGTATACCCTACATTTGGAAACAGCATAGAACACATTGATCTTGGATGATGCATGCTCATGTTGAACAAAACAATGGGGATTTTCTGTCCCCCACATTCATTGTGTCGATTGACTTTTCCACACAAATGAAACGTTGCTTCATTACTAAAAACAAGCCTGTCACAAAAACTATCTGCTTCCATCAATTGTTGCAGTTCAATGCAGAAAAGTTTCCTGAAGTGGTGGTCATCAGATGTTAATGCTTGCAGCAGCATTGGGTGATAGGGCTTCATTTGTAGATGCTTCTTTAACACATATCACACTGTAGCCCTGCTGTCTCTCACATTTGATTTGATAGTACACAGGAAGGCTGATTTCATTTGGTCCACTTTCTCTGCAGATGCAGAGGGATGCCCACTGCTTTTTCCCTTACACAGGTATCCACAAATTGTGCATACCACTTGCAAAAGGAATTGTCAGATGGAGGATCCTTCCTAAATTTCATATGAAACTGACTTGGGCAATGGCAATGGAGCGACTGTGATGATATTCGAGAGTGCAAAACGCCTTCTCCCTACTGTTGGCCGTCATTTGCAATCAATGACTCCTGGCGGGTAATGGTGGAACTACTGAGTGCATGCCACTGAATGTCTGTAACTTAATGAGTTTTCTTACACAATAAACAAGATATCGTCTTCGTATCTCATTTGTACTAAGTGTGGTGATCTTTTAAAACCCCGATAATTATTTTGAATAGCCCTGTATTCAATTCCCATATGCTAAAGAGGTTTTCAGTATATAGCCTTTAAAAAAGAACCTTCTAAATAATTTAATATGTTAATGTTACATTTATATAAACAGCATAATTGTTAATATTAATTTACAGCATAAAGTTTATCAATTGTTTGAATACCTGTGGTATTAACTTGTTTAATACTTTCTTTGGTGGTGGCTCAACTGCAGGCTCCCAACTTCCTTTTAAGCACTGTTGCACTGCAGGACAAAGCTCATTCATTCCATTGCAAAGCCGTCCTAAAAATATAACACTAAACACACAAAATACAATAGATTTTAAAAATATTTCTATATTTAGCTTAATTAAAATATTTAATTGTGTAGCTTATCCTTAAATTATCCTTAAGAAGTTACAAAGTACTAAATTTCATAAACAACTTTTATAATTAGCAATTTTTTTACTAAAATAAATATTTTAATAGGCAACAATGTTTGATGTACTTCATTAGTCATTATTTATCAAAAAATTATGGCTACATAAAAAGCGAACTGTACATTTTTTGCTAAATTTCTGTTTATCAAATAATATCAAAGTAGGAAATCTTGAATTTCGAAATATTGCTCTTACATTTGGCCTCATTATGATAAGTTTAAATATCTATAGGCACTTTAACACAGTGGAATAGATTTAAATCTGAAATTACGATTATTCAAAACCTAATTTTTTTTTTGTTATTACTGTATTGCTTAAAACTAAATCTTTCTTTGAATTTCTTATTAAGACATGAGTTTTAAAAGTTCTTCTGCAAAATTAAAAACGTGAAATGCAAGAGATAATGGACTACAAAAAGACAAAATTATTGTAATATACATTAGGGGCTGTCCATAAGCTACGTCACACTAATTTTTGTTATTTTCGACCCCCTCCCTCCCCCTTGTCACACTTTCACAGAATCTTGCAAATGCCCCCCTCCCTAACATTACTCGTACGTCACAATATCATACACCCCACCCCCCATTTATGTTACAACTAAACTATTTTTAAATGTAAGTATTTATAAGATTCAGTTCAAAACACCTATTAATCAGTTCAACGAATCAGATGTTTAACAGTCGAGGAATTGCTAGAGAATCTTATCCTTTAATTTTGCATTTTGATGCATATTCCTCATATTCAAGCACATTTTTCATTCAAACTTAAATTTTAGATAATTTTAATTATATAAAAATGAATTTCTTAGTAGGTATTTTTGATTTTAAAAAAATTTAAAAAAAATGCACTCAAATGAAATGTAATGTGTCACGCTAAGCACAATCCCCTTCTCCGCTGACATGCGTACATAGTTTATGGACAGCCCCTTACTTTACATCTAGAAAATCAAAGTTTCTATAAGTTGCTCTGTTTATTTACTTTTAAACTTTTCTTACTATTTTTATAAAGAAACATTTAATAAAGAGCAATTAAAATAAAAACATTTTAGTCAACTAAAAAGGTGTTATCTTACCTTATGATGTACTTCTTAACTAAAGGATCATTAAATTCTAATTCGATAGAGGGCAGAGAACCTACAAGTCGATGAAATGATTCCAGCATCCTGTAAGAAACATTGATTTACATTTAAAATTTATTAAAGAAAAAAGCTTTTTTTGTTCTTGTTTTTAGTTTTTGAGGGGATCATTTTCCATCTCGAATGCCTTAATCTTCCCCATTCACCTTTTGAGTTTTGCAATGGCTGAGTAGCCTGGTTGAGGAGAGCTCAACAAGCTTGAAATGACCATCCCAGGGTCTCAGCTTGACTCAAACTGCATCCTAACTTCAATTATGAATTTATGTTCTTATAGTCAAATACTGTAAGGCTGCCCAAGATTTTGTATTCCATATTTAGCTCTTGTTTTTAGTTTTTGAGGGGGTCATTTCTTTTATTAAAGATTTTGTATAAGCATAATACAGCTGCTTTCAATTTTAGAATAATCTAAAACACCCGCATTTCATTCTAAACTTGCATTGTTGAAAATACAGTTAGGAACTGTACATGACAACTTTGTTTCTTGTTTGTGGAAGAAATGTGGGCTGAAAGGGGCAGAAAGAAAATATGAAACTGCAACTAATTTAAAATGAGCATATTTTAATGTGCTCTTCACATTAATGAATGCCAGGATGACAGAGGATAAATTTATATTAAGTCCTAACTTTCTTCACATATGAAAGGAAATCAGGTACCAGAAAAAAGAGGAGGAGATGGGTTGGCATGTAAGAGTAGTTGATTCACCAAAAACCAAACAAAGAATGCAGCATGCCCAACAGGATATTTCGCTAAAAGTGTCCAATGGCAATGGCAATCAGCCAAAAATGACATAGAGATCACTCTACACATCGAAGCCATAACATTATTCATTCCTAGCGGTAAAGGAGAATGTAAGAAATGAGACATCAGGCAGTAGGACAAGAACCAATTCTATTTCCAATTCTATTTTCACATTTTTATGAAAATGTGAGGATGGAGCTCAATTAAGAAAAACAAAGAGAGTACTATGCAGCCAAACTACCTTTTAATGCAGCCAAACTAACTACATCCAGGAATGAGGGCAGTAGAAAGTACTGAGCGTAGACACTCAGCAAGAAAAGCAGGGAGAATGTGCATGAGTGGGAGCCAGTTAGTATATGTATTGAGAGATTAATTTGAAAGTGCACTCTTGAGAGCAAATTGAGGAAATTTAGAATGAACAGAAGGTGCAAGATAAAACGAGGTGATCTAAATGGATATACGAGGGAAGCTGAGACAATCAGAGTGAATGAGGTCATCCTTATAGAGAAAACCTTACATGGGAGAAAAGGTGGAAAAAGAATAAACAATTACCTAAATTGTTTATTCGGCTTAGGTAAATTTAGGTAACTGAGAACAGAGAAGCAGCATAGGTAAACATGGCCTGCAAGACATCAATACTGAAAGAAAATCTTATGATCTTAGAGAAATGGAGAATAATCATCACATTGAGGGTAAAAATATAAACATTGAGGGTAATAAAAAAAGGGTGGAGGAGGCTGTTATATATAATACTGAATAAGACTTAAAAAAAATCAGACTTTACACTCCTAGTGTTTTGAGAATGTATATCTGTAAATATATGAGTCTGGTCGGCTCAGCCTTGAAAAAAGGATTTAGTCTGCTTTTGATAATTAGCGACAGTAAATTGATTTTTATAATTACCTATGAATCCAAGTTTCTGTTGATGACACTATGAAATTCCTAATATCCTCTTGATTTGCTGAATGAGTTAACGTTGTGTTAGTGCTGCATTCTGCTCGATGGTAATGGGCAAGATCTTCAATTAATGTTTTAAGCTTTGTATTTAGATTACTACAGAGCCTGAATTGAAATATTCAAAAATATAAATTTCAATAAAATTGATCTATTTCATTATTTGTTACAGCAATCATCTTACATAAAAAAATTTCAGAAAATTTCACATGTAATCATTATTAAAAATTTTAAGATTAAAACTTGAACAAAAAAAAGTTTAAAGTAATAATAGAATGAAAAATACAACATATTTAAAACTAATAAATTTATAATTAACCTTTTATCAATATTAAAAATTAAAATTTCTATTAGTTTCAAATGTTGCAATTCAGCTAAAATTACTGTCATAACATTAAAAAAAAAGAAAAGGTTTTTTTTTAATTGTCTTTCTAGAAGAATCATTCAACAAAGGTTGATTTTGCTGGATAATTTAAATTGTATGTGCATTAATTACTGGCTAGAAGTTAATATTGTGTTTGATCACCATTTGTAAGGGAACTGATGTAATTTTTCTAAATGAGAAGCTCCAAGATCCAGATGTTGGTTGTTTTCAGATTTACCTTGAGCTCAGATAAATAACAACAACTTATCTTTATATTTAAAACTTATATTTCCATTATTTTTATTAGAAACCAATCTATTAAGTATACAGGGTGTTTCAAAAATACACGGCATAATTTCAGGTATGTATTTCCCACATGTAGACAATCAAAATAGTTCATTACAACATATGTCCGGAAATGCTTCATTTCCGAGTTATGGCCTTCACAACATTGAAAATCACCGGAACGTTTTTCGTTCCGCCGGTCGTTGCCATTACAGAAGATGTTCAAAATGACCACCTCCTGCTTGAATACAGACCTCACATCGATGTCTCAATGACCTGCGAACACGATCCCACACTCCAGGAATGTTGCGTATGTCCTCAGAACGTGCCACAATTCGATTCCGAAGGGATTCCAAATCAGGCACCGGAGACGAATAAACCAATGATTTTAAATGGCCCCACAAGTAGAAATCGAGAGGGTTCAGATCAGGTGAGCGTGGAGGCCAAGCAATTGGGCCACCTCTACCTATCCATCGATCAGGAAACGTTCGATCCAAGTACCGGCGAGCCGTACGACTGAAGTGTGCAGGAGCGCCGTCATGCAAGAAGTGAGCGTGCTGACGATCGATCAGTGGAGTGTCGTCATAAACATGAGGTATGGTGTTTTCCAGGAAGTTTGTGTACGCCTGCCCCGTAAGTCTGTTTACAAGTACATGGGGTCCAACTAATCGATCACCAATGATACCGGCCCACATGTTGAGGGAGAACCGCACCTGGTGATGAGATACAACAGTTGCATTTGGGTTTTCATACGCCCATACATGCTGATTGTGGAAATTTGTTATGCCATCTCGTGTGAACTGTGCTTCATCTGTAAATAATACTAAGGCAGGAAAGTTCGGATTTGCAGCACACTGCTGCAAGAACCACTGACAGAACCTAACTCGTGCAGGGTAATCTGCTGGTGACAGCGCCTGTACACGTTGCAAATGATAAGGATACAATTGATGCTCTTTCAGCAGTCTCCAGACAGTCGTATGGGGAACATTCACTTGCAACGCTAACCTTCGTGTGCTGACAGAAGGAGTTCTGTTCACAGTCTCCAGAATCTCCTCCTGTTCTTCTGGAGTTGTAGACCTTGGTCGTCCCCTTCCCAATCCAGGAGAGTGAAATTTTCCATACTCGCACAGACGGTGATGGAGACTTACAAATGTCTTCCGATCTGGACATTATCGCTGTGGGTACCTCTCCTGGTACAAACGACGAGCCAGCGCAGCATTGCCGTCTGCCTTACCGTACATGAAGTGCATCTCTGCCAGCTCCTGATTTGTGTACATGACACACAGTCGAACGCCAAACACACCACTGAATTTAACCTTCGCCTCGGAATGATCTGTCAGAGTGCCCTCTTAATGTGTCCTTTGACGGCAACGACCTGCGGAAAGAAAAACGTTCAATGAGACATCGATGTGAGGTCTGTATTCAAGCAGGAGGTGGTCATTTTGAACATCTTCTGTAATGGCAACGACCGGCGGAACGAAAAACGTTCCGGTGATTTTCAATGTTGTGAAGGCCATAACTCGGAAATGAAGCATTTCCGGACATATGTTGTAATGAACTATTTTGATTGTCTACATGTGGGAAATACATACCTGAAATTATGCCGTGTATTTTTGAAACACCCTGTATATCGAATGGTAGTAGTAACTTAAGTTGCTTGTTCTCTGCCTTGACTTTTAAAGTTTACTATACTTTTATATATTTCTTATTCTTACTGCTAGCAAATATTGACCTTTCTTTTTTCCATTAACCATTTTCAATAAAACCTTAGTTAAACTAAAACTGAATTGCTGCAATTCAGAAGTTTTGATTAACTTGAATCATTATCCTAAGAATGATAAATGTATGAATAACAAATTAGGAAGATTTAAGATAAACTAATAATCGAGCTCTCCACCCACACAAACACACATAAAAAAGAAGGAAACAAAATATCAGTTAATTTAAATTAATAAAGTCAATAGTTGTAAGATTCCACACAAATTATTGAAAGTTTTGTAAAGTTCAACAAATATGTTAATCCTCAATATCTCGCCAAGCGTTAAAGTCATTCTTTTTGTCCAGTGTAATTTATCATACAGCTTCCCTTAACATGATGAAAATCTGGAATTGAAGATTTGGATATTTATTCAATATTAGTAACTCAATAATTAAAATTAGCACATGATTTCCTGGAATTCCTAATGTATATCCCTTTACTAGCTTTAATTTGTGTGTGTGTGTGTATGTGTGTTTGTGTGTCTGTGTGTATGTGTGTTGACCTTTTCACTCAAAAATTGTATGCTAGCTTAGAATTAAAAAAAAATTATGATTTAAAGTCGGAATAAAAAAAAAATTAATTATAATTTCAGTATAAAGCAAAATATAAGCTTTTTAAATAAAAATAGAAAACTTACATTTAATAAGATAAATGTAATTAAAAAATTTTAGAATGACTGAAAACTAAGACAAAATAAATTATATAAATTATGAAAATAACTATCACTTCACTCCAATTGAAAATACTAATGAAATAACATTGGCTGTATTCAGGCATGCCCATGAGCTGTATAGTTTATACATAGAAATATATACAGACAGCAAAAAAAAAAAAAAGATTAAAATCCTGGATAAAGTAAACATTCAATGATGATAATTTTAAAACTCATGTATGTTAATTAACAAGTTGACTACCAAGCTAATATTGAAAAAATTGGTCCCTGATGCCATTTTGATTGAGCCAAATTATTATAAGGTTTACTTATTTATTTTTATTAATTTATTTAACAAAATTAACATTTTCTTTTTCAAAAAAAAAAAAAAAAATAAAAGAAAGAAAGAAAGAAAGAAGTAAGAAGCTACATGAATTATTTGATAGCTGGCATCTGTGGCTAATGTCAACTACGAGTTTTATTTTGTTCTCAATTTTACGATGTTGATGTTGCTGCTTTTACTTTCTTAATCTTACTTTTTGAGGGATCACTTGTGTTTCTAAGAATATATTACTTTTTCCCTAGTACGCCTTTTGAGTCTTTGCACACTGGGTAGCTCTGGCTGCAAAGAGCCAATTAAACTCTAAACAGCTGCTCAGCTTGACTCAAAAAGTCCCCTTTTATCGAGACCTTATTTAAGTTGTTAACTGTTTTTTAATTTCAGTTATAAACTTTAATTTAATTATGAACCCACAATTCCTAGCTTTCATACTTTTGGAAATTCTCAATAAAGGTTAATTTCTAAAAATTTAAAATACTTTCCTTGTGTGGACTTGTGAAAAATAGGGATTGGTTTACAATTGATAAATACAAAATTACATAAACAATGTTCGCTTACTATTCATGTAAGTTTCTGATCATAATTATATCTCATTGTAAGTTAAATGTGAAATTATATTTTGAATGTCACGAGAGTCATTGTGTGAAAAGACTTATAATTAGGAAAATTCTAAAAGCTATCTAAAGAGTTACATCACATTTTAAAATGTGATATTTGATTTTTCGATATGTTAATTATAATGCCATCTTTGTGAAATTTTGATTAAAATCTTTCTTGTAAGCATTAAGAAAACACATTATTGAAAGATAATCTCTACCCATTCACAGCAATTTGACAACCAACTTTATTATTTGCTTTTGTCCTGCCAAGGGCTTGCTCTTACTTCAAACCGTCAGTGAACTGCCAAAAAGCCAGTCTCTTCTTAATAGGACAAAAGAAGGAATTTTCTTACAAACTGACAATTTGCAATTACGTTATCATTTTTTTTCTGGAAAACAGGCTGTTTGAAACAGACCTACGAACAGTTACCTTATGAATCTTTCCTTCAACAAAAATTTTAACGAACCTTCAAATTTTCAACAATGCTGTAAATTTATGTAGAAGCTCAAAACCAAATACTTAAAATTTAAATGTGATTTGTATTTATTTATTTTTTTTTATTTCCAAAGTATTAAATTACTTTTACTGGTCAAAATAGAAAATGCTACTTACGTCTGGATTCTTGGTGTAAAACCTCTTGTTTTCATGAATAAATTTCCTCCTGCTGTTGTACTTCTATTAGAAGCAGGAATCCATCCAACATTTGATGGAAGATCACCTGGAGTTTCTGTCCAAATAAAACTCGAAATATCTTGCTCTAAAACTCCTCTAAATATTTAGAAAATAAAACAGAATTACAAATAACCATCTACTAATAGAAATAAAAGTATATTGTATAATATAATATACAATATTCTTCTGTTATAATTATCAATAATAACATAATAATTACTTGTTATTTATTAAACTTATTACTGCTAATATATGATTTCTTCATATGCAGGCCTATTTATTATTTCTTCTTGTATTATAATAATTTTTTAAATGAAAAGGTTTTTTTTTTTTTGTTTCTTTTTTTTTTTTTATAGACTGAATACTTTTTAAACAGAAACTGCTGCAAATTTTAAAATATAATATATTGAAAAAAGATGAAAAGGCCAATATGTTTATTTACTCATTGATGTTCTGAAATAATGCCTTGAAGAAAAACAAAGAAATAGATTAAGTTTTATTCAACTATAAATGGAATCTTCTTTGGTTATAATTCATGAAATGAAAACAATTACTACTCAATGGAAGTTTCATTTGTCTAAGGATGAGCAGAAAACAATCATAGCTGGGAATTTATTAGGGTATGGTTCTGATGGGTTTTATTATTGACTGAATCCTATCATCTGTTAAGCCTCTTTTATTATTTTGGAAACAAACATTTGTGGAATAACAGTAGTGCAGGTAAACTTAAGAGTTAAAAATGGACTTCAGAGTAGGATATGAATTCATCATTAACTGCAGGAATTCTAAGTTTTAGATGAATAAAGGCTGTATTTGTGTGGTGACTGTTGGAGAAGATAATAGATTGTTTTGGCAATGAAATATTAAAAAAGTCATTCACAATCAATTAATAAGATAATAAATCTTATGAATCTAACATTGAGAGGTTGGAGGAATAGGTAACTTGAGTGGATACCTAAGATATGTTAACGACCGGATACCCAAGATATTAAATTACAAATCCAAACATTAAAAAGTGTTGACTGTGAAAATGCATTTAGTGAATCATAGTAAATTATCATTAAGCTCACATATAGTAGCAACTGAAACTGATCATTTAATAGCAGTCCAGCTTTTTACCTGCATCAATAGTATAAATCATGATTGTTTATATTAATCAAATAGGGCACTAGAAAGCTATGGTTTGGTCAGATGTAGCTAAAAAAGTTGTTCATGAAATTAAAGATCCACTTACTCCTATCTTGTTTGTTTCTGAACAATTATTGAAAAAAATGTGAGCTATGGTAATCACAACAAATGTTACAGACTTTTCACAGAAAATAATAATAAAAAAAATAATCACCAATTTCATTTCATTTTTATTTCAATCACATTTTATTATTATAGATTATGAGAAATCTCGTGTCTATTTGTTTGTTTTTTACTTAAATTAAGACAAAAGAATTTGGAAAATTGGTATACATACAATAAATGATGTTGAAAATTATAAACTAATTCTTACTTTTCTGAGCAGGCATTTTTCATTGAATCATTCACTTGTTGCATTACTGTAATGAAGGTCTCGTCTAAGTGGGACTGGATGATTTTCTATTAAAAGAAAATAAATTACAATGATTAAATGCTGCAGTTGTAAGTAATACACACTAATAACCTTAAGTTGCCATCACCATAATCTTAAAACAATTCCAAGTTAAAGACCACATATTAACATGCACAAAGTTAACCAAACTATATAAAAAAAATAACAAATAAAATGGGATAAAACATTAAAATGTAACTTATTTATTACAGCAATTCAGTACTGCAGATAAACCAATCAAGTAGCTAATGTCCAAACAGCTTCATATTTAGATATGAAATTATTCATTTGGTGGTCAACCTCTGAATAATTAGAGACTGTCCAGGCACAGTCTAGTGGGGTCAAGACGAAGGCCTGCCGTAAGGCTGACATGTCTGAACCTGTATTCGAATCCGATGTGTATGGATGTGACTTTTTTCTTATATGTTTGATCTGCTTTTAAGGTATAACGTGAACTGTGGTGTACCCAGAGCAACAATTCTTTGGCTAAACAGTTCAGTGTTTCTGTCCCTTGTTGAGGTCAAAAGGCAGAAGAACCCTGCAATGGGGGAGGGAACGCTCAAAGGTGGTGATCAATTTCTGTTAAGTAAGGATTTCATTCACCAAAAAATAAATATTCCCAAATAATTCAGCTGGCTTCTTTTGATAACTTCTTATCAGTATTATGTATATTTCTCCTCATAAATAAGCATAATACGAAACATCATTTCTTTTTGGCAACATCATGAAATTGGGAATTTTTGCAAAACAATTCTTCTTTATACCAATACAAAGTATATAATTTCACTATTTTATATTCTGAAATTTGGTAAATGCACAGCTTATTCTCTTATTTACCTTTACTATGTATTTAGCAACAACATTATTACAAACAAAATTAACAAATAAAAATCCAAGATATTATAAACAATACTTACTTTCACTTGAGCAGTAAATAAAGGTTGTAAAAATTCTTCCCAAACTAATAGATGCTTATCAAGTAAATGCTTACTTATGTCATCCCATTTCTTCATATAAATATTCTATATTAAAAATAAGAAAATTACAAAAAAAAAAATATTTAGAAATACAGCAACATTAAAATTCCAAATAATTCAAAAAAGTTATTAGAAGTCCATCATAAAATATAAGAAAATATACATTCAGTTTAGTCATTTACTTATTTTTAAAAATTTAAAATATTAAAAAAATATTTTTTTAATATTGGGGTATATTCAAGCAAATTCAAAAGCAAGATTGCTGCAATCGACATGAGCTCCAAACTTAAAAACAAAAGCTTTTTCTCTTGTTATTCATGTTACAGGCTTTTATTAAATAGTTATGCTTGCAAATCTCATTGTCACGTAACTGCAGTGACATTGTGTTCTGTATCAGGCCTTATTGTTATTTTCCTTTGCACTGAAGATCTTCCACCCTATGAACATCTGGATACAGAATAGACTAGCTGTTCCTATGGCGTAGTTAGAAAAGTAACAAACACAATTTTTTCAGTATTCTTCATAAGTTAAAGAAATTAATGATTAAATATAGTATCTTCTATAGAATGTTGATTTCATGAATGCAGCTATTAGGTAGAAGATATTTCAGCAAATGTCCCAAATAAATAGCTATCCTTCACTTAATAAAAAAACATCATGGTAACTTCTATTATTCATCTGTCTATTCTACACTGTTTCCATTCACCTTCCTGTTGAGATTCTTCTCATCAAATTTCTCTTCATTAATTCCAGATCATTCCACCAAATTAGCTATGATTTCAAATTTACAACTAACTGATATTCACGAGATCTGTATTCAGTTAGATACAGCAGATTTTAATCAACAGCTTCTATTATACACGGCTGTTCATAATTCCTTGGCACATTTCAGAGGTTTGTAGCTCAGCGGCAAAAAAAAGTGACGTTTGCCCCCGAGATATCAAATGAAAGACTTTTTTTTTCCCAGCAGAACCGCTGCATCCTAGTTCTATCGGCTGCCACTAGGGAACAGGTGCAACCAAATGGCATGAGAAGGCATTTTGTGTCTTGGAATACACAAAAACAAGTTCAGTAGTATCACATTACCACAACCTGATCCATGGATATCTGAACAATGAGTTGACACAATGTTGGATAGGGCACACAGCTGGAAGTGATCAGACCTTACTCCACTGTCCCCATGGTCATCAGATATGTCGCCTTCAGACTTTCTTCTTTGGGGATAATGAGAGACAAAGTGCTACACTTTCCCCACTTCCTGTTAACTTCATCAAACTGTGACAAGGTATCGCTAATGTAATTGCAATCATCAACAGTGATATGCTGCACTGCACATGTTCAGAAATGGATTAACATCTGGATGTCTGCTGCATCATGCAAGATGGACACATAGAACATTTATGAAAAAAAAAAAAACAAAAAAAAAACTTATGAGTTTGTCTACATTTGATATCTCGGGGACAAAAATCCCTTTTTTCATGTCCGAAAAAAATGTGAAATGTGTCAAGGAATTATGAATAACCCTGTACTTTGGTTCTTTATAGAAGCCTTTCACTAAGTGGCAGCACAGTTCATTTCAATTTTATTACTATTCTTCTCAATTCATCTACATCAAATTAAGGACTGCTGGCTATTTAATTGTCACTCCAGCTTTTACTTCTCCGTTCAAACCAAACTCCATGTGCAACTTCAATCGAGTGGTCAATTACACAAATTTTTTTGCTATGCTGCTGGAGTTTGAGTTTAGATTTTGCTCAGATAAAAAAAATCTCAGAATCTGTAAACAACAAATAGAATAATGGCAATAGGCAAGTCACTGTCTGCCTCACAATGTGTGCAATCAGCCATTGTATGTAAGTGATGAATGACTACAGCATACAATGGTGCTTAAAATGAAATAAATCAGAACAGATTAGCAATGCAGAGGGAGTAGAAATTGTAGCAGAGATCAAGCCAAACAAATGAAGTAGATCACTCTATAGCATTGAAAAAAATGACATTTTCTGAGCAGTAGAAAATTGTTGTGTATAAGACTCAAAGATTTAAAAAATGCAATGAAAATGACAATAAATGATATTATTATATCTCTGCAAGGCAATATTGATATAATAGTATATAGTCTTGTACAGCTTTATTAAACATCTCAAATGTGATTAGGCTGTCAAAATAAATTAATATTTTTGTTATTAGTGTTATGATTTTAACTGATAAGAAAAAATTGTGAATAAATTCTTAATCTTTTAAGCTTAAAATAATAAAGGTTAAATTTTTGATTTGAGTTAAATAAGACTTTGAGAATAAATGATTAATTTACCTTATCAATTAATTCCCAAACAGCATCTCTAATAATTGCCAATCCTCTAATATTCACAATATAACTTAAAAGCTGTGAAATGCCTTGATTAGTAATAGATGCAACCCTATAAATAACAAAATTAAATTCATTTTATTTGTTAATTATTATTGTAATTAAAAAAAAAAAAACATCAATTGCCTCACTATCAATTCAGTATCTTTATTTCTGAAAAAACATTTACAATTTTACTAATTACTCAGTAGGTTTGTCTAACCCAGTGTTTTTCAACCAGGGTGCTGCTAAGTTTAGGCATTTTCTTGGAAATTTACTTAAGTGTAGTTCAAGATAACTCATTGTCAGTTCTATTTTGCTACGGGATATCTAGTAAGCAAAGAAGCGATGACTAATCGCATGTTAATGTAATGTTCTACGACACGTGTACGAAAAAATTCATCTGGCCCATTGCCCCCCCCCCCCTTATTCAGATTCTAGATTCGCCGCTGGGCAAGGGTGTCATGATTTTTTATTTTTCAATCAGGGGTGCCACTCAATGAAAAAGGTTGAAAAACACTGGTCTAACCAGATGCCCAATACACCCATAGGATTTGTGACAAAAAAGTATTAAATAAATTAGATTTTACTTAAATCAAATGCTAATTAGAGAGATTAAAACTTAAATCTAATTTCAGACATCATGTTATCAACCCTTGAAAATTTGTGCCTAAACCAACTCGCAAATGGAAATTTACACTCGCTAGCTAATTAACGGGGGGGGGGGGGGGAAAATTTTATATATATATATATATATATACACGATATACCTATATTAGCAGCGGAACCCGCTTAGTATAAAATTTGGCCGAACTAAAAATAGAACTGGGGTTGTGATTGGCGATTGCCGATTGACGAATGGTGATTGGTGAAGGGTAAAGAAAACTTCCATCATGAAATACCCCTCACGGGAGTTCACATCCCGGTGAATTTGAATAGGCGGTAGATGGTAAATTTGAATTGGCACAGCAGCCAAGGTTTTGAATTTAGGAAAAAACCGATTTGCGAGGTAATTTTTTCCACTCGCAAGCGCCTAATTTCTACTCGCAAATTGCGAGTTTGCGAGTGGGATTTTCGAGGGTTGATGTTATAATAGTTCATATTATAATGGTATTGGTTTGCCTCACAAATTACTCCGCTGCACCTCAAAGATAGCTGTGAATCAAATTTCATTCTCAGATGAGAGGGATGAAATTTAACGTAGAACATTTCATCTAAGAAAAACTAATTTTATTCATGTTATAGTTTTAAAACAAATAATTTTTAAAACAAATAATCCATTCATAGATGCCATTGTAACAATGCCAGATAATATGAATCCTGTGCCTGCAAAAACAACAAAAATAACAGAATTATTTGGTAGGATGGTTTTTTTATGGTGATCATCATGCAAGAGTAGTGAGAGCAAATGATGCACTATCAATAACAAATCAAGAGATGCTGAGATGGTTTTATGAAAGAAGTAGTCATCAGCAGAATTGCAATCTGATGCTAAAGAGGCTCTGCAGAGATCAAGAAGTATGCCTTTGTGTCAAAGCAAACAAAAGTTTGGAAAGAATATAGAATAAGAGTTGCTGCAACCAATGAACTACAGACTGCTGCATAGACTGCAGAAATACCATGAAACCTAAAATGTGATCTGGGGGAATGAGCTGCTGAGTAGATGCTTAAATTGAAACAGAGATTGTGCAAGATATGCAGTCTGTCATTTCTTCTGGCAAAACAATGAAGTTTCAAAAATAAATTAAAGTGGAATGGAAAAAAGATGTCCAAAACAATCTTACATATATTTTGAAGATTGAACTGAAGATTAATGTAAAATAATGAATTTTGTTCGGTACTGTGGAGCTGAAGTTGTTTAAAGGAGGCCATAGATGGTAAAGCATGTTTGACAAATAATGGAATAAATTCTTTTTTTTTTCCCTTTCAATCATGATTTATATATTCCTCTGTTGTAGAAACTAAAATTAAGTTATACAAATGGCTTTAGAAGCGTGTCCAGATAAGCTAGAGATTTACAGAAACTATGAATCACATCTCATAAATACACTTAAGTACTCCGTTAGATATTGGAATGTCACTGATGTCGTAACATATCTAATGATTTTATTTAAAATTCTGTTAATTGCTTAGAAATGCTTGATTTAAAAATGTATTTTTGGGCTGCTGAAGATGGACAGATTATTAAACCTATCAAAATTTAGCATACAAATGAATCAATTACTTATATTAAAATATTAATCAGATTACAGGAAGTAATTTTCTGTATTTGTAAATAAGTTGCAGACATAATAAAAATATTAAAGAACAATATAACTAATGACTGCATCTTTTAATACAGACATGAAATTCTACTTACTGGCTGAGCCATTCAATACAGCTTTTTTGTAAGTATTCTGGAGTTACAGGATGAATATTGGAGTTAACACGTAATCTAAAACCTGGAATATTAATTTAAAGTCATTAGTACAATTATTTTCTTTAAAGTTCACTTTTATAAACTTTGCACAATCATATGATTTTAATTTAGTAAAATTTATTTATATACAGGGTTGTTAAAATTAAAGTTACTTTACATAGAGGGCTCTGGAGAGAGTTCTAGACTCCAAATGAAAAGAAATTTGGACAACAGGTACTTCAAACAATGCGCTCGCCTTTTATTGAAAAAAAAAAGTAGAAAAAAGGCCAATAAATGGTGATGTAGCAATACAAATTGCTTGAACAGCATTACAAATGTTTAGTGTGTCCACCATTGCTGTCAACAATATTTTCCTTTTGCAAAATGGCATTTTCTACAGCAGAACACAATACATCTGCTGGAATTGTTAGAACACGATGTTTAATGCTGTCCTTCAGATCTGACAAGGTTTGACATCTTTCATGATACATCTGGTTCTTCAAAAGCCCATAACCAGAAGTAACATGGGATGAGGTCGGGTGATCAGGGAGGCCAAGTTGTCTGATAACCCATTCATTTGTAAAGTGCTCCCCTAACAAATTTTGAACACAACAGGTGATGTGGGATAGTGCACTGTATTGCATGAATATGGTTTGCTTCAACAATGCAAGTGCCTTCAGGAAATTTGTATCACGAAATTTGCCAACATGCCATAATACTGCTGTCCAGTTATGGATGGAGTTACCTCTTCAATAAAATATGATGAAATTAGCCGTAAATCCCTATCGTACAGTCACTTTTGGAGAATGCCACTTGGATAACAAAAGGTTTTTTTGTTGCCCATACGCGACAGTTGTCCATTTAAGCTTGCCCATTTAAGCAGAAGTGGGCTTCATCACTCCAAAGAATGTTCCATGGTCAAGTGATATCAACTGTCATTTGTGCAAGGAACTGAAGTGCAAATGTTCCATGAATTTCTACTTCACCGTGCTGTAGCTGCTGTAGACTCCTTATCTTGTACAGATAGTATAGCAATATCTGAGGCATCACTAGCCTTACAGAGGCATATGGCATGTCCACTGCACGGGCAACAGCTGGTACAATTACACTTTCTCATGAAAATTGATGTGACAAATCCACAACAGCCGTAGCCACATCTTCAATCGAGAAGAGTCCACTAGTTTTCAACCTCTATCTGGTAGTACACCAAGTTGTTCTGTTGGTTCAAATTTTGCAATCATTTTGTGGACAGCATAAGCAGACATTGGTCTACGCCTTACATGCTTCTGACGCCGGAATTCTCAATGATGCCGCAGCTGCACTATTATTGTTCTGATAGAACCACTTCACCGATAGTGCTTTTTCCTGTAACGTTGGCATTGCTCGTCAAGTGCTGGTAAGCATCTAATGCTTTTGAAGAGCTTTCTTTCCTTTTATAGAGCTACGAGTCAATATTATGCAAATAAGATTATGCCTGACCGTGATGCGACCTCTGATCAGAAAGCGGCTTTTGGCCAGCGATGAAAGTCTTAGCTCTGCTCTTGGCACATGGAGCAGAACTTTAAACTAGTCTAATTTGACAGAATTGCTTCTTGTCTTTCATTAGTTCTTGTGTTACTTTTTAGTAAAGTATCTGCATTATTTAAGTTACTATTTGTTTTTAGTAACACATAGTTATGGCTAGCTATTGCTACCGTGCTATCTAGTGCTTTTTATACTTTTTTTTTTCCCAATCAACAGCGAGTGCATGGTTTGTCCAAACTTCTTTCCACTTGGAGCCTTAGAACAAGCTCCAGAGCCCTCTATGTAAAGAAACTTTAATGTTAAAAACTCTCTAGTTTCTAACATATCAGTTTCTATAATATCAAACAAGCTAGTTTAGAAATTTTGCAAATTCTATGTTCAATAAAGAAACTATGGTTGATAAATGGATTTGTCAATAAGAAAGCATGCAAATTACCTGCTATGGATTTAGGAAGATATTTCATGGCTGGAGAAGAATGTTGAGAAATTAAGGGTAAGGGGCCTATAAAATAAATAAATTCTCTGATAAATAAAAAAGAACACATGGAGCAGAACTTTAAACTGTAAAAATAAAAAAGAAATAATCACAAATCTTTTTTTGTTTTTAATTTTACTTTCCTCAAAAAAATAGGTAACTGCATGAAATTAATAGAACATTTTACCTGGAGCATCTTCTCCGGCTACACTCTTCAATGTCTGAAACAGAAGGCTTTCTTCGTCTATAGAAAAAAAAATGTTACAGTTATATAACAAATCCTAGAGTTCAATCAACAATAATTGCAATTCTTGACCTCCCTTGTTGCAGCACAAATACATAAATAAGGAAGAAATTCTACAGGGTTCTTCTTTATCTAATTTCAGTTCGAAATAGTTTGATAATATCTATTGCAGGATTATTTTTAGCTGAAATGATTGTAAGAAGTTATGGGGGAAAATGGTCCTTTCAAGAGTAACATAAAAAAAAATAAAAAAGCACAGCATAACCTTTACAATAAAAAACATCAAATGAAAAATTTAAAAATAATTCAGATAGCTTTCTGGCTTTAAGTCAATTACTCTTCTGTCCATTTTACTTAGTAATATTCTGAATGGATGAGTTTAATAAATAAGAATCCTGTAGGTATAATTTGCTAAAGCATTTTTATTTTGTGATTGCTACAGAAATTTGAAATTAAAAAAGGAAGATTAAGGGGAAGATTTGACGGAAAGATTTAACAGTAGTTGGCAAATAAATCAACTGTGAATCTGGTTTTTTTCTTTTGTTTTGAAAATAAAAGGGAATTCAATCAGAAGTGAAATATACAGGAAAACTTACTGTTCCAATCAATGGAGATAACAATGATATGAATACAATCTAGCTTTTGAAGAAAATATATAAATTGGAAGAAAAGACTACACATGAAAATGATGCAAGCCTAATCCAAGTTTGAACATTAGAAGGATAATAATCAGTCTTTTACCATACCTTTCAAACTAAAATTTCTGAGGTTTGGATCTGTGAATTGCTCTTACAAAGAAGCAAGTTACCATTACAAGATTGTTTTCTGTTACCATTTGCAAAATCTCTTTAAAATATTCTAAATACACAAAGTGATATTGAAGAAATATGATGACTTAAATCGAAGAAATCATTAAATAGCAAGCCAAATTTTCCAAAATCCTAGTAAATTCGTTAAAAAAAAGGATGTTTTCAAGAGAATGAACAATCATATGCCATTGATCTCATAAAAAACATCAACTTTGCAAATTTAGAAATGGTTGAAATTGCCTTTAACATGTTAGAAATATCACAATTTCTAATTAATATCTAATTAATATCACAATTTCTAATCATATTATTTTCTAGTTATTTCATCTTTAAGCTGAACAAATAATCAATAAAGTGAAACCACTCTCATATGAGGAGAAAGACTAATTTGCCCTAATGTAACAAATCCCTTTCTGCAATAATGTAAATAAGCACATACACTTGTTTTGCACTGTTCTGATAAGATGTCGAACAATAACCTTCTTTTATAGTGTTAATATCAGAAAAAGAAAATATTCGCATTATAAAACTCCAAATGAAAAATTTTCAACTGCAAAGAATTTCAAATCTACTAGGAAAATTATCGTCCAAATAAAGCTAATGATCAAATAGGAGAAAAAAAAAATGAAGCACCAGTTATGAAATCAACCTAACTGAACTAAAAGAAGCGAAACCTAATTTTGATGGATGACATTAGGTTGGAGATTAACTGGGTCGAGCCGTTATGTTTGGACGAACATAAAGCATTACACATCAATCATATAAAAGTAAAAATGTTAAAAGATTAAAGTATTTTTTAAGACATGAAAAGCTGATTTGCTAAATTTGATAATAATGACCACCATATTAAAGCCAAAATGGATGGTTCCTTTATTGATTCATAATGCCTTCCAAAAATTCTCCTGACAAGCCCTGCTTTCATTATCCACTCATATTTACTGATTTTTGTGATTTCTATTTACGATTTTTCTTTTTATTTGTTCACCCAGGCCCGGACTGGCCCACTGGGACATGTCCCGGTGCGCCCCCCTCCTTTGGCTTTGTCTGGCGCCCTTCCGCCTTCGAGAAAAAAATTTAATAATACAAAATATTAGAAATATTAAATGTCCACCAAAAGTATTCGACTTTAAAATATAATACCGAAGAACCTCCCTTCATAATATAATAATACTGTATTATTAGATATGATATAAAATATTACGCATGAGCATGATGCAAATGGTGCACTTCGTCGTACAGAGATTTGCAGCGTGGATTGACTTGGCTGTGACAGTCCAAGCGCCAAGCGCTCTACGCCCCACGGTCACTGCTCACTGCCTGCCGCCTGTACTCGCTTTGTTCAGTACAGTTTCTGTTTCGGTTCGGGCGAGTCAAGTGTATAACATTGTGTTTAGAATTACAAGTTGCCAAATTATCCGTTACTTGCGCTTCTAATGAGCGCAGATGGTTATTATATTCAGATATTAAGGTAAGTCTCGTCTAGAAGTCAAACTCTTCATCAATCAAGAGAAAAAAAGAGGAAAGATTCAACTAAGAAGAATAAACAACAAGGGAGAGGAAGTTTTGTGACTTTTTTGAGTAAAACTACGCTGTTAAAGATAATGAAAATAATAACAGACGAAATAATGGCAAAAATAACAGAAGATATCAAACAAGCAGTTAAGTTCTCAATCATGATGGACACAACAGTAGATGTATCAAGCAACGACCAATGTGCATTTGTTGTGCAATACGTAAAGAGTCAAGAGGTGTTTGAACGACTAATAGCACTAAAATGTGTTTCATCAACCACTGGTGAGGGATTATTTAACATATTACAAAACACTTAGCCAGAATTCCCCTTCAGGACTGTGTAGCAAACGCATTTGATGAAGCTGCAAACATGAGTGGGCAGTATATCGAGTTAACGGCGCAATTATTCAACATTATTCCCAATCATGTTAACATGTGGTGCTATGTCCTTAATCTTGTACTGTCGGATACCGCATATCATTTTCGGTCTGCTTCAAGAAGCTCAGGAATTTTTGAAGGAATCTCTTAAGAGACTTCAAAAGTATATTGCCGAAAATCCTGCTTTCAAACTCGAAGCTATTGGAGCAACTAGATGGAGAAGGCGGAGTGATAAACAACCAAAATATTTGAAAGAATAGATGACTGTACATCAAGTGAACAAGACGAGACAAACCAATCCAAGTCAGCTTAAGCTTGTCTACGTACAACTATCAGTGGCATTATTCAAGATTTCCAACGATACTGAATCCAATCCAACCATCAGAAATGACGCAGCATCCATCTTGCAAAAGTCGTTGAGTTTTGACACAATTTTAATGGCAATGACTTTTCTTCAAATTTTTAAAATTACCACTCCATTATCTGATTACTTACAAACAAAGAACACTGATTATGTGCAAGCCTAGAGACTGGTATATTCCTCACTGTCAAGACTCAAACACTTAAGACATCAATTTCATGAAACTTTGAGCGCTGCTAACAAATTTGCGCAAAAAATGACTGAAGAAGTCCAAGAAAAGACTGAAATAGACCAATCACTCGGCAATATGACAATCGAAACAGAGTTGATAAAGAAACGTACCAAAAAAGCCAAAAAGATGCCAGGCGAGGTTGCTGAAGATGAAAGCGTAGGAACAACCGCAGAGGAAATGTTCAAATGTTCTGTATTCAATGTTGTTATGGATACTGTCATTCAAAGTATGGAAAGCCAGTTTGTAAATCATAAAACACTTTATCTTGATATTTCCTGGTTCGACCCTAACCAGTTTAAAAATGATCAACCCTTACCGACTAATGCCCTAGAAAAGCTACGCCAAGAATACCTTCCCTGGATAAAGAAAAGCTAAAAGAGGAGTCAGCGTCTTTCATTGAACTAAGGCCCCAAATTTCAAAACGACCAATTGATCAAGATTATTTTGAAAAGAATGATTTAGAAGTTGAGGCGGCATTTGATTCCGAACATGACTTTTAACTTGAAGCTGGTGAAGAAGACCTCGAATCTCTCTGATGAAGTGCACAGCAGTCAAAGAATGAAGCTCTTGTGTGAAATGTGCATTTAGAGTAATTGTAGAATATAACATGTACTGCCGTCAGTACACGGAACTTTTTAAGGTTTATAAATATTTATTGACCATTCCTCTAACTCAAGTAACCTGTGAACGCGTTTTTTTTCTAAATTGAAGTTAATCAAAACACGTCTAAGGTCTACTATGTCAAGCGAAAATCTTGAATCGCTTATTATTATGCAAAGTGAAAAAGACATTCTTATGAATATTGACAGTGAAGCTATAATAAACAAATTATGTGAGTCGAACTCTGAATTGAGACGTTTGCTTGCCCCTTAGCCGGAAGGCGATTTTGTAGTTGAAAAGTCAATGCTGTAGCCTAACATTTGTAATCATTATTAACATGTATTAAATATAGTGATTAACATTTATTAAATATGTAATTTTCTACCTTGATATACATAGGTATAAATAAATAAAATTGTGTATAACATTAACCATACACAGTGAAGTCTCACTTATACGAATATGAGGGGAACCAAAAATTATTCGTATAAGTGAATTAAATATAGGACTATGGGGGTTTTGCAGGGGAATGAGAAATTCTTCGTATAACTGAATGTTTCGTATAAGTGAGACTTCACTGTAATTATATATTCTGGTTTACATACACATTTACACACACACATATATATATATATATATATGGCGCCCCTGCCATGTTAGTTTCCCTTCTCAATGAGCCAGTCCGGGCCTGTGTTCACCCCATAAAAATTTTCCAGACATATTTTATGATTTATTTCAAAATAGAGTAGAAAGTCAGACAAGCATCAAGTAACAAAATGATAATTTTATTAAACAGGGAATGGTTTAATGGTCACTTAACAAGATCAGGCAAATGCATCTGCTGTATGCACTCGTGCTCAAAAATTAAGGATAACTGTGAATCACAGGAAACTGTTGAATTTTCACGAAAACTATCTCATACTTCTGTTGGAATGACCAAAGGCAATATATTACCACCATCAAATGTATGGTGGTGCTGTCATCACTGCAAATATCAAACAGCAATAGATGGACCATAATCAGACATGGCAGAGCTGCAGGATAGAACATTTGGTATGCTGTTCTTGATGCAACAGTGCTTTTTACCATATGAGTACAACTTACCAAAACTTTATTAATACTACTATATGGGACAATCATAAGATGACTCAAGGCTGGTCAAACCCAGATGGTCAGGAAATCTAGGAGATGCATGTCCCACAAAGTGCCATATCTAGAATCTAGCAGAGGCTATTTAAGGACAGAAATGTTAGTCGACACTATAGCACAGGATGTCTAATGATTTCAACAGCAAAACTGTAATTTATCAACTGTCAGATGGCAAAGTACTGCAGGAGACCTTACTAAGGATCTTTCAGCAGCCACAGGAGTACCATTTTCAGACATAGATGATTGCATGAGTATAAGTAACCCATAGAAGAGCTGCTTAGCCTGGTACAGAGGACTAGTTGGGATGTGTTTTGTTTCCAAATTGTCCAGGATCAGTCTACAGTAATTCCCATTGTCTCTTCATTTGGAAAGAACCTCAGAGTACTCCTTAACATCTTTGAGTGGGATCATTACAGTAGAGATGGTATCATGGTGTGAGGCAGCATCATGTTAATTTCATATACTTCACTTTATATGTTCAAATCAAGAACACTTAATGGACCAGATATACTGTGATGTTGTTCTGCAATACTACATCCAGCAATTCAAAAGTGCAATTAAACCTGAATTCCTGTTTATGGATGATATGTTTAGAGAATATCCTAGAATGGACAGTCTGATCTCTCAATTTAAACCTGACTGAAAAGACATATTTGGATGTGTTGCAGGACATCTTCCACCATCTAGAACTCTTCAGGAGCTCACGACAGCAATGATGAAAGAGTAGGATTTCAATCCACAACAGCAGCTTAACTGCAGTACTGCATGTGTCACTGTGGTGGATCATAATATGCTGAATATTTTCTACACCATCAAACATGGTTTGGTATGATACAGAATATGCATTGGCACTTAGCTCCAGGGAGCTGTTTCTTTATTCTGACCACAGTGGAGGAGCCATGAGTACTTTTGTTTACTTGGTCTTTTTTTTCTGATTTATTTCATACAATTTGGCTGCAATCCTACAATTGGTAGGGTTGCAATGATTATCCTTAATTTTTGAGCATAAGTGTGTAAGTATATATACAGTTGCAGGTCATTTATATGAATTCACTTAGCTGATTGATCTGACATACCTATCCTAACTTCTTTAAAATTCCATTTTATTTTGAGTGATTTTAATTTTGTTAGCAAATTTTAACTGCAAGTTAGTGCAATTAAAGTAAATTTACAAAATACAAGCTGTGTTTATATTACAACAAAACTCAAAATTACAAAGAACAAAGATTTCTACAGAAACAGAATCTATACAAATTACTGACAATAATATATCAGGAATAATATTACAACCATTAATATAGACAGGATACAACTTAAAAGTATAAGCTTAAAAGATTACGATACATATGCCAAGAAGCAGCTTCATGATTTATTTTGAAATCAGCTTTATGAAAAATTAGGATTTTATGCATTTATGATATCTAAGAATAACTACAAACTCAAAAAATAGAAGTAAACTAAATTTAGAAAACTAAATGTTTAATGTGAAATGAAAAGATATTGAAGATAAAAGACCAACTCCAAAGGTTAGTTTGGGAGGCAAATGAATATTGTTACAGTTTGAAGAAATGAAGCAAAACACTGACAGTTAACAGAAATAATTAGAAATGAAAAACAAATTTTAGATTACTTGAATCAACAAGAATAAAATACTAAGTTGATTTAATATATATCATATATATAAAAAAAAAAACTTAATCTTATAATTTGCAGGAATCCTACCTTGTGAATTATTGGAAGCTGGATGAAAAACTGAGTAAACAAGATACAATGTGCTAATGATGCAATGCACGGTCGAACATATTTGACCTTTAATGCCCATATCTAAATCCAAAAAAAAAAAAAATATTAAATAAATCTTGATGTATTTAAAAAAATTGGAAAAGTTTAGAAAATATCAATAAAAAATGCATTGATAAATATGCTAATATTGAAACAATCTAAAATATTTTGTTAACAAAAATTAAATTTTTCTATTAAATATGAGGGTTCAATAAGTAATGCAACACATTTTTTTCCACACAGTAGATTTGTTTTATTACAGTTTTAAATACGTCGCCTTGTTCCTCAATTCTTTATCTACAAAAAAACTATTTTTCAACATAATCTCAGTTCAAGTTTATGGCCTTACGCCATTGAGATGTCAGAGCTTGTATGCCTTGACGGTATCACTCTACTGGTCTGTGCCTCGGCCAACTTCTTATTGCATCAAGAACTTCCTGATCATTGCCATATCACTTCCCATGGATTGCATCCTTTAGAGGTCTGAATAGGTGCGAGATTAAGACTATAGAGTGGATGAGGGAGAACAGTCCAGTGAAGTTTTGTGATCTTCTCACAGGTACACAGACTTGAATATGGTCTGGCGTTGTCGTCGAGCAGGAGAAGTTGTTCACGTCTTTGTGGCCATGAACATGCTGGAATCGTTTCGTCAGTTTCTTAAGTCTTTACATAGGCTTCTGAGTTGATCGCTGCAGGAGTCACAGCTGTGTGCAGCCGGCCAGAGCACGGGAGATCAGACAGCTTCCCTTTTCATTTTTCCAACGATAAAAGACGATTCGCCCAACTACTCATAGTCCTTTTATCAACTGCCTGGTCTGTGTAGACATTCTATAAGTGCTTGTGAATATTTGTCATGGTCTCATGTTCCGCCAAAAGAAATTCAATAACCGCTCTTTGTTTGGAAAGATCTCATTCACAGGTGCCATCTTGAATGCTATCTACAGTGCTGCCGCAAAGCGGAGAATGATGAAACAATTTGAAAAAGCAAGGGAATGTTTGAAGATACTTTACAGAAAATTTCAAGTTTTTTCATCAAATATTAGCCGAGAAAAAAAATGTGTGGCACTACTTATTGAACGGCCCTTGCAGATCTTTTTAACAACTGACATGCATGTTGAGCTTTCTTACAGCATTCTAATGAGTAGAAAACCCCTTGAATTGACAATCTATTTCCATTTCATTTCTTTATCTAAAAATAATCTTCGCACATCAATAAGATTCCATTAATAAATAATAATAATAATAAAGTAATCTTAGCCATGCTGGCATAGCCGTGCGGACTAGATGGCGGTCTGCCGTTGTGGCCAGTGTGCCAGTTCCCGGGTTCGAATCCCGGTAGTTGCATGGATGTTTCTTTCTCTTCTGTGTTTTGTCTGTTTCCCCCCTGGGACTCACTCTCTCAGGTGTATCCTCGACGAGAAAGTACATTCTTTCTCGTCTCTGATTTCCTAGCCTTGTTCTGACGTTGTCAGGAGGGGCTAGCGCATGGTCCGTTGCAGCCTATTCGCGAAATAATAATAATAATAATAATAATAAAGTAATCTTAATGGTATCTGTTAATGCATCTGTGATTAGCTATAATTCATGGCAAGATTACTGTGCAGAAATAGGTACAGAAGCCCTCTTGATTCAGCCAACACCCCTCACAATCAAAATACCAAATTTGCCACTATTACGATAGGTCAAAGGCAGCTGATTATTTACAAAATAGACAATTGGAAATCTAAGGTATTTACTTTCAGTTTTGGAATGGGAATTAATCGCCATTATCTTATTTAGGCCTTTTAAATTTACACAATAAGATAAATTCCATACAGATATGGAATTACATATAATAATGTATTTTGATTCTGTAATAAACAGAACTAAAATCTAATGGATTATTAATAACTTGTTAATTTCATCATGAATAATAATGGTTAGGTTCTTCAGAGTCTTCAAGTATTTGAAATATAATAACCCAAAGGTTATTACAAACATCACTATTCATTCTACTCTTGTAGATAACTGCTAACAACTGGAACTCCTCAAATCTATCAATAAACTTCACCAATTAGATTTGTAATAATCCAAAATGTTGCAATTAATTGCTTTATTTACAACACTTATATATTTTGCTTGAAAATAAGTGAATGTTAGGTAAATAAATAAACATCTGCATACTTACCATGTTTCTGAGGACTGTACAACTTTTTAATAACTGCCTGCAAATAACATAATAGTAAAATTAATGAGGACAAGCAGACGATGACAATGCAGTAATAGACAGATGGAAACTGTTCTTTTTAATCTTTTAATAAAAAAATTTTTAAACTGATATCTTAAATTATTTTTTAATGTATGAATCTTTTTTAAATGTTTGTAGAAAATTGTTTCCACATGCTAAATTTCTACTATAGAATGATGATAATCCAAATAAAACTCTACATTAAATATTCAAGTAAATACATGTTTAATTCTTATTAGACCTCCTTGGTTTTCATTTTGTTTTGCATATTAGATCAGCTTATTTTTTAAACGAAATATTCACAAAAACTAGTGAGAGAATTTTGATTGATTTTGGTTTCTAGAAAAACTATTTCGTTTAAATATTACTTTCTAATAAATCTGCTTTCTAGAAAATAAAGAGTAGTTGAAATTATTGCTGACTCGTATCTTTTTTCCAATTAGTAGGTTGCAGGCAGTTAAAGTAATGGACTTACATCACTGAGAAACTTCACTTAAGTCAATTATTTGAATATTTAATTATGATAAGATTATTATCGTATGAAGTATTCTCAAATCTTTTACTAGTTACTTTTTTTTTTTTACTAAAATTTTCCAATTCTTTATAGTTTTTGGAATAATAGTTGAACTGCAGGAGGGAATGGCAAACTGTAATTTCTAAAACCTATCACTCATTGGCGAAAGAATACATAGGAAGCTGTAATTTGGTACACCCAACAAAATGAGGTAAGAATACTATAGAGGAAAGTCTATAAAAACTATAAACTGATATCAATACAAACTGGTATGTGTATGTGCGTTTCTGAGGGTATTGTGTAAATATATGCAAAGGTGGCTGGGAAGTTCCCGTATTCCCTATTATGTTATCATCATACCCCCTATTATATTACAAATACTATCAGTAAGTAATTGTTGATAGTGAATCTCTTAAAACTCCTTTATTCTTATCACGAATGACATTTAGATTGAGACTAAAACAGAATCCAGATGTAAACAGATGAATTTATCTATTGTTGAGTCCGGACACACTTTCTGATGATGATAGCCTATGTTACAAATGCTTTAAGATTGCGACGATGATAACTTGTTTTCTGTTAGCTTTTGATCTTTAAAGACAAATCTTTAGGGAATTAAAAACTTTTAAGATTTGAAGTAAAGAAACTACGGAAGCGATTTCTTGGAAGAAAAAGTAGTTCATATATATATTAGATGCACCCTACCAATAGTCAAACAATTCCCATACAAGTAATATACTATATAAAAAGAAGCATCATAATCTAAATATGTAGGGTGGCTAGGAATTTCCCGTACCGCTTAATATAATAAGAACATAGTAGGGGGTACGGGAACTTCCCGGCCACCCTGTATATATATATATAGATATATAAGTGGAAAATGGAAAAAGAATGCCCAGAAGTAATCCAGTTCTGTATAACATAACTCAATACAGTAAATATGGAGGGCAGTAAATATACGATTCTCTTCTGAAAATGCAACAAAAATATTATGAAACATGTAAAGAGTTTAATAAACATTTTTCCCATAAAAATATCTATTACATATAAATGTGGAGAGCAGATGATTATATAATCAAAGGCTAAAGGTCACTGGAGCAATGCATAGTAAATCAAAGGCCATCCACTGAAATCAGTAGATCATTGTCAGAGCATTTACCATGCCTGTTGGTTTTACTCATATATCAGTAGTGTAATTTTGAGGATTAGTGCATAGGAGCCTTTGTAATGCAGTATGTCCTTCCATCATAGTACTGAATAAAGTGTGAGTTGTGTTTGCACCAACTCATAAATCTATTAATGTTAACCATTTATTTAAATAATTCAGAAAACAACTGTATCAGTATTTTTTATATGTAAAAGGTAAAAATAATATTGATCATCAAATGTTTACTAGGTGACAACTGTTTCAATCATCAGACAAAAATAGTCACCAATAAACATTAAGGTTTCACATAAAATCAAATCTGCCCTAAAGTTGCTAATAAAAGCAAGGCATGAAGAATTGTAGAAGCAAAGTGTGTATGTGTGTGTGCATATCTGTCTTTGAGTTGGACTATTCCAAAAATAGTAAATATTTCATGCATATTAGCAATTGTATTCAGAAAGTAACTAAAATAATACAGTAGAGCATCAATTATCCGATTATCAATCAACCGAAACATCGGTTAACCGAAGGCGTTTCAGTAGATCAAAAATTTAAAAAATTAACTCGCGAATTAAAATTAAAAATTTAATTTCTTTCCGAGTGATAGGTCTGATGATGGGACATAGTTCCCGAAACGTGTAATGACAAAAACAATGCAACAAAGTCACAGAACGAATTCAAAAAAAGGTAATTCATTATATAAAACGTAACTTGGACTATAATTAGCAATGTTTAAAATACAATTCAAGGTTTTGTGTTTAATATGTATCACTGTTTCTGTTTCATATTGCTCCTATGACACTGGTACAATTTTTTCGTAAATGATCGGCTATCCGAAATATGTTATCCGAACACCCCCCGTGCAGCATTGCTTCGGATAATCGGTGCTCTACTGTAATATAAGAAAAGTGACTAGTGAGTTTAAGTAATTTTAAAGAATAATTTAGATAAATAATAAAATTCTTACGGTTCTTGATAAAAAGAAATTGGCAACTACTTCATTAGAACTTGTATCTCCTAACAGCAACATACAGCAAAGAACTTCTGCTAAAGTCTTCATTTAAAGAAAGAAAAGTTTTATTTGAAAACACAATTTAAGAAAATTTTATTTTGCATATAAAAGTAGTTTTTACAACTTAAATTATTTACCTTATAATCATAATCTATGTTTAGAGAAACTTCACAACTCCATTTAAATTATATAGACTACTATATACTAGCAAATTACTCCTGTGACAACTGTTTATTCATTATATTCCGTCAACTCTGAGCGAGATGACTTCTTCAGATGAGAAAGATAGGGATAACTTATCCCTCTTCTTTAAATTCATTTACATAAAAAGAATTTCATAAATTAACAAACATTAACAATCTGTAGTTTAGACAACAGAATTTTGTGACGTATAACAATAAATGGAATAGCTATAAGTGAATAACAATGGTTTTAAGTTAAAAAAACAATAAGATCGTGGAATCAATGAAAATTGCATGAATAAATAATAAAATCTTATGAAATATTATTTACATAAAACATTTTTCATTTTTAAAACATTTTTTGAATTTATTTAAAGCAAAACTACTAACTTTAAGAAATTTATCTGTATTGATACAAGAAAAGGAGTTTATAATACAAGATTCGACCATGAATCTTTCCCTTTCAATGATAATGTGATATAATATTGTGACAATTGGGTCTGGGTTATGTTTACAGCCTTGGCAGTGATCTGCCCAGTCAGATATGCCTGTTTTATTGCTATTAAAAGCTCTGATATGTTCTAGAATTTTTTCTTTTTCAAGTAATTTGCTGTAGTCTATATGAGGCGGTTAAAGCAAAAGTGGTGTAAGTCCAGCTTTGACAAAAACGGAGTTACGCACACATTTGGAGTCCTTTTGGTCCAACCTGTCTGTATACAAGTGGTGTAAGCATGAAATCATTTTTTTTTGCCACTAAATGGCAAATCTCCTTGTGCACTTACATTGATTTTACTATTAATTTTTAACTTTAACCTTCATTATCTCAAAACTGCATTTTATGAACTTACACCACTTGTGTTCTAACCGCTATAATAATCTATGTTTGTTTCTTAATTGTTATTTCTGCAATTCTTAACAATATGCAAAAGAATATCATTATTATTATTATTAACTCAAAAATGTTCATCAAATGCATATGTGAATGTTGATAAAATTTACAGATCTGTAGAAAACCAAAACTTAAAGATGTAAAATTTTAATGGCAAACTGATCTCGTAGTTTCAGAAATATTTTGAAATTATATTTTTTCCTGCATGCAACATAAGATGAATTCTTAAGATACTAGAAATATCAAACAACATTGTTCAGTTTTCTGTCAAACAATGAATGATGCAACACAAATAACAATGATAGTTTTTATTGCAGAATAGAAAAAAAGATGCAGGAAATGGATATATAAATTTATATGTAGGTATCATTATTTACCAAACATAGTTTTGATCACATACATTAACTGTAATAGCTCCATAAGCAAATTATCAGTGACAAAAAAATTAGTGCTTTTTTTTATGTAAACCCAATATAAGTTTAATGTGCGGGTGATTATTATTAGCCATAAATTGATTGAAGTATAACTCTTATTATGTTTGTGATAGAGGACTGACTGACTAGAAATAAACTGATTGCAAATTTAAATGTACAGAAATTATTCATAGCATGGATATCATCATATTTAATCTAGTCTTTGAAAATTCTGAATCTCCATAAGATTTCTTATCCTCCCAATGAGAACTTGCAAAGTTTTCATTGTCAACTTGATCTAACAAGGAGTCGAAACACCCTGTATCTTTCAAATGTGAGTGCCCTTTTGTGAGATGAAAGTACACATGAAGTACTTCAAATATATATACAGGGTGTTCATTTTATCTGAAGACATTGAAATATCCCGGAAACTACAAATCAGATCAAAAAACTTTATAATTAAAATTTGTTCGTCTCGGAGGGGGACATCCAATGATACCAAACTCGACCCTCCACCCCCCACCCCTATGAGGTGAGGGGTTGGAAAGAAAAGCGTAAATAGAAACCCCCATTTTTTATTGCAAATTTGGATTCTCCAGAAAATTTAACATTGATTTGATGTACTGTATGTTGGGGTTGCTCGCAGATGGCACTGTAATTGACAAAAATCAAAATGGGTAAAACATCGTTGAAAATTGGGAATAATTCAAGAAAAAAAAACATATGAAATCAGAGAAATAAAAATGTAGACGTATGTGATATTTATCAAAATGCTATCCAATGACACGTGAATTAACCCCCCACCCCCACGCTGCGAGAGTGGGAGAGGCAATTATTTCATAACTTGTAATGGGAAATCCCATTCTCAACGTTGTATTCCTCTAACAAAACGAAAAGGAAACTGCTCTACCATAAAAGGCAGTGCAGTGCGATCAGAGCTCACTTATCTTTCAGAATTAGAACTGAAAGCATCTCTAAAACTTTCATTGTACGTGAGTAGGTTTTATTGCCTGCACATCTACCCTTCATTTCTACAGTAGAACAGAATTGCAAGTGGACAATGAATCATGCAACTGTAGAAGAAAAAATTTAAATGATTCTGATTTATGGTGAATGTAGGAGAAATGTTAACGATGCTGTTGCCTTGTATGCTGAGCGTTTTTCAGATAACGTTCGCTCTTGTTCTTTTTTTTACAAAATTGTGAATGCCTTTATCTCTGTTGGCAGCGTACAAACCAAGAAAAGGAATGAAGAAAAACTGTTACAGGAGAAGCTAACGAAACAGCTGTACTAGCAGCTGTTCATCAAAACCCACAGATAAGCACTCCGCAATTACAATGCGATTCCAGAATGTCCCTATATAGTAGTGTCAACGCATTGCATCGTTGTAGCTATCATCCATATCACATTTCACTGCATCAAGAATTTCATGGCGAAGATTTTCATAATCGAGTAGTATTTTGTGAATGGGCTCTTCAACAACTGCAAAGTAATCCCAATTTCTTTGCTAATGTACTATTTTCCGATGAGGCTACATTCACAAACCATGGTAGCATTAACCGTCATAACATGCATTACTGGAGTGTAGAAAATCCCCACTCTCAAAGGGGGTGGGGGGTCGAGTTTGGTATCATTGGATGTCCCCCTCCGAGACGAACAAATTTTAATTATAAAGTTTTTTGATCCGATTTGTAGTTTTCGGGATATTTCAATGTCTTCAGATAAAATGAACACCCTGTATATATATTGGGGCCAACACCCTACAGACTTCGAGATATCGGGCACTATTTTCATCGATTTTCAAATATTGCCTTATTACCTCACTGCTATCTTAAGAAAGCAAGAGTTACCGTGGAATAACGGTATGTTACCTGCCTGCAAATCCACATTAATTTCAACAAACAGTACCAGATGTTTGAACGAGTCATGTGATATTGCTCAATATGTTCCCCCGACAAATGTGTGTCATTTGGAGACAATGAATTTGCTCAACCGCTGACACTAGGTGATCACCTGTGATATTTGCACATGTAATATGATACTGTCTTTTAGTTCTGCTAATGTTGCAATTCCTCCACGATACACCACATCTAATAAATAGATTAACATGCGGGCAATGTTCTGATATTATAGTGTAAAGCCTCCGACTTAACTAGAAAAAATGAACTGAAACTACAATTACAAATGCACCATGCTAGTTGCGTCCAGAGTGCTGAAGCAATTCGGATGTCCAGTCAGCACTCTGGACGCAACTAGCAGGGTGCATTTGTAATTGTAATAATTAGTTCATTTTTTTTAGTCAAGTGCGGAGGCTTTACATTATAATCTCATACACCACATCCATTAGATATTCCAAAACCAAAAATCACATGGAGTTAGGTCAGGAGAACGTGTTGGGCAGGCAGTAGGGAACATGCGACAAATTACTCGATCACTGGTAAAGTGTTGACACAACAAAGTTTGCACGAACCTTCCAATAATCAAGAAACTGTCTTTTCTGCAGCTGGAGTATTACAAAGTTCTGGAGCATGTCATGATATCTAGTCGCAGTCATGGGCCATTAGCAGTAATTTCTTCAAAAATATAAGAATCCAGGATAAAGTTCCATGTGAAACCACACCAGACTGAAAGCTTGGGTGAATGCAGAGGCATTTCCTGGAAAACGTGTGGATTTTCCTTGGCCCACACACAGCAATTTTAGGTGTTCACAGTGCCATTCAAATAAAAGGGTGCTTTGTCGCTCCATAGGATGTCCTATGGCCACGACATATCAACTTCCATCTTTTCCAGAAAGGTCAATGCAAAAGTGAGTCGTTTCTTCTTGTTGCCTGGAAACAGTTCTTGTATGGCAAAAAATGAATTAAATTTCTCAGGATCTTTCTAACTGTACTCCAGAGTAGATCTAATTGTCATGATGTGGCTCGGACACTACTTGAACATACAGCATTCTCAACAACTGCTGAACGATTGATGTGGCAACCTCTTCAATCACGTGATCACCGATGCACTCTCGTCCTATGCCAGATTGCACACTTAAAGATCCGGTTTCTTCAAATGTTTTCATCATTTTTCTCACACCTTGTGGTGACATCGGTCCATGGCATACTGTTTTAGCACGACAAAATTCACGAATCGCAGCTGCAGCATTACCATGACTTTCATAATAAAACTCAACCATCAACGCACGTTCTTGTAGTCATCGTCATCGTGGCTGTTGCTAATACTATGTTCTCAGTTCACATCGATTATTTATAGCCCCGATGTTGGCTGCATTCCTGGTGTCTATGCAAATCAGATTGTTTTCTCTTGCATAAAGATTAACCCTATGCATTTGTGATGGCATTTGGACCACTTTTACAACAACAAAAAAAGAAACGTAATAATTAAAACTGTACTCTGTTGTTACGGCATTGCATGTTTACTGTTTTTCTACAATTATGTAACTATTTTTTTTTTTTTTTTTTTTTTTTTTTTTTTGCAGAATCGTTGAGCGCACCTTTGAATAGTTTTGGTGTCTCTCCAACTAATGGTTGCAGCTGCAGGATGCTCTAAATAGGCCAACTTTAATTATAACCACCTTGTATAATAAAAATGTAAAATAATCTAGTGGCATCTGGAGATTGCCAGCCCTTACAATGGCAGCAGTCAAAGTGTTAATGATGCATAAAATTTTTTTATATTACTTAATATTAAAGGTAACATTTTATAAAAAAAAAAAAAATCATTAGCCAATAAAATATATATAAAAATTTCTTTCAAATGAATATGATTTTTTTTTTTAAGAAAAATGTAATGAGGAAAAAAAAGCACTGTCTTTACAATTTGCAAAGTAAAAAAAAGGTTATTTGAAATGTATTAAACTTACATCTAATGACTGGTAATTTATTTAACAAAAAAGAAGGAAGAAAAAAAAAATAATCAATTAGTTTTTCATAAATTCAGTGATCATTAAATGCATTCAAATTAACGAATTTAAATTAAGCTAAATGAATTTGCACTTGATTACCTGTGCTGCTAAATCTGATTCTTGTAGCATTGTTTCACAATTTGTTAATAGCACACTTTTAAAATGGCTAATGCCAGCCCATTGCCGAGACAATAAAGGAAACCAGGAAGAAACAGGAATGCCTCCTGTTGGTTCTAACTGTAAACTTGTGTGGACATGCCGAGCAAGAAGATACAGTTGCGTGGCTTGAAGGTAATTCTGATACTCAATGAAGTTCCATATCTAGTAGAAATTCAATAATTATTTATTTTTACTACTATCTTACAAAAAAAAAAAATAATCATTTCTCAAGGATTATATGTCTAATTTCTTTAATCATAAATAATACTGATTTAAAAATAAAACATTCAAGACACACTTTAATTCATTTGAATGACAAAAAAAAATGAAATTCATTATTATTTATTTAAATTTTGATATTTATAAAAGTCTGAAGATAAAGTTCTTACAAACAATAAAAACCGTGCTTATCTTTTTATTAATTCATAATAAATTCTAACTAAATTAAGGAAAAGATGTTTCCAGTATCAGGAGATGGAAAAGGCACGACTCTCTCCTCTTTACTACTAATACAAATGAAGGAGAAATGGTCAATATTTTGCTCCAACCTTTTATATTAAAGACTTGTATGCATTTGATAAAATGATTGGGACAACTTTAAAATGGCTATGGAATCTCTGAAAAATTCTTCATCTGTAGTAAATTAACTAGTTAAGTAGAAAGGCTTTGAGATTAAATCCAGGCAATCAGACATGTCTTCAATGGATTTTTATCAAAGGTGACACTAAACTCAATGAATATAAGAAGAGTTGTGAATGTTTTATGCTATGCTCGATTTTAACTACATCATCTCATTCTAAGCAAAGAAAGAAAAACAGTATTTAAATAAATTCTGCATCACCTCTATCAAAAAATCTTTAACGGGAATTTTCAAATTTTTGTTTTTGAGGAATTTACCTGTAATATCAACTGACTAACTGTTTAACTGTAATTCTACCATCAATCAAAATATAAAGCTGGGCAGCCACTGTCTGTTTTAAAATATAAAGTTATTGCACTATGGATAAGTAAGAGAAGTTGTATAAGTACTTTGAATAATTGTATATAATCTAGATTTTTTTTTATATATACAGTTCATCCAGTTATCCCAAACTTTGTGGAGATTATTTGTATCAAGTCAAATTTTTATCTTTTACATTTTTCGGTCATTCTCAAAGTTCGAGTTCACTTGTATAACAATTAGATGTAGGTTCTTATAGATTTAGTTATAATGGTTCAATTACTCTGACTCACTTATTGGATGAATGAGCAACCCAAAGATGAAATCAATGTTACACATTGATAAATAAGTTTATGGAATGTATTAATAAATAACATAGTACAACAAAGAAGCTAGTTAGTTGCTTTAGTTCATTAATTAGTTACCTAGCTAGCTACTACTCAATAAAGCTAGCGCTGAGTGAGAAAAAGTAGCTTAAATTAATTTTATGATGAAAAACAGAATAAACTTCATTTGATAAACAGAACAATATAAAATTTAAAACTCGGAACATGAAAATAAGATAATTCTTCAAATGAGGACTTTGAAACATAAACAAAGTATATCTCAAAATTCCAAATGCCAGGAAATTTGAATTAAGATAATTGAAGAGTTTTAAAGTTCTTTCTTTTTTAAAATGATTGATTAATGGAAGTTTTAAGAACAAAACCACTTCTTACTTACCCTAAGAAATACTAACCATTCCTTTTTTAAAAGTATGAACTTATCCTGTTTTTGAAGGAAGCCTTTTTGAATCTAGACTATGTAACTAATATTTATATTAATGAATCATATTCTTAACTTCAATTTTTATAGAATTAATTTTTTTTTTTCTACAAAAGACCTTTTTTTTTGTTAGATTGTTTTTGTTTCTATCCTTCTTTAAGTCACAGAGAAGTTCCTAAAAGAAAGACTGCACAGATTTTGAGAATTACAGTAAGTTTCCAACAACTTTTATTAAATCTAAATTAATCTGAATTATTAAAAACATTCCATCTTTGTACAACATAGTACCTAAAAAAAAGGCAGTTTAACATGTGATTTTATTGGAGAAAAGTCACTGTTCTGTGGCCCTGTTGTGGTATACTTTTATTGCATCTGAATGCTTTACAGATATTTTCAACATTTCTTATAATCTCAATTTGTGTGAATGAAAATGAAATCTTCAAATATTTTCTTAACTTCTTGAATACAATATATTTGACAGAAACAACACAGTATGATTTTAATATTTTTCAACGATACAACTCATTACTTTGATCTGTCAAAAGATATATTCTTCAAAATATACAACTTTTTCCAATCTCAACATTTCCAAATATAAATATCACAGGATAAAAAGCTACAAAAACTTCCTGAAAAATACTAAGTGGATTCTTAATAACAATGTTTAAAATTAAAGAATTTTTAAACTTTTCAAATTATTATTTGAGGAATTTATTTGCAATATCAACTGACTGTTTATCTGTTGTTTGTATTTTGATTGAGAGTGAAGCTACATGTAGAGTTAGTCAGATGATATTGCAAATAAATTCCTCAAAATAAAATGAAAAAAATTCCCACTAAAGATATTTTTGATAGATTTGTTGGAGAATTTATAATTGTTATAAGTATTGTTATTCTTTCTTCTCTTAGAATGAGATGATTAGCTAGAATCAGGCATAAAACATTATCACAATATTTAATTTTTTTTCGATTATTACTATATCCGTTAGTAATAATCAGTGATATCTGATGCTAGAAAAGCTTAAGGTTAGCAATTTTTAGCAATAAAGTACTTTTTAATTAAGGTATTTATACTGTTTTTTTTTTAGACATAATGCTACTGCACACTTAACAGACTACATTATAGTGTAAACATAACTTTTATATGCACTGGGAAAACAAAAATTTCAAATGAATCACTTTATTGCAGTGTTCTGTAACTAAATCTGCAACAATTTTAAGCTACGCTTAAGTATATAAAACTAAAAAACATCAGAGCTGTTTTATACAAATCATCTAAAATATCTCCTGATAGTCAGAATTTTTGGTAAATTTTGCTGATAGTCAAAATCAAAGAAACAAAAGTTATTTGAAGTACTGTTTGCACTCTGAGTGTCTTTCTGCTGAGTTAAAAATAAAGAAAACCCAATGACTAGGCTTCTTCTTGTAAATTTCTCTTAAAATAATTTCTTTAATACTTTATATCTTCATACTGTAAGTTAGTCACATTTTACATCTGATGAAAATAATATATTCTCAGTTGAATTCATGGTATTCAGCTTTACTTTTGATAAAAAGTTACAGTTTTTTTGCATTGAAATCAATCTTTATTTATTGATTTACTTATTTTTAGTTGCAATTTTTACATAAAGGTTTTTCCTACCTTTTCTGGAATATCTAACAGTAATTTAATTTGGGCTGCCACCATATAGTATTTCTCAAATGTCTGTTTCCTACAATGAAATTATAACACTGTAATTATAATGAAATAATATGGCCGTATTTTGAAATTAAAATTTAAAATAAAGAAAATAATTCTGAACTAAAGCAGGGTGCAAAGTAATAATCAAATTTATGTAAGGCTGAAAAGTAATTCTTGGGTTTATTGAATAACATTTCAGTTCAGCCCAAATTAAGGATTTAATCAAAACAAAGAATAACATTACCTATTCAGTTGATTCTGAGTTGTATTATCTTGTAGGCTACGAAGCTGTAACTTTTGGCAGTGATCTTCCATAGCTGTTATATGAAATGCTACCTAAAAAAAATGACAATACAAAACTTAATTAAAACTTATTTTAAAAATGTTAATTTTCATTACTAATACTAATGTTTGATTGAGCTCTTTATCTGTAGAAATAATCAACACTCATAATTCATATTAGCTCAGCCAATTGAAAAGTTGCCACCAATATTCTCCACTAAGAGATACTCATCCTACTCTACTTTATCATAGTAGGAATAGATCTTTCTTAAGCACATTCATCTGGCAATGTCTGCTGCATGACAATCCCTTCTCATCCATTCATTATGGTAGATCTTTAATTCATTAAGGATTCTTTCAATCTCACTTCATAATTTCCAGTTTTGTATTTCCCTGATTTCTTCCTTGTTGAATTGTTGCTTCTTGCCTCTTGTAATAGAATTTTCCCTGTCTTGTCAAGAAAGATCTTAGCCTTCTCCATGAGGAGAACTGACAACTATAATAGACATAATAGTGATTTCCATTTTATAACTGGTTTTAATCCTAAACTAATAATTTGAGTTTGATACTCAAATTATTAGTTTAGGATTAAAACCAGTTATAAAATGGAAATCACTATAAACATCCACTTAAATAAGAAATTGTAAGATAAACAAATTTATTTATAAACTCAATTTAATAAAATACGGAAAATAATAAAAACCATCGATTAAGAAATTTATACATATGAGACACACTATAATTTATGTTAAAACTTATTAATAAAAATTATATACAATATGTTAAAACACTCCATTGATGGTTTCAAAGAATGTTTTAACGTATTGTATATATTTTTTAAATTTTTTAATTTTTAATAATAAGTTTTAACATAAATTATAGTGTGTCTCATTATGTATAAATTTCTTAATTACTAAAACAACACATGTTAAAGATTTTATAAAAACCATTGATTATATAAAAATTGTCTTACATTTTCTATACTTTTCTTCATGGCAGATATTGTATCAGCAGCTTCAATTAAATCCCGGTATCTTTCTCTATAAAAGTCATAAAGAAATTGCTCTTTTAAAAATAAAGAGGAAATAAATATCACACACAATCCAACAGAAGACTGGACTCCAAATGATAGCCACAATAGATATTTATTCATATCAAATCCTACTTTTTTTTTTAAATATAATTAAAACCGAGGACCAGGAATTTTATAATTTTATTTCATAATAATGTTTTTAAAAGATGTAAGAAAAAAATAAAACAATGTTTAAATTTATTAAAATAAGCATTCACAATTATGCATAACAGAAACATTTTAAGTTATTTGCTTCAGTAGAAAAATGAGATACAAAATTTCTATTCTCTCTATAATCATGACTAGGCTTCATTGTTGACAGATAGCTATAGCATTAAAGATTAATAAGAAATTATATTCATAAAAGGTTTGTAAATTTCAATTGTATTAAATTTATAAAGTACAAATTAAATTTAATTCAGTTTTTAATCAAAAACCATTACTTGAAAGATAAAAATGTACAAACCCAACCATTTGTCGTAACTCTTCTTTCTTTTTTTCAATTCCACCTCTTAAAAGAAAAAAGAATTAAAAAATCAATAATTAATTAAAATTTAGAAGAAAATTATTATATTGAATTTTTAGTAAAACAACTGCACAAAGGAATGAAGAAATGTATCATGAATATTTCATACAGGAAGAAAATTCAAGTCATAATATGGAGGATGCACTTAATGTAAGAATTTAAACGTATCGCGAATGCTCTTTGAATCTCTTTCTAAATATTACTTTTTTAGTGCAGAATGAATTATTTCTAACATCACACCAAATTTAAATGTAAAAACTACATTTAATATGAAAATCTTTACATATAGAATGAATTATTTATAAATATTTACCTAGTTTTATTTTCAATTTCTTTTATCTCTTTGATGGTATATTTTTCCATGAGGGAATCAATTTTTGTGTCCATTTTTTCTAAATTCTATATAATCAAAAAGAATAAATTTGAATTCATTAATAAATTTCAATTATAAAATCATTATATGAAATAATTAATTTTATTAGAATCTATACTCCATTCCTTGATCTTGTAAAACCTATTTTTATTTATGTATGGTCATATGATAAAAGACAATTCCTGAATTGTTTTTTATTTGAATTGAGAAAAATAAAATGTAAACATAGACATAATTATAGAAAATTTCAAATAACGATGGATGTGTGCACCTACTATTTGGCCAACAAAAAAATGATATTTAAGTGAAGTAAGCTTATAAATGTACGTGAAATTCAGATACATAATTTCAATGCAGCTCCAACAATGAGACTGACAACTGCATTATAACTTTGAAGTTGATTCTCACAGCTTGACGTGATTTTTCATTATGAATCTGGTGGTACAGTTTTCTGATACTCTTTCATACCAATTGTACCAGCAATTTGCCATCTATTTATTTCAACAAGATAGTTTCTGAATAGTCTAAAATGTAAATGGTATATCAAGTTGTTGAATACGTGTTGTTTCATTTTAGCTACTCTTCTTACAAGAGAAAAGGAAATTCTAAGCAGAATGAGAGTAAAACAACTGATGGAGGGAAAGGTGATTGCACTTAAATATTAAAATATATATGCACCCCATAATACAACCTGATCAATTAAATCACTTTCACAGAATAGTCGATTCCTAAAGTGTTATTAGAAAAGCATTAATAAAGTTGTAAAAAAAGTGTATAATATTTGTCAGATTAAACGCGACCTCGCATACACTTCAGTGTAAATAGTGTAACCGTATATTTATTTAGGTGTTATTGATGTACACCATATATCTAAATAATGGGGTAACAAAGTCATCACTCCTTTAACTAAAATGCATAAAAATGTTAAATAACTGAATGCTTCATTGCTTTTTAACTTATCTGCAAAGATGTAAAACATAAATGAAAAACATACTAACGAGGAAAAGTGATTTTCAATTTTTATCACTGCATTAAATTAGGCATAGGATTTTAAATTAAATCTGAAAGTTAAAATTTTCCTATAACGAATTCTTACAACGTATTCTTATTTTACAATATCTCTTTTGAAAAAACCTAATGAATACGTTTATTTATTTTTGTTTGGAATTAATTTTTACTTACTGTGCTAGGTTATGTTTTGATCATTTTAAGTAATTCACAATATTTGACATGTACTCCTATAAAGAAAAGCCAACTCTCAACTCTTTTAATTAATTTAATTTTAAGGTTAAATATTATAAAATTGACAAAAAAGAAAAATAATAATAATATCGGTAGATTAAGAACAATTCCCAAAGCGGATTACAACTACAATTTAGTTTATGTTTAAGAATACTTAATGTCATGGAATTGATCAGTTCTGGATTGTGTCCCAAATAAATTAAAAAATGTCATGCGATTCGTCTTCTTACCCTACGTAAATATTTCAATCTATTTTGTAATAAAAATAAATCTAATTCCTATAGTTCCCTTCATAAACGCTGTACGCTGCCGGTAGCCACGTCTGGTATTAATTCTCTCATCTAACTACAGAGGTCGCTTTTTATAAATATGGCGGCGCCCATCTGCCGATTTCTAATACACAGTAAATCAACAAATTCCCTTCGATTTTCATCTTCCTTAGGAGAATTTCAGTATCCACGTACCATTTCGGGAAGTAAGGAGCTGTTTCATATTAGTATCCTCCGTCAGCCGAAGTTCATCGGAACTGTTTTCAATGTGAATCTGAAACCTTCCTTCAGCGTATCTTCAAGTTTTACATGCACTGTTGGGCTTTCGTTGTGGCAAAAGAGAGCATTTTCTGTTAACAGTTCTAATCAGACTAGAAGTGACTTGCCAAAGCAAGCGAGAGATGATATTCCAGAACAGCAAAATTTAATGGACTTCCCTCAAATAGTGTGGCCTAATTTTTTAAAATCAATGAAAAACTTTATTCTCACAAAATGTGTTGTCGAACCTTATTTTGATAGGGACTTTTCAATAGAGAATTTTACTAAAGGTGCTAAACAAGTAAGCTAAAATAAGATATATGTAGATTTGTTTTAATTACTAACGATCTTCCATTTTCTCAGCTTTGATACTTATTTTTTGAAAAATTAAGTTCAAATTTTAGTATTGTAGCATTTTGTTTTTAATTTTCTCACATATTTTGCTTAACAGAAATAAAAATAATGAATATTTTTACTGGATTCTGTATGCTTAAAGATGCCTAGGAAAAAAAAAAAAAAAAAAAAAAAAAAAAAAAAACAGCTTTAGCTTAATGAGAAACTCATTAGGAAAAAAAAAGAAAGAAGCAATTATAATAATAATAATCAAAGATTGATTTTTAAATAAAGCCATTGAAATGAAAGCTCTTAATAATGAAAAAGTTTATCGTTTAAGAACCTTAATTACAGATATTAAGTCGATACAACTTTTCATTGAAGTATATGTCTAATATATTGAAAAATGAGATAAATAATTGATTATTAAAAGCGGAAATGAATGTGTGGCCAAAAACAAGGACTAAGTTTTATCTGAATGTGGTGAAGTGAATGTTTGTATACAGCATCAATTAACACTAAAGCATTTGTTTGTGTGTGTATGTATGTAGGTATGTATAATATTAGATGAATCCTTTTACAGTTCAGGTTTCTTGATAAAATAATCGATACAGGATCTGAGGATGTTGTTGAACCTGGCAGACAAACTGAGAATATTTAGCATTTTGTATGTGCAAACCAAAAAAAGGATAAAAAAAAACAACCGGAGACCAACAGAATGGTAACTTTTATAGAAAAATTGAAGTAGGTAAGTGGATGACATAAATCCATACTGTCAGTCCACTGATCTTCAAAAATAAAGCTCTAATACTACAATAAGGAGAATAACTGCAAGCAAAAATGTATAGTTTTTGCTTAAATTTTGAATGAATCACCTAGGTATATGTAGGAGAACTATTTAATAAACTGCTTTAGTCTATCAGTGTCTTTATGATCTTCCTGTCACCTTCACCAAGGCCATTTTTGTTTAATAGCCTAGCAGAATCAGAACATTAAAGATTTATTATTGCTGTTGAATTGTAATATTAGATTGTGTTTTATATTTATATATCTTTTTAATAAAATTGATTTTTAAAAATAACTTTGTTTTTTTCTCTTTTCTTGCAAGGCACTAGTAGTGACATCAATGCATCTTTCAGAAGGTAATTTTGAAGCATTGGAGAACCTTGTAACAAGAGAGGTAAGTTAGCTTTAGTTACATTATGTCTTCATCTCTTCTGAATATTAATATGAAAAATTATAATATTTTCAGCATCCTTACCTAAAAAAAAAAAAATAATAATTCGATGAATGGCCCTACATCATAGTTTCCTTTGGAGGAGGCTGCGCTGCAGTGTGGCAAGGGGAATCTTGTTCCACTCCTCCTGAGAGGCTTCCCATAAACCAGCCACAATTTGAGGTCGTCGGTTTCCTAATGCCCGTTTCAACATACCAAAGCCGCAGTAGTCCATAGGGGAAACGTCAGGTGATTTCACTGGGATCGAATTCCCGTTTTGTTGGCCATTGTTGTTCAGGCAGTATGACTCGACGCTTTGTCCTGATGGATCCATACTTCAGGCGACGCAGTACCGTACAGTGCTGGAATGTCGCTGAGGTACAATGGTTGTAAGATGTTTTTCTAATAATAAGTAACATTAACCTTTGCCTTTCCATCAATTTTTCGCAAAGGCAATTTCCCCTGATCTGTAACCAGTCACGATCATGAAGCCCTTTGAAAACTTTCCCTTACATTGGTGGAACCATTCTGAATGACCTTTAGCATCAAGATGACGATAAAAAATTGTATGTGGTTTGTTACAGTCATTGAGATAAACCCATCCTTTGTCCCATGCCACAACATACTTCCATTTTTCGCCCGACAAATGCTCTTTATACAACTTTCGACTGTTTGTCTTACGTTCGGCAATGTGTCGAGGCAACAGCCTATGAACATTTGCTTTTATTATAGCATTATTGTAATTTATTATTGAGCTTATTACAGTTCATTCTGACATAATTCTGTAACTGTAATCTGTCTGCATTAATCTTTCTTATTTATTTATTTATTTATTTAAAATATGTTTTATTTTTAGGCACTTGAAGAACTTAAAGAGAAAATATCACGGATGGATTTAAAAGAACGTCAAGAACTTGCCATTCAAGAGAAAGACATTTATTTTACATTTCTTTATCAAATAGGGGTAATGTTTGATGAAGAAACAAGTAAGCAATTAAATACATTATTAATATTTAAAAAATGTAGAACATACAAGGACTGTCTCATAAATAAGGTATAGGCAACCATTCTTCTTGATATGGGTACACAATAGCAATGTATGCTTATATATTCATTCATAATAGCCATACTTGTAGCCATGCAAGTTTGGTTATTTTCTGCTAAACAGTCTCAGTTTAGGATAGGGTGACCAGACGTCTTGTTTTTTGAGGTTGTATCCCAATGTCCCAATAAATTTAGTATGGAGCTCACAAATGTCCCTTTTTTTAATGCAATTTCAAGATAAATATTTATCTTCATTTCGTAATTTTATTTTCAGCTATTGAGAACTTGAGAAACTGTGAGGGATAAACATATTTTCAGTTTAACCATCTACATTGAACAATTCTGCAGTGCAATATTGAATCATTCATCGAATGTTTTTGCACTATAAAGTTATGACATATTTTCAATAATACATATGCTCTCATTTATATTTTAGATTGATTAGTTACTGTTTGCAAGAACGCCTTATTCATGTACCTGCTATAAGGTTTACTGTAACTCTTGAGTGTCCATTACAATTCAACCTAAAGAAACACTTTCTTTATGCCATTATATAATTGCAAATAATCGTATTTACAAACAAATTTATGAAATTACATGAGAAAATGAAATTGTATTATTATTATAACATTGTAATCAGTATATGAAAGAACATTAGAATTGATTTCGGAAATTGTTACATATTTGCAAGTAAACATTTGAAAATAATGATGCAACAGTGGTAAATCTCCATGGAATTTTATCTATTATTAAGACTTATAAGAAACAGTCTGTACAGCTTCTCAGTGTTAGTGACATTTGTTTCTTCCAAGTAAGTAAGTAATACAAATAATAAAGTGTTGATTGATTTTGTCCGCTACATTAAAGTTTAACATATTTTTATTTTCAAAATCTGGTCAGCCTAGTTTAGGAAGCAAACAAAATGGCAGATATTATTGAAATTTACTCCAAAATTGAAGTGTATGCTCTTTATCTGATTTCTGCAAGTGCGTATGGGTCAACCAAAACCAAATTCATTGCACATTTGAGCATGTTTATGGTTCAAAGGTTTGTTTATGGTTTAAATATAAAAAATATTTGCAAAATTTCAATCTGTACCTTATTTATTGGATAGCACTTGTATATTATGATTCTATATAGGATGTTCAAGTAGCCAAATGAAAGCAATGTCAGATATATAAATTGCACCTTTAACTTTACTTCATATCTTTATCAGGCTTTTGTCTCCAGAAGATACTTGCAAAGCCATAAAATTAGGTATTATCTGTACTTGATTATTCTAGCTTCTCGTTATTTGTCTGAACAAACTGCATGCTAACATCTTAAGGATTTTAACAGAAATGACATTTCACTTGAAAATAGAACATAAAATTCTAATTCATTCTAAATCTATAATTAAGAATTTGCCACATAAAATAGAGAGGTAGAATGCTATCATAGTATTTATTTGAAGTAACTATTAATTGTAATGTTTAACATCTTGCCTTAATATTCATTGTTTACTTATAATGTTTATGTTTTTGAAAGAAAAATGTGTAATTTAGCTTATCAGATGCAAACTTACACATTTCTCCATTTAAAATTGATTTGTCTTAACAATGGAATAATTTGTACAGTGAAAAATAAAATATCTTAGTCATTAATCTGTCAGAAATTGAAGATTCATTTTTTATTGTCTTCACAGGGTATATAATTAAGGATAAAATTCAACTTTTGCATTTCATTACCAGCCAAGAACTGTCTATATTTGATTATTCTTTGCTTGCCTTCATTTTCTTAAATCTCCCTCTTTACATTCAATAACATATTACTTTGTATTGTCCATTATGTAACCAAGTTATCGTTCCATGAAGCCATTGTTTGAACGAAAACCTTATTCAGAAATTATCAAAAAATAATTCTTTCTCCATGTTTGGCTTGTAAGAGAAGAAATGAATTTCAGTTGGAGAAAATATTTCAATCAGTAAAATAATATGTAGAAAAGATAAAAAGACAGGAAACTCTGAGAGCCTTACCTCTCGCGATTCCAAGGGCCTACACAGGCTTGTAATGGGATACTTTAATTTTTAACAAGGCAGACAGTTATACTTTCAAAATATTTTTATAATTTATAAAAGATATAATAAAAAGAGAGATACTCGGGTATGGCTGCAAATTTTCAAATGCAAGAAAGGCAGTTGAATCTCCAAAAATGTTTAAAAGTAAAGTGAGCATTTTTCTTATCCTCTGTGAATCCATTCCATGGCATTCAGTTTCCTATAAATTCATACATTAGCAACAACAATAAAAAAAGAAGGAAAATTAACAGTCATGAGTATTTTGCTCGAAAATTCAGATAAACAATAATCAAAGAGTGAGTAATTAGTAAGAGGTATCAAAGGATGTCAGTTTGGAAGTTCAGCTCTAGCCTTCCAGAATTGTGAAGACAAAGAATATCAAATTGATAAGATTGCTGATGAATGTTGAATTAGCAAATACTAATAAATAGTATTTTACTTTTACATGTATTGCAAGATATTTAATACGTTCATTTTTAAATTTTATAATTTCAGAACCACAAAAGAGATTTGTAGAAATCACAGTGTGCTATCACTGCTTAAGAAATATAGAAACACTGATGGTTGCTGATCCTGTTTTCTCAAATATTTATGAGCATCGTGACAAGATCACCATATGTAATTACAGGTAAAAATCTTAATTTAGTAACTTCAATTATTATTTATTTTATATTATTACAATAGTATATATTACATGGCCTAATTTAGTTGCAAGTCGGTAAATTTTTGCAATCCTATTAGAAATTGTTGAAGATCATCCGAGTGACTTTAACCTATTCTCTTTCTCTTGTTTTTAATTGTAACATCGTGCAGTCATGATAATTTTCCAGAAATGTTTTGACTAAAAAAAAAAAAAATACTTATCTTTCAAGTTTCCATATGAATTAAGTGTTTCCAGATTTCTTTCCTCATATAATATAGCTATTAATAATTGCAGAGCAGGATTATCATAAGTTGATAAGAGACAGTTAACCAAAAGCATAGACCAAACACTTCGTGAAATCTGTTGTTGTACATAGGTGATGGAAATTCACCAGTTACAAAGTTCATCCAACATCATTAGACAAGTGACTGATCAATATTTCCACTGCATCTTCTATGATTCTGGTGCACTTTTACTTATGTAAATGATTCTTCTTCTTCTTATACTTTTCAACTTTTGTAATATAAATAATTACCTGATTACATTGGTGTAGAGAACAAACTACATTCACGTGCAACTAAATCGACTCACCCCTTCAGAGCGCACAAAAAGGCATATGTTTTTTAAATGGCTTAACCGATTTTCAAAAAACATTTTTTTTGTTTTGAAAGCCTAATGTTTTTACTTTACAACGATACCATTATCATTAAAATCTGTACAATATTTTGTTTTATAATGCATTTTGAATGAAAACGCAAGCAAAATGCATGCTTAGGAAAAAAAATTGTGGATACTAAAAATTAAATTACAAAAAAAAAAATCAAGCAAAACAAGTAAACTTTTATTAATCAATACTTGATATTGCCTCCCCTTGCCTGTACGAAGGCTTGCTTGCGGTTCCTCATAGACCATATTAAGGTTTTGACAAAGTCTTGGGGGATCCCATTCCACTCCTCCTCCAGCGCGATCTTGAGCTCGTTGATATTAGACGGTGCCGGATTTCTGGCTCGGACCCTGCGTTTGAGCTCGTCCCACAAATGCTCAATCGGATTCATGTCGGGACTGAGGGCTGGCCACTCCATCGTCTCGAGACCAACCTCCTCCATGAATTGCCGAGTGGTATGTGCTGAATGACACCGGACATTGTCATGTACACACATGAAGTCTTTCCCGATATATCCTACGTAGGGCACAACATGATCCAGGAGAATGTCCTAATGTATCGTCGAGCAGTCAGACCCCCCCTCCGGCCTCCACAAGGTATGAAAACAAGATCTGTTTTTCCCTCAAGGGATATGCCAGCCCACATCATGCAGGAACCGCTGCCATACGAGACTGTTTCAGCAAAACAGCACTGCGAAAATCGCTGTCCTGGATGCCGGTAGACCCGGCCTCTCCTATCATTACCATGGAGACACATTCTGCTCTCACCAGTGAATAGGACGGACCGCTATTGCTCGATGCTCCAATTGACGTGTTCCCGAGCAAATTGAAGTCGTGCTGTGCGGTGACTTACGGTCAATTTTGGGCCTCTAGCGGGCCATCTTGGAGTGAGGTTGGCTTCCTTCAAGCGTCTTCTGACTATCCATTGACTAACAGCTACTCCACGAACTTGTGTCAGCTCCTGTTGCAGATCGACAGTGAAGTTGAAACCATGAAGCGATCGTCCCTCTCAGATGTGCATTGACGCCGTCCAGTATGTGGTCTCCGAGTGAAGGTACCAGTTTCCTGAACCTTCTGAATACTCTTGAGACAGCAGATTGGCTCAAGTTTAGTTGACGAGCGACTTCTCGTTGACTGTGGCCTGCTTGCAACAAAGCAACAACTTGTGCGGCGTAGTATCCATCGGTTTGTGAAAACAATGAATTAAACTTGCAGAGATGTGTACAGATGAACATCTGATAAGCGACTGATAAGAAATATCAGTCCACGTGGGATTTTATAGGGGAGTGCAGCGTGCAACTCGTGGTTTCCGTTCAGACTGCATTTTGCTACGCTTACGTTCAGTTCACATTCATTTGGAAAATATTGTACAGATTTTAATGATAATGGTGTCATTGTAAAGTAAAAACATTAGGCTTTCAAAAAAAAAATGTTTTTTGAAAATCGGTTAAGCCATTTAAAAAACATACACCTTTTTGTGCGCTCTGAAGGGGTGAGTCGATTTAGTTGCACGGAAGTGTATTCTGTTCTCTAGTTTTCCATACAATCTCTTTGTTAAGTCTCCTTAACTCAAAAGAATTTTGCTGAGCTCCATTTTTACATGCCTTGAACAGCTAGCGTCAATTATTTTTTTTCCAGATTTGTATCTGTAAATATAACAGTGTAATGATTGTCCAGTTACATCAAAGATTGGAAGACTATTGGTGGTCCTCTTTCATCAATGTTGAATCTGAAAACGGCTTATATTTTAAAACCATGACACTTCTTTTTTCAGTATTCTTTGAGAGGGTGAAGTTTCAAATAACAATATCACGAAAAGATTATAATTTTAAGAGCAGATAGAATGGATAAGATATAGGATATGCAATTTAATTTTGGATTATGTTCCACCCAACAGGACAAATTAGGTGAATTGGACTTTGTACAAATATCATATGTAAATAAACTTCTACACTGTACTGCCTAAATAGCCAAAATACTGTACTGTTATTCCACTAACTAATTCAGTACTTTACCATAATATAGTAACAACACTAACTCAGAACAGAAAGTAAAACACTTACTAATACAGTAGTAATTGATCAGAGGGATTTTAGGTAGTGGAATGGGCAAAGTTAACTAAGGTTGTAGGAGTCTGGAGGCTCTTCCTAGAAATGGAGTTTGGATGAAAATGTAGTTCCAATTTTTGTTTTCAAATTTTTCAAACTTTTATGTTAAAAATTTATTATTTTAATTCACACCAGTGATAATGTACTTGCACTAAATTACTGTACTGTACAGTAAATGATTGTATTTTTCTTATTTTTATAATTTATATATTATTTTTTTTTCCAGTTTTTAAACTTTTATGTAAAACCTTTATTAGAAAGCACACTATTAATTATGCAATTTTTTTTTCTTTTTTTATATTTAAGACTTCAATATATATATATATATATATTTTAATTTTTAGACTTTTCTATAAAACCTTTCTTAAAACACAAATAGGAGGAAGATCATTTACTCTTCATTTTCAGTGTCAGGCAAAGTCTTCTGTTATCCATTGCTTGCAAAAGCATAGGATACATATTCAATGAATCGTCACTTACAGCACCATCTTAGCAAGCTAAGATAAAAATGTCACTCCCTCCTGTGCTAAATAGCAATAAACAAGATGGCAAACACAGACAGCAAGTTCCATATCAATAGTAATATGAATAGTGTACAAAGTATGGATGGTGTAAATTAAAATAAAAGTATTTATAAATTAAAGGATTGTAAGACTTATAAATTGTCCATGCAAATTCTATCGTTTGCCGAAAGGGAGCAATGAATAAAAGCAGGTTTCACTTGCAACATTGAAAATGACCATTGCCTTCTTTTCCACATCTTGTTGCAGTGGAGTAGTTTCAGCCTCAATTATTTGCACTGTTTCATTGTAATCAAGAAAGACAAGTTCACTTTCTGCACTACCTGAAGGAGCTCAAGGAGGTGCTGGTTTTTTCTAGAAATGTCTATGGTGGTTTAATTCTTTTTTCGTCCAAAATTTCTGTAGATACTACAAATAGAGCAAGAGGATTTTTCTCTGTGGGTGAAAAATGTTCAATGTTGGGATCAATGTCTTCAGCACTCTTTAAGCAAGTTTGTTGAGATCTGCAAAAAAAATACAGTCGGACCCCGATTTAACAAACCCCTATTTACCGAATTTCGCGATTTAACGAATTTTTCTTTTTCCCCGATTAAAATGAAGGCAAAAACCCCTATTTAACGAATAAAAAACCCCGAATTAACGAATTATTTAAACAACCGAAAAAAATTTTTTTTTTGTTAGTTTGGGTAAACATACCTAATGCAGCAGGATATAAATGACACTGTATTTTCTTCTCTCCCATAAAGTCGAGAAAGAACTTTTTCGAGTCAAGAATCAAGAAAATTGTCAAACATTACTCATTACTTACTTTAAAATTTCAAATTAACTAGTGCGTAATTTTCGCTGTATTATTAGCTGCTGAATAAAAAATGTACAATTTCTAATTACGGATATTTTTGTGTAGTTACTTATGTATAGTTGCTTTTGTATAGTTGCTGTTCCATAAGGTTAAGTGCAGAAATTTTTTATTTTGGACCCCGATATTACGAATAACCCCCGATTTAACGAATAAAATTTTCGGTCCCGATGAATTCGTTAAATCGGGGTCCGACTGTATGCCTAAACCTTTCACAGTGAATCTTTTTGGCACCTCTGCTTCTTCTTTTACAATTTCCTTTTATCTGGACTCTTCTTCAGGATACCCTTGTGTTCCTGTAACTCCTCATTTGTTAATTCATCAGGAACCACTTCTAGAAGTTCCTCAATGTCTTCATTTGTCTCCAGAATAACTCAACAACAGGTTTCTAAAGGCATTTAATAATCCTCTGTTCTGAATCATAATCTGTACAACCATTTGCAGTTACATTTGCACCAAGATAGGTAAAATTTTCTACTTTTTTCGATGATTTCTTCTCCAATTTCAATGTTTTACTTTTTCTTTTTATTACTATCTAAACCAGTTAGAGCTGCATATTCAATCATTCTTGTTCATTTTTGTTGCAAGACAGACTGCCTAGCAGAAATAAGTACAATAGTCTTCAGCAAACTCTAGATATTCTAGATGAAAAGTCAGGTCCCACTGGATACCATTTTTAAATGTAATAGTTTTTTTCATAATCAAATCAATAACAATGTTGAAAAGAAATCCAGATGTGACCCACCCTTTACACCTGATTAATAGTAAACCATTCATAGTTTCATCTCAACTTATGACACAGCTTTTACCATTTTGATAAAGTCCCTTGATTATGTCAGTAAACTTTGTAGATATACCATATATCTTCAAAATTTCCTATAATAAGAATCTGTCAGTACAGTGGAATGCTTTTTTTTTTTTTTTTTTTTTTTGAAGTCTACAAAGTTTAGATACAAAGATGTTTGATATTCAGTGCTTTTGCTCAATTAAGTTTTTCAATATAAAGATATGCTGTGTTGTGTCGGCTCCACTTCTGTAACCTGCTTGCTGTTTATAAAATGTACTAACAGTATGTTTTCTCATTCTCTCTATCAAAATTCGGCCAAAAATTTTAGCAGGCATCGAGATTAGACTAATACCCCTCCAATTTTCATGTTGGTAATTTCTTTGGTATTTTAACAATAGGAGCAGCTTTCCGCTATTCAGGAAATTTTTTAGTTCCTAAAACTACTGTATTATAAATATCAGATGGCTCAGTAGTTGCCGTTTTGAAATCGACTTTCAGCATCTCAACAACAATATTGTCCCTACTATTGGCTTTGCCCATTTGACTTAATCAATAATAATGTTGCTACCTATATCATTTATGTTACCAAATTGCAGATTTCGTTCATCAATGTCTTGCAATGTTTAAATTAGTGCTACTGTTTAGAGCTTCTTCAAAATATTGCTTCCATCTCTGCATGATATTACTTTCATTAATCAGGAGCTTTGCTTGTTTATTCCTAATTGAATTACTATTCCTTTATTTCTGCGTAATCTCGTTAGTTGCCAATTCTTCCCTATTCTGCTACATTTTGTGCAGTTTCATCAGCGTCTTTTATTTTATCATCTCGAACTGATTTTTTTTTACTAATTTATGGAGATCATTGTATTTACTTTTGTTTATGTTATATAGTCTCTCAAACTTAGTATTGTCTCTCTTGATTTTAATGTTTCTTCTTTTGCTGATCAAATCCCAGGTGTTTTCAGTTAACCATTCTTTATCTATTCTATGCTGTTTTAAACTAAGTTTTATTATAGCACTCCATGAACTTCTTCCATTTCTCTTCAATTATTCCCTGATCCATATCTCTTTCCAAGATTTCATTATTGAATTCATGTCTACTCAATAATAAGGCACTGTCATATTTTGGAACAAATGGTGCCTTTGCAAAATGCAAAAACACATTATTCTAAATAGATCTAAGTTTAATTCTTTTAGACTTACTACAAACGATGCCAACTCATCACAATGTGGGTAACAAATACAGATGCCAACTATTTTCGATATCTTTGGACTTAAATGTTAGCATACCTGAACGAGAATGAAACCATCAAATTTCAGATCACAAGTCTGACACACTAGCTGCTTGACCAAAGATCACTATGGTCGAGCATCAGACTTCCAATCTGAAGGATGGCATTTCGATTCCTGTTTGTGCATGCTGGCAATTAAGTCCAAAAGGCAACGGAAATGGTTTGCATCTGTACTTGTTTATATTTAAAATAAAAACTACTTCTACTCTCGAAACATTAAAAAATTATATTTTTAATGCTAACGAATTTTGGAAAGCATATTCCTTGCTTTCTTCTTCAAGTTTGTTTGATAACAATATGATTTCAGGTGAACTTACATTGCTTATACATAGTTATCAACTATCACAATAATACAATAACATCTACATTCTCACGTTAATATTACAATAATTGATAATTTACATTCCATTGAATTTCTTAATTATTACAGATTTTGTTATTAATATTACAATAATTGATAATTTACATTTCATTGAATTCCTTAATTATTACAGATTTTTTGTTTCCTTTGAAGCATTTTTTTACCATTTCATTTATTTAAAATGCAGTCTACTGAGTAGGCTAACCATATTTCTTTAGAATTTCAAATTTCACAGAATAATTGATGTAATATTTAACATGCATGACAATTAAAATGGGTCAAAAAATAACTAAATTTTAGTCCAGTGAAAATTAGTCTACTACTCATTGTGTTCTTATTGTATCCTAAATAATGATGTCTTCGTATCCAATGAGACATCAAAATATGTTATTTAAATTGTATTCAAACTGTACATTGCTGGACTCTTTTTCATTAATTGTCGTGCATGTTAATTATTCTGTGAAATTTGAAATTTTAAATAAATATGGTTAGCCTATTCAGTAGAGTACAGTTTAAATGAAAACAAATACGGATGCAAAATAATGTTCTAAATTGAGCTGATTCAGGAAAATGAGCATATTAAGTTGCTTTGTCTGATTTAAGGTTTAAAGAATATTAATTTAAAAAAAAAATAAAATGCATAGGCCCCAAAAGTGGACTGTTAGGTGTAGGGTAGGTTTATGCAAATTTAATTTGCTACACACAAATGCTTTAAGAGAGCCTAGAATAATCACATTAGCAAATGTGTCTTTATTCTGATCCTGCCAGTATTTGATTTTTAGTGGGTGCCATTAATAAAAAACAAGATGCCAGTTATAGAGCCACACATGCCAGTACTAGGTCGTTTACCATGCCACAATGTTTTTCGTTTTCCATCAGAAATAAACATAAATTGTACAAAATACAGCTTGGAATAGCAAACTTTAAAACATACATTATGTACCCACACTGTTGTTTCTTTCTTAGTATTCAGCATTTGTTAATTTTCAAAGTCTTTAGAGGAAGCTTGTAACTCCCCCCAAAGTGAAACCTAAACCATAGCATGAAAGAAAATGCAACATCACCTAACTTTTTAGTATTATTTATTATAAAATGCTTCCTCTTAAGAAAACAAAAGTTGGCAAAAAGTGAAACAGAAACTTATCAGCATTTAGTGACTGCAGTAAAACAATAATTTAGACAATGGTATTGGACCAGAAACAAGTTATTATGAAGTGTGCTGCCAATATTTGGTCAGGTTCCAGGGTCTGGTTACTTTACCCTATAAGTAACTTCTTCACCTTGACATTTCATAATTGGAAACACACACAATTCCAGCTTAGATAGCCATCATCTGGGATCTCGCAAGTCGCAGTGCAATTCCTAGTATGCATAAAAGCAGAAATCGCACTTTCGGTAATCACCACGATTATCGAAACTGCGATTTCTGCTTTTACAGGAAAGGGTGATTAGTCCATTGCCCAACCTTCCTCTTTTCGTAACCGGGTTCGGTACTGGCTTGGGCTGAGTTCTTGTCCATCATACACAACCCCAGTTGCTGATTTTTCATAAAGTTCTGTACACTGAATACCATTTTAAGAAGTTTTATCATACCTTTTACATTAACTAAAAGATATCCTCTAGTGTATTTCTGTTCTTGTGGAAATGTGGAGGAGTACAGTTTGGTTGCTTCCTGAGAATTTCTTTCTGTCTCAGTGTTCAGTGCAGCAATCTCTAAAGATTTTCAACATTAGAATTACTAGTGTTCCTCTACATAATCCTGCTTCTCAATGTATGTTTCTACCAGCATTCCTGTGTAACATTGGATGGCACACTACTAATCTTTTCTTTGCAGATTATATTGTAACTTGTAGCATAATCTTTGTAATATTATTTTTTTTTTAGTTTCTCTTGCAGTTTTCCTAGTGCTAATATCTGATTCCTCGCAAATAAATCTCTTATTAATTACAATTATGATTTTTTTTTTTTATCAACCTATACATATCCTGTATATGCCAGTCAGTCAGCATCTTCAATTAGGTATACAGTATTTTGCCATATTGAAGATGGTTCTTCTAAAGTTCTCATTGGCTTTATTCTTTTTTTATTAGCATCCATGACAGCTTGGCAAAATGTTCTGATGAATATTTCTATAATTAGACTCTTTGTCTGAACCTTTATATCCTGACCTTAAAAATTAAATTGGAAAGAAAATGTTATGTTATGAAACTTGATGCATTTTTTTTTCTTTTGCCTTATTGTATTTAAGACTTTTTATTGTTGAAAATCTTAAATTTTTAAAACTTTGGTTATAAAATTAAAAAAACAAAAACAAAATATAGTTTTACAGCTTTTATCAGTATTTACAATATGTGTACAATGGGTGGGTCGAAAAGTTTTTATCTTCGTCCAAAATAGACTGTTGCAAAAAAAAAAAAAAAAAAGAGAGACACCCTCAAAAAAGTTTTGTGTTATGAAACTTTACATATGCAGCAAGTATGTAAAAATAAAGAAATGATTACATTTTCATTGCAAAAAGACTTTTTACAATAGAGCAGTAGCAACATAGTGGTCACATGTTAATACATAGTAAAATCTCTTCTGGCAGCGATACAAGCTGATACGCAATATGACATGGAGTCAAGGAATAGTCTGATGGTTCCTTTAGTAGATTTTATCTGATATTCTGCAATTGTTGGCTAGTTCGGTTACAGTCCGTGATGGTTGCAACTGCCTTCCCAGCATATCCCAAAAAGTGCTTAATTAACAAAAGGTCAGGAGAATACGAATCACATGGAGACATTATTGAGGGAGTTTTGCCAAGCATACGCAATATAGCTGACTGAACAAAGTTGTAGCTATGCAACGACATGTAGCCATGCTGTCAAAGTACCTTGTAGCAAAACTAGTGGAGATCTTCTGTTTTAGATGATTCCCCAAACTGTAACCTCAGATGTGATGGTCAAGTGCTACTCAACCACTGCAGCCAGATTGGAGCAATGACAAAGCCTCCGCTAAGAGAGAAAGGTGGAATTCATCGCTGAACAAAACATGACTTCAATTGTAAACCATCCAGGATTCCAGTGCTGTCTGTGTTCGATGGTCAATGCTAGAGATCTTAAAGGACACGAGGGTGAAGTTCTGCCTCTGACAATCATTGCTGAATGGTGTCACTTGATCATGTGTGAAGAAGTTGTATGTTTTTGGATGGAGGACAGGGATGTTGTTGATGTTGTTATGGCTGATCTTGTGATTGTGAGAACCCCTCAAAAGCATTTGTTTCCTGGGGTGTTCAGCTCTTTCATTGCAGTTGCATGGGTACTCCTGGACCCACTGCTGCCACATTGCTCTGGTCAAGATGTGGTGGCTGATACTTTTGCATGACCACCTAGTTTCTCTTAAGGTTATAATGCAACTTGTCAGTTGCTGGAACTGCCGATTGTCCACTGTAGAGGCATCCTCACAAACTACTTTATATAATGAAACAGCAAAACCAGTTGTATCTGTCTGTCTACTGCTTCTTATATTGGTCCCAGAATGTATCTTCTTAATGCATGTGCTTCATTGGGAATAAAATTTTAGTCATTTGCATATCTCACAGAAACATATTTGTACATATAGTTTTGCAACTCTCTTGCTAATTTTTAAGGGGGTGGTAATTTTTTTTTTTTATTCAACTGTGTGTACTTTCCTGCCAATTCATTCGATCAAAGCTAGTATTTATTATTGGCATTTTTTAATTTTGTTTGTGATTTTAACTTTTTTGTATATTTATTTTTTTCCATCCTATTTTTCAACTAAAACATGAAAGAAAAAAAAAAATGAAAAAATAATTTCATGTTTTTGTTGATTTTTGTTTTTCCTAATGCCTTCATTTTAACTAATTGCTTCAATTTTTTTTTCAAGGTTCCTTCGTGAATTCACAAAAGGAGTGGAAGGTGAATGGATCATCAACAAACTAAATCACTTCAAGCCTGCTCATGTACAATAGTTAGATAGAGATTACTTGCAATTTAGTATTGTAAATTGCACTCGGATTTTTATGAACTTGTATATAATAGAAAACTACATAAATATCAAATAACTCACAAAGTGGAATTGTATATTAATGCAAACTTAATAAATAAAATAGATACAAAGTGATATTGTTCTGTGTTAAAAAAAAAAGAAGAAATAATAGCATTAGATCAATTAAATGATGTTAATCTTAAAAATAAATATTTTAATTACAAAAGTTAATTTGTAAAGCCAGTTTCATATTATTTCAGAAAATCTTATTTTGCTGTTCTGTAGCTATTGTAAAACTAATGCCAGCTAAAGCAGTTGTATGTCATAAAAAAAGGTTTAAAAAGAAAGTGATTTGATAAAAAATGAATGGCTAAAAACTGTAGGTTTAACTGTAAATAAGAGAGAGTATGAAACTTTTAGATAAGTACACATTTCTTTTCCAGTTCCAAAAAATAATTTCATCGATTCCTCTTGAGGTTTTTTTTTTTTTTTTTAATGGTTCATCTTCATCTGGTCAGTTAATTACTTCTAGTTTCCTATCAAATCACATAATCATGTACATTTTTTTTTAGTCTTTAATATACTTGCCATTTTAATATCACAAACTGTTAGCTTTAAAATGCTACAACCACTGGCAAAGTGACTAGAATGCCAAATGCTCACATAAAATGCTCAGCAACAAGAGGAAAATACAACCTTTTCCTGATCAATCATTATACACTGCATTCCACATGTATTCATTAAACAAAGATATCTCAGTAGCTGAACAGACTGCATTTAAAACAGTTTTCAGTAAGAAAAAAGATTAAAAGGACTAGCTCAATTGATAAAGACCCTGGTTAATGGAAACCCAGAAAATCATGGTGAATCCTCCATGAAATGTGGTTCCAAGAATCCTTTTTACAAAATGCACAATTACAGTATTCAAGTATGCTGCCAAGTTATCTAGTAAGGAATACTAGAGACATCTGAATTTTGTATCTGCTGTTTTTGCTGTACACTTGCTCATGAATTAGTCTGTGTTTTGTATCTGGCCCATACATGAATTCAGTGATCTTTGAACCATAAACAAAAGCAAAATTCATACAATTCTCAATCTTTTGTCTCTTGTGCTCACCTATCAACTCTTCATGAAATTATGGTCCCAGCATATTATGAAAAAAAAACTTCACTTTTTCAAATAAATTTTATATAAAAATTATATAATTGATAAATATAATAATAATTGATACACTTTTGAAGATTAATAATCATTATCGTAACTTAAATTTAATCTTGTATTAATATGACAATAGAAATTATGAATACAGGTCGACCATTACTAATCTGGTAACATTGGGCTGGTAGGATGCTGGATTAGTGATTGTGCCGGATCATAGAAGGTTAGTTTAACCCAACAGTTAATTACCTCATCCTACCTTTAAAGTACCCCATACATCAGTACAAGTTGGTTAATAAAGAAAAAAAAAAAAAACATTAAATGACAATCAATGAAGCAGAGCCACTCGTTCAAGTTACACATGATTCCAATTGCCTCAAACAGACCAGTCACATTGTGACAAAAGCAGCACCCATCTTGACTGGTGAAGAAGCTGCAAAAAGCTTGGTGATGCTTCCTCTGACCTCCAATTTGCAGACTTTTATCAACAAGTTCGACAGCTTGAGTCTAATGTCAAAAGCTTGGCATTGAACTTGGTGAAACCAAGATCTCTTCAAGTTGTAGAGGTCTTTTCAGTTAGGATAGCATGGGTCTCTCTCCTCAGCCCCCCCCCCCCTCAAATTATAACCTTGATCTCTTCTTTACTCTCTGAATTGCTGCTATGTCTGCACAGGAGTGAGTAAGGAAAGCTCACAGCAGTGTGGCACCTGGGCAATGGATGAAAGAATGTCTAGATGTATGTTAGAAGGTGCATTCTTGCCTGTCCGACATTTGGAAGGATCTACCATGCAGAAGTAACAATTGCTGAAGTGGTCAGTGGGTTCCACCAAATTCTAGGATAGCAAACTTCAGGGCTCTCATTTCCCCTCTGTACCATCCTGCAAAAAAAAAAAAAATTGTGATAATGGAAAAAAAAAATACATTTATTTCATCTGACTAATGTGTCAGAGATTCTCGCAACATATTTTAATAAAATTAAAAATTTAAAAAAAAATTATAACATAAAATTTTGACATCCAAGAGAGGAACAATTGTCCATCTTCCAGTGCTCGCAGGTGAAATGATGTGCCCAGGGTTTGTCTTGATCCTCAACAGGAATGCCGAAATATGCCTTGTAGGCTTTGCACACTTTAGCAGATGCTTCCACACTGTACTTTTCCACTTTTGTCTTGATGATTGGGCACAGAAATAGCAAATTGCATTTGTCAGATGCTTGCAGTGTCTTGATCCATCTCGGAAAAATGCAAATATGTATCCACCTAGGCAGCTGGAACTAAACTGAACTGGTCGGCTTAAGTCCACTGTATTCATACAATACTAATGTATGTATTGATGGGAAGATCTGTAAAGTTCCAGAAGTTACTCAAGTTTACTCAGCATTTAATACATCTGTAATATTCTGGAAAATAGGTAAATTTCAAAATATCACTCTACTGGTGACAGAAGTAAAGTTTATAGGGAATAATGGACATCTTATATATCATAAAACAGGGTTACTTGGACCCAAATTACAAATATGTTTAAATACCATAACTCAGCAATTGGTTATTTGTTGTAAATCAAATGTTTTATTTCGCCAGGTACCAGCATATACAGAGCCAGGTGAATTCAACTGGTTCCAAATTAAATAATGGGTATTAAAATTTGGGTTCAAGTGACCCTGCAGGGTCCAAATAACCCTGTTTTACAGTAATTTTTAGGTATAAGCAATCAGGAAATTACACTTACTATCCAGGAATGAACAAAAATTGTGTTACTTAAGGCTATTAGTGGATCAGTAATGTTGGCACCTAGGAGATGATTGGGAAAAGCGTTTAATCTCCATCAGTCCTTCTCAAGAAAATCACTTGAAATAGTATAACAAGAAATCTATTTAAAAACATAATACTTTATAATCTAAAAGCTTTTAACGTATGTTAAAAAAGTTCAAATAACAGGACGCCGACGAACCTTGAATAAAAAGTTAAAAGGTTTAAAATAACATATTAAAACGACCAGTTTTAGTTCAAGTTAAAACAATTAGAACTTTGGTCAAGTGGATTTCATTTGGTTAAAAACATGTCTTATATGGTAGCGCGAACACTCATTTGTGAAGAAAGATCTGATTGATTTTTACAGACTTAACATGATGGGCTAGAAAAGCCAGTAAAAACACATTGTGATCAAATAACAGGACGCCGATGCACCTTGACAAAAACCCAACATCCCCTTCATTACAATGTGTGTTTACTGGCTTTTTCTAGCCAGTCATGTTAAGTCTTTGTAAAAATCAATCTGATCCTTCTTCCCAAATGAGTGTTCGCGCTACCATATAAGACATGTTTTTAACCAAATGAAATCCACTTGACAAAGGTTCTAATTGTTTTAACTTGAACCGAAACTGGTCGTTTTAATATGTTATTTTAAACCTTTTTAACTTTTTATTCAAGATGCGTCGGCGTCCTGTTATTATAATCTAAAAGTTAATAATAAAATTTAACATGTGTGAATTAATTGAATAAAATAAAAAGCCAACACACAAATTAAAATTTAAAAAACATTTAACACATTAAAAGGACATGCTTCAATCAGCTAGCTGATCATTTACAAGTAAAAAGTCCAATAGATACAGACGATTTAAGCAGGGCCGTCGCGTGGGCGCCACGGCAACGGCAAAAGGAGATTCCGTTTTTTTTGGTTGTGGAATTGGAGATTGAGGGGGCACCGCGGCAACGGCAACAGGAGATTCTGTTTTTTTTGGTTGTTGAATTGGAGATTGAGGGGGCGCCTGCCGAAATCTTGCCCAGGGCGCCGCGGAAAAGGCAACAGGAGATTCCGTTTTTTTTTTTTTTTTGGTTGTTGAATTGGAGATTCAGGGGACGCCTGACGAAATCTTGCCCCGGGCTTCAGCAAACCATGCAACAGCCCTGGGTTTAAGTATAGGAATAACCCAATGAAAAAGAGGCAGTAGTTGGGTGATGCAACTGGAACAGACATCTGCTGGCAACACCGTAAGCTGTAATCCTGGAAACAAAGGGAACAGCATCAGATGGGCCAAGTGAAGATGCAGGTGATGCAGATGACAACTGGAACTTCAGATCTTGAATCTCGGAACATGGGAAGCCAGCAGCCATTTTGGTTATTACAGGAAGCAAGAACAGGAATCTGTATGAGAAAAAAAAGAGACCTTTACAACACCTTTAGGATTTGTTTTACTTCTTCCATCAGGGTTAATTTAGCTTCGGTTATTAACAATAAAACTAGAAAATCGTCTGACAATTCCAAAGGTGTTGTATATTCTCTACGATGTCTTGGATCTCATACAGATTTCTATAGTGCGATGTTCTTGCTTCCTGTAGTAACCACAACGGCCGCTGGCTTCCCATCTTCCGAGATTCAAGTTCTGAAGTTCCAGTTGTCATCTGAGTCATTACCTCCATCATTACCTGCAGCTTCATTTGGCCCATCCGATGCTGTTCCTTTGTTTCTAGGATTACAGCTTACGGTGTTTGCCGGCAGATGTCCGTTCCAGTTACATCACCTGACTACTGCCTCTTTTCATAATTTCAGCAGGTTATTAAAAATGAATGTGCTGAGCAATTAAACTTTAATTTTTTTTAGAGAAAAAAACTGGGAATAATGAAAATACCTTATATTTTACTATTAAAATTTTTTTAGTTGTTATTATTATTGTTTTCTATTCAATTAAAAATGAAAGAATATTTTTAAGTTTTCCATATTTTTGATCAAAATCAAAATGATAAAGATGAAGCATTTCAGTTGATTTATTCATAAGCCTATAAAATATGTATGAAAACTAAAAACAATGTCATGTAACAGTCTTTTTTTTATTTTTGCTAATTAAAATACTACAAAAACTGCAGAAAACCCACACGTTTATACAAGAGGCGATCAACAAGTAATTGAGTCAGTTTTTTTCATAAAAAGTAATCATTACACAGATATAAAGATATACACATGAAAAGATATGTAATTGACTACTTTCTATATTTATGGCATGCATATATATTGTCCTTAGTATATGTTACAGATGTTCCAAAATGGCAGGTGTTCAGTCAGATTGAGATTTGAACCCTCATCTGATTTCTTGTGACGAAGAGAAAATACCTGCTGAAATTTATTGTGAAATATGTTCAACATAAGGAAGTCATAACATATGCAAAATAGAAAGTTCACAGCAGGATGCACAATCATGTTCAATGAAGATCGGACAGGAGACTATGAACATCACATACAAATTCCAACAACGACTCTGAACGGAATGAACGGGTAAAAACCAAAGACTTTGTATCGCA
>JAFIDM010012231.1:113131928-113165550 GCA_023159025.1 Thereuonema tuberculata
ATATATATATATATATATAAATTGGCTAAGTTCGTCTGTCTGTCTATATGTCTGTCTGTAACTCGAAATAATTAAGCTATTAAGATAGATCCAACGGTTCTCAATGGTACCATTGAATCAAAATGACTCAAATTGGATGAAAATATTAGTTCATTGTGTCATTCCATGTTGTTTCCATCAAATTTTATTCTTGGGAACTGACCTCGACAACTGAAATTCTAACAAAACATACGTTTAAAACCAAATAATTTTGTTACCACTGCATCCATTTTAATGAAATTTGATATACTTACTCAGTTGTTTACGCTGATTTCGAAACTCAAAACCATTTTTTGCCGTAGAAGCTTCGTTCACAAGTTAGCACAGTATTTAGATTACATTTACTTTATATTTGATAGTTGATAATAAAATGATTTTTCTGATTTTTTTATGCCTGTCGTCCGACAGGCTTTGCTGCTAGTATCATTATATATTATTTCTCAAAGGTTTTTTTTTGTCGGACCGATATATTTCCTTTACTACTTCATCAAAATCAATGATTGAGGCATCATTTTGAAGATTACGTTTCCCGCTAATGACGAAAAATAAACAAATTGTTTAAAATTAATGTTTTCGTTGAAAAACTTTATTTTTAAAAACTTTTTATACAAATGTAGACACGCTTTAACAGAAGCGCCTTATTTTTCGAAAGTGAAAGTATTGCTTTAGCGTTGTAACCTTCAACTATTTCCTTTTTTGAATAAAAATGCACTTTAAATGATATTTCATCGTTTATTTAATAACAACAGAGAAAAAAAAAAACAAAGATTTATATTTTAATAAAAATAAACGATTTATTACAATAGAAACATAAAAATTAGTCAACTTTTCATATATTATTTTATATATTATTTCTCAAAGGGTTTTTTTTGTCGGAACGCCATATTTCCTTTACTACTTCATCAAAATCAATGATTGAGGCATCATTTTGAAGTACGTTCCCCGCTAATGACGAAAAATAAACAAATTGTTTAAAATTAATGTTTTCGTTAAAAAACTTTATTTTTAAAAACTTTTTATAAAAATGTAGACACGCTTTAATAGAAGCGCCTTATTTTTCGAAAGCGAAAATATTGCTTTAGCGTTGTAACCTTCAAATATTTCCTTTTTTTGAATAAAAATGCACTTTAAATGATATTTCATCGTTTATTTAATAACAACAGATAAAAAAACAAACAAAGATTTATATTTTAATAAAAATAAACGATTTATAACAATCGAAACATAAAAATTAGTCAACTTCTCATATATTATTTCTCAAAGGTGTTTTTTTTATTTCCCTTAATACTTCATCGAAATCAATGATTGAGATATTTTCAAGATTACGTTCACCGCTAATGATGAAAAATAAACAGATTGTTTAAAATTAATGTTTTCGTTAAAAAAATTTATTTTAAAAATATTTTTTGTAAAAATGTAGAAGGCAATCTATTGACAATCTGTTCATTTATTTATTTCCACATTACCATTCGGTGACTGATCAAGATACCATGCGAATTATTCGCACGGGTCAACTTTTTTATAAAACTTGAAAAGACGCCATCTATTGACAATGTGTTTAACTAACATGCACACAAGCTGTTGGATTTGTTTATTATTTCTCAAAGGTGTTTTTTTGTTGCGAATTATTCGCACGGGTCCACTAGTATATATAATTTGAAAATGATCATTTTTAAAACAAACAAAAAAAAAAGTTCATTTTCGTTTTGATCAATTTGACGTAGTTAAGTAGGCTATTTTCTGAGCTAAGTTTAATTGTCATTTGAGATTGATTGAGGTAGCAAAACTCAGTTTTATCGGGTAGCACTTTTCTTAGCCTCACGATAAACGTAAGAAATAACCTAAGAAAGGCTACTTACAGAAGTTTTGGTGCACCAAGATTACTGTTCGGGACCCCATACGCGTTTCTCTGGAATCCAGACGACTCCTTGACCAGCGAAACGATGCACTGATTCTTTTCTTTGATTTTTCACTGGTCCACACAACCGTTGACATTGTCTACGCATGCCACCACGTATGCAGGCGTAAGTATTGGAAGGTCCGCGGGCGATGATACAACTAACGACTAGGTATCATCAATCTCATCTCAGTATATAAAAAGAAAAGTCCTGACTCATTGACTGACTTATCAACGCCCAGCCCAAACTCTTGGACCTAGAAAGCTGAAATTTTGCACCCAGGTTCCCTTTATGATGTAGACAAGGATTAAGGCCGGATTTTTCGAAATTCCCACGGGATAGGGAATAAAGAGGATTTATGTTTTCGCTTTAGAGTTGCCTTATCGATATATAGGTGAGTGGCGCCAACCCGCAATACATCTGAGTTATCCGGAGAAGGTCACATCAGGCTGCGAAGTCGCATATTTTCCGATTTCGATATTGATTTGCTAAAAAAAATAAAGTTTTTTTTTTTTATGTTAAGTATGCAAGGGTTCCGGAGCGAAGCGACGGTACCCGGCTAGTTAATTAATAATGATTGTAAAAGTTTTTATAACAATATTGTCATAGAATTTATTTGTTTATGTAAGACCTTAATACTATTAAGATATTATTGCGTTAGTGGCATTCTTGAATATATAATAATCTTTGTTGTTTATTTAAAGAAAATAATACAAAACCGCACAATAACTACACAACAACAACAAAAAAACAAAAATCATTGAGCTTATTTTGGATATTTGGTTGGGAATCGGATACGGTAACCGTTTCGGGTTTCTACACCCTCTTCAGTCCGATCCTGTTGTTTATTTAAATATGTTCATGAATGTCTTAGGCCAGTCAAATCGTACCAAAAAAAAAACAAAAAAAAAACGTTAAAAACGCAAAACCCGATGTAAAGCTGAAATTTTGGTATGTTATTTGGACCCGTTAGGGAAGTGTGAAACTACGTTTTGCAAGCAAAAAAAAGTTGTGCTAGCTGCGTAATACGTGGAAAACTGCACAATTTTCGGACTTTTTGAAGTTTTTGCAACTCACAAATATGCATATTTTGACATTACGTGTCATTATGATTATTAAAGTATACGAAATTTGTGAAAATTTAAGCTCACCCATAGCTCCGTATGTCTAATAAGTGTTGAGATACATGCCATAAATGGCACCTCAAAAATTGGCATTGTTTCCAAAAATTAAGTTTTCTCTTTGTTGGCAGCCAAATATCGGCACAACTGCTGTTCCTACGAGAAAAATTATAAGAAACTAAGGTTTAGCACATTGAATTACCTTTCATGTAAGCGCAAAACCGGGTCAGTAGACAATATAGTTCTCTTGCAATCGTTAAAAAACCAAACATTGCGATAATAGAATTTGTAAGAAATGGGCCTAACCTAAACACTGCTAACATGAAATTGTGGGTATTAGGCGAAATAAAAAGCTAGGTAAACAGTTATGGCAATTAGCATTTATTATGTTATAGAAAATAATTATAACGTTATTACAAATTAAATCCTCTCACCATTTTTCAAAGGCTCTGAATCACAAAACAGACACATAAGGACCTGAAAGAGTACTTCAAATACGAGTTGGCTCCTTAACCAATGGCTTTGTTTTGTGAAGAGGGGATGCGTAAAGGCACAAAAGCAAGCTTTTACGCAGCTTTTACCCCACTCCCCGCAAACATCCCTATAGGAACCCATATATTCGTTGTTGTGGATGGAGGCTACTTGCTCCATAAGGTCATCTGGCACCAGAATAGGTCAATCAGGGAAATAGTAGATATTTACCTCAACTACACATTACGACACTGGGAGCAGGGCCGGATTTAAGCATATGCTACCTAGGCTGCAGCCTATGGGCCCGCACCACAAAGGGGGCCCGCACCACAAAGGATCCCGCGACCACTATCCAGGTGAAAAATGATTCTGCATCAATTTTTAAAATCAGGTTTTTTTGTTTTAGTAAATAAATAGTATAAAAGTTTGGTGATCGTAATCATCATTTATCGTTTGCATTTGGTTTAACTTAATGTGGTGTTTGGGTGTTTGACCAGCCTGACAAGAATATCTCCCACTATCTGCCAGCCGGAAGTTTCGCGAAGGCGACAGAAAACACGGAGCGCAAGGGAGACAATTCTAGAAGGCATTGCTGTCGCATATAAGGAAGGCGCACTCGTCATCTTCTGCATAGTGGTTCAAGCAAGCGTTCACGATAGTTTAACATAAATAATAACCAAATAGTTAAGTTACTAATTAGTGTGTATAGTTTAGTTTTAATGTTAAAGTTAGTAGTTTGTTCAATAGGCAGTGTGTGTAGAAATAAATAGTGATTAACTGCTCCTGGGTCCTGGTCCTGAAATATTTTATTCACACGGAACCCGGTAAGAAAGTAAGAATAAAACCATTAATAATGTAGAATGTAGGCCTACTGTTTCATATTAACATGTTTTCAATAGAATAAAGTAAAGTTGTAATATGTCGTTTTTTTATATTTTTCGATTTGTCCGAAAAAACTCATCTAGTATTATGGACCGCCACAAAATACAAACTAATCGACATAAAAAGAAAGAGGAATTCCTATTGAAAGATTTGTAATATTCATGCCTAAGTAGGGCCACAAAGCTGAAGATATATTTCAAGGCTTGAGCAAGTCTTTGAAGGAGAATGAAATAGACATTAAGAACTTACGATAACGCTTCTTCAATGAGCGGAAAGTACAATCGCCTTCAAGCGTTGGTAATGCCAGAAAATAAATTAGCAGTATGAGTACCTTGTCCTGGGCATTCACTCAATCTTGTAGTGCAGGCTGCTGCCGAGTGCTGCCTGAGTACTGTAAGTTTTTTTGCCTTTTTGGAAGAACTTTTTGTACATTTTATGGCCTCAACTAACAGATATAAAGTTTTAACCGATTGCTTGAAAAATTCCGATGCAAAAACCCATTCTCGTGCCAAAACATACAACAACAACACGTTGGTCATGCAGAGCAGATGCTACAAAGAGTGGCGTACCAACGCCTTTGGGGGCCCGGGGCGGGAGTTCCATTATTCCACAACCAAAAAGAAAAAAAAACGGAATCTCCAATTCAACAACCAAAAAAAAGGAAATCTTGCTTTTACAACCAAAAAAAAAAAGGAAATAAGGCTAGTGGGGCCCCCCAGGCTTGCTTTTACAACCAAAAAAAAGGAAATCTTGCTTTTACAACCCCAAAAAAAGGAAATAAGGCTAGTGGGCCTCCCAGGCGGGGGCTCGGGGCGGAACGCCCCCCCCCCCCTTCTGGTATGCTACTGGCTACAAAAGCCCTTTTGCGAGGCTATAGAGAAATAAAAATGCACTTTTTGAAATTTCACAGGACAAAGAAGATTTAGGAAAATCACGTGTTACTGCTCTAAGTTTGCATAACAAAATGTCAAAGTTAGAAACGGGGCTATACACAGTATTTTGGGAAGATATCTTGGGTCAGTAAACAAAACTAGTGAATTCCGCAGAACCTTAGATTGGACGTGAATATAGCACTGGCGTCGTTTACAAGCTTCATAAGAACAAGACGCGATAGCTTTGAAGAATATCACATGAAAGCTGCTGAGTTAGCTGGTTCTAATTGCACAGGGTATGAGAATGAAACACAGCGAAAACGCAAAATAAACGTACGTTTGTCACCTCTTGACTTTGTCCAAGCATCAGAAGTTGAGCTGACCCCATCAGAAAAATTTCGAACTCAGAATTTCCTTGATATCATAGATCAATTTGAATCATCATTGCGACAGAGGATTGAGGCATACAAACTAATTGATACCCGGTTTCTCAACAAGTTGAATACTCTCAGTAATGAAGAGATAATTGCAGCAGCTCAAAAATTTAACAGAAACATATAACAATGACTTGGACGATCAAATGGGAAAATGAACTGATTCAGTTGAAATTTTTTTACCATGAGTTTGAAAAAAATGACGACGAAATTGAAAAAGTCATTAGTCAGGAGAGGTGGATGTATAAAGTCATCTTAGAAAAAAAACGTTAAAGGTTGTTTTCCTAATATTGAGATTGCCTTAAGAATGTACATGTCACTTATGATCACAAACAGCAGTGGAGAAAGGTCATTTTCAAAATTGAAGTTGATCAAAAACAGGCTTCGAATCTCCATGCTAGAAAACCTGTGATCCATCTCTCCACTTTGCTGTTAATTCGTTTATTCTTTTTGTTTCATTTACCAAGAGGACATCCAATTTTATCCTATCCATCTCCCCCAAAAGGAAGTCGACTCGGTAGTCCTGGGCCAAAGTTCGAGTGTTGAAAGATCCAATAGCCATTGTCGTGTATCTTTTTGATGGCCTGGTTACTACTGCGTGATTCTTAGCACCCCTGACCCCGTATGTTTCTCCTGCGCCACCAGGTATAGGCAGGCGCAGGACTCGGAGCCATGGTTTTAGTTGTGTTTGCATCTTGCTGTGGTCGTAAAACACTTCTCCTGACCAAGGTTCTGAAGTGTTGTGTTCACCAGAGCTTCGTTCGCATCATCAGGTTCGGACCATGAAATGGTCAAATGACCCTGATGCCCCAGGATGCACCACGGGGAGGAGGAGTTGGACTTTACACCCCTTATTATATATTTACCTTTATTTAAATTTTTGTTTATTAGCTCACTTAAGTTATTCAGTAAAATAGTTGCACTTTTATTTTTTTGATAAGCATACTAGTTTTGAGGTATAAGTTTATATTTTTCAATATAATTATTAATTGAGTCAGTTAGATAGGCTTCAACTATTTTAGATAGATTTGATAGTATAGATATTGGTCTATAATTTACACTTAATAAATAATTTCCATTTTTATATATTAGAATAAGTTTTGCTATTTTCCATTTTTTTGGATAAATTCCACAATTTAATATTCTATCAATTAAAATTTTTAGTATTTGTGCAAAATAAAAACTAAATTTCTTTATGTCAGATACAGTTAAATTATCTATTCCTACAGAATTTTTATTTTTCATTTTATTAATTATGCTTATAATTTCATTTACAACATGGAGTTATAATTATTATTTTTTTTTTACATCTAATAGTTTTTTTATTGCAATTACAACTTTCTTAGTTCCCAAATTTGCAAAGGTAATTCCCATAGTCTATTATTTATAGTATTTTGTAGTCCTTTACTATGGATTAAATTACTCAAACTATTATTTGTTTTTCTATTTTCATTTTTATTTACATTTTCTTGTATAATTTTCCAATAGTTTTTACCATTTTTTATATTTTCTTCCAAATTTTTCTTTTAATATTCTTTTTTTAATTTTCTATTATAAATACGGAGCCAGTTTCTTTTTTTCTTGTAAGATAGAGATTATTTGCTTTATTATTTTTATACCTTGCTTATAATTTATTTTTTTGATTGATATGAAAGTATAGATCTTCCTCCATTCCCTTTTCAAAATTTTGTTATTTTTATGATGGTTTCTTTAATTATTTCCATTATACGTATGATCACTATATCCTTTTATTAAAAAAATTAAATACATATGTACTGTACAATGGCTGTGGTCTTCATCAGCTGTGAAGACTAGAGATACGTTTATAGTGCCAGATCGACCAGATATTGGGGATTTTAGAGAATTGTATGTTGACGGGGGTGGGGTTAATGGGAGTTTTAACCTTCTCAATGCATTTGCAAAAACTTGAAAGAAGGCAAGAAAGAAATCATCGCGATAAATGTGGCTTTGTTTATTCAGTTAGTTGGTACGAGACTGGCTCTTTAATACTGTTTTGATGGTACAAAGTACTATTTCTGTCATCCCATCTCCAATTCCAGTGCAGGCCACTGTTTGGAAGTAGTTTCCGCCAGTCAATCAGAGCGTTGTTGATGGATTTCACGATGTGAAAACAACTTTCTTGTTTTCAGATTTCAGCGGTATGTACGGTAATATTCTTGTAGGTTTGTTAAACAGATATGATAACTTGAGTTTCTTGTTCTTCATATTTCAGCGATATGTTCATCGCTGTTTTCTGACGGTGACCTCTTTATAATAAACAGATCAACTTGATTCAATTGCTTTTTTTCACAGTGATCTTTAGGCCATTTATTATTCATCAATCTTCTCACTACACGTTCTGGAAATTACTACTATTTTTGCTATAGCAATTAGGAAATGGTAACGGAAACATTCGGAAAATAAATATATTGTAATTAATAATAATGTAGCCTGTGTAATTATTATTATTATTATTATTAGTCTATTATCTGATAAAAAGCAGCCTTTTAGAGTTTTTGAGATTCTTTTTCCACTCATTTATTAGATGATATTTTTACAATATTTTAGTTAACTTTTTCCATCGGTTATATTAAGAAAAATAAAAAAAAAAATAAAAATAAAAAGACAGAAAAGAAAGGAAAAGTAAACAAACAAAAAAAGTTTAAGGCAAAAAGTAGTAGCGTAATTATATAAACCGGAAGTGATACCGGAAGCTCCTGTAACCACCTCCTGCGGTGCGGTGACCCGAAGACCTTACTCATGTGTAATGATCAGTATAGCTGACTTGGCTTAGTATATTTGTCGCAAATTATCCAAATTAAAATGCTGTTTGATGAAGCCGGTGAAGTGTTTGAATTTTTCCGTGGCGCATTGCCTTACTACATGATCGTTGTTTTGCCTATTTTAATTATTGTTTCTCCAGTTAATCCGGTAAATGGCGCCCACGATTTCGCCGTGTACCGAATGCAGCACTACGATCTACAGGGAAACCCTCGAGGTTCGATTCAGTTTCATTCACGTGGTTTAGCTAAAAACAGAGTATTTTCTAATTAACTTGAATCGAAGGAAAGAAAGAAAAGCACTTAGTCTTCGTAACATCTACAATTCTCGAAAAATAACAACTAATTAAATTTTAATTCTGACGATCTTGATTGAATTTCGTCTTTTAAATTAGTATCAACTGCTACTAAAAAATAATAATAATAAAAATGTTGCAGATGTGATAACGCTTGGATATTTTCTCATTAAATCCTTTGGTTTTTGATATTTTTATAAGGATAGCGAGTTAATTCGTAATTAAATCTGAATTAAGATTTATTTTTCTTTTCAATAGGGTCTCGAAACTCTGTGGTCAATTTGGAAGCCCGTACCTTGGATTCTTCTTTTGTGACTCGACGATGCATTCTTGCGAAGCTAAATGAGCTTTCTCCAGCGAAATATCGAGATCTACTAAGTCAAGGGGCAGGTGCTCTACTAGTGATGGTACCGACAAATTTGAGTAGTCTGAACGACGAAGAGCGATCAGTAAGATTTTCTTAATTCCTTCATAACACGGTCCCCAAACTTTTTTAGTCCTCGTACCCCTGACTTTTGGAAAGTCTTATTTAATTTCTGTATAGTTTTTGAAAGAGATATCTGTAGATTAAGTTCAGCCTCCAGTTTCAGTATTATTCTTGACCTGAAATGGTTTCTCATCAAGAGATTGGGAATTTCCGTATTCCGTCTTTCTTCCCGAAAGATTTCCTGTGGAAAAATTAATAATTTGAAATATTTACCATATCATTAAAGTTACTTAGTTTTTCCCTTTTATATAACTTATGCCATAATGAAGTTTATCAGTATAACTGTAGCAAAATATTGTCTTTTTGGAATTTTGCCATTACACACATATTTCTCCCAAAGCATAAGTTTCTTCAAGTGTTTGTAATTTGCTTAATATACATCACAGTGCAAAGAGTGTTTGAAAATAAAATGTAAAATATACTTTCTATCTTCATGCCCATAATCATAATTGAAAGTATTTTCCTGTGTTAAAATATTTATCATAGTAAGCTTAACGTTTTTAACACTTTACATGGTTGTCACCCACAATGATATCTTTACTGATTTTCATAGAAATTGAACGGATCAGTAAAACTTCAGTCTAATCCAGTTTTTTTTTTAATAATAATAATTGAGAAAGTTGCTCCCAGAGATAACAAACGCCCTTTGATTTTTTTTCAAGAGGACTGAAATAAAAAGTCGAATTCTTTCATTACAGATGATAAAGGCATTTGCAATTGAATTATCTAATTAGTTTCTTTAATTTGACTAATCATGAAATGTAATAGTGAATCCATTTATTTATTATGGAGAATATGAAAAAAAAAAAAAAAATGTAGCATCAGAAATTAGACCAAAATATTGGATTTGCTTAATTCTCTTTAAGTTTTATCTAATGGCTGCTCATTTAAAGTAACTTATCATTTCTTCCAAATTAGTATACTAAGTAACAATAACATATTTAAGGTGGATTTCTAATCTCAAAATTTAATCTCAATTTAATGTTAAGCATAAAGAAAGACAAAATACTCTCTGAACAACTGGGTATTTATTTATTTTCTTTCGTTTTGAACAACTTTTTTTATTTGTGTGTGTGTGTGACCTAATCCTTCAGGTATTTAAAAGTTGGCATGACAACCACATGTTCTTTTCATCTCTTGCAGCAGTAAATGTATTCAATACTTACTTAACTATATTCTACAATTAAATATTTATGGGAGGTTTTGGCTATAAAATTTGAGCACCTTATTAATTCTGATACAGATCAGATTCATTCATAATGGAAGGTGAGACCATAAATCATTAATAGACTACTGTAAAAGTGCTGTGATCACAATAACTCATAGTTAAGAAGCAGAAATTGAACAGAGAATTAGATTATTCGAGATCAGCTTCCTACAGATTTAATAATGTGTTATTAAGGAAAGAATCTGATTTAAAAAATAATATATAAAACTGCCATTTAAGTGATTCCATACCATGTAAGTATTCAAAAAGTTCATAAATTTTGATTTTATGTTATATTTTTCAAAGTTACGGAGAAATCAGCATTTTAGTGAAAACCGTTTAGTTCAGTATAATCCTCTTTTAGTGTGAGTGTCCTGTGATCCTTTTGGCAGAATTCCCAAAGATGTTTAAAAAAGCTAAATGAAGAATGTAATGCTTAAACTTCAGTCGTCATTTCTTATTCAGAATCTTTAAAAACTTTTTTTGCTTTCTGCAACACTTATCTTTTTTTTTCTCCTTATTTTTGATAAAGAAACTTTTATATTTAAATGTAGGATATAGTGAAATAAAATTATTTAAAAATTATTAAATTAGTGGCATTTTAATTTTTTCAGCATATAGTCGAGTTGGAAGTTGCAATGGTCGCCGAAGAAACTCCAATTCCTGTATATTTTGCTGTGGAAACGTCTGCTCTACTAGAGATATTTGACAACATTAAGTACTCCTTAAACAGTGAACAAGCAATTTCTGCTACTGAAGGTAAGAATAGTTATGGAAAATAGATAAAATAATAAAAAAATATGTTCTACAGTGGTATTCCATAAACAGAACATCAATAAGAAAATTCAGTTCAATCAGTACAATTCCAAACAAATCTTAGCAAGTTATCTGCTTGGCGCTTTGTTTTTTTGAGTTGCCATTAGCAGTAGTGATGGTAAGATCCATAGGTGCTACATCTTCTAATCTATTCATAAATTGGATAACTCTGGGTGATGAGTGTTAATAAACATGAAACAACTGTTGCTAGCAGCTCATGGTGTGCCAACTAAAAATAGTATGCTTTTATTTTTTTGTCATATTTCTCCTACTCATGATAAGAATTTTGTTTGCTCCGATTGTGAATTTATTTTATTATAAAAATATATACAGGGTGATTACAAATGTTTTGAACGATTTCAAAAATTTTCTGTAAAATTGCTATTGCAGGTATGGTGCAATGAATGGTACAGTTGGATAGAGCTCATGTTCAAGTTTGTTTTCTATATCTCAGAACTGTAAAATATGACCTACATTAGTCACACAGCAACTGGAAACCCAAATACGCAGTCCTGGCTAACTCAACAGCAGTGGGTTGTTGGCTGTTGTGCCATATAACAAACGATTGGTGTGAGAATGTGGTTATTTTTAATAATATGGCGATTAGAAGAGAAAGATTAGGAGGAAATATGGACTTAATACTTATAACATGAGGTTTAATATTCACAAGTGATATACTAGCACAGTTGCTTCATATTTTTTGGCAAACTTCAGTTAGAATTAGTAATTTCATGAACAGTTTCAAGACTAGCAACAGTGATCAATTATTTCATAAGAATCTATTTTTTTCTTCCCTACTTAATTCATTTTGTGACCAAGCACACAATTATTTATCTGGATTTATTTTGACAAATGAAATTTATCCAAAAAAATGTGTTATTCTTGAATGAATCACAAAAGAAATTCTTTATCTCACATTCTTCCATATGCACGAAAAAAAGAAATAGTCATTAAAAATTTGATGAGTTTATAATAACTTATTTGAATTGGAAGTTTTTTTTTTTGTATTTTATGATAACTTCATAATTTTTTACAATCCTTTTCTTGTGAAATTGTTGTTCTATTTAGAGCAAAGCTCTTTAAGCTGGAAACTGGTTATGAGGGATTATGAGTGAATTTTCTGTTGCTAGTTTTCTTACAGTTTTCTTCTTAATAAATGGCCTGTAAGGTTTGATGTAACTTTATTTATTTATTTTTTTAACAGCTGAGTTAAGAAAAAATAAATATTTATGGAAATATTTTTTGATGGATGATATTACACTTGTGCTGCCCACACCAAGTTTCATCCGTTTTGCATTACAAAGATTTGCAGATTTAGACCCCTAGATAAAACAAATTTTGAAGGGGAAAAAATTAAGTTTTGCATGTTATCGAATCCTTCGTATTGATTTTTTTTTTAACAACTCCCTGTATGAAAATTGAGTAGAAATTTAACAAAATAGTGAAGCATGAATATGTGAAACAATGGAAGTACTATCCGTATATCTAGCTTGTATTGTCCGTTTTACATTTGTACACCTAAAATTGGTTCTGTAAGGCTTATTTATACGATTCTTAATCCAGTTATTAAAAAAATATAAATTATTAACATTATAGACTGATAACCAGATGTGTAGTTGTGCTAAGGCACCATCCCAGGACTTTTTCTGCAACTTGGGAGCCTTGTGCCCTTCACATTCACTTTTTTAAAAAATAATAATGGTTCCTCATAATAATAATAATATTTTCACTTAAGAAGCACCCTAGAACTATTTTTTTTTTATGACTACACCACTTCTGATGGCTATGCAGTGCTTAAAAATACTGGCATATAAATTTCGTAGGAATTTAAAATATTTAATACTGGTTGCTCCAAATTTAAAAGTTGTATTTAGAAAAATTAATGTGTAGCCATAAAGTTTTATGAAAAAATTAAAAAGTGTATATAAATAAATAAAGGTTCTCGCACTTTTAATGTCGGGAATCTGAGACAGCTGTTTCAGCCTTATGTGATCAATAATATCAGGAAATCTGGCCAAAATCGAAGTCAGGCTTCCACGTGACATTCGTATGGGGTGGATCCGTCTTTCACCTTTATCACAGCTGTGACTCTGCCGGGGAGACTTCCACTGGGTGCCTCAATGTGTCTGGAGGATTGTCAGCCATTCTTCCTGAAGAGCTGTAGCCAGAGCAAATTGTAATGTGGGATGTCAGTGTCAAAATCGATGTTCTAATTTCTCATAGGTGTTCGATGGAGTTCAGATCAAGAGACTGGGCAGGCCAGTCCATTTCTGGAACCTTATTGTCCACAAACCACTCCCTCAAACACCTCGCTTATGACATGGAGCATTGTCATGCTGGCAGAGGTAATGGTCATCACCGAAGTGGTCCTCTACTGTAGGCAGTATGCAACTGGTCAAAATGTCCCTTGCACCTTTTTGCATGTACGTTGCTGTGCAGTAATGAAAAACACCTCCACACCATAATGCCACCTCCTCCAAACTTCACTGTTGTCAATACACATGATGGCAGATATCATTCCCCAGGCATTTGTCACACCCAAATCCTCCCATAGGACTGCCACAAAATAGCATGATTTCATTATACCACATCACACATATCCACTATCTGGTGTCTCTCTTTTCACCAGTTCAGGTGGTGCTTAGCATTCACAGGAGAAATGCTTGGTTTGTGAGCAGCTACATGACAATACTCCATTCCCCTGTCCTTTTTGACGAATAGTCATATTGCTGGCTGGAGTGTTAGTACTTTTGTGGAACTCGCTGGTAATTGTTTCAATTGATGTCTGACTATTTGCATGAACCACCTTTTTCAACACCCTACAGTTCTATGGGTCTACCCAGTCTCGGTTTTGTTGTGGTTGTGCCTTCTCATTTCCACTTCAGAATCATGTCACTAACAGTGGATTTTGTCAACTGTAGAAGGGATTCCTGATAGACTTATTTCTCTTGTTAGCCAATGACCAGACCACCTTCAAAGTCATTGAGATCTGCTGATCGACCCATTCTGCTGTTATTTTGTATCAATTAACAACACAAAACTCTTTTAAACAAACCTTTTTATACGGGTACGGTATGCCATCGTGCCATCCAGGCTTCAGTTCACTATTGCAGAGGGATTGTATGAATATTTTTTGATCAAATAGTGTATGCCTGTGCTATTTTGAATTTAAATATTTTTTTTTTTTTTGAGGAGGAAAGACTGAAAGCTAACAAACCTTATTAAAAAGGAAAGTTATTAGAAGTTAAATGAAAATAATAGACTAATTATATTACAAATTCATTTTAATTCATATTGTTATATAAATTGAGTTTTTGATTAATTTAAATTAAAAATTCTGCTTTTTTATTTTCTTATTTTGCAATATTGTTTTTAGCACTTTTAGGCTCACTCACAACCAGTGGCTACCAATTAGTTGTGAATGCAGCACAAACAAAAGCAATAACTGAACCACAAGTGGCAAATATTCAGGTATCACCAAACTACTATAAATTTTTAAATAAATTTATTATTCCTTGAGCCAGCTCATCTTTCAAGGATTTTTTTTTTTAATTGATGTCCATTCTTTACTAGTCAGTTTAAAATAAAATACAGGTTTGAAAGGTGAAATTATAGCTTAAGCGTAAGTGCGCATCTGCGAAAAAGAGCGACGCTGACCACAGGAATGAGGGGAGAAAATGGTGCCTCCGGTATCGCAATGATGGGCTGCAGTTTACGTACCCCTTTTCTCAACTCAGAAAGGATGAATCCAGTTTTATTTTCCGAGCTGCTTTCCAAGCCTCCAGCTTAAAAAGAGGGTTCTCTAATGAAGCTCTAATAAAGTTCTCCCCTCTCAGCGTCGCTGATTTTTGCAGGTGCGTGCTTAGCCTTACTGAAGTTATTGATATTTAAAGTATGCAGTAAACAAAGCTTTAAAGGGAGGGGGGCAGGTATATAGGTTTCCAAAAATGTCTTCCTTTACCAATAAGAATAATGCTTATGTCTTAAAAGTAACTGCCTTGAGGCATAAACATAAATTTGAATTTTCTTTCCATAATTTTATTAACTTACTATTCTTTTAATATGAATTATAAATATCCTTTTATATATGAAGTTTTCTATTCTTGCAGCCCCAATCAATTAAGTTTTATTTGATTTGTATCTTGTCACAATTGAATGCACAGTTTGTTTCATTCCTTTTAACATGTTTTATTTGGTACAAATTTTGTTTCAGGGAAAACTATCAGGCTATGGTGTAGAGGAACAACTACAAAGCATTACAATAGTTGCTCATTATGACTCGTTCGGAGTGGCTCCGGTAAGCTTTTATATGCTAAAGCACCATTATTCACTGATGTTTTAATCTGGAACCTTAAGTTTACATGACAAACAGGAAGATTAAAAAGAGATCACTAATTAATTTGTATTTGAACTTATTGATGTATTTAAACATTACTAATGAGTAGTATAGTGAGGTTTCTTTAATCAAGGGCAAGTGATTATTCCAACTGAAATTGTTACTTAAAAATTAAAATGATCATCATTTTCAAAAACTTCTTTTGTTTAGTGATAAGTCAGTTCTCATTTACGGCAGATAAAACATTTCAAAAACTAACTTTCCTTGAATTAATGTAAAAATCTTCATTAAATTGCTGAGTATTTTCCATGGAAACTAACGTCTGTTTTATACACTAGCTCTGAATTAAAACCTGTTATTAATCCAGTGTCAGTTGGACTTGGTCAATATGTGCTTGAAGGTTCTTAGTAGCAATTCTGAAATTTTATCCCTGCACTGTAATGTTTCTTAGTAGTGTTTATAGTAATTAAAAATTAGTTATTAAAGATTGAAATAAGTGATATGAAAATAATTATTTATTTTTTAAGGCTCTTTCATATGGGGCAGATTCCAATGGAAGTGGTGTAGCAGCTCTTCTAGAATTAGCTCGTCTTTTTTCAAAGTTGTACACCAATTCCAGAACTCATGCAAGGCAAGTATAATTAATAACCTAAATTTTTGGCAAGGTAAAAAACCCAACTAATTTGATATTTTTTTCCTATTAATTACCCAATTTTTGACGTATTTTTGGAGGTAAGGGAATTCTTTACTTTGGCAAATTATTTTTCATCTCTATCTTATAACAATTTTATTTTTGAGGTTGTGTTGTTGAATTTTAAATGGAATTAAGCTTCTGAAATTTAAACAAGTCAGTTTTCATTTTCTTACATTTCATGTTTGTTTGATAGTCTTACATATTTAACTTGTAATTGAATGACAGTAGAACAGTCTTAACATGATTCTAAGAGATAACTAATTGTTAATTATGTAATTTTTTATGTTGTAAATGGTGGAATATAAAAGTGCAAAATGTGAACATGCCTTGTTATTTAATGGGATTCCAGGACAGAACTGTTGTGGGATTATTACGGTTTTATCAGCAGGGGTAGATTGGTTGACAAATAAAGAATCGACTTACTAACAGATATAATTCATATTTCGGAAATTATTTTTCAACAGTTCTGTCCTGGAATCCCATTAAATAACAAGGCATGTTCACATTTTGTTCACATTTTTTATATTCCACCATTTTTAGTTTATAAAAAGCTAAAGCCAGTAGTGAGGAGTTTAATCTTTCAATTTTTATATTTTAATTCCTTTCTCTCTCTCTTATTTATTTATTTATTTATTTATTTATTTATGTATTTATTATATATCGCTTCTTGTTTTTGATGGTCACTTTGTTTATAATGTAAATTAGCAATTCCTATTTTATTTGTCAATTATTCTGTTTGATGAGATATAATGTTATCAAAACTGCACTAATTCTTTTACATTGTAACCTTGTCCTATCATGTTCTTAATTTTTGTTATTCTCAAAACTGGTTTAAATTTGTAACAGCATGGTTTATTCAGTGAATTTCATTGCTAGAAAGATTTAAATTTTCACTTAAGTCCAGCTTAATATTTAGTTTCATAGTTTTAAGAAATTAGCAATTCATATGTTCACTATATATCTACAAATGTTGCCATTTGGTGGCCATAATTAAAGAGGAGGTGTTCATAGCTTGTAGTGAAAATGTAGTGGATGAAATTCAACCAAACATGATGTAAGTATTCTCTGGAACATGGATTTTGATTTAAAATAATAGTATGAAATTTGGCACTAGAAGTGCTTGATTGGGGATTATTGAAAGAGTAATGGCTATAAGAGATACTATGAATTAATTTTCTTTTTTGTATAAGTTACAGATGTGGCTCAATATGACCTCTATTCAGATGTTTTAAGAACTGCATTCTGTGAATAAGTTTTTACAGTGAAATGCAACAGATCTGCATTGAATTCATAATGGGACAAGTGACCCTTAAAACTAAAAATAAGCAAATTAAAAAACAACAACAAAACCTTGAGTAGTCTTAGACCTATCTCAAAAGGTATTTGACCACAAACAAACAAAAAAAAAACCAAAAGAGGAAAGGAACAAGGAACCTAATCATTTATAATGATAAAGGGAAAGCCTTTTTGAGTTTATTTCGAGACCCTGGGATAGCTGTTTTGAGCTTATTAGGCTCTCCTCAGTCAGGGTTACTCAGCAAGCTAAAACTCAAAAGCCTGAGGAGGGGAAGAATAGTGTATTCATCACGTCCTACTGCTTGAAGTAGCTTCTAATTTTATGAATGGATGAAGGCTGAAACAGCAATAGATGTTATCCCCTTCACCCACATTCCTGTAAAATCACCAATTGCTAGTCACATAGATTATTGTGCATTTAGATTGCTGAAAAGGGTATTAGAAAGCCATTGTATAACAACTCTTTGGGTCTCTCTAAGGAGGAATGGAACAGAATTGACCCGCCATTTCATTCCAGTCACTGCTACAGTGGAAAATGAGGTTAACAGCTACAGTGCGAATGTCTGGACAGAGCAGAATCGATGGTGAAGGAAGAGATTCGTTAAAAGATGGGTATTGAAAAATGATCCACATAACACTTCAACCCTTCAAACTGCTGCTATGTCTCACTCAAAATAGAGATTAAGGATGTTGTTCCGTGATTAAAAAAAAAAGAGATTAATAATTTTGAATTCTAGCAGTAGTTATCTAATGAGTCCTGCTTCTGTAAATGGAATTCATGTAAGAATACTGAATTACTTATTAAAATATTTTTCTTTTTTTAAATAAAGGTTTAATTTACTCTTCCTCTTATCTGGAGCCGGCAAATTCAATTACCAAGGTACAAAAAAATGGATTGAAGATAATTTAGATAATACAGGTAAATAAGTATTATTTTTATATGTTATAATAAATAAAAAATGCCATTTTTTTTTCATAATTATAGTAAAAAAATTCATGTGAAATCATTGGATTAATTAGTAAACATCATTCGGTTCAAGTCTTAAGAGCTTTTAGAGTTCAAGTATCATTGAATGTAAAAAGTTAAATTATTAAAATGTATTATTAACCCATATTATCAAAATCCCCATAAATCAGGATACATACAAAACAGCAAAGATGTTAAAGTATAGAAAAAGAAAAGCATCAAGTGAAGTTGTCATTGAATTTCATGGTTTTGCAGCTGAGTGGAGTCCTTAGGTCTACAGTTTAAAACTATTGATAAGTATACATTCCTAATAAAAAATGGAAATGAATAAAACGCACTTACTTATAAAAAGTTGAATATAAAGTTGTATATGGAATTAATCCGACAGTTTCGGAATACTGTGCTTATTCCTTCATCAGGGACGGCACAAACATATAGGACATAAGGACAACATTTAGGACGACATGATGAGGGAAGGTATGTTGAAAGTGAGGGAAGTAAGAGGATTAAGAAAAGTTATTTTCCTCAGACCAGTCCTGAAGTCCACCCAGCCTTCTATTAAATGGGTATCAGGTTTCTTTCCTGTAGGTTAAAGGCAGGCAGGTGTTAGGCTGACGATCTGACCTCATCCTAGTTCCATTGATCAGGAAACACTAGGGGCCTTACTTCCTACGATCCCCAAGGACCTACATAGAGTCTGTAGTGGGATACTTTAACTTTTTTAACTAACATTTTCTGGAATTCACTGGATTCAGGTTTGGGATCCGAAGTTCCATTGAACAATACTTCACTCATAATATCTCTCTGTGCTTCATTTGCTGTATACAAGTACATATAAATCTGATATGGTTTTTCACACTGCCAAAAAGTCATTATTACAGCCAATAACCAAACTAATAAAGAAATGGCCAACATACTTATTCTTTAAGTTTTAAAAATAATTATTCAAGTTAAAAATATACAAGACTTTCAAAACGGCCAGCATTTCTTTACCGAGTCAAAAGAGTTAAAGAAACGCTGGCCGTTTCAAAAGTCTGGTATATTTTTTAACTTGTATAAATATTTTTTAAATTTAAAGTAAGTGTGTTGTCTGTTTCTTTATTAATATGATACACATGTTAATTCATCTAATGAATAACCAAACTAACTTTTAATTCCATTTGACCTTTACTTCATGCTTTTTAGACTTGTTCCACACCACCCTTTTCCTTTTTATCAGAGCTGTCCAAGGATATTATGACATTTGAGGATTACTATACATTATTTATATTTATATTTATACTGTCCGGCCACTTTATTAGGTACACCTACCTTGTTGGGCCTCTTTTAGCCCTCAAAACAGCCTCAATTCGTCGAGGCATGGATTCCACAAGATGCTGAAAATGTTTTTGAGAAGCCATCTGCATGAGGATAAACTGTTAACATGTACGGTTGCACTTGATCAGCTATGAATTTCAGGTACGCTCTAGCATCCTGATGTGCCTCGAGAGGTATCAATTGACCCAACATGTGCCGGGAAAACATCCCCTCACCATCATACAGCCCCCACTGGCTTGAAGAGTTGTTGTGAGACACAACGGGTCCAGACATGTTGTTTGTGCCAAATTCTGTGTCTGCCATCAACGTGATGCACCAGGAACTTCGACTCATCGGACCAAGCAACCTTTTGCAATCATCAATGGTCCAGTGTCAGCGTTGCTTTGCCCACAGAAAGCATGCGCTCCTGATCTTTGCTGATAACAAGGATACCTGACGAGGCCATCTGCTATTGTAGCCCATCTACAACAAGGGTATGTCTAGTGGTACATTGCGAGATGGTTTGCTGTGCACCACTGTTGAAGTCGGATGTCACTTGGGCAACTGTGACCCAACTTCTGGCTTGCACAATTCTAGACATCCTCCTCCGGCCTCTGACATCAACTAGCGATTTTCATCCACAGGAGTGCTGTTGACTCGACTTTTTCTGTTTGTTGCACCATTCCCTATACACCCTTGAAATTGTTGTAGCCAAAAAATTCAGGAGCACTGCCATCTCAGATACGCTTTGACCAGCACGTCTAACCCTGACAATCATGCCACATTCAAACTGCGTTAGATCACTACACTTTCCCATTATCGCTGTGGTTTGCTTTCTCAACTGATGATGGGAGGTCTGTACTGCTGTATTTATAGCCACGACTGTCCATGTGACTTGCAAATGAGTGGAACATACCCAATAGTTCAAGAGTGGAACATAAACCCCAATAGCAGGGGTGTACCGGGCAGTGTATATAAGTATCATTCAGTAAATACATATACAAATTTACAAAAAATCTTGAACTACTGCTTTTCCTGCATAAAAGTCAGAAATTTTGAGTCAAAGTTAGTTTGTATAGCTATCCCATATTAAATTCACTTGTCCTTTAAGTTTCTTACACTAACACTTTCAGCACTGAAAAATCTAATGATAGCATTCTGTTGTTCTCATATGCATTTTTTTCCTCTTGTGAGGAATTTTTTTTTTTTTTAATCGCACATCTGAAGTAAAATACCCAATACCTAAAATAAAGTCTGCAAAAATAAGAAGTTATTAATCAAGTATGATTTTTACAAAAAAAAAAAAAAAGTTGTATTGAATGACTTATATATACACTCATGTTTGTGGAAATTGAACACCATGAAGAAATGGAAGGAAATTTTTTACACAATTAAATAGTGATACTAAATAAAAAAAGTTTCAGAGCAATGCAAAAAAAATCAGTATGATGTAAAGCCTCCACGAGCTGCAATAAGAGCTGCTACATGCCGTGGCATCGAATCAAACAGGCCGTGGATGTATTCCTGGGTATCGCCTGCCAGGCTGCTTCTATCTGAGTCCACAGTTCATCGGTATTGGCTGCTGGATGACAAGGATGGGTCAGTTGCCAAGTGACCATATCCAGACATGCTTAATATGTGACATCAATTGAACATGCAGGCCAGGAGGAAAGTCATATCTGCCTTGCTTTGAACATGGCTTGCACATTTCTGGCAACATGTGATCAGGCATTTTCTTGTTGGAATGTGCCTCCAAAAGTGTGCTGAAGGAAGCAACCACAGCAACCACTACATCAGGAAAGTTGTGAAGGCTGGGTACAACTTCAGCCTTCACAACTTTCCTGATGTAGTGGTTGCTGTTGAGAGTGCAAACAATTCGTAGCAACCGAGATCGCTCCCCAAACCTCCATCTATTGTTCGTGCAATATGACGCTGGACAATGCTGTTTGAACGATGGCGCTCACCTTGATATCTTCTAATGCATGTGTGGTCATCACTGGAATCCAAGTTGAAGCGGGACTCGTCTGAAAACTCGACATGTTGTCAATCTGCACGCCAGTGGGTGTGTTCGTGAACCCATTGTAGCCTGAGACGTCAATGGTTCAGACCCAAGGGAATCCTCCACAAAGGAATGCATGCAAGCAATCCTCTGATATATATATAATAAACATTATTAATGTAACACAGCACATTTTCTTTTCTTCTTCATTTGCAATATTTCGCAGGCAACGGCTTTGTCCTGCTTCATCAGGCTTCTAACTTAATTCTAACTTAATCTTTTAACACAGCGTGCTCAGTATTAAACAAAATATCTGTATACTTATTTATTGTATTGAACAAAATGTATATAGGTTGATTCTTTACCATGAATGCTTCTATATTTATGAAGACTATTTTTATTTTTGTAAGAACTATTCGATGTATTTAGAAGCCTGATGAAGCAGGACAAAGCCGTTGCCTGCGAAATATTGCAAATGAAGAAGAAAAGGAAATGTGCTGTGTTTCATTAATAATGTTTATTATATATATATATATATATATAGGCAATCCTCTGCACAGCAGACGCCGTTGAACCATGGAACCAAGATCTGTACCAGTGTTCCTAAGTTGTATTAGCACTCGAGAAGAAGCTGAACGGTCCATCACTGCCATGTGGATGAGATGTCTATCTTCCCATGATGTCGTCACATTTTGTGGTCCACTTCCGGATTTTCGACTCGTCCTGTTCTCATCAGTCCACTGCTTCCACACTCGCATCGCTGTCGTAGCATTTTGCCCTGTATGAGCAACAATTTCGCAGTATAAAAATCCTCCTTCATGCATTGCGATCATTCAGTCCCATTCAAACTCTGTAGCTTGCTTATATGGTGCCCTTTGACTTCAACGAGATGTATTGACTTCAGTAGGCCCGTGTTCAGCTCACTGACAATGAAAAACTACTTGTCTGGATCCACAACAGCCCTCTACTTATATGCTCTTACACGACAGTTCAGAGGGTGCTGCTGAGTCTAGGCATGAGCAATCATTCCCAAATTTTAATCATTTGCATATCATATCCTGCTTTACATTTCCTGTAAGTTTCACTTCATTTATGTGTTTCCTTCATGGTGTTGCATTTTTCACAAACATGAGTGTATATTTAGGTTTGTCCAAAAAAAGTGAAAGTTGGAAATGGATATCTCCACAAGGCTAATTTTATTCATTTACATCTAAAACATGCATATATAAGATTTCAGTAAAAATATTAGTATTTAGAGGTCGCACCAGGTGGCAGAATTTATTTTAAAATTACACATAAAAATGCTATTTGCTGCTGGCTGTAATTGAATCGTATGTCATTTATTTCTCCTTACATGGCGCCACATAACATGGTTAGCACTGCTATTTCACAGAATACATGATAGATGGCGCAAGCAGCTTTGTTTGTGTACTTTTATCACTTCTCTGTAATGCGCAATAGCAAGCACAGAGTTATTCAGCCATTACAAGCAAAATGATGTCTACGTTGAGATCTGCAGCTACTCACTGGATGTTAGGAAAGCCTATACAACATTTATATACAGCAAGACTGGCACGTAGACTGGATGCAGTTCGGCTTGTTCAATTTCTCTATTTAGAAGAAGGAAAACCATTGCAATTGTCTTGCAATTTAACATGTGAGAAAATAGTGGCTGTGTGGAATCTTGTTAGGATTCCTACTCAATGTATAGATCCATGTGTAAGAAAACTGTTGAAGCTGTACAAAGAATATATAGTTCTGAAAAAGCACTGAACCAGATCCAGAAAAACCGATAAGGGCAACGAAGAAAAATTCAGAAATGACTTACAGAAGTTGTTCGACATAACCACAAAAGATGCTTTGATTGTAATAAAGATCATGAATTTTCATAAAACAAAGAGAAGATGTGTTTTCTTGCAGAATAAGTGAAGGAGACTTAAAACTAGTTGTAAAAGAGAACACAGTAAGAGACAACGTGTGGAAGAAGAAAGTGCAAAAATGGTTAGATATGAACAAAGATTGTCTAAATGTATCGATACTCAAGAAATCCCTATATATCGTCAATATCTACAGAGAGTGAAAGTGAAACGGAATACTAACTTGATCCATCAACATCTACAGCAGTTATCAAGAAACCCCTAGGAATGTATTCAAAACTTCCCAAGTAGTTGCCACTTTAGATCGAGTCAATCTACCAGATCGTGCAGCTTGTTTGTTGCCGGATCTGTTGCTAATGCTATTAGACATATCAGATATGGCTCTCTCTAGGATTTCAGTGACTTGTTCGAGAAACACAGCAAGAAAGAAAGCTGCCGAGATGGAGGAGTAAGAGACTGCATTGGAGGGACCGCTTCTTTTATATTGGAATGTAAAATTGTTGCGAAGTATCGATAACTGTGGAAAAAGTCGAATGTATAGCAAGTGTTGTTACTGGTAACGGGCAAGAAAAGCTGCTTGGAATTCCAAAGATTGACAAAAGTGCGGGAAAATCTCAGGCGAAAGCATGTGTCCACACAGCAAAGAGGTCGAATCTTGGAAACAAAATTAAAGGACTTGTATTCGATACTCCTGCCAGCAATACAGAACTTCATAGCAGGGCTTGCAAAATTATAGAGGAATCTGTAGGTAACGAGCTGGTTTGGATAGCTTGCCACTACCATATTATGGAAGTTATTCTATCCTTCGTCTTCTCCAACATCTTTGGTTCAAAAGTTGGTCCAGAAAATTAAATTTTTAAAAGATTTAAGAAAGAATGGCAATCAGTGAACAAAAGCTCATATTCAGCAGCTCCTATTGTACTCTTCCAGGATCCTGGGATCATAAGACTACGAACAGAAATATTAGATTATCCTCGAGCCCTCAAAGATCAACAGCCAAGAGACGATTATCAAGAATGAATGACTTTGTGTTTATTGTTCCTCTAGGTAGAGGTGCAGACAGTGAGTCATTTCGAGCATGTGGGTCAACTTATCATGCTCGATGGACAGGAAAAGGAATTTCTGTGTTGAATATATATCGGTTCAGGTCTCAGTGTAAGTTGACGGCAAGGGACTTAAAGAAAATAATGGATTTGGCTCTGTTTGTTAGTCTGGTATATCTCAAAAAATGGAATGAAGCACCTTTGGATATTCGAGCTTCATATAATGATATTGAACTTATGAACATTCTCAGTGTTTATCCAAGCCAGTCATCGTCACTTACAGTTAAATTAGCTCTTCGCAGACAACCTCTTTGCCTTTGGTTCCTTTCCGAACACCTAGTGGCTCTAACCTTTTTTGATGACAGAGAAAATGGACGAAACTAAAGTAAGGATGGTTCAGAACCTACGACATAGATGCCTTGAAATCACTACTAAAGTAAAAGAATTGCAGCTGGAAAATTTTGTGACAGAAAGGACAAGCTACTGCTTGATGCTTTGATGAAAGAAGGGATGGCAAATTCACAATCTTTCCTTAAGAAATCACCAGAAGATTAGACTACGACTCTGTATTTCAAGAACTGAAGCAGAGATCTTTTCAAATGAAAGTTTTGAATGATGCTGCTGAATTTGGGATTAATTTAATTTTCCAATATAACAATACATTGACAAAAGAGGAAGAGCAGAAGCTGTTCATTTTGCGACTGTTAGAAAATCATCTTAAGAAGTCCAACCAAGAGGGCATTATTATGATGGACAGTAGCTATAGGCATAATTTTTTGATATTTCTGTTTTACCATGTAAATTGTTCTGTGTGTATTTTTAGATCCAGAAGCAATTACAGCAGACACATGGAGAAAAATAATTCGATATGATATACTTCTGTAACAGTAGTTATTAAAAAATCGCTTAAATTGCTGGGGCGACCTCTAAATAATAACATATTTTGCTAAAGTTTTGTATGTGCTTGTTATAGACCCCAAAGCAAAACATCAAGCGACAGCACGACATTGTCGCAGAACGAAAATGAGGGCTGCAGAAAGATATCCTATAGAATGAACGTTTTTTTGCAGGGCAAAAACGAAAATTTCGTCTATACCCTGTCAACGCCAGCAGTCGTAGAAAGTTTTTCGTCTTAGCATCAGTCGTTGCAGAAAGATAAAAAACATTCTGCCTCGGGGGTTATAGATATAAATGAATAAAATTAGTGTTGTGGATATATACATTTCCAACTTTCATTTTTTTTGGACCACCCTTTTATATATATATAATTTGCTACATTAATAATTAATTAATTAATCAGTTTTCTTACATTCTTAATTTTTTTCCCCTTCAGATGGAAGTCTTCTTCAAGAATCTGCATATTCCTTGTGTTTGGATACGATTGGAAATGGAGATAATTTATATTTGCATGTATCCAAACCTCCCAAAGACGGTAGCCCAGGTGCACTTCTATTGCAAGTAAGTGTTTATGAGTTAATATTATTCATTAAATACTAAAGAAGAGAAATTGAAAATGAACCCTACTTTCTTGATAATGTTAAAATAAACAGGATAAAAAAAAAAATTATCCTGTTTATTTTAACATTATCAAGTATTTGCATTTCTTTTTTCAATTTCTCTTCTTTAATTCACACAAACATGTTAAGTTTTCTCATTCATTAAATACAGATTTTTTTTTTTTTTTTTTATCAAGTTTACTATTTTAATGAATTTTAGTCAGTAGTATGTAATTTTTATTGCTTTCTTTAATGTATGGGAAATTGAATGTCATTCCACATATTAAAAAATATGGAATTTACTGTACATAGTCAACATTTTCATTTAGTTTTTCTATCAAAATACAGTATTCTCTTTCTTCAAGAAAAAAATGTAGATAGTATTACTATTTCTTTTGTTAACCATCATCCTCTTACTTATGCTAGGATGTAGTCCACATCTAATCCATAATCAGTATCTCCAAGCTGAAGCCTTGACAAGCTTTAGCACAGAGATATTGATTATACTAGACAGAATGCTTCAGCACTAAGATTTCTTTCCTTGACAACAGCACTAGCTTTGACTTAGCTACAGCAAACTGATCTCTTCAGCATTGCCACATTCAAGGCTCTTGAGGTTCTGTTTATTAGTGTAGTCTTTAGTCATCCAACTCAAACATCATAAAAACTGTAGAGAAATTTGCTGTTCACAAAAAAAAAAAAAAAAAAAAAATTCTTTAGACCCTGTCCTATAAGATATTATCTTTGTGTTTATTAGATCTTTTGACTCATATACATTATTCTGATGACTTCATATTAGAATTTTTTTATATTTCCATCAGGCATTCATTTGAGCATCATTATTTGTCATCTATCCTGCAGAAACTCAACAACAGTGATAGGTTTCTTATGAAGTTGGTTATTGTACATTTTCTCAATTGTTGCATTCTTCATTCATTTCTTTCTAGAAATAAACAAATTATATAGTGAAGATAAATCAGTTCATTTAGCATGTTCCCATGTAAATTTTTTTCTTATGGGCCAATCATAATCATCCTCATTGAATCAAAGCAAATACAGCTCCATACACTAAAGGTCTTTGAAATAAATTAAAGGTGACAATGATGCTTGATCTCAGTAACTATATTACAGCTTCCCACAATAATTAGCAATTAGCAATTTAATTAAGGAAACTTTAATTATAATTCTATAGATTTTTCTTAATAGATTTTAAAAAACACAATTATAGAATGTACAGTTCCTTGAGAAATAATACCAGAAGTCCATTGTTTTTCCTATCTATGTCCAGGACCAAAAAACTTGAAGGAAATGAAAGTTCTCAACAGCTGCATATCTGATCTCTACATATTTAGTTATCATGCGTTCAGGCCTCATCAGATTTGATTTTTTTTTTTGTAACAAATGAGATCAAACATGCTCTTGAGGAACAATTGTCAAAATCTACTTTTTGCTGCTCTTCATTACTGCTGCATGGAATTGCAATGTATGTAGCAGCTAAAATCTACCTATATTTGTATAAAAAAATATTAGGATTTCTTTTTCAAATAACCTTTAAGCAATAGGCAGACAGGTAATGCTTATAAAACTGCCATTGCTTTGCAATTATTCATTATTGTTATGATACATAGAAGAAAAACTTATATTTTTCCCTTGGTTATCCATATGTGTTTTAAAACATTTTGAAGGAATATAGTTCGGGTTTTTTTTTTCCCCAAAATGATACAAATATTCATCTAGATTTGTGGAGGGATATTATGGTTTATGTAAATAGATTGTATATATTTTAAGTCCTGGAAGATTGATATCATGCATGGCCAATACATGCATGTTGCTGACTCAACAACCCTAATGGAGTTGTTTGTTGGTTGCTTATATTGTCTGATTTTTCATTGCATTTGAAAAAAGATTTGCCATTAAAGAGGCAATGGAAACTAGTCACGCCTTATCAGTTTTTTAAAATATTTTTTTGTGTGTGTTTGCTTTTCAATTCTGTGATTGTTACTTTATTTTACATTTATTTAGATCATGTATTCAGTTTGTTATTTTTTCTTTAAAATGAATTTATATAAAAAATCATGGGTATTTTTTGAGCTAAAATGCACTATTTACTATATATTTGTTCTGTCTAGATAAATTATTGTTTGTGCATTACTTAAATTCTATTTTGTAGTACAACTAGGACTTTTACAGTATTTTCAAGGCAATTCATTTAGTGTTACTGAAATCATACAATTTATGTTTAAAATTTTTGCATAATATATTCTTATTTCTACTTGATATTAAGTGTGAATATTATAGTAATAATCATTATTCAAAATTTATAGTAGATGAATTTCGTTAATACCTATTTGACATTTTCAAATAGGTTTTCAATCATAAAATATTAGGATTATTTATTTATTTTTTTTGCTTATATTTAGGAATTAAAAAGGGTGTCTAATCACTTCTCTCCTGAACTTAAATTTGATCAAGTTCATAAAAAAATTAATTTGGCTGAAGACACTTTAGCCTGGGAACACGAAAGGTTTAGCATTAGAAGGCTACCAGCATTTACATTGTCTCATCTTTCTTCCTCTAAAGAATTATATCGTAATTCTATCCTAGATTCCAGGTATTTAGTTTTGCAAATCCTTTTTATTTTTATTTTCTAAAGAATAAAATATGTTTTCAGCATTGTATCTTTTCATTAAAATACACAAGTTTTTAAAAATGATGTTAAGAAAAGATAATGTTATAGCCGCTTTACATTTACCATTTCACTCGCCACTCGCCATAATGGTCGCCATCACCTCGCCATCACACATGTCGAGCAGATTGCGATAGAAAGCCCCTGCGCTATCTTTGAAGAAAGGGCGCCATAACAGATGGCGCAATGTCACACCAACGCTCCTGGTGACGAATTGTAGAACTTGGAAGTCCAATCGATTTGTATCTATTTATTCGAAATTACCGATTACAAAAATGATTTTCACGATCGGAGGGCATCTTTTCGGATGCTTTCATAAAATGTTACATTATTAATCAAAATCATTTCAGAATTTCGGCTTGAAAATTTGAATCGACGAGCGATGGAGATCTCAAAAACATATTGTCGTTGATCGAGATTTAACGAGACTGAATTATTTATCGAAACTGAAAACAAAGAAACACAAAACGATGAAAAAAAAATGAATATTTCCTATTTTAATTAATTAAAAACATTCTTTCACCTATCCAATGCATTGACTAAATGGTTTTTATATAAATCAATGCTATTTTTTTCGTAAATAAAACATAGGCATGATGACAATTGAGAAGTGTAAATGTTCCGTGTGATGGAAGGCGTTATGGTAAGTGTAAAGCGGTGCACTAATCACTCGCAATCTACCCTGACATGGCCTGCGTTATGGCTTGCATTTATGGTGAGTGAAATGGTAAATGTAAAACGGGCATTATAGTTATAAGCAATTATAAAAGAATATTCTGCTTTTAATATTTCTTTCACTAAAAAATATTAATAAGCTTTTAAATTATTATTGTGTAACTTTTTTTAAATAAAAATAACAAATATATTTTTAGTTTCTCTTCTGTTGATGGATAATAACCTTTATGTAACTTTTGGGTGAGATGATTTGTATTTGGTAATGATAGTCAGTCAAAGATCCCAACATTGTTAAGTTTTATAGTAGCATTATGATGTGCTCTTGATGTCTGTGATCTTATAAGAAAAGGCAACTTAGTTATCAATACTTTTTGTATAATTTCAAATCTATGAAATCCAGAAACCCAAAAAAAGTTGCTGTACATTGCTGAGAATGAGAATCTCAGATGCTTGTTTGTGAATTTCAAACGCCCCACCTCTTCAGCTACCTCGTTACATCAAAATACATAGAATTCATCTTTTGAGCATTTTTACTTTCTTAGATTTCTTAGCTGATGCTTAGTGCATTTCACTTTTACTGGATAAATTGTCTAATTTTATTTTTGTTTAATTTGTAGTTATTTTAATTTTGAAATTTCATACTGTAAAGATATGCGAAATAATCAGTAATACAAAATTAAATTAATTTAAATATTAAATGTAGGATATTTTAAGATTAAAATTAACCCTTAAATTTATATTTTAAAAAAATAGACATTGAAATGAACTAAACGTGAAAAATTGGACAACTTTTGAAATTTTTTTTTTTTTTTGTTAACAAAAAATAAATAAATAAAAGCCAGAAGGTGTTGTGATAATACTTGGGCCAACATCAGTTATGTATGTACATCCGAATGTCATTTTTTGGCAGATGATCTGAAAATGTATATTATGCTTTTCAGATCACCTGCCAAAAAATGACATTTCAGTTGAAATGCAACAGAAATTAAAATTTCATTTGTAAAGCATAATTTCCAAGCTATAAATTCATTTCAACGGGGACAAAAGTATTAAATGACAAAGAAATTAAACTTGAAAATAATTCCTACATGTTTGCACTGCAATAGTTTTATCGAAGTTTCAGACAGAGGAAAAGGTGTTTATTGTAGAGCAATATAATCGCTCGTTCAGATTAGGCCATAATAATGGTTCTACTATAGAGCGAATGAAGGTGTTGTTTGCATAGCAGTTCCGCAAACCTGCACCCAGCAACAGCGTTACCCTAGTGGAGATTAACAAGTTTAGATGAACCGATAGTGTCTTTTGAAGCAGCGTAAAGGTACAGGGCATCCCAGAACTATAACAACCAATGACAATCAAGAGCATGTACTGGATCAAGTGTTGCAGTCACCATAGCATATTTAGCGAAAAGCAGCCTTGAAACTTGGCATCCTTACAAAGAAACCTGAAGGGTCTTGGACCGTTCTCCTACACCATCCAGAGTGTAGGACTCAGGGAGGGCGATAAGGAGGCCCGGAAACTGAACTGTGCCCGAGTTCTCACCATGACCTATGAAATTTCGTAGTTCATGAATAACATTTGGTTCTTCGATGAGGCGCATATTCATCGAAGAACCATATTTGCATATTCGATGATGGAACTGGTTCACAGGCTTTGCCCGTCCCAATATCTTGTAGGAATGTCCATTGCATTCGGAGAAAATAACCATTTGGTGTGCAGTATCAGGGTATGGCTTCATTGGTCGCTACTTCATTAAGGAAGATGGGGTTCCGGTGGCACAAAACCAATATCCCTACATGAACACATACCTACTCCTGATTGATATTGACCTTAGTCATTGACCTTCATGCCTTCTGCCGAGGGAGGAATTTTCGCTTTGCAGATTAATGGTTCCAACAGGACACTGCAACCTGCCACACAACCACGAATGTGCAGAGATTTTCTCATCAACACTTTTCATGGAAATGTCATCTCTCGGCTCACCAACTTTCCGTATCCATCACATTCGCCAGACCTTACTCCTCCTGATGCGTACATTTGGGGAATGCTTAAGGAACGTGTCTTCTGTGCACATCCCACTGATATTGCAAAACTCACAGAGGAGTTTCTTCGTGTCTTCCGTGAAATGCGGCAGCCACTATTTCGGGTTAAGCTACAAAATTTAGTGGGCCGCTACGAACACCTGTTAGGGAGAGGGCCCACTTGGCTCATGTCATTTGCAGATGTCAAACTCTGTAACTTCACTGGTGGAACTGTAACCGTGACTTTCGTGTTTCAGTACTATTTGTTTTGGGCCATCCTGTACTTTAAAGGTTTTTCAGAAAATTGTAAAAAATCATGAAGAATAATGAAATAAGTAAGAGAAAATTATTACAATATCTTTTCCATAACAATATCACTCATCTCATTGCAATGTTTTATATTCTGTCATTGCTTATTACTGTTGAATTTATTCATTGTGTAAACTTCTTTTTGTAAAATGGATATGCAAATTAGGTTTATCATCATCAGAACTTGTAGAAGACTGGTAATTGTATAGAGTCGAAATATTATATCTGTAATATATAACAGGTTGAGAAGAAGATAAATTCATTTTCAGACATATTTTGATTTTATTACCCAATGTTATAAATTATTTTGTCAGTCTCGGATGCTATTTGAAATTATATTTAAGGAAAAAAAAACCATTTGATTAATAAATAATGATCAGTGCATTTTTCTAAAGAATATGGTTCATATAAAATCTGGTTTTTGGCCATATTGTAATCAAAATCATTCCAGTAAATTCTGTATTCAAATTTGGGTAATAAAATAATTTGTCACTCTGCTTGTTTTAAATGTTTTTAGAGATCGTGTTGATGTTGGAAGATTAGCGAGGAATGTAAAGATAGTTGCTGAAGCCCTTGCAAGGCATATTTATAACCTAAGCAGCCATTCAGAAGTAGAGGTTTTCAGTGATAGTATGGTAGGTTTCTTTAAGATTTGAATTTCGTAATGTAAATTTGATATAGATATCAATGATAAATAATTAACATAAAAATACAGCTTTTAGAAAATGTAATAAATTCAAAGCTATTTTTGATTAAATTATTTATTTATTTATTTATTTATTTATTTATTTATTTATTTATTTATTTATTTATTTTAATTAATTAGTCATTTCTTTTTTATCTTTAATAATCTTGTCTCAGTTATTGATCTACATATAAATTAGAGACTGTCTTTACGAACATTATTTGCTACTAAGCTTGGACAGTATCCTGTGGTCTGTATCAAAAATAAACATTAGAAGACGTACAGTACTACACACTTTCCAATAACTATTAAAATTTTATTAAAACCACATCTTAAAATTTCTTTTTGCAAATCTGTATTCTTAGCCCAGGATATCGGGGAAGTCATGGATAGAATTAAATATGTTAGCTCAAGACTGTTTAAGATGGAAAATATTGAAGCCCTTTGCTCTAGCAGGAGCTGTTAGTACATAATGATGTACATGCTTAGCAATTCATACAAGACAACACAAGTCAATGAAAAATACAGAGATGTGTTGAATGACTCAGATTTTTCTATGAATGGAGGTGCTAGTAATACCTTCATAACAATGTCAGGTTGCAATGAAAGTTTTGATTTTAACATTATTCCTAACTACTTCAAATTGCAATTAAATAACATATGGCTGGCATTGAATTGTGAACTAAGTGTCCAACTGTAATAGCATGATTTCTTGCAACTGTAGCCTTCAGGGACTCCATATCAAGTCATTTGAACATCCTTCTCTTAGCTCATCCTTCAAACTGTATTCTTCACTTCTGAAACGAGTAAATCACCTCCTGCAAGTCCTTTCACTTACTGCATCTTGACCATAAGCATTCTAAATGTTTTTTGCCGCAATATTAAGTTGGAACCTATGAAATTTGTAGATAATTACATGGCAATATGTTCTTTTTTTTT
>JAFIDM010012231.1:113165560-113178736 GCA_023159025.1 Thereuonema tuberculata
AAAAAAAAAAAGAAAGAAGGAAAAAACGAAAAGAAAACCTTTATTAAATCACTGACGTGTCTGTATCTGATTATTTTGGAAAGTGATCATTGCAAAGGCCTACATCTGAATGGACTTTTTACAATATCCCCCCCACACCTTAATCCTGGATCCATTGGTAAACAATTTCAAATTTAAAAAGTTAAATCGCGCTTGTTCTTAAAGGTGCCTACCAAATTTCAAGAAGATTCATCGAGTAGTTCAGAAACTTTGGGTGAATCGATGAGGAAAGAAGGTTAAAACCATATTGTTGTTACATTGACAGAACTTCCAATGAAACTGAAATTTATTTCGGGCTTCATTTTGATATGAAATTGGTTTGTCTTTAAACGTAGTAATCATTGATATTTCCTCCTCGAAGGTCTCTCACTTACATTAGAAGACGTTATATATTTACATGAAAATAAAATGTTAATGAGGAATGCGTCTTCTGTTTACTGTAGTGATGGAATACGGACAAACAGGAAGGTCTCATGACTATGGCAACAAATAGGCTTCTGTGTTTTTATGGGCTACTGATGAGAGCATTCCTATGGAGCGGAAGAGAGGCGGACTGTATAAAAAAATTCTGCTTTCGATTGAGTTAGTGTGGGGGAGATTGAAGCAGTCGAAACACTATCAAAACAACTTCCTAGGTTGTTAAAGCTGCAATGTTAACAAACTATTCTTTTCCATTCTTTCCTAGAAATAAACAAACCAAATTTGATCATAGCATAAAAATAAAGACATTTTCAAAACTACAGCCAATATTTATCTCTTCATGAAAAATTTATTTTCTAAATTGGAAAAAAAAATATGTATGCCATTTTATTCTGAACGAAACAAAACTTCATTGAAAAATATAGTGTAGAAGAAACTTCGTTAAAATTTATATCGGCTCCTAATACATAAAATATCGAATTGTCTTAAAATTCAACTTTTCTTATCTGTTTGTCTCTTCTTACGAGAATCACGCTAAAACAAGGTAGGAGCAGCAATCCCAGTAGCGATCACATAACGACCCACAGCTTCTATACAGAGTGAATATTAGAATCTCGGAAACTTACAGCTTCAAAACCCCACAGAAAAAATAGAAGCTCTTTATAGATTTGGGAGATTTAATTATAATAAGTGAATGTAATGGGTTTATCTGCGTCCGCATTGTTGGCAGAAAGGGCGATGATTTACATCGAGGACATGACTTACTGCATTTTAGATGAACAATGCCTTTCATTGCCCATTTATGCTCGATATGTGGATGACCTCCTCTACGCGGACAATGATGCCAAGATACAAGTTTTCAACATATTTAATAGCATTGATCCAGCTATCACTTTGGAAATGGAAAATGATGTTCATGGCTCCATTCCCTTTCTCGATGTCCGAATTACTGCTTCAGAAGGTCATTTTGCTACCGAGGTTTTCCGCAAGTCGACACATTCGTGCATTACTCTGAATTTCCACTCATTTTGCCCTTTAAACTTCAAGATTAATGTTGTTGGTATGGCCGTTTGTAGGGCCTTCGCGGTTTCCAGTTCAATGGATTCATTTAATGATGAACTGGACTTTATCCACATTATTTACATGCAAATGATTATCCGCCACGGTCTATCTCCACACATGTGCGGTCTACACTGATTAGGTTATACAACAATTTAAAGCAGGAAAGTGTTTCCCAAGTCATTAAACGTTACATCTCTATTGACTACCATCCTTATGTCTTTCCAGTTGTGTCTAAGCTTTTAAGACAACATGGCATATCATTACTTCCTCATGCAGGAATAACACAAAAAGAATTTGCAACCCGTTAAAATCTACTACTCCTACAGAACGTGTCAGAGGTGCCATCTATGCTTTGACCTGTTTTGAAAGCGATTATTGTTATATCGGCGAATCACGGTGTCCCCTTGTTGATAGGATCAACGAACATCGCAGAGGATGTGCAAAAAGTGACTACGTATACTACAGCCATGCATATTAACAGCATCGGATATTCCATCAACTTTCAGAACCCAACAGTACTTTCTGTGACTGATTCCCTTCCGGAAGTCTTTATTGTAACCACAGGCTCTTGTTATAATGACTACGTTTCTGTGAACAATATTTATCAATATGGCTTTGAGCGCCGGCTCAAGGATTTACAATAACGTTTCCCTCCATGTGCTTCGCTACAACACAATCGTTTGTTTATCAACATTGCCATGTGCTCCGATCGATTGCCTCTTGTGATCACCGCTTGAGGTCTCTGCTTATTGTTTTTTCCCTACCCCCGCCCCTCCCGTTTCATTGGTTCATAATTCTACGGGGATCCCACACCGACCTGCCACTATTTACTTTCTCATTGGTCCTATTGTCCTACTTATACTTGGTGTTTTCCTGTCTGTCACCATTGCCTTTTTGATGCCCAGTGAGCACTCTGGACGCTACTAGCAGGGTGCACATTTTATTTTATCTTTTTAGTCAAGTGCAGAGGCTCTTGACTATCATCTCATATCTTGTGCTAAAGCATAAATTTTAAGGGCGACCCATAATAAAAAAAAAAAAATGGAGTACATTAACGTAAGAAAAAATAAAAAAGTTAGGAAAATAAGGAAAAAAAAATCAAAAATTAAGAAAAAATAAAAACAAAAACAGTAAATATACGGCTTTGAACCGACAACCTCAAGTATACGAGTCCGAGACCTTACTCATCAAGCTATAGCTGAGAACTAAAACGATATGGTTGCATTTCTAGCATTTAAGCTAATAGCGGAAATGCAATGAAAACAATGCCAAATATCTCTTTCATGCGGGGCGTTGGCCCCTGAAAAGTATCCTATTTCTACGGTATTTGGCCCTCTGAAAACGATGGTGAAGTCCCCGATTTCCGTTCGAGAGTTGTTGTTGGGGGTGGGGGTGGGGGTTACAGACACGAACGGACAGGACAAAAGCTAATGCTCCCAAATGGGTCGCTAAAAATAGACTAATTAATGAATTTCTCGCGATGGACGGACAGATAGAGCGGGGATGTAAGGCTTCTGCTATTATGAGCTACGCTCTGTATAGAAGCCTAAAAGCTGAACCGATCTTTAATATTTACTGCAATTCTCATTTTGGAATTAACTTAAAACCTAATAACATTAATATTGGCATTTAGCCATTCTGCAAATCCCTCAAAAATAAAAAAGCCCTTGATAATTTTCGAACAATAACATTATTTTGTTCCACACAAAGATTACATTCACTGTTCAGCGAAAAATGGTTTTGGAATCATCATCATTTCATTATATATTATTTCTCAAAGGGTTTTTTTTGTCGGAACGCCATATTTCCTTTACTACTTCATCAAAATCAATGATTGAGGCATCATTTTCAAGATTACGTTCCCCGCTAATGATGAAAAATAAACAAATTGTTTAAAATTAATGTTTTCGTTAAAAAACTTTATTTTTAAAAACTTTTTATAAAAATGTAGACACGCTTTAACAGAAGCACCTTATTTTTCGAAAGCGAAAATATTCTGTAGCGTTGTAACCTTCAACTATTTCCTTTTTTGAATAAAAATGCACTTTAAATGATATTTCATCGTTTATTTAATAACAACAGATAAAAAAACAAACAAAGATTTATATTTTAATAAAAATAAATGATTTATTACAATAGAAACATAAAAGTTAGTCAACTTCTCAGATATTATTTTATACATTATTTCTCAAAGGGTTTTTTTTTTGTCGGAAAGCCATATTTCCTTTACTACTTCATCAAAATCAATGATTGAGGCATCATTTTGAAGATTACGTTCCCCTCTAATGACGAAAAATAAACAAATTGTTTAAAATTAATGTTTTCGTTAAAAAACTTTATTTTTAAAAACTTTTTATACAAATGTAGACACGCTTTAACAGAAGCGCCTTATTTTTCGAAAGCGAAAATATTGCTTTAGCGTTGTAACCTTCAAATATTTCCTTTTTTGAATAAAAATGCACTTTAAATGATATTTCATCGTGTATTTAATAACAACAGATAAAAACACAAACAAAGATTTATATTTTAATAAAAATAAACGATTTATTACAATAGAAATATAAAAATTAGTCAACTTCTCATATTTTATTTCTCAAAGGTGTTTTTTTTTTTCTTTCCCTTAATACTTCATCAAAATCAATGATTGAGATATTTTCAAGATTACGTTCACCGCTAATGATGAAAAATAAACAGATTGTTTAAAATTAATGTTTTCGTTAAAAATCCGTTCATTTATTTATTTCCACATTACCATTCGGTGACTGATCAAGATACCATGCGAATTATTCGCACGGGTCAACTTTTTTATAAAACTTGAGAAGACGTCATCTATTGACAATGTGTTTAACTAACATGCACACAAGCTGTTGGATTTGTTTATTATTTCTCAAAGGTGGTTTTTTGTTGCGAATTATTCGCACGGGTCAACTAGTCACAATTTCTTTTTTTTCTTTTTTGTTGTTTGGCAAATCATTGTAAAGACATGGATCTAGGTTTGTGCTAATCTTCGCTGTTTTCTATTTAATGAAAGGATTTCATTAAATAGGTTTTCAATGTTTCATTTTACTTATTTATATTCGAATATTTGAATGTTATATTTTACTAATTACTGACATTTTAATAAATTTATACTATTTTTACAACACTTTATTTTAAATTTGATAGAAGAAATCTTGTGAATTGTTTTATGACACGTTGTTCAGCTGTTTTCGGCTACAGAACTCATGTCTAGAGATCATTTCAGTTTCTCTTTTTTTTTCTTGATGCCAAGATAATATGATGCGATCATTCGTACAAAATTTAATAATATTTTTCTTTAATCGAATCCAATGAAGTGAAAAGAGATTAAAACATAATTTCAAACTGCCATCTAGGTTGTGTTCTTGTTCAAAAAAGAAACAAACAAACAAACAAACAAAACCTACATTCTTAAAATTGAAGCGAAACCATCAATCAAAATCCGTAAAGTCGTAACTTAAAAAGAAGGAATGGATAAAAACGAAATGTTCGAATTTTGAAAAAAAAAAAAAAGCTAAATGATAAAAATAAAAACAATAGCGATATGGATTTCGGCGAAAATAAGAATCTGGAAACAATTCTTTTTATAGTAAATGTACTAAATTTATATACATACTAAATTGGAATTTATCTACTTTACATACAAATACTTTCTAAGAAATATATATGATTCTCCTAAAGATTGTAAACCTTAATTCTACCCAAGATATTTTCTTTTCTTTTATTCTTATTTTCACATGTGTATTTCCAAGTCTATTGATTTTTTTATTTCAGACAAATATTTAAATGGATAAAAAAAAACAAATTTGAGGTGGAAAGACTGAGAAAGCCGTTCCTCTGTCGTGTTTGTAATCGCAATCAGAATTGATTTTTTTTTTCTCCTCCTCGCATCTTAACAAAATGATGCGTATATTAACTGGAATTCAGTCAAAGGGTTGAGTTTTCCATTTAGAAGAAGACTTTCCAATTTCTCCAAGGGCCGGAAAATGGTTTGACCATAGCTGTCCTCTAAACAATTATTATAGCTTACTTATTGGCAACTATGTTTAGGATCTGGAATTCGTGAGGACTCAGTAACTTAACTTTATTCTGAATATGTTCTAATTCCTAATTTTCCGATTTATTTATTTATTTATTTATTTATTTATTTATTTATTTATTTATTTATGGGGTACATTATTTTTACTATGAATAAAATGTTAATTTGTATTTAATTTTTCTTCAGTTTTATATAATTTTGGCAGTGTACTAAAGGACCGACTCCCTCCCCCCCTTCCCCATAATATGGGAACCGCTTGTCCTTCTTTAAAAGCGGCGCTGGATGCATCAGCACAAAAGAATATTTCAATTTATTAGAAGAAGATAATAACTATAGCCGATAGCACGATTTCGTAATTAAAACAATAATTTTATTTGATCCTTAAAAGATAAGCTAATTAGATAATTTTATCATTAACATATTATATACCTATATTTTGACATGACGTTCTGGCATACCGGAGCGGTATAGGCGGTAGCCTACTAATTTAGCTGATGTGGCTGCATTTGAGTTCGAATCTTGGGTCCGGATGAATGTTACCTTTCTTTCCTGTGTCACCTTCTGCTTCTCTTCGTTCTGCCTTTGTTATTCACTATGGTTTCTACAACAATATTACTACTTCAATATACTCACAGCCCTTATCATAATTATAAAAACATTGGCATAAAAAAATCGATACAGGAGACAATTAATCATAATGTCATAAAAGTATATTTAAAAACAAGAAAATTTACTGCAACTTATATAAAATTCTTAACGTGTGCCAAATAACGTGTTGTTGAAGGTCCAGCCCGCACACAATGATTAAAAATTAAAACATTAAAATTTAAAAAAGTTTAAAACACAAGTCTCTAGCTTTCGCCACTAGGGGGACATGACTAGGATGAAGCCATGTCCCCCTAGTGGCGAAAGCTAGAGACTTGTGTTTTTAACTTTTTTAAATTTTAATGTTTTAATTTTTAATCATTGTGTGAGGGCTGGACCTTCAACAATTTACTGCAACTATTTTTTTTGGTTGTTTAAAAGGCTTTGCTATTCTGTTCAATAATTTTTTTTTTTAGGCCTTATTTCATTATACTAAAGACGTTCATGAAATTATTCTTGTTGTTTAATATCTCATGAAATGAATCAGTCTCTTCTTGGATCAATTGACTAAATTATTAGTATCTCTGTGAAGCCATTGAGCCGATGATGAAAGACTCAAATAATTACTCATCATAATACTTTACATTATGCTGGGGCTATCCCTTGCGCAGCGCGAACTGAACTTGCAGTGCTGGGGTTTCATTTTGAGGACGGGGTAGTGGGAACGAGACCAAAATAGCCGTAATCATATTTTAGGTTATGCTATAAAAAACCATCGTATCTAATTTTAAAGAAATCGACCCAGTTATTTCAGCGAGAAATTTCAGAGGACATTTTGGAGACCAAACTATAGTACCGGTAGTTTTTTTTAAAAAAAAAAAAAAAAGGGTTTGCCATAAATCGTCATTACGTGGCGATCGATTTTGTCTGGAACAAACGTCACCAGTCATGACGTCATCATCGTGAACTCCGAGCAGTCAGTCCAAGATGGCGTCGTTTTGTGATCGCATAAGCGTGACCAAGAAAGGACAAACTTTGCACAGTCAAGCAAGGGGAATAGTGTGGAATGTTTTTAATTATTTCAAGTTTAATTATTATTATATATTCGTAACTGTAGAAAATACAAAAACCAGAATGTTTTCGTAATGTTTATAAGATTCAGTTACGGATTTTAGCAATAGATGGAGCTGTTACGTCATGGAAACATCAATCTATAAAGAAATTACATCATCAAAAGCTCTTTCATGAACTGAACTGAAAACGTGTCTTTGTTTAAAGCACATAAATACGATATGTACTAAGTTTTGTGGAAATCCGTCCAGCGGTTTTAACCTGGTACAAACAGACAAATGGAGAGGTAGAGAAGAAAAATGATTCAAGTAGAATAATAAGATTTCGCACGCTCACTCACATACTGACATTTAAATAACGTTTACAATACGTTATTTAAAGTTCAGAAAAAGCCACTTTTTAGGAAGAGTAAATCTCGACACGGAATTAAGGATTCTGAATCTGTAATTTAATGTTTATGTTATATAAGAACTGTATTTGAAAAAAAAAATATTGTAAATTTTCATCTCGCATTTTTCCTTGGCAAATAACTGAAATCGAAGCAACCAGCGTCAGACATTAGCCTTGCCATGTTTTCCTTTGTGGATCTATAAATCACTGGCTTTCTGACAGTGGAAAGATTGAATTTACTAGGAGATGCCAAACCATATCAAACTCTGCAAACTCGAATAAAAATGATTTATCTTCATAAGGCGTTATAGCAATCATAAATGAATTTCACAAACCTTATTTTTGTTTGTTGTTTTGCAAATTTAGTTAAAGAATGAACAGAAAATTCAATATTTTTAGATGCTTCATTTTTGATAGGATTGCTGTGGATTGCCACAATATTTCATTATCGAATCATTAAAAAAGTTTTCATTAAAATCATTAATGAAATCTGGTTTTACAACAACAAAGAATTATAAAATTGATATTTCCATCGTATATATAAAATCCGTTATTACAAAGAAAAAGCTTTTTTCTCGCTCCCTCTAAAACTCAAATTGATTCTTACAGTTTTTAAATTGATACAAAAACCCAAATTATTTTATCGTCTTAATTATTTTAAGTACGGATAAAAATTCAAAGCTAAGTTTGTAGTAAAACAAATGCAGTTTTTTTTTTTAAAAATTATAAGTCCTGTTTAATATTTAATACTGTCTTTGTATAATGTACAATAACTATCACACATATTTATTGTATGTGTGACAATAAACACACATTTTATGATATAAACAATCATAAAAAAATTCATAAAACAGTTCATTTCATCTTCTCATATTCATATTCCTTCAGCTGTTGTCTCTCGTATAAGAATTCAGTAAGGGTCTGGCAACATATTTGAACTTTGGTTTCTTGGTGTCTCTTTTTCATTAAGGAAATGTCTTGATGGAACCTTTCGCTTTGTTCATTGGAGACAGTTCCTATATTTTCAGGAATAAAATCCAAATGAGGAAATGAAGATTTAATGATTTGTTACATCTCAAAGCACTGTGTGTTAAAATTAGCTACTGCCCAACTTCACTGTAAGTTTTCCGATTTTTTTCATTGCTAAGACTCTAGACGTTTTCAAATGTCCTTAGGCTATTATTTCTTTCTTAATATGAAGAAAATTGTGGTCTTCAATAGTTGGATAATTTGAGGACTACAAAAAAAAATCTTCTTTTATCTTTGCATTCCTTATTTTGGGAAATGTTTGCTTTAAATAGTCAAACTCTTTCTTTATCCATTGCTTTTACAAATATTTCTAAGAAACATTGTGGAATGGAGGTAAACAGATCTTTGACTTATCTACAGAAACAAGATGTACTTTGACCTGATACTGTTTCTGAAGGAGTGGCCATCTTTTCTTTTGTTCTTAATGGTAACCCATACAAAGCATGACTATGTTGTGCCTTCACTTTGAGGTTCAGTCAGCACTGCTGTACGTTTAGGCCAGCTCGTATATTCCCATCGGTGTTCTTCACAGTATATTTTTGAATTAAAAGTTGAAAGTTCTCGTAATTTTTTTTATGACCTGCATAATCCAATGGGACAGATGGATGCGTATTTTCATACCGGAATGAAATTACTTTTGACCTCACTTTAAAAATCCTGCATTCCTGTGAAATGATACTTTTCTATTTTTTACAGAAGATTCCACAGTGGCAGTTATGATCCAAGTAACGGAGTCTTTGCTTTGCAGGGGTCAAAAATCTCGAACTAAAATCCGTTTCATTTTACAGGGCATAAGGGGAAGGGATATATTCTTCGTGGTGGTCTTATGGATAAAGCACTGAGTCTATAAGAGACAGGAGGTTGGGTCGGTTCTATATTATAAAAAACAATTTTTATCTTTTTATTTACTGTTTTTTTCCTATTTCGTTTTTTTAATTTTTTTTTTGTCTTTTTATTTACTTTTTTTCTATTTCTTTTTTTGTTGTCTTTTTATTTACGTTTATTTATTTATTTTTTTCACTTGGCTTGTTTTTTTTTCATTTTGTTTGGGAAGTTTCGTTTTATTTTTGATTTGCTTTAGCTTTATTAATCAGTGATCGCTGTGAAAAGTTGACATCCAATTGATGGGTTCATATATTGCTCATATTAGAAGAATCAGAGTTTACATTAATGACTACTGGCTGTTCTCCACGATCTATATCAAGCAGTCCAGATTCTAAAATTCGTCTTCCAAGTTGATGGTGTGCTACAAAACTCCTCCAAATTTCCGGTGCCATTTTCAAAATATCTCTTCAAATAAACACAAACCAAATATTTGTGGTGCCAAGTGATTATTTCTTCACTGTCACACCATCATGAATTTCTAGACGAGGCTGATATCTAAACCAGACAATTTTATCGTTCTATCGGGCACTGCGGGAAATACTTCGCAACTGCGATCGTCAATACATTTCCTACGGTTGACATTTCATTTTGAAAAAACAAAAAAACAAAAACAGTTTATGAATAAAACCTCCAATTGCAGTGCATAGAAATGAATCACCAATTTTATCCGAACGTGGTGCATTTGCTTTCCGAGGCCTCTTCTTGCCTGCCGTGAATAAAATTTCCTTCTTTTGAAATTTTTTCTTAATTGTATAAAAAGATGTCATCGATATTCCTTTCAAAAATATTGTTTTCTGAATGATTTCATCAACAATCCTGAGCTGTTCCATTTCACTTAACTTGAATAAACATTCAAAATTATTTTCGCGCTGCTATGTATCGATTCACTTTACAATCACTTTTAAAATATTCTTAGGGAGACGCGTGCTACGGACACGAGGCTGCCATGAAATGAGTCCCACAAAAACATTAATCAATCGAATGTTCCGTTGTTATGTGATCGACAATAAATAAATCTAATTCTTTGAACAGTTACATTTTCTGTCTCTTAAAACATTTCATGTTTGCAAATCAACAATAATCTTCTAAATTCACGATAAAATAACAAGAACGCCTGAACTATATTCTTCGCTACCGAATAATGGGTTACGCGGTTCTCAGACTTCACTTCATTCTTTACATGAAACGGATTGTAAGTCACTTAATTCTACTGTAGTTCACAAATGAAATTAGGTTCTGTAACTTCTGGGTCGTCTCTTCTGAATCTGAGTCAAGAGTATAAGATTCTAGTAACTTGGGCACTGGCTGGCGTTTAACCATCGTAAGAAACAGGTCTTAAAGCAGAGAGTTTAGTATGATACTCTACTTTATTATGCTTGGGATTTCCAGAATCTTGGTCATTACAAACAAAAAAAAATAACTTAGATGTCTTTTTAGTGATGTCGAGGCTCACGTTACACTATCGGAACAGCAAAATGTTGGTGTTTTTTCAGAAAGTCCTTTTTTTGAACTGCAGCAAATCTTGAGAGTCTAAATTTCATTTTGATCTACGACCTTAAATCAAAACACAGGTCATACGTTTTTCTTACAAGTTGTTACAGTTATTTCCTTTGTGATTTTAATACCACTCGATGAAAGTTAATACCACTCGTTAAAGTAATTTCATTAATTATAGCCAATTTTGTTTTTTCAGTCTTTATTTCCTTATTCAACCCACAATAACCAGACTTGGACAATAAAAAGAAAAAAAAAAAAAAATCATCTGCTTTGAGACTTTAGACACCCCTTCCTGCCAGCAATAGTGAACTTCAACGATATTTGCATACTGATTGATACTTATATATAAAGACTGAACTTTTGTAATTACTTGTGTATTTATCTTTGCCCGAAGATGCCATATCATTTCATTATGGCGAAATCGATTGCATTTGTGAGTTTTATTGTGTAATTTTGTAATTTTAGTCTTGTGTGGTGGCTTAATTTTATTATGTTTATTAAATAATTGACGCACGTTAAAGTAATTTCATTAATTATAGCCAATTTTGTTTTTTCAGTCTTTATTTCCTTATTCAACCCACAATAACCAGACTTGGACAATAAAAAGAAAAAAAAAAAAAAAATCATCTGCTTTGAGACTTTAGACACCCCTTCCTGCCAGCAATAGTGAACTTCAACGATATTTGCATACTGATTGATACTTATATATAAAGACTGAACTTTTGTAATTACTTGTGTATTTATCTTTGCCCGAAGATGCCATATCATTTCATTATGGCGAAATCGATTGCATTTGTGAGTTTTATTGTGTAATTTTGTAATTTTAGTCTTGTGCGGTGGCTTAATTTTATTACGTTTATTTAATACCACTCCTTCGCAAATATTGCAAAAGATAATTGGCTTGTTTTAGTACGAATGTTAGAAGGTTAATATAAGAATAATAGTCTTCAAATACACATGGAAATTATTATTCCTTTAACAGTACAATCAGATACAGAATGGATTCAAGACTGAGGGTTTGAGAAGTGCCATAAAACCACATACTTTCCACATGACTGTGGGAAACAGCTAAAAATTTAGTTTTGAGTCAGCGCAGGTTGTAGTCACATGAACTTTATTGTTATTCTCATGTAATGCCATCTTCGAGAGTTTCCCAGAAATATCAACTATAAATTTAATTACCATTAATATAAAACTCAACATATTTAAATTAATATAAACATATATTAAATTCAAAAAAACCGGTTACATGTTTCGGCCAAACCTTAAAAAGGCCTTCCTCAGAGGAAGAATGAAAGAGAAATAATACGGCCATCGTTATAAAGGCATTGTCAATAATAAACAATTAAACATTAACATTCAAATCAAATAAACACATTATTAAAGCCGATAGACAATCAAAAGGAAAAAATTTAAAATAGCAAACGGTACACCAGTATATTATCACACGATAACTTAATATTAAGTTACTTATATTTGATAATTAATAGTTTTTTACACATTAATTTTCTTATTATTACAAATTTAGTTATTTTTATCCATTTAATTGAAATATCAACGTATATCATACAAACTGAAGGTGATGCAAAAAAGTGGATTTTGCCACTTTAGAATTTGTAAACAATTGGCATAATCCCAAAAACAATTGGTCAAAATTACATCAGGCAGAAATTTGATGTCAGTCAATATTATTATAAAGCTTATTTTATAACAGAATAAATAAATGATACAAAACTTTAAAAAATATCTGAGATTTCATCGGTAGAGTCTGAGACGACCATTTCGTCCTTTTTGTGGACTCGTCATCTGACCCACTCACCAGATGAAACGCTCAGATAGTGCAACAATGATAAGTGAAACCACCCTCGCACCCGACTATGGCCTCTCTCCAAAAGAAAACACAATTAAAAAATCAAAACAAAAAGCAAAGTTTCAAATCCTGGTCTACGGATCTGTCAAGCTCAAAGGAATTTGAAGATAAAAAAGAATCAAGGTTGAATTCAACCTGATTAATAAACATACGGTTTAACATGCTATAAAAGTAATATAATAAAGAAATGACACAAAATTTAAAACATATCTGAGTTTTCATCGGTGAGTCTGGGATGGCCGTTTCGTCCTTTTTTGTGCACACATCAGCC
>JAFIDM010012231.1:113178746-113202473 GCA_023159025.1 Thereuonema tuberculata
TACATAAGCATCACAGGTCAAAGTAATAGTAACTGAAAAAGAAAAATTAAAAAAAAAAAAACAACAACTCTGGATTTTAGAAAGTTTGGAAGTAACATATTCTAAAAATGGCTCGATAAGTATTTTTGTATGATTATAAAATATACATATTACAACTCAGCTTTTCTTCTGACAGGATTTTGAATATCTTATGATTGAACTGTTCTTAGAATAAGGAATCCGAGATGGAAACTCGAATTTTCAATTATGTTGTTAGAACAGTTCACTAATATTCGAAAAGTATCATTAAAAAAAAAAAAAATCCCATTCTATGAAATTCTGTATAAAAAAAACCTCTTCCTTTTCCCAAATTAACAGAAGTAAGACAAATTGTTAATTTAAAAATTGGATAAATGGCCGATAAGAGGATTAGTGTCTTCACACCAATTATTATCTACTACAAGTGCTTGGCACGTGTTTCAATGGTTCGAAATCCGAACGAACTCTTGGCTAAGATAAGAAATAATAATAAAAAATGCTTTTTAATTATTAACAATGAACGTAACGTATTACATGAACCATGTAATAATTAACCAGAAACTTCTTTCATGTCACTACTACTATTAAACTAAATCCAGTTTACAAAAATATTCATTGAAACAAATTGAAAAAGAATGCCTTTTGAGTCGAGATGATACTCTGGGACGGCTTGTTTCGAGCTTGTTGGGCTCTCCTCAGCCAGAGGTAATCAGCCAGTGGAAGTCTCCATCATGAAAAATATTCATTACGTATCATCATCTATAAAATCCTACTTACTCGAATTACTTATATTTACGTACAAAGAAGAGAGATATATTTTATTAAAATGTTTTCAATTTAATAAATAATGATAACTAAAAGGCAGAAATAGTAACTGCAAATTTTTAGCGGTATGAAATTAAGAACAGCAGTTCATTTTTATTAATAAAAATTACTCTAGATTCGAATCACACATGTTGGCTTCCCTGAATGAAAGTTCGTTGTTTGCTCTGCAGTGAAACCTAACTTGGAGTTGCTTTTGATGAGGTTCTTCTTCATCTTCATCTTTTTTTGTAGACACTTCTGTCTACAGGCTTCCCCCTGTGGAGTGTGTTAGTTTAATTTCCCACATTGACCAGATGGATTGGAAGATATATATTATACCTCAAATTAATTTCAATGTAACTATCACACAGAATTGAAATATTAGATCCCTTTTCTACACACCCTCTGTGCGATCTAACAGACACAAAAATTCGCCTGTTGTTAGAATGTTCGATGAATACAATCGTAAGTGTCATAATCTTGACATTTTTAATATGAATCTTAAGTCTTTCAAATTAGCCATTGTTTAGAGTCATCTGATTTCCCTGCTGTTCCCTTTCTCTCTCTATTTTATTTTTCTTTCCTTCAACTTCCTATCTCTCTCTCTCTCTCTCTCTCCTTCTTTCCATCATCACTCCTAATTTCTTTATTTTTCCTTTATCCCTAGATGGTGCTATACTTATTCTTATTACGTATCGATATAATTTATTTTTTTATTGTGTTTATTTCTATCTTTTTTATGTATTCTTGTGTATCATTATTCTTGTTTTTCTAATTAAGTATTTCAAAGACTTAGTATATCCGTTGTATTCGGTTATTTTGCTTTTTTATGATATTTTCCATTTGTATTTGTCAATTTGTAAATACATTGTTTATTTCCTTATATTTTAGTTTATCTTTTTCTTATTAAAGATACTGTAACTGGATATATTCCCGTTGTATCTTTCCTACAAAATAAAATAAAAATAAATAAAAGAAAAATACCTACTACCAGGTTTTTGTAACAGATACTGAAGGGGCTTTGTAGGCCTTCCTCAGGAAACCATTACGAAATGGCTTCAAACCTCAAGAGTGAAGAAGAAGTGAAGAAGAATCAGACAATCACAGAAAACATCACGCTGTTTTCATGCTGAATCTATCCTGAATTTGAGCCAGGTTCCGACATATCATCTTCGAGGGAGGTCATCGCCTAGACCCATAAGGCTATGTCGGAACGGGTTTGATGATTTTACTCTTGTTTATTTGCTCTGAGAGTAATTAATTCTCTGTCAAATTAAATAGAAAGCCTTCGTTTCCAATATACGCGGGTTTGTTTTTATTTATATAAAACAGAAAATTAATTAACTTTCATAAAAAAACCAAGGAACAATTTTTTAAGAAGCAAAAAGACGTGACTTTAATTTTCTCTTTGACTTCTTTTTTATATAACCTGACTAAAAGAGAACTGCATTTGTAGTGCTGCGTTACGAATGACTTCTGTTATATCACAATACATCAAATACCCATATCGTCTACCTTGTTCTAATTGAATTCATTTTAATTTTAATAACATTTCAGTGGAACCAATAAAAGCTTTATTTAACTTATTAAATTTATAAATTGCTTAGAAACTTATGAGCATTTTTTGATTTGTAGCAGATCTTATTCAAAACATCGATTCTTAGTTATTATTAGCTTATATATAAAGTATATAAGCTTCACAGATGTCTCATGCGTTGAAACGTAAAGTTTATGTACTATATATTCGTATATTTATTTATTTATTTATTTATTAATAATGAAGATACAACGGGCATACACCCAGTTACAGTATCTAGTATAAACACAAAAACAAAACAAAACAAAAAACAAGTACTGTACATAGAAAAAATAAATACGATGAAAATAGGATATACAAAATTATATATATTGAGATAGATATCTGAGTCTTAGGGAGAGAGAAAGTGAGTGAAAAGAAAAGGAGAGAGAGATAGAGAGAGAGAAGGGAAAGAAGAGAGGGAGAAGAAAGGAAAAGAGAAGGGACTGAAGAGAGGGAGAGAGATAGCTTAAAAAGTATAATTACATAATTGCTAATTTAAAGGCTTTAAGAGTCATATTAAAAATATCAAGATTACTACACTGTTTATTGTATTCATCACACATTCTGATTAAGGGAGAATTTTTGTGACGGTTAGTATGCGAAGAGGGGGTGTAAAAAAGTGATCTGTTCCTAGTACGAATGGTAGAGACAATTAATTTCCGCAAGTAGACTGGGATTATGGATTTTATTATTAAGAAGATTATATAGAAAAATCAGTGATGCTTTTTGCCTTCTGACTGTCAGTGAATCAAAAGAGAAGATATGTAGAAGAGTATCGTAACTGATTTCATCAGGATCGAATTTGAATGTCTTCAAAAAAACGAATTTAAGAAATCTTTTCTGTGTTTTTTCAATTAGTTTAATATAAGTTTGCTTGCAAGGTTTGCTTGCAAGGTGCACCATTTAGGTGCTGCATACTCTAAATGGGAGCGTACAAAGGAGTTATAAAGAAGAATGAGAGTGGAGATTTTGTTAAAGATTTTGCCTTGGCGAATCACAAAACCCAGAAGTTTATTAGATTTATTTGTAATGAATTCAAAGTGAGAATTAAAAGAGAGATTAGAAGAGAAGATAACGCCAAGATCTTTGATTTCTTTATGAGAAATTAGTTTTTTGCCGTTAAGTTCATAAGTATAATTAATTTGATTACTCCTTGTTGTGAACGGAACAATAGAACATTTAGGAATATTGAAGTGTAGCTTATTATACGTGAGACAAAATAAGAAGATATGATAAAAACGGGAATAGGGGGATCCTTTAGTTATTCCTGGAAATACTGAACGCAGGCAGTATCAAAAAACATGGCGGCATTGGAAGAACAAGTTTGCGTTAGTAAGAAAGGTCTGACCTTACACAGCCAATCCAGAGGTATAATTTGGAATGTTTTTCAATATTTTAAGAGTGAGGGCGATGGAATGTCTATTAATGAATTAATAAAAAAAACTGCTATCGCAACAAATTTGTCAATTTCAACTGTATGCAGAATTGTAAACGAGGCAAAACAAAAGACTGATGGCGGCATTTCATTTTCAACGCCAGGAAAAAGAAGACCACATCCTAAGCCAATTTTGGAGTTAGATGAATTTGATTTATCTGTTGTCAGAGCCATGGTGAGTGAAATTTTTCAAGAGAATGATTATCCAACAATTAGTAAAATTCTTTCAAAATTACAATCGAAAATTGGATTCACGGGAAACATCATTACGAACAATTCTTTGTGTGAAACCAGGAATGAAGTACGGAAGAATTGACATGAGGCAAATTTACATCGAAAAGTCTGATATTGTAGCTCATCGACACAGATATTTAAGGCAAATCAAACAGGTACGTTCCGAAGGGAAAACAGTTATTTATCTGGATGAGACTTGGGTAAATGCAAACACCGGCAAAGACCGACAATGGCACAGCGATCAGTGCGGTATCCGTGGACGGAAAATACCATTCGGCAAAGGGTAGCGGCTCATTTTATGCCACGCTGGAAGCAGCAGCGGATTTGTGTCTAAGGGTATGCTTTTGTTTCGATCTCGGACAAATTCAGCAAATTACCATGATGAGATGAATGGCGACTGCTTCAAAGAGTGGTTTGAGAAACAATTACTACCAAATATCCCTTCCAATTGTGTTATTGTAATGCGTCATATCACTCCGTCGAAATTGAAAAGGCCCCAACAAGCAACAACAGAAAAGCAGAAATGATTGAATGGTTAGCTCGTCAAGGAATCCCCCATGATGCAAATATGTTGAAAGCAGAACTATACGACATTGTAAAGCATTACAAAATTGGCTTTGAACCTCTTTCAGATTTTTTAGAATTCATAGAAATAATAAAAAGGCCCTTTTCAGGGCCACTAAATATGCGGAAGAGACCAATTTGTTTGATTCAATTTTTAACATTAAAAAAAGGTGAAATAAATACTTAATTACTGAAATAAATAAATTTAAAAATAAAAAATAGAATTAAAACACAACTAATATCTTATAAATAATATAAATTTAATAACAAGATGTAGGTAATATAAAAATATTAATAACAATAAAATAATACAAAAATAATGTATAGACAGTTTAACGATACAAGATTAAAAAAAAAATTCGATTTTTCTGGACATCAGAAATATTGGATTTAGTTACAACATTGTGCGACAGATGGCGCTTTACTTAGGAGCATGCTTGGAAGTTGTAATCGATAACCTACGAATATCTTCTTATTTTGTCTCACGTATAGTGATAGACCAAGTGTAGAGATTATCAATATCTTTTTGAAAATTGAGACAGTCCTCAGTACTCGTAATCCCTTTGAAGATTTTGCAATCATCTGCGTAAATAAGACATTGTGATTTAGTCAGAACTTCCGGAAGATCATTGATGAAAAGGATGAAGAGTAGTGGACCAAGATTAGACCCTTGCGATACTGTAAAATCGGAAGATTTTTGACCCTTATAGTACACGAACTGCTTTCGTCCTACCATGTACGAATGAAGGAAATTTATAGCATTTTGATTTAGACCATATAATGATAGTTTGTTGAGTAGAAGTTGATTAACTTTATCAAAAGCTTTTTCAAAATCTGTATAGAGGACATCAACTTGTTTGTTTTTGTCAAAGGAGTTAGAAATGAATTGAGTGAAGGTGACTAAATTTGTAACTGTGGATCTTTTACGTAAGAAACCATGTTGTGAAGTAGTAATATGGTTTTGTGTCTGTTGCTGTAGTTTTTTATGTAAAATAATTTCGAAAAGCTTAGCAGGAGCTGAGAGAATTGCAATAGGTCGATAATTAGTGATTTGGAATTTATCACCTTTTTTATGAAGAGGAGAGATTTTAGATAATTTCCAGAAGGACGGAAAAGTATTCAATTTCAAAGAAAGACAGAACAGGAAATGTAATGGTTGTACAAGAAGATGACTGCAACCTTTCAAGATATATGGTGGTATAAGATCGGGACCGACACTTTTCTTTGATTTGAGCATTTTAAAAGCATATTTTACATCATCTAAAGAAATGTCGAAAGCAATACAGATGTTATCAACAGTTTTATTAGAGGTGAGTAAGTGTGAGTTGTCTATAGTGGGAGAAGATTGATAGACTGATTGAAAGTAGTCAGCAAAGGCAGTAGCAATAGATTCATTAGAAGTAAGTTTTTTATTGTGGTAATTGAATATTTGTTCAACATTGGAATCAGACTTTTCATTAACAAATTACCAGAATTGTTGTGGGTTATTTTTGATATTGTTTTCTGTGTTTTCGTTATATGTCGAGTATGCGTTTCTAATTTTACTTTTTGTAAGAGATCTGAGACGCTGATATTCTGCTCTGTCTTCTTGTAAGCCATGTTTCCTGTAGCGACGATAATAATAGTTTTTGTCTTTAAGAGTTAAGATAACATCTGCTGTGAACCAGGGGGAATAAGATTGTCTGTTTTTAGAAATGCAAATTTTGGGAATACAGGTATCAAAAATTTTATAAATAATGGAATAAAAGTAATTAACAGCATCATTAATATCTGTATAGTTATAAAGTATGGTCCAAGTGACATTTACTAATTTAGTATAAAGTTGAAGAAAATCTGCCTTCTTGAAATTATAATGTTTATTAATAGTTTTAATAAGATTTCTACGAGTAGTTTTGGAAACCATATATTTTTGGGAGATAATAAGAGCAGGATGAAATTTATCCTCAGGAACAACAGGATGAGTGTCATGCTCTACCGTAGTGTTCACATTAGATAGAACTAAATCGAGAGTTCTACCCATGTAATTTAAGATATTATTGAATTGCTATAAGTTACATAAACTTTTGAATATATTTAAGTTACTTGTTGACAGAGATAAGGAATTACTGAGATGAGGAATATTAAAATCACCTGTGATGAGAATGTTCTCGTCGCCAATGATGGACATTTTGGTTTCTAAATTATGGTAGAAAGAATTGAGGAAGTCAGTGTCAGAGTTGGGAGGAAAATAGGAAGCACATATGTTTAGCGGTTTGACATTATTTTTAAATTTTACTTTGACCCATAGATCTTCGGCAGTGGTCTCGAGGTGATGTATTCTGGAAGTTTCGAACTGTTTTTTGATGGCGATAAGTACACCGCCACCACGTTTCTTACCAGTTTTCACACGGTCTCTATCTCTACGAAATACAGTGTACTCATCTTTAAATAGTTCAAAGTTATCAATGGAGTCAATGGAGTATATGAATGTAAATTAAGGAAAATCAATTTGAGGAAAAATTAATATACAACTAATGATAAGTTTGTTTTTGTTTTTTTACTAAAAGCTATTTTTACGTATTTTTGTTTTCAAAATTATTATTTAATTTATGAAAAAATATACTGAAATTGCATTTTAACGAAATTTTATCACGTTTGTTCCATAGTGATTTCGTTAACCTTCACTTCACTTCAGACATTTTCGTTGAATGAGTTATGATATAGGCCTACAAGATTACTCAAACACTATGTTCAGATTTGGAATTCCAAAGGATTCTGCTCCGTTTTAATAAACATTCCCAATAAATTGATGAAATGATTGAGCTTGGTAAAAGATATTCAAAATTGCTTCGTAGTGCTGTAGAATGATTCGCTCTGATTGAGGTAACCATTATGATTCAAGACGTAATGTGCATATGCGAAATATGGAGAAACCAAATTAAATTTTTCAATGGAGAAACCAAAAACTAACACATAATTTTAATGTCGTAAATAAATAAATATATCATATATATATATATATATATATATATATATATATATATATATATATATATATATATATATAGCCGGACAGTGATATGAAATTTGAAACCAATGTAAAGAACAAATCACTGTCTGAAACTGCCAATTCAAATTTCAGTTCACCGTTTCTATGGTGATAAAACAGATTATTCGACCAATTATTTAAGGTAATTTATTTAATTCTTTTGTATTATACTCAATATTAACTCAATATTTAAGATTTTGCTCTTTTTATTTTGATTTTTTCATTTAATAATTTTTTTAAAAATATATTTCGTTTTTAGGTTTAGATAATTTATTTAATTTAGTTTCTTTTTGATAGTTTAGTTTTAATTTTAATATAAATTGGATAATTTAGCTATTAAAATAGATAATTTTTATTTTAAATTTAGATTTAGATATGATTAATTTCTGTAAGTAATAGAGACCTGATGCACTCTTTATTACTTCATTCTGTAATTTAAATTTTAGATGATTTCAATTAAATATTTTAGCTATTAATTTGTTAATTCATTCTGTAATTCAAATTTTAGATAATTTCAATTAAATATTTTAGCTGTTAATTATTCTTAATTTTAATATTTAGGTAAATTTTAAATTTTAGATAATTAAAAAATGTAAATTACGGAGAGCAAGGCCTTAATATGTTGCGTTTTTACTAAATTAGTTCTAAATTTTGCCGCTGATGACGTGGTGGTCGAATAATCTGTTTTATCACCATAGAAACGGTGAACTGAAATTTGAATTGGCAGTTTCAGACAGTGATTTGTTCTTTACATTGGTTTCAAATTTCATATCACTGTCCGGCTATAATAGTTTAGTAATATAAGTTAATTTTTATTCTTATATTCTTTACGTTCTAAATTTAAATTGCAAATGATTGATTGATATCTTTGCTTTTCTAAACTCGAAGGATGAGCTTCCAGTTTGGACATTAGATATTATATATATATATATATGATATATTTATCAAAATCAATGATAAAGTCTTTCCGTAATAATTCAAAATCTCCGATTATACAATAGTAATCGGAATACAGAATAGTTTTGAATTATAGGTATTTTTTTCCTCCATGATCTGTCTTAAATATATGCGGTTTTTACGATGAGATGGAAGTAATAGTAAGAGGGAGTAATAGTAATAATTGCCTTTCAAGTCAATCTCGAAAGAAAAACGAAACTTTGAGAATTGATAACGAAATGATGGAGAAAAAAACTGGAGCTGTTCCTTTTTCATCCAGCGATCTAACGAATTAGAAATTATATCTATAAAATTCGAAAAAAGAAATAAAAAAAAAGAAGAATTTAAAATAAAAACCTGTTTTCAGTAATTATCACTGGAATATGAATAAAGTTCAATTCCATGGAGTGAAGGAAAGATTGTTGTTATTATTATGATTGAAATGTCATGTAAATAAAGCATTTGGTTTTTATTTATTTATTCCTTTTCATTAGTATTCCACATAATAAAATGTGTTTTAGGTTGTTTTTTTTTTTTAATTTTATTTGTAATTGATATTGTGATGAACTTTTGACATTGATAATCAAGATGTAATTATCTTCAAAGCGTCGTTGAACAACAACATGATTGGCCACCGCAGGAGAACAGTAAAGACAGCACGAATAGCTTTTCCTTACAATGCCAAATTAATTTTCTAAATGAATTCGAGTGATTGGGAAAGGAGAAAGTGATTGTTTTCCTCGATCGCTTTATTATCAAATCAGACGATAAACTCACAAGTAAATAAAACAAAATATAGAACGTTTTGATTGTTAACAGAAATCACTGAAAGAATTTGGAACCTACTTTCCGTAAAACATGGCATTTATAGTTTAAAGTTTCACAAAACATTTAATTTTAATTTTTTCAGAAAGTTTGTAGCTAACAACTGAATGGTTTCAAAAGTTCTACGTTATATTGAAGTTTCAATCTCAATCTGCAAGATCTCTAGAATCTCTCAATTTCTTACGTCTTCATATTGAATTTGTTGAAAAGTATCCTCTGTTCGAAACATATGTTAAGTTTCAAAAAAATTCCGTTTACAGTTCCTATAGTTTGTTTGTTTGTATAGTATACACAATGTACATAAGGCAAGGCTAAATTAGGAAAAAGAATAAAAGAGAGAACAAAATTTCATAATTATTCAATTAATCTGAAATATCTTCTTTTTGATTGGAAATGCGGTTGAGTGCATTTTTCCACTGTTTGATTACAATCTTCGTTCTCTAGCGTCTTGTATTAGTTAACTGCAACGGTATTAATTTTGGGAACCATCTTTATCCGGAAAGCTTAGCTCTTATTGATATCCATAGTTTTATAAGTCATTTCAGAAGCTGCAGTTAAGTTTACCAAATGCAAAAACTTGTGTTGGATTTACAAGTCATACTAACCCAGTTCAAATGTATGTTCATGAAACTTATTTTGAGTTAAAGTTAAGAAACGGCCGGTTTCTCCAAGTAGTCGTAAGCTAATCCTGGATTAATGCAATCCGATAGAGTTACGACATGAGCTAATACTAATACTTATTTGGAGAAATCGGCCTTAAAAGTTCTATTCTATTCTTATCTGGGGGCACGGCAGTGCCCTAGAGGTTAGGGCCTCACGGCAGTGCCCCCGCCAAGACGAGCCGAAGGCAGGAAGGGCACTACGTACCTTTACTGGAAGTGTTTCGTCGTATTTTCGAACCCTCATAGCTTCGGCCTGGATAATACTAGAGAGCTCAAATTTTCAGGATAAGATGCAGTAAGCAGACTAATGAAATACGCTAAGTTTCATTTATTTAGCTTTTATACTTTGGATTTTATTAATACCTAAAATACGTCGATTTCGTCACTGACTCACTCACTCATGATCATCAAAACCTCTAGGGTACTTCCTGAAGTCCTAGAAAGCTGAAATTTGGTATGCAGGCTAGAATTAGCACACAAACAACAAAAAAATTAAGAAATCCGTAACTTTCACCTTCCAACCCCTCAAAAGGGGTGGATCTGGTTATGTATTATCGAACCCTCATAGCTTCGGCCTGGATAATACTAGAGAGCTCAAATTTTCAGGATAAGATGCAGTTACCATACTAATGAAATACGCTAAGTTTCATTTATCTAGCTTTTATACTTTGGATTTTATTAAGATCTGAAATGCGTCGTACCCTCAATGCTTCGGCCTAAATAATACTGTGTAATAATGTGATTTCTTACAAAAGTGCAAACAGCTTGTATATACAAGTTGACCAATAGAAAAACAGAAAAGTAGGGTATTGAAAAAAAATCCATTTTTTAAATAATCTTAAAACTAAATTTAGTTGTAATAGATAATCCCACCCAAAACATTTCATGTAAAATAAGTTGCCAAGACTCACATGCTCATAACGCTTTCACTGTTAAAAAGTTATCAGATCTCATCTTACAAAAAGAAATGAAATCCCACCCAAAACATTTCATGTAAAATAAGGGGTTGCCAAGACTCGCATGCTCATAACGCTTTCACTGTTAAAAAGTTATCAGATCTCATCCTACAAAAAGAAATGAAATCCCACCCAAAACACTTCGTGTAAAATAAGTTGCGAAGACTCACATGCTCATAATGCTTTCACTGTTAAAAAGATATGAGATCTCATGTAGAGCCAAGCCCCTAACTCTACGAGGCCTAACTCTACAAGCCCTAACTCTAAAAACCTTATATGTTGGTTAAAAAGTATGGCTTGGCCGTTTCATGGAACTATTTCATCTCACTCAAAACATTTCATGTAAAATACGTTGCCAAGATGCTCATAACGCTTTCACTGTTAAAAAGTTATCAGATTTCATATAGTGCCAAGCCCCTCACTATACATGCCTAACTCTAAAAACCCTAATATCTTGGTCAAAAAGTGTGCCTTGGCATACTCCATATCCTTTACATAACTCCATGGGATTGTCTGTGTGACAGCCACGAAACGGCCAAGGCATACTTTTTGACCAAGATATAAGGTTTTTAGAGTTAGGGCTTGTAGAGTTAGGCCTCGTAGAGTTAGGGGCTTGGCTCTACATGAGATCTCATATCTTTTTAACAGTGAAAGCATTATGAGCATGTGAGTCTTGGCAACTTATTTTACACGAAGTGTTTTGGGTGGGATTCTATTTACAAGTTATATTAGTCAATTGTATTCTTTCGGCTGATAAAACTAACTATAATTATTTTTCTTTCTTTCCATCTAATTAATAACAAAAATTAGATAAAATTAAATGAAATTTGTAACAAAGAGAGTACATGTAGTTCATGAAAAAAAAAAATTATTAACTAAAATTCAGTTGATTGTTATCTGTACAACATCTGTTCTATGCATTGTTATCTTATGATTTCTTGAATTTGCAGTCTTTTTTTTTTCTTTGTTCTGTGCTAAATAAGACTTCGAAAAATCGCAACTGCATTTTGATAGATTTCGTATTGTGGTTTCCTGCCGATAAAAAACTAAAATTGTATTTTTTGAAAAATATTTGTTTGTTTTGAATGAATGATAATTTATTAAAATGATGATGCAATAATGACAAAAATTTAAAGTGAGAGATGAAAATGAACTAAATTTTTCCTTCGCAAAATGTATTTGGGAGCTCGTTTTCTTTTTCTACGAAAAATTTCCAGAAATCCTGCTACAAAATGACTAACTAAGCAATTTTAATTCGCGTCCTTGGGTTGCAACTGTGCTGAGGCGATGTCTTACGAATCGTTCACTTCTGCATTGATATTTGTACAAGGTTTCTGAACATTTTTTCATATAATTTAAATACCAACTGTTGTTTCTTCATGTTAATTATTGCAAATTAATGCCTTTAAGTTATTTTTCAAATATTTTTAAATTGCCATTCCAAATTTAAGATATTGTGTCGGCAATTTTAAAAAAAAAAATCTTTATTAGGATTCGTTTCTGGTAAGCAGACAGAAGAACACACTGCATTGATCCAGACATTGACGATTCAGTTGATGAACTTCTAGAGAAGAGGACATGCTTCAAACGCAGAGAGAGGGATAAAACATTGAAATCCAGATTGATTAAGAGTAGCAGATCGATTGCAGATCGCTTATATCACTACGAACAATAATAATTTTTATTTATAAGGCTATTTATAGTGAAGAAATCATTCTGGTGGCACATAGTGATATTCATCACAGAAGTATGAAGACAAGGCAGTTTGTTTTTACATTGGTGATTATCTCGTGGAAGCTCATTCACATTCTTCCAGAGTGGCCAGAGTTGCCCTGGAATTTTGAATAAAGGAATATTACTTTGGCTCATCAAAAAAATACCAAGCAATCAAATAAAGCCACTGTATTTTAATAGCTATGTTTTCTTCTTTCTTTGCAGTATTTTGACCGTGTGAAGGTAGCATAATCATTTTAATTGTGGACTGGAACGAATGGTTGGAAGTAATAATGGCATTAATGTTACATACTGAATTTTACTTTTTAGTTGACACAGTAAAATGCAACCAAAAGAACTTAAAAAAAAAATGTCCTTTCAAGTTTATGTAGGATGCAAATCTCCCCTCGGCCCTTTTCTCCTTCAATATTTTTTTTATTTTTTTTTTTTGCAATGACAACCCTTCGGTCACATGTATTCTTTGATATACTGCTAGAAACTTATCCTTAGTTCATATTTGCCTACATCTCAAAAAAAAATAAATAAATAAATAAAAATAAAAAATAAAAAACACGGAACAAGCTTGAAAAATCATTTCAAAAAGGAAAATAATCAATATTTAATTATTGGAAAGAAGTATTTGTAAAAAGTTCAAAAATATCGGTCGCCATTTATTGCTAAAAGTGCCTATTAATTTTGTGAGCATTGGTTACTAGAGAAAAAAACAACATATATTTATTTAAAATTTTTAAGTTTCCATAATCAGTCATATTCAAAAGCTCAAATTTGGAAATTCCGGTCTAAAATGTAACAGCATCTATTTCCTTATTTCTTTTAATATTTTTGTTTTGGAAAGAACCATTAAGACAGAGAGAATCATTAGAGATTTCTATCAATGTTTTAAATTATTAAATTTTTTTTTCCTTTTACTTTAATAAATTTAACATTTTTATTTCATTTTTATTCAGGACAGTTATACTTTTTTAGTTCATTGAGTTTGAAGGAAAGCCTTTTCTTATAACGATATGTTAATTACTTTAATGCAAAATCAATAGATTTATTATATTTATTGAAATCGATTCATACAGAAAGATCAACATTTTATTGCCAAAATCAATTTGGTTTGAATAAATCAATGCAGTTTGTTTGCTAATCATCGATGTATTGATTACTGTAATTGTAACTTACTATGACTTTAGAAATGAAATTAATTAATTAATATTTTGTTTAATAAATTAAATTTTTATTTTACAAATTTTTAAACAGAAAACTTCTATTTTTTTTAAGGAATCATTCAAAACTTCTAGATAAAAGAAAAGCGTTTTAGCTTATTTTAGAATAATATTTTGCTTCCATATTATTTCACTTTGATTTTAATTTATGTTTATTGTTTTCTATATCCAATATAGCAAGAAATTTTCCTCTATTATGCAGAAGGATAGGTGCATTGTGCTAAGATAACCCATTTCTTCTACGTATTTGGCAGTAAACGTGATGATAAATCTGATGACAAATAGAAGCTATAAGGATTACGAAGATAATTTGTCATAAGAGCCTTCAATATTTCTTAAAGTTTCAAGATTTTCTATACTACATTTCTTGACAAAATGGTGTTATTGAAAAGCAAGCTGTGAATCAATTTTATCTATCTTTATTTTTTTCATTGAAAGCAAATAAATTGTTTTGGGAATTTGAATGAAGTTTTGAACAACAGCTATTTGGCATCGTTAGTGTTCAGGTTCGACGTCATCTTCGTCAAGACCTTCCTCTACCTCTTCTTCTTCCTGTTCTTCTTCCTCCTCTTCGTCAGCAAGTGCTTTCTCCATTAGTTCTCCTGGCTCAATGAAAACATCAGAGTCCCACGGATACCACCACATTGACGGAGAGGAACTGACTTCACTCGATTCGCTCTTCTCGGCAGCTTCTTCTTCGGCGAACACTTCATCTTTGTCTGTAGGCAGCTCCAGGGGATAGCGGAAAGTCAGAGCATCTTGGACATCGGAGCGAAGATCAGGACGACTGAAGAAAGCTACAATAAGAAAGGTTTATCAATTTCCATGTTTATGTTACATTAAGATACAGTTAAAAGGATTAAGGACTAGTTTGTTGTTCATTTCTGTCGCCGATTTGTAGAAAATCGTGAAATCATCACAAATTGGAGTGCAGCAAAGGAGTGTGAGTTACTTTGAAAGCAGAGTATATGGGAACGGTAAAATTCGTTGTTTGCCTGAATTTTGACACAATTTTAGCAAAGTTTTTATTTTTTTTATTGACTTCTATTATTCAAACTGCAAGAGTAGTCAAATATGATAAACGGAAGATTGTATGATATTTCTCACAACTGAATCCAATGATTCAGCCTACACTGATAAAATACACTTGAAAGCAGAAAAATCGCCCAGTTGCATTTTTTTCCCCTTTTTTTTTATTTTCCTCGTGATTCGCAATTTTTTTTTAATCAAAATAATGTCAATTTAAAGATTGTTTCATCACCTATCCAATGATACCATTTAAGTATGGTATCATTATTTAGGCAAATTTAGGCATTATTAGGAAACGTTATTTTCTTCCTAGGCAAATACTTCTGAGTCTATATTGGTCGCTAATTCATACAAACTTGTGCTACGGTGTAATCATCTGGGGTACCACTGCCAAATTTCAAGAAAAAATGATACTTAAAGTTCAAAAGCATTTCCTAAGATTCTTAGATAGAAAGCCCCGCCTGTACTCTACTCAATCCCTCTGGACAAAATATAAAATAATTCCTTTCGAACATATCTACAAGCTTCAGTTGGCTCTTTTCACCTACAAAACAATTAACAAAAAACTATGTCCTTCAATTAATTTCAATATTAAACCCAATTCCAAGTTTTATAAAACTAGACTCAACCCTGTTCTTCTACTAACAAAAACAAGATCCAACTATCAAAGAAGAGCAGTCAGTTATTCGGCTCCTCTAAATTGGAATAAAATTCCAAAGGAAATTCGTGATTGCTCTTCTCTGACACAATTTAAAAGAAAACTTAAACAACACTTATCCACTCAACTCAATCCTAATAAATCCTCATAAGTATATAATTCCTCTCTTTAAATGAACCCAATAATTGATTGTAATCTCCCCTCTCCTCTCTTTTTTCTCAGTCTCTCCTTTTGTATTTTCTCCTTCTTCTATCTAGGTAAGCGCCATCAGTCTAATTTTATATTATATAATTTTCGCAGCATATAGTTCCCTCAAAATGTGATGAACTGAATTTTTTTCGCCCTCATAATGTACATTGTAAAATATTTGTAAAAAAAAAGGAAAACTGTAATCAATACATACTGTTGTAAATATTTTTTATTGGCAATAAAATTATTATTATTATTATTATTAAGTGTATTTTCCCTTCAAAACCAAGACAATAATAACAATAGAACACAATACCCCAAATTGATAAAATCGATGAGAAATCGAATAAGGGCCGTAATTAAGACCCAACGGGAATACCCGTTATTAATAAAGATTGTTTTATAAATGTTTGTACTGAATTTTGTTTTAATCACCACTTCCCATGCTATACGAAAACGAGGTTTTCGGGTAGGATAGGAGATTCCTCCAAAAAGCACTCTGCTGACAAGCAATACACACTTAAGTGGTATCATTGGATAGGTGATGAAATGATCTTTAAATTGACATTATTTTGATTCAAACAAATTGCGAATCACGAGGAAAATAAAACAAAAAGTAAACAAATGCAACTGTGCGATTTTTCTGCTCTCAAGTGTATGAACAATCGCGAAGGTGATTTATTAGTGACTGACGACATCAACCTCCATCAAGATGCTTTCTTTTAGCGTAATTCCCACTAATTATCTCCATAAGTTTACAAATAATCTCAGAACTGGATGCTGTTTCAGGACAATCTATCAGTTCGATGGTTAGTTAAACATAGTCATACATCCTGCTTTTCTCGAGCGATTTTCAATCATTGGAAATGTGAAGAAAGTATTTAAGGCTTGCAAGTTGCCTCAATCTCTGTTCTTGACAGCTCCACCAATGCTTGCACAAAAGTATACAGTGGAGGTGGATGGATTTCAAAACCTAAGCAGTACAAGGATCTGCTCAAGGGGTGTTTTGTACAAGTGATGGTTTGCTGTATTTATACAGAACATGTTTTTATAATCTCTACATGTAATATTTTTAAGAAATATTAATGATGAGAAAATTACGTATTATTATCAAGTAAATTTAATTAATAATTTTGTCACAATTTCAAAGAGGGTTATAACTTCAGAACCTGATGGATATCAGGGGCTCCAACACTTTTAACAAAATCTCGAATAAATAAAGCAGCATAACGAGATTCTGCGAAGCTACTTGATTTCTCATTGTGTAGGCTTTGTAAGCTCCGAGAAAGACAACTGAGAATTGTAACATGGAAGTGCAGTTGCTTTTTTTTACGTTTTACATAGGCTACATTATCATAACTTTAAAGGTGGAGATGACATGTCAGCAAAGAAGTAAGCTTATAGAAGATTACAAAATTATCATATTTCGGTAAAATTTTCATGTCACACATTTGCATTTTTGTTCATTTTAGGTGCTGGTATTTTTATATTATAATATTTTTTTTTATTTATTTTATTAATTAATACAAATTTGTTTTTTGTAAAGTAAATTTCTTCAATTTCATAATAAAACTTTTTTTTTTTAAATTTCTTCAGCTTTATTTTGTAAAATTATAAAAATTTATAATGTTTATAATTATATAAATTATAAGACTGAAGGCAGGAATCAGCTAAGTTTACAGAAGTCGTTAAATTCTTACAATACGAAGTTCATCGAAGATTACACATTTTTTAAACTGTCTTCAGCATTTCTTAGGAGACAACAGGATAGTATCGGAACAGAATATTATTTAAGAGTTAACGTTACTAAATCCAGCGTTGGATTTAAACAGAGTGAGTTGTATTGGCTTACTTCTTTAGTTGCCTGAAACCGTTTCGAGGCGTCTACGTTGGAATGAAAGATAAACAATTTTCTATTTCAATATTCCAGTCTTTTTCAAAACAATGCGAAACGTGAAAATTCACTCGGGCCTTCAGCGAAAAAACAAACAAACCAAAACAATTCTCCACTGTACTGTCTGTTGTCGAAAATGACCTTTAAATATTAAATAACTTGTTTCCATGAACGCTATAAAAAAAAAAATCATTAGACTAACAATCAGAACAACTGCGAAATTTCGAAATGACTACATGTTTAGATGAAATATAATAATAATATATTTGTCTTATTATAATAAGAATAAATGTAATAATAATGCTGATTATTATAAAAAAATAAATTATAAAAAAAATTATAAAATTATCTTAAAAAAATCTATTTTAATGAAAACAAGTAGATTTATTAAATTCTAGTCCCTATTTGATTCTGTAATTTTATTTTCATGTTTGAAAAAAAAAAAGAGGAGTATTTTGTTTACCAACAGAATAACCTTGTTGATCACTCTTTTGGAGAATGAGTAACCACAGCTAATGAGGATTTTAAGAATACGAGAGAGCTGTTTCACATTATTCAAATTATGAAGAAATATAACATGCGTCCATAATAATAAATGAATGTTTATATAAACCCCATATGGACTCGTTACGCCTTTTGGCAACGTGGAATGAAGACTGATATTGTTTTAATCAATGACAAAACGATTATCGATTTTACTGGGGAAAAAAAAATCATTTGTGATCCTTCCCCTCACCAAAGAAAAGTTATTAGCAAACTTCACGAATATTAGCTCAATTGGTCAAAAAGTTGCCGCCAATTGTTATTGTATCTCGGGGGCCCTGAAATGTAATCGGAAATGTGTATTTGTATAAAAGTGTAGGCATTTTTCATATGTAGGTTTTATGCATACAAATCTGAGCTTTTAGTCTATTCATTGGATATGCCGCCAGTTAGTTAATCTATTTTTAGTGCTTTATTTTATTTTATTTTTTTATTTTCTCTAACTAAAATAGATGTCAATCGATATTTTTCATCTATATGTAGACCAAAAGTCAAGTGATAGTAAAACTGAACAATCATTGACAAACAAAAAAATGAAATGAATTGAAATTTGGAAAGAACTGTAAGAAAGATGTTCTAATAAAATGTCTAATGGTTTTCTGCATTTAGTTTCCTTTAACCCAAGGAATCGCATCGAGAACTTTTGTTAAATTTTGTTAAATGTCAGTTTATTAACTCAAAAATGAAAATCACATCTCTTTAATGCATAGAAGAAGTTACTAGATTACGGGAAACTTCAAACTTTACTAGTAATTGATTATTTTCTTTCAGTTTTACTTAAAAAAAAAAAAAACAGTGATTTTTTTTAAAAGACACGATGAAAGACATTTTTTTAAAATCATTATCCATTGAATGGAAAAATCACTAATTGGCAAAGCTCATGTTTTCATTAATTTTTAGGGATTTTTTTGTGATGAAATGAAATTAATACAGATGGTTGTTTACAATCTATGATAACGATTTGCATGGCGCGTGACGACGCAATCAATCACAGTAGGTATGCAAATTTTTACAAACGTACAGGTGAGTACTTAAAGATTAGTGTGGAGGGGTGCGGGTTAGTTTGTTCGGAGAAATGCCGCCGAAAGTGTCATAGTTTTGGGAAGGGTAAGTTACAGCCCTTTCCGACGCGAAATTTAGTTATTCCGCAATAATTACGAAATGTAGAAAAAGAGGTTGCACCATTTCGAAGAAAGGAGTTCATAATGTGTTGGCTGGTGTTGGTTTGGCCCGTACAAAACAGATTTCCGGGACTGAAAAGCAAGCAAATCCAAGACACCTATAAGTCGCACAAAGACCGTCATTCAGAAAGTCAAGAAAATGGTGACGGGGAACAATCCAGCGACCCAAAGGACCATTGGTGCGAAGATAGGAACATCTCTTCATACCGTAAACAAGATTATCCATAAAGATTTGGGACTTCAAAAGAGACATAAAAGCAAGGTTCACAAGCTCTTACCAAAGCACATTTCAGAACGTAAGACAAATTGCAGAAAACTGTATGAACGACATCTCGCTGGGGATAAATGGAAGTATGTGGCCACATTAGACGAAGCATATGTTTATCTGTCCGACTGCAATAAACCAAGGGCGATTTTCTATCGCCCAGTGGGAGCCAAATCGTTTCCAAATTGGTACAGAGAATCTCGTGAAACTTTTTCGAAGGGATTCATGATCGTTGCGGGTTATTGCTATCAAGGCAAGCTACAGATACGGAGGGTGGCTCAAAATGTAAAGGTGAATTCTGCGTACTATCAGGATCACGTACTGACACCAATTTATACACAGGAACTACCTGCTCTTTACGGAAACGACGTTTCCAAGGTCCGTCTCCACCAAGACAAGGCGTCCAGCCATACGTCCAAATCGACCCAGAATTTTCTGACACGAATGGAACAGCAAACCGGAATCCAGGCTGTACCGTTTACCGAGATACCAGTGAAGTCTCCAGACGCATCGCCCATGGATTTTTGCGCATTTGGACTATTAAAACGAGCCTTGGGAAGACGACGTCCTCTTCATTGGATGGACTCTGGAAACGTTGTCAGCAGGAGTGGCAACGTATAAGTCTTCCCGTTCTTCGCAGTAGTCTCCTGCAATGGAAACTGCGCTGCAGAGCGATAGCAGTATCTCATGGCCATCAAATAGAGCATGATCGTTGATGGAGAAAGGGAATTTCTGGGAAATAGATCCGAATCCAAATCGTTACCATAGATTGTAAACAACCCTCCGTATTACAGTCATTCTTCAGCAACCTCAACTTTGATTTCTTTGATTTGAATTATTTGACTTTTTCTGATCTGATTTCATTTAATGTTATTTATGAAATTAATCAGTATTTATCTGTTTTATAAAGTTGTTAAATCATTTTAAAGCTCAACTTGATTAAGAGATCAATTTAGATCAAGTTTCAAAAAACAAACAAACAAAAAAAAAAAGTCAAATACGAAAACAAACTCTTAACATAAACTGGTTGAATTCGTCTAATCAGTCTGAAACTTGGAGCAAAACGTGGACTTGTGAATACAGAATAATTTCAAAATTTCGACTCACACTTCAGATACTTGCGATCACTGGTTGATAACCTCATAATTCACAGATTCCGTGTACTTTGAACTTGAGAAAAACAAATGCTTGTTTGATAAGAGCAGAAATTAAATGTTCAAAAAACACATTCAGTTCCTCAAGTTCGTCTGACTTTCAGTTCCTTGTAAGTAATTGAATTTGACTGGGACTATGGAAGCCTTGAATGTATATCATTCATCCTGAACAATCAGGACAAGATAGTCCTGGTAAAAAATATCTACAAAATATATGAGTGTAATTCTATAGAAACATTGAATACTAATCACCTGTTCAGTTAACTTCCTTACACTGGGAATCGAGTAAAAAAAAAATAATAAGTTAAATATGAGACTCTAATGGAAGTTCATTCTTGCCGTAGCAAAAGAAATTAATGTGCAGCTGTCCGAATAAAAATAGTCATTGAAATTTGAAGAAATGTTGAAGTGAAGGACGTAAGAAAGAGAACGCAATGATCGTGATCCAAACATTATTCCTTTACATTGAATATGTTTAGACTATTAGAAACTTTCTTTATACAAAACCTCTCTATTTTCTCCGTACTTTTCAAATTCCTTCTGCTTCCTTTTTTTCTTCTTCCTTTTTTTCTTCTATTAAGAGAATAATCTACTGTATCTCTTAATGTATCTCGAACTCTAATTTTTGAGTTGGTTTGATTCTTTCGATGGGATTGTGTAACATATTATTAACAGACTAATCCAGAGATAAGCTTTTCTGGAGATTTCCAATATCGCTATGACTTTAAATTTGTTGATTCAGCAAAATTTAACGACAATTATTCCGATCAATAACTGTTACTATTAACCGAGATCGTTCATATTCAGGAAAATTGCAAATCTAACACTGCGGAGTTGAATAAATATATTTATTTATTTATTATTATTATTGTTATTACTAGCAACAAAGCCTGTCGGATGACAGGCATAAAAAAATCTGAAAAATCATTTTATTATCAACGATCAAATATAAAGTAAATGTAATCTAAATACTGTGCTAACTTGTGAACGAAGCTTCTACGGCAAAAATGGTTTTGAGTTTCGAAATCAGCGTAAACAACTGAGTAAGTATGACAAATTTCATTAAAATGGATGCAGTGGTAACAAAATTATTTGGTCTTGAACATATGTTTTCTTAGAATTTCAGTTGTCGAGGTCAGTTCCCAAGAATAAAATTTAATGGAAACAACAAAGAATGACACAATGAACTAATATTTTCAACAATTTGAGTACTTTTGATTCAGTGGTACCATTGAGAACCATTGGATCTATCTTAATAGCTTAATTATTTCGAGTTACAGACAGACAGACAGACGAACTTAGCCAATTTATATGTATATATATATATTTGATTCGATTGATGATTTGATTTGAAACATTTTTTTTTTTTTTAATGTTTATCAGACCTATTTAGGTGTACTTCTTACCTGTACATCTGTAATGTAGGTTCTGAGAGTTTAATCTAAAGGATCATTTTCCACCCAAAACGAAAAACGAAATACCAACCATATCTAAAGTTTAATTTATCTAAAGAATAATTATTATTTTTGACACATAACGCCGAAAGGCATTTAAAACTCAGCTTTGTTTAATCTAAATACTGCGCTAACTTGTGAACGAAGCTTCTACGGCAAAAATGGTTTTGAGTTTCAAAATCAGCGTAAAAAACTGAGTAGGTATGCCAAATTTCATTAAAATCGGTGCAGTGGTAACAAAATTATTTGGTTTTGAACGTATGTGTTGTTAGAATTTCAGTTAAAATTTCATGGAAACAACATGGAATGACAAAATGAACTAATATTTAATCCAATTTCAGTACCCTTGATTCAATGGTACCATTGAGAACCTTGGATCTATCTTAATAGCTTAATTATATCGAGTTACAGACAGACAGACGGACGAAATTAGCAAATTATATAAGTTGATTTTAAGATTCTTTGTTTATGTATACCAAAATATTACTTAACTGAATATTTTAATTGAATAGTATATTAAACATTCATTTATTCAAAATTAAGCTATTTTTTTAAAAATTGAGCATTCTTTATTTTGCACTTGTCGAATTTAATCTGGTCAACTTCTTTGTACTCATGTTTTTAGTTTATTTTGTATTATATTTGGTTTCTTGCTATCTCATTCTTACTTTTTAGAATAACATTTTTTATAATCAATCATGAAAGATTTCAATTAAGAAACCCTGTAAGGAAAACAGAGGCCTACACTTAAGGAATCCTTCTTTTAAGATCGATGTAAATGTATGAATAAAGCGTAATTATTATATTATTTATTATGCTGAGGCTGTGGTGCAATTTGTGAGGTACCAGACCAGTGGCGGACAGGACGAAGGGTACAACACGTAATCGGTCCTGCCTCCACTGCTTCTGGAGCTTGTGTGCAAGATCGGTGTATTTACTGATCTTGTCTGTGTGGGTTTTCTGCATGTTCTTGGTATCAATGAGATAGGTCTGTTTGTTGACCTTATCAACAAGGGTGATGTCAGGTCTGTTGTGATGTATGGTTTTTTTCTGTGTGAAATGGGGCGGTCCCAGTACAGCTTATGTGAGGTTGACTCTAGTACGCTTTGTGGTGTGTACTTGTAGTATGGATCGTGTTCTTAACAAGTGAGTGTTTGTGTGCTAGCTATTGATGGACGATCGACGTTACCTGATTGTGTCGGTGGAGGTAGTCTGTTTATTATTATTATTATAAATTGTTGCTCTGTTTTTGACTGGAGGTTTCAATATGATCTCATTATTATTATTATGTTTGTATGTTTCAAACCTTGGGTTTCCCCAGCAAAAACAATATGGCGGGTCAAGGACCAAAGCACATACTGCCAAGTGTAAAGA
>JAFIDM010012231.1:113202873-113215870 GCA_023159025.1 Thereuonema tuberculata
GAATATCCTTGACAGGCTGATGAACTACTTGCTGTGTTGTTACCTCCGGCCAAGTTCGAAAAGGATGATGTATTGAATTAGATTAAACAGGAAAAAGCCTCCAGACCATGAAAACCATCAGTTCCTTATCACAAAAAGACACTAACAACAACAGAATACGCCTATCCTTTTATTCCGACTAAGAGAAATTCAATTTCTTTTGGTAAGTTATAAAACAATACAAATTTCCGGTTTCTCATTCTATCTGTTGAAATAATGGACTTTTATTCATTTTTGTTTCATTAAATAATTAGCTTTGAAAAAAAAAAAAGGAAGGAATTCATTTTTGAATTTGCAGAGACAGATAATGCGTCTTGTTTTGATTTTTCAGCTGCGATTTTATCAACGTAACTGAGCAAATTACTTTACAATAAAACCAACACATTGACAATTGCCATTGACGTGTTCACGGTCAGTCATTAAGCTTTTTTTTTATCCATTAATTTATTTTTCCAATTCTCTGTAAAATGGAGACCTTGCTTCATCCTCAGGAATTAGGATGGACGCCCGTCGGAATGGCCTCTTTCGGTTCTTGATATTGAAGTCTATTATTTTTTAGTACTTATGATACTTTAATCCTTAATTATTTGTTAATGCATAACTGTTAACGGTTTAGAGAAGTTTCTCGGTTTGAGAACTGATAATCACCTATTACTAAACCAACATTTCTTTAAACCTAAATTATAGTCTCCTCATTTACGGAATCTCGGTAGTCCCAGCCTGACTTCCCGAATTTTCTGTCAGTTGGTACCAAAGTTTATAATTTCGCCAAAGAATCTAGTATGATCGCTAATCCCAACTCTAATGGAAACTCTGTAATCCTAGTCAGTTAATCGGAATTTAATTTACTGAGAAATTGTCAGTCACAAGGTAAATTCCAACCAAACTGAAAAAAAATAAGAAAAATAATTTTAATAACCAGCACAGACGCAGCGTTTACAGCCATTTCACTTTTTCCTCTTAGGGGAAAAGAAATTAATTAAAAGAAAAACAAGTAACTTTTATACGATGGCAAGGTAATTAAAATGGGAAGAATAATTGCTTTTAATAATTTTTTAAAAATTTTTTGTTGTTGTTGAATTCGTTGATGCAATGAAAAAATTAATTACTTTTTTTTTTCTTTTCTTTTCTTCTATTATTAATAATTTTATTACACAAGGCCAGTCCTCTAGGTGACATAAAAGCACCTGTATTGTAGGTGCTGGTTAATGAATAACCAAATTAATAATAACTCATTAATAGTTTCTTTCCTACAAAGAATTAATTTATCTCATTATCTCTTCTGTTACGAATCTATTTTGGAAGCCAACCTTTTACGAAACACTGAAAATTTTCCAAAGACAAGTATTAGCTCGGTTCGATTCTTGATTCTCCGCAACCAATGCCAAAATCTAGCCGTTCAATTGGCAAAGAGGCCTATTATATAAATAATGAAAAAAAAAAAAAAAGCTGCCATTATCAAACATCATTAGAAGGACGTGATAGAAGTGTATGACCTACTGTTTGTAACCCTCTTTGAAATTAAAGATTATGAAAAAAATAAAACGTGGCCATTGTATTTCCAAATACACCTTTCATTCCATCCATTTTTGTTCAAGATGAGTCAGTGATGAGGTTATTGCGGGAAGGTAAACTATATAGAAATAAAATAATCGAGTGTTAATAAAGTATTAAAGTACATTATTAAGTAAATAAACGATTCCTTTGGATTTGGATACTTAACAGACTTGTTGGTATTGAACTAAAGACCAAAACAAAAACAACGTTTACAAAGTTTAAGTCGTGATATTTTATAGTAATTTTAGATTATGAAAGCAAGATTGACATTTGACCTATAAGAAGCAGATAGGTTTTCATTAAAGCCTCATAATGAAAATTACTCAATACTTACCAGATAAAGTTTTAGTAGCAGATAAATGATACTTAATGTGAGTTAATTCTCGTCTCTGGTATAAAAATATGTAGATGAAGGAATTCTGACTCTCATTAAGAGACTTTGGTGGTCATAAACAAAGAACGAATTATCAAGGAAACTTGATAAAAAACAACTTAGAACTTAGAAATATACAACTTATACAACTTAGAAATAATACTCTTAATTTTTCAAATGTCATCATTTGCTGCTGTCTATTACGAACAAATAACTCTGAAAATTGAGATAATGATAATTTAAAAATCAAAAGACATTTTCGGGGTATTTTATTTTCATTTCCTTGTATTTGTCTGTCAGGCCTAGAAAAGACGGAGGAAAAGACTGTCTATTGAAAGAGACAGGAAATTAACAACATATCTTTACCCTCGTGTCCGTCCATTTCTAAATAAAAGTAGATTGTAAATGAAATACCATTTTATTTGTACAAATCTAAGCCACAATAAAGCAATTTCATCTTCATCCAAAAGGAAAATGTAATATGCCTAAATTAAAATTTGGAAACTTTAAAAATTGTTATCTTATCATTTTTAAAACACATCGCCACAAGAAAGTTGAAAACCATCCAAAATGCAACTACGGAGAAAAGCGATATTCTAGCACAGGTTTTAGGTTCTTAACTCGTTGCCTAAATGTGATCGGAATTAAAAGAATAACAGAATGAAATAATCATCTAAACCAGACCACCACAGATAAAACTCATTGGGAATTGTTGTAATTTTATCTACTGCTTTCCAATACAATCCTATCCTTGATTGCTTGCTTTGATCTGCATAACTGTAACGTTTGAAACAAACTGAATTATATGCAGTTAAAATTGATCATCTTAGGAACTACTATCACCTGCTAGAATTTCAAGCGCCAGAGTATGGAAAGAGAAATGAGTCATCATAGTCCTTCTTATGCTTCGTTATAGATGATGACAATGTAAAGAGATCCAAACATAAGGTATTTCACATTATCAAACATCAGTGGCACATCTTAGACGGAACAAATCAATAAATCTTAGATGGAACCCTTATATAATCTTCCAGAATGTGTCCTGAATGCCATTCTGAAAATTATATTCAGCTCACACTCTTCCTCCTCTGCATATTTAATGCCATTTTTTAACAAGAAAATGTCCGCCCATAATCTTTAATCAGTCTACAAGTAAGTCTTTGACTGCCATGTCTGCATGGTCAACCACTTGCCAAAATTTGTCACGTGCTAGGGAGTGCTGGCATATCTACGTCTAGCAAGAGATTTTCATAATTCTATGAATCCATTCCGAAGAAGAATCCATTCACTCTTAGATCATTTTTTCGATTATCGTAATTCATACATCGCCATTCAATACTGCGCTGATCTTGTAGAAGTAAGTCTCGCTCATTACTAACTACCTAACAATATTTTGGAGATGTTATATCCGAGTATAGTATTCGTTCACGCCATGATGCCTTGCTAATACATCGTCAGAAGTTGAAGATATATAATGAATAAAGTGCAGAGTAGTTGTAAAGTCCTTGCACCCCTGTCAGAAAACTGGATTTGAAATGAATTGATCTTCCTATTATGGATCCAAAGCATCTGTATGCATTCCTCCATGCTCTCTGCACAGACTGATGCGTCTCCAGGTCCATATGTTTACTTTCCTTAGCATTTGTGGCGTTACGGTTGTGAAGGCATTCTTGAACGCACAGCAATTTGCAACTCAAGCGTTGGAAACGTAACCCTGTTTGCGGACTTCCTGTTTAATGATTCCTCACAGAGAATTGTCTGGTGTGATGAGATCTGGGCTGCGTGGTGGCCATGGCAAAGGTGAAGGAAAGTTCCCGGATCCCCGGTCAATCAACATGAGAAAAGCTCATCAAGGCGCAATCGCATTCTCATGGCGAAATGAGCTGATGCTCCGCCTTATTGAAACCACACATTGACAGCAACCATTCATTAATATACGGAGAGAAGTCGTCTGATTCACTGGACCATTGAAGAAATACACATGTTATATGTACAACAGGCTCCATGGCATATATTTATATCAGGAGGTATATGGACTTTTCACCCACTCTGTATATAGGAGATGCACATCTAAACATCTTTGTTTTTTATTTTTTTATAGGGTTTTTGTCGAGAAAATGGCGCGATAAGGTGATAAAAATTCGGTTCTAATGCATTGAAAAGCATTGTAAAGCATTAGAACCGAAGCATTTTGTCGAATAACGCATTTTAATTCTTTTAGTAATCCACTGATTTGAGCGAGATTAAAATAATTGTATTTAAGTAACTCAAAATAAGCTATCCGGGTTTAATTGTATTTTTTTTTTTTTTGGAAAATGGATAATTTTTACTGATTGTAATTTAAAAATAAATGAAGTCTTTTCCTTCTGAAGTGTCATGAGTTCAAAACATATTAAGGGGATAATATTTTTAAGAAAATAGCTTTTACGTTTTTTAAGGAACTTCCTGTTGTGTTGACTGTATTGTTTGCAGAGATTATTCAGAAATTGAGAAACGGAGGAGTGGGTCAGGATGATACAAAAAAAATAAAAAGTTGTGTCCTTTTTCCGGATGGGGGAGCGGTTTTAAACAAAAGGATGGCACTACAACCAAAAATAAAATGTCCAATCTGATTGAATTCTTCCAATTTGGGATCAACAGGAGGATTATAACCGTAGTCGTATGTACGCCAATAAGTGTTTGTAATTTTTGGATATTAGTCCCAGAATAAATCTTATTTAAATTAAGAAACTGCAGTTAATATCCTAAAGCCTAAAAACAGTTCAATAGCTTAATAGCAGATGAATTAAGCACTGAACTACTATCATCTTTTTTAAACGAACGATTGTGATAATGGCACTATAATGCTAATACTGGAGTCCCTTAATATAAAACTCAATAGAAACTCACATGGACATTGAAGTTTCAACACTCTAAGATAGTAATGCTCAGTTGTATATTTTTAATGTTATTAGTTTGTTATCAATCCTGAGTTATGGCGCCTTAACGGCAATGTACATTGGTAGGCTCAAGTTTTGTACCGAGAGAACAAAGCATTTTTGAGTCTTTGCACCTGAGTCGCTGTCCCGCAGTCTCAGGAAAGACTGCCTTTAAAATAAAGTTATAATTTTGACACATTGCAGATTTTTCTTTTCTTTTCTATTGTTTCTGTTTTATATTAAATTGTGATCAATTCCTCTCGGAGTGAGCGTTTGCCTGCCAGAGGATATGTTTTCGATAATTTTATTTTAATTTTTTTCTTCATCTTAATTGTGAGGTTTCTACGTAACTTCGTATTAGTGAGTTAAACTTATCCTCCAAATTTCCAGCTGACCCTGATAATATATATCTTTTTTGTAGATTATATTGACAGATATACGTACACTTATAACTTTTCTATTGCTTTCTTCCTCTCGAATGATTTAATACCAAGAGTAAAGAAAAAAGTCGCATATTATTTCTTTATTTTGTTTTGTTTTTTAATAAACATATCTTGAATTCATTTATGAAGCTCGTAATAAATAAGTAACAGCTGTATATTCATTTTCTGAATTCTTGATAAACAAGTGCATTGGATTGAGTGAAATGACTACTAAATTTAAATTCACACAATTGAAATTAAATATAGTACAGAAGAAATCGAACACTAGAGCAACTTCCTAGGAACTTATTCTTCAACTGCTGACTAAATAATTAAGATGTGTTCTGTTTTTATTTATTTTTTTTTCTTCAATCTAACTTCCCTGAAGGATATATCCTTCAAACGATATCCTCGTACGAAACAGCACGTGACGAACATATCTGAAAGGATGATAGAAGAGCTTAGGTCATCAATGTCGACAAATAATTTGAAGTTTCAAGATTATTTGGTTAAATTTCTCTTGAAAATGGACTAAGGCGCAAAGAGAAAATTAGGATAACAGATAATTTATCACAAACCCTTATTTTAATTTCTTTTATAATGATTCTATTTTATTTGTCTTTATTTTGTCCAAAATGAATAAAAGGACAAAATCCTTCAGAAGAATAGAATATAATTTTTTTTTTTAAATTAAGCCAATTGTGAGAGGCAGACGTTCCTTTCATTTTAAATTTTGAAGAAAAAAATGTGGTCAGAGAAAAGTTTCAGAGCTTAATAGCTCTACTAGTACCGGTAAGTTGATAATGATCTATTCATTGGTTCTAAAGTTATTAGAGGGAAAGAAGTATTGTAGGATTTGAGTAACTACACATGCTATACTGCTATTTCAGAAACAAGATGATTATAAATTCATAAACAAAACAGTAACCACCGTCATCTAATCGCACCACAATTCTTTTAATTTAATGCTTTGAAAAAAATATTTAAGACAAATGTTTGATTTTTTTTAAGATCTGTCTGTGCATCACGTCTGTAAAAAAGAAACATTTACGAACAGATACCTTTTAAACGATATCCTCGTACGAAACAAAGTACGAAGTTTTCAAAGGCTGTAATATAAGCAGCTTAAAAACACGTTGTTGTATTCTTTACACTTAACTTGTTCAATCGTAAATTCTTTTCTTTGAAATAAGAGTCCTTATTTTTTAGGAACATTTTTTTAGGAATTGGGAATAAATTATTACTAAAAATCTAGAAATAATTAAAAATCAAATAATTTTAAAAAGGAAGAGAATAAAAATAAAATAAACGTTGAATTGTAGAAATGTGGTCTAAACCAAAGGAATTAATTATTACAAAAGTAGAAGTAATTATTATAACAATATAATATAAAAGAAATGTGAGAAGGGGTGATCGTCCTTGGTTCCAAATGTGTGACGTCCTGCGTGGCTATTTTTCCAAGCAGTGATAATAAGTCCTTCGCACGAGACTTGAACAAACTATTATCTAATGTAGGCCTAACTAGTTTGGAGACGGAAGAAGCTCCAGTTTATACAAATCAATTCGAACAAGGGCGAATATAGGGGGGGGGGGGGGATGCACCCCCCCCCCCCCCCAAAAAAAAAAAAAATTTAGAAAAAAATAAGTAAATACGTTAGAAGAAAGAGGCTAAAATAGGATTTTCCTTTTTTTTTTGGTTGTTAAAATTCATCTTGCCCGAGGCCCTTACACTAATCTGGGCTCCCCCCCCCCCCCAAAAAAAAAAAGTCTGTATTCGCCACTGAAATCGAAGTAATATAATTTGCATTTTCACATTTATTATATTTTTATGTTCGATTCGGCTGATAAAATATGGATAAAAGATTTCCTTTTTAAATTTCAGTCAAAAATAGATGTTCTATTAAATTTTTACATCTAAAGCAAGTAAAAAAAAAAATATTTTAAATAATTTTAAGATTAAGATTCAATGCGGAAGGGACGCTTAGTTTGATATAAAGTGTTTTAAACTCCTATTAGACAAATTTCAGAAAAGAATTTTAGCTCAAAATAGAACTTACGTCAAATCATTTCTCAAATATTTTTAAATATAAGCTTTAAATTTTAAAGTAATTTAGAAGATTACTTTTTATCTCATTAGGGAATAAAAAGAAAAGAAATGCTACGCAGAATCCTTACAAAAACATTTAAAAGTACCAGAAGTAATACCAGTAAGATCACTGATAGAAAAAAATCTTCACTTCTTCCGTAAACATTTGAAGTCTCAACATTTCTTTTGTAATCATTACTGGAAAAATCCATTACGAAAAAGAGTACGATTGATGTCAGATGAAGGAGGGAGAAATGTAAAGTTTAACACGTGCCAAACGAACAAAGAAAGTAAGAAAAAAAAATGAACACTCGAAAGGGTTGTAGTTTTTTTCTTTCATTTTTTTTTTCTTTTATTTATATAACAAGGAGTTGTAGGCGTCTCGCTATTGCAGTTGAGTAGATAAAACGTCACAGCGCATGAAGTGGCGACAGGTATCCGGTTAGGTTAATGCACTGTGCATTGACCAGCCTTTAGTAGGGCACCTAGTCTAGATTAAGGTCAGGGAGTGCCAGTCGCAGCAGGCGCTTGACCCTGACACTGCCACTGACCCACTAACGGCTGTGGAAAAACCAAGCCTTTACCCCATCGTCACTTGGTGCCAATCGCCATCCAATGGTATAAAAAGAGAGCTCGCACCATCACCGCCGTTACAATCACTGGAATCTAAAGTGCTCCCATGTCTGTGCTTTTTGAAACAAAGGACGATATCTCCAGTATTTTTTTTTTTTTAATTTAGAGGGAAAAAGTGAGAAGAGGGTGGTCTTTTTCTTTCTTTTTAATGGACAAAGCACTTCTTCGAATCTTCATTTATATTCAGATTCGAGCAGGAAACCGTAAATGGTAACGGAGATAAAAAAGAAGAAAGCTCCTAAATTTAAAAGCAAACAAAAGTTACGGAAGCAAAGAAAACCCATAATCATAATTATTTCCCACTTGTTTTTATTGCACTCCGTAATTAATGGAGATGTGGTGATAAGCTGTCAACTGCTTTTAAGGAAAAAAAAATTAGCTCAGAATTATAATTGAGCGGCTAGGAATAATTTTACGACTGAAACAGCGACTTTATTTCGATGATTATTTAAAAATAGATTATTAAGCTATAAAAAAGAAATAAATAAATAAGAGGATTTGTAAGAACTTGTATAGGTTGTTCTCGAGGTTTCTTTCCCGTCAATTTCAAATAATAATTACCTATAAAAATTTAATTTTATAGCTTGTGAGAAAGAAAAAAAACAAAACAGTGCTGAAGTTTTCCAAAATAATACTTTAATTTTTCAATAATAATTCCTGAAATAACTTAAAACTATTTTCCATAAAATATTTTGTCTTTTGTTCTTTTTATTATTATTACTATTACTGCTCTCAGTTTGTATTTCCTAAAGTTGTGAAAACAATTCAAATTGTAGTCTAAATTGTAATATTCATTAAAGGTTTTTTATTATTATTATTATTTGATGAAAATTGATTGAATTCTGGAGCACGGACTTACATCGACTATTTCCAACGAATTTGAACCACATCAAAGCACGTGCAAACATCAAAACACCTGAATAACCAACCACTCTTTAAGATATCGATACAGTACTTTATAATCCATTTCTAAGAGAATTTTTTTTGTCGGTTTCACGCGTAAATTTGTGCATGAGGATCCATTCAGAGATATTTTGAAATTCCTAAGACTGTCCGTAAACACTCTTATCCAGTTTCAAGAAGACCCTACTAGTTTAAAATATTATTTAGGGAAAACGGCTCACAGACATACTGATTTTCTACGCCTAACTTTCCTTAGGGAAGTAGGCTAATAAAAAGCTAATTAAATTACAATGGTGGATTTTAATATTTCCAAAAATTGGAAAATATTATCTGTGATTTTCCGTGAATTACTTAAAAGTGCAAAGTGATAGTTAAATTTACTTTATTCAAAATCTCTTCGTATATTATTTTTTTCATTGTTGAAATTTCACTAATCTAAAATATATACACACACACACACACACACATATACATATATATTTATATATCTGTTAGCAGTATATTTCGAAATTACGAAAGCTACTACCATGAAAATTTTATACAGTGTTAGGATTATCCTCTATTCGTTGTTGTTTGAGAGTGCGATCTGTCATTGGAGAAAAAGGACAATATTTCGTTTTTTCTTTCAGGACATCGTGAACTTCCCTGCATAGCACAGGGAATATATTGAAGTCTAGGAAATAATATTATTCTGCTTGCTTCCCAATCATCAGTGAAATCAATAGGAATATAATTTCATTGAGACTAAATTAATAGATTGTAGTAATAGAAATATACTTATTTCTGTCTTGAACTCTCATCAAATGCGATCGCATTTAATTGCAAATGCATTAATATTAGGCTTTAATCATCAATTGAAGTCATCTTGTTTAGGAAAATCCTAAATTAAATATTTATATTTTGTTTATTCGACGAATGAATGAAACCTAGGATCTGGTTAAGCTCAACTATGAACTATGTTGTTAAACGATATTAATCCCAAATCAGTTTTTCCAAATCGGAATCAAAATCAATCTCGTTTGTAATCCTTGGTCTTGAGGAAATGAATCACTTGCCGTTTTTCCAATGCACATACAAGTACTACCGTACTATCTCTCTTAGATGTCGTGAAGTGTCAACCGACAGGAATAAGTTGAATCAGCAATGAACTACCATTCTTACTGTGCTTAAGAAACAACGTGATACTATTATGATGAATATCTGAATGGTAGTGTATTGTTCGAAGCTTCATGAACACGACATCCTTTTCCTTGCAAGTGGAGAAGAAGCATTTTGACTCTTAATCACACTGAGAAAGGGGACGAATTGTAAACCTTCTTCACCTTTCTAACTTCATCAGAAAATGGAAGATTTCATTTTCGAGTAAATATTTTTTTTTTCCCATCGCAATGCCATTGTTTCGTTTATAACCTCCATCTGGAAAAAGGACACAATTTTTTTTTTTTTTGCCTGAATGGCAAAGGTCATTCTAACCATAACCCCGCCTCTTACCAAGCGCGCCACTGGCTTGAATATTTTCCTTTCATCAATTTCAATTCAATAATTTTCCACCAAATTATTTAAAAGACGTTCAAAATTTTCGGTATCTATTAAAGTTGGAATATAATTTTTTAAAAAATCAATTTCAATTGTTTTTCAAATTTTTGTAGTCCAATGTGAACTTTTTCCCATGAAGGAAATCTTCGGAAAATTTCTCTTCTTATAACGCCTTAAAAATGATTAGTGATTCAGATCGTTACAGGTGAAGTTTCTGAATTTGAATTCATTCTTTCAACCAACACCAGACTGTTTAGAAATAAATATATATTAATACCTATCAAACCGTAACAAAATTAACAATATAATTAAAATGATTTTATTCTATTTTTAAGAATTAAACAATCAGCCATGTTTGAAGCAGAGGCGTCATTAGGGTTGGTGTCACCCAGTGCGGTAGCTCTTAACCTTGTAAAACTATCTGTTCAACCAAAAAAAAAAAGGTTATAAACTTCACATATAGGAGGACACTACTGAACGGAGGACACAGCTTCAAAAAGGAGGACGGTTGGTCACCTTACTTTTTTGTGACAGAATCATAGACAGTAATATTTTGCATTTTGCCGCCGCACCCCCCATAGTGACGCCTCTGGTTTGAAGTGAAATGAAATGCATTTTTCCAGGATTAAATTTTTCGCAAGGGGCAAAACAGAGTATATTTCCTTAGATTTAATAATGTTATTTTGTTTACAGTTCGTAAATTCTGCTAAAACATATAAAACAAGTTACGACGACCAAGATGCATAGTTTTCTTTGGCTGCAAGTTAAAAAAAAAAAAAACAACTTCATTTTGGCACTACTTTTTATTTTAATTTATTTATTTATTTATTTATTTATTTATTTATTTATTTAGGTGTTTTTTTTTTGGTTGCCTGGTCAGGAATCTTGGTAGTTTCTTAAGTTTCTGATGAAAAGCCTAAGCAATTAATATACAAATGTAAGAACTGTTAAAAAAAACAAAAAACAAATAAGTAGTAAAATCATTTACTTGAATGTTTAGTTTCTTTGCAGTTCGATCCACGTCAAAATACCAGTTGCTGATTCCGGATGATTGTATTTTAAGAGCTAATAACTTGGTTTCATTCGATACTACAATTTAAGCAATCTAAAGCTTCACTGCTGAATATAATATTTTGACAATTGAATATTTATAAGAACGTTCAAAATGAACATTTGGTTGTACTTTTTACTGCCGTGCTATTATGTAATCTGTCCATAGACGGAAAACGTTTTTACAAGTTTTCTGTTAATCAAATGTTTTTTGGTGAATTAGCAAAATCGTGCAAAAATTAGTTCTAACAAAACCAAAATCGCTGTTTTCAATTTCATTGGTAAATTTTTAGACGTAACAGAAAATCCGTAAAGAAATGGCAGGATTTTAGTAATTTGAAATTTGAAAACTGAAAATTAACCAAGATATTTTAAAATCGATTTAAAATCTGTCAAGTGTTTTATTCAGTTTCTTCAAAATTTTTAAAAGATAGGCCTATCTATAAGTGTATGAAACTGTTTAACTTCTTTCATGATTTTAATGAAATAACACGTTTTGCATTTGCACTGTTTTGGGTATCGGAGGTCTTGAGATTTCCGTTATTGTGGTTCACGGGTTTACTATCTGCACCCTTGATAAATTCAATGCATATTCAGAGAGAAACAGCAAAACGTCACAATAATAGAATTTTAATTGTGTATTTCGAAATACTACATTGTTTTGTTATCAAATCATATCTTAGCTTTTATTTTTAACTGAATTTTATCAAATCTGGAAAGAAAGAATTGCTTCAACTGTAAGATTAGTTTGTAGTCTTTAGATTTAAATAAAAATTTATTTTTAATAAAATATTATTTAAATTTCAAGAAAATTACATCTTAAATTCATTGTTCTATTGAAGAATAGAAAGTTACTGTGTAGGTAAGATGTTACTACAAAAACTAATTTCAAAAAAAAAATTCCCACAAAAAAAGATTATTTTAATATGGCAATTGGAAATATAGAGATCTGAGATATAACTACGGCAGAAGATAATTCCTTTCTTCGTTAGACATAAAATTACTCCAGTGCAGTGGCGAATATAGAATATATTTTCGGGGGGGGGGCCCCAAGATTAACGTAAGATTAAGTTAAGTAATTTTAAGTGGACACCCCATGGAAACCTATCCGTTCAACCAAACAAAAAGTTGGGAGGACATGCCTTCGTTGGGGCGGGGGGGGGGGGGGGGCCTCGCCTCCCCCCTCCTTATATACGCCCCTGCTTCAGTGTAATATTAAAGATTTATTGTGTCATTGGTTTACAACTAAAATGAAAGAAGTCCCTTTTAAGCAAAAAAGTGCTTTTTACATCAATGTGATTTTTAAAATTAAGTAATTAATTTAACTTATTTTTTGTTTTGTAATATAAGTCTTATATTTACATTAATACTGCTAGTGTCACTCTACTTGATATAAATGAAGTCTCTACAACTTGTCTGTGATAAAACAGCGTATGATACTCCAATGGCGTATATAGAATATATTTTCGGGGGGGGGGGG
>JAFIDM010012231.1:113215970-113366462 GCA_023159025.1 Thereuonema tuberculata
GGGGGGGGGGGGGGGGGGGGGGGGGGCCGAGCCAAAAAATCTATTCAACCAAAAAAAAAGGTTGGGAGGACATATCTTCATTATTTCGGGAGGGGCCCGGGCCCCCTCGGCCCCCCCCCCATTATATACGGCCCTGATACTCCATATTCATTGGTGGTTATCAACGCAGTTTCTCCATAAGAAGCCGGGTTTGACAGGAGACTCTCACTCACTGATGATGGCTCGCTAGCGAGCGGAAACTAGCTTGGTTTTTAATGTTTTAAATGTTTTAATTTTAAATTTTTAACTTAAATTTTTTATACTTGTGTGTAGGCTATTTAGAACTTTAAAAAACGACATTCACACACGTTAAAGTTATCATCATCTACTCCATATGAAGTTAAATAAAAAATAATGCAACAACATTTCGATTTAGTGCACATCCATTATAAAATGGCGACATATGCGTTGATTTCTATATCAAAAATTTAGATTTTTATCTTTTGATTTTTTGTGCCAGACGACATTCTCGGAATTAAAAAAAAAAAAAAAACTGTTATAAGTTTACTATTATTATAAATAGAATTCTATCATCCTAGTCTATTTTTTCTTGTTTCGTGTGCCCCTTAGCCTTACATTATATACTCTATTGTGAAGACAGTCGCCAGTATGCATTTCTACTCTACTGTCAAAATAAAAGTTCCAAAAAAAAAGATATTTGTCTTTTAAAACCACACGGATTGAGGTCAGAGGAAAATTTTGCCTAAAAGTCTTTGTTAATATTCTTTCATATGCTTTGTAATAAGTTTTCTATCAGTGAAATTTAATGATTAAAAAGAAATTAAGAAAACAGCTTAAAAAATCTATAAAATAATCGACATCAATTTAAAAAAAAAAAATAAAACTATATGAAAAATCTGTAAACCAATATTTCGCTGTGAATCATTTAATGTTTTCTAACAACCAGGTGGAGGGTTTTCTGATTGTGAAAAATAAAAACATTCGTTAATATATTATTGGTTTAGTTTTTACACAATTCGTGTTTCATGCTAAAACAAACATTATCTGTACTTTTGAACTCTGCTAAAAAAAAAGCTTGCTTGAAAAATCCGTCTTAATTGACGTATAAATAGAAAGAACGTGATAAATAAGTAATCTGAATTCACTCGCCACACCTTCCTCTTCATCCGGAAGCCCTTCCCAACCTTCAAAAAAAAAAAAAAATGGACACTGACCATAGATATATTTAAAAAAAAGATTAGATTTTGTTAACAGTTCAATAGTAATATTATTTATAAGCAAAAACTGAAATTTGGCAGTCAAGTTCCCAACATTTAAGTCCCCTTATGATCTTTAGATTTCAATACTACTTTTTTTTTAAATAACAAGGGATGAGAGTAAATTGTTCACCAAGTGACAGCCTGCAATAGCTATTTCACGCTCTTTGGCGATCATCAGGTAGGAGCATTCACCAGTAAACAATGAGGTCTCAGTACTGAAGCTAATAGGAATAATTGTCGGAATCGCAATGGTGCCTCAAAAGCAAAAATAAACAGTTAAAAGCTCACTGATGCAATATTAGTGAGAAATTTCATGTGCCAAAAGTCCGCCAGCCTCATTGAATTATCACTGTTATTTTTTACAATAACTACAACATCGCATATAGATATCAATGATATTGTTAAGCATCTAACAATAGTCTCAAATTTAAATCGGGCTGAATATAGTTCAATGATTGAAACCTTAAGACTTGAACTGAATAAGATATACAGTAAAACCTCGTTAAGTCGTCACTCAAGGGACCAAACATTTTTGACGACTTCAGCGGAGTGACGACTTAGGCGGAATGGGAATTTTTGAAACCCAAAAAAACAGTATTTTCATGAATTGCTATAGGATTCGGTGAGAAAAATAAGATTTTCAGAAATCAATTCATGCAAATAAATGAGTAGAAAAAAAAACAAAAAAACTTTATAGTTATCACATTTTAATCATTTTAAAAGAAAGGCAACGTCTGTCTTTGAAACGTTCCAGCCAATCATTGCTGCCGCCGAAATCTTCAATGTTCAACTCCTTAGCAATTTCCGTGGCTTTTTCTTTGAGAATCAAGGCGGAAATCAGCACATTTTGCTATCTGACATGTTTTAGCCATCGAACTAAAATCTCTCGATTTCGTCAAACTTCGATTTCCTCATTCTCTTTCTTTTGTCTTTGCAGTCAGCTTCAATTACTTGTTTTGATGAAAGAATATCGTTTAATGTAGTCCTGGGAATATGGTGTTCTTTGGCAAAACCTGTTTTCGAAACATTTGATTTTTCAAAAACTGCAATTAAGTCTTTTTTTTCTTTAAAAGATAACGAGGTAAGTTTTCGTTTCCCTGGCATGTTAAAAACGTAATCGAACCACGAAATTGCAAGAGAAAAAAATAGCCCTTTTAGCCGGGCTTACTCGCTATGAAATGAAGTCACACTCAGGAGCGGTCAAGAAAAACATCTACACTCGACAGAGTCGCAACGAGAAGTGTGCTTTGAATGATTAGCAGAGAGATTATGAGAACCCAAATCCTCCGAAGGGGTAGGAAAGGAAATAAAGTGACAGGCATGGTCAAAATTCTCCGTTATGGCTTGACTTTCTTAAAGTGAAGGGGCGGGGCTGAAAAGACAACACGATGGCATGCAAAATGGAGAAGAAAGATGCTATTGGCCATTTTTGAGGGTGACGAGTTATCCGGAGTAGAATTAAATTTGGTGACGGGTAAAGGAGGGTTATTTTACATTATTGTGTATGAGACTTAATCGGGACCAAAGGAAAACGACGACTTAAATGGAGTGACGACTTATCCGGGTGACGACTTAACGAGGTTTTACTGTATTTGATTTATCATGTCTGGATAAAACAGAATAAAACTAAACATTCAAATCTGATAGAAAAAAAAAAGAAAGATCGGAGAGATTTTTCTAACATTTATTAAAAAAAAAATCACCAAATATTATCAAATAAGGGATGATTCATTCCTCCAAGAGAATATTAAGGATGTTGCCGGAAATACAGAAACTTGAAATTAATAACTCAGAAAAATTCGAGGAAAGAATTACATTGTGGTTCGGTTCAGGCGGTAACTGCTCTCATTTCGACTGATGCTATTAAGTAATAAAAATCTCTACTAAGGGAATCTCAGTAGTTTTTTTTTGTTTGTTTTTAATGACTTCCTTATCTTATTAGTGGACAATCAGGATGTGTGGGAGGATGGGTGTGGTCGGTTTTTCAAAAAACGGAAAATACTTCCTCTTTATTTTTCTAGAATCGCTGCATAATTGTAGCACTATTACGACAGAGGATCGGATGCCCTAGATGGCATTCACGTATCAATTCTCTTTGAGTTATTTTTTGACTGCTTGGTAGTGAATCCTAATAAATTATCAACATAATCGAAAACCCTTGCGAGGCACAAGAATCACTGAATAAATTATTACAACTAACTGTGAATTAGGCCTAAGACCGTGGCGCCACAAAATAAATTTCAATATATAATTATAACCTTTAGGTTACACATAAATAATTAAGAAAATACATAAACGAATATAAACAAAAGTATTTTGCCTATCGATCTTACTTTTTCTTCAGGTAGTGACAACTGTAGAAGTAGAATGGGTCATTTTGCGTTTGCATTCATTACAAATATTTTATTAGCTAGGCTTACTTAATTTTTAGCTTAATTTATTTATAAGAAAAAATTAAAATATATTAGAAGTATTTTCATCCAAAGCACTGTTAACAGCCGTAAATATAACTGCCAAAGAGAATTTTAAGTTAGACGAAACTTAAAATTCTCTTTGGCAGTTATGCTAAGTTTTGTTACGTTAATATTATCGGAGAGAAAACAAGAACATTTTTAGAAAAAAAGTTCAAGAATGAACTTTAATCCAAATATTCGTCTTTAGATAACGGAACTGAAACTTTACATATTTAAACTATCAAATGTTTCATTTCCATTCATTTTGTTCCACATTGGATCAAATACACACAGGGCCGCGCCAAGGTATGTTGGCGCCGGGGTGCCACACAAAAGTTGCCGTCCCTAATAAGCTAAATTTATTTTAGCCTAAATTTAATATTTTTTCATAATAAAACAAATATATGTATATAATTACATATTTTGCATATATTTCCTTTCCATTAGTATTTCTATATTAAATTATTTGCCGCCCGCCATCCCCAAGACGTGCCGCCCGGGTGCCGTGCACCTCTTGCACCCCCGCTTGGCGCGGCCCTGAATACACAGTATGTAAGGACTCTAGCTCCGAAACAACTCTATTTGGAGTGTAATAGTGTTGAATGCGTCTCTTTTCCTCTTTATTGATGGTAGAGACATATAATACTTATCAAAATAAATTGATGTGTTTTTTGTAAAGAATTGTTATCTTTATTAAACAGAAAATTGTTAAAGCATATAGAAAAGTTTACAGAGACAAGTAAAGTGATATGGCTTCTGTTGTTGGGGCACCACTCGCTGCGGCGCTGAAGGGCTATTTTATTTACAGCATATATAAAGAATAGTGATCAAATACTTCTATTTTAATTTCCACAGAATGATAACTCACCAAGTTATTGATTTTAAAAAACTGAAAATTTTAAAGGTGACGCTCAACATCCTATTGATTTATTTCAAACTGAGCTCAGTAAGGGAGATCTTTAGAGCAAAAAGAAAAAGTCAACATAATCTATCATCATGAAGCATAAACTCTTTATTTATCCAGAAAAGCTGAAGTAGAAAGTTTATTCGCTGTCAGTTTTGAAAACTTTTTTTGGGTTTTATGATGCTGATGTTCAGAATTTGGCATGGTAACTATAATTTTCTTATTTTCATTTCTTTTGTGCATTTTGTTTTGCTTTTATAGAACTCTTTTGGACTCTGAGAAATTTAGGCTAAGCTTATTTCAAATCATATTGAAATACCTTCTTGAAAATTAATAATATGCAGTTTTTGCACAAAAGAACCATTCTTAAACTTAATGCAGTGAATAGTAACAACTTAATTCTTTCAAATTTTCTGTATTTTTTTTTTTTCACTGTTTTACAAAATATCAGAACTTTATATGGGAAAAATATATAGATTTATTAAAAGAATTTCGTGTTGTTATTCTCGGTTACGCCTACATTCAAAATTAATATTTAATTTATTTTGTCTTTGTAAAAATTAGGAATTTTACCAAGATTTCATCAATTTAAAAGCGTCGGTTTTTCTAAAGCCGAGAGAGTTTGAGGAACTGAGTAATTATTTATTTGAAAAAAAAAAAAAAGGTTTTTTAATAATTTTATTTGTTATTTACATGGCTTCAGCCATAGCATGTTAAATAACAGATTTCTTGGGAATATAGGAATGAAACCCCTTTTTGAGTTTCTTTCGTCCTTCAACTTTCATTTGGAATGAAAGCAGTTCAATTCGAAGCAGTTCATATTGAATGCTTTTTTTTCCCACTTTCTAAAATACATGCTTTTCATCCATCTTTTATTGCTCAGTTTTTATTGTAGGTAATAAACTGATTCCCCTAAGACTTAAGTTACGAAGAAAAAAGAAACAGCCAAACCTGGAACCAGCATTCAGACCAGACCAAGGAACAAAACTGCCGAATTGTCAAACCACAAGATCACACACATTGCTATTAAGTTCTCGGACATAGGATTTACTTAAGGAAAGAGCCCTACGTCCTCAGTTTCAATCACAGTTTTGACTTCTCCCCTCAAAAGTAATATATGATTAATATTGAACACTCCACCAATCATATATTTCAAAACTTCTGAGATCTTTCGGCTTGTAATTCTCGGTTATGTTTCTATTCTCCATTCATATGCTCCTATGCTCCTACTTATGGCATTTCATGTCTTACGAAGGCTTAATAAAATATGTGAGGCTCGATCAGGAAAAAAGTTTATAACCGCTAGAAATGAAATTCATGAGGGTTTTCCTTAATGCCTGCAGCTGCTGAATTATCCGATAGAGCTGTACTGCTCGGTGCCGCTTGTCTTTCTTGTGTATCATTGGAATTGCGCGCTGTCATTTCAAAATGGCGGTCCGTTTGGATAACTGGTCTTTTATTGAAACCTTAATGAAAGTGCTCAACAACAACAGGAAGAACCATCCTGGTTTTCAGAACGACGGTGTAATCCTCCCGACCACTGGCTGTACTGAACACACGGAAAGTTTGGGAAATCCGCCATACAGTCGGGATTTGGCTCTCAGCTGATCCCTGCCTTGAAAGATCACATGTCAGATCGCGCTTCACATGCAAAGAAAAAGTCTAACGTGGTGAAAACAATTGGCTACAATAGCAGGGATCTGAATTTTATGCGGCTGGGATGGATTTGATCAAACGTTGTGACAAATGCCTCGATCGTCGAAGTGTAGAAAAATAGTGAATCTGTACCACTTTAAGGGCACCATCATTTCTTTTTCCAAGGTTTGCTTTTCGTACACAATCTCTGTAATTTTTTTCTGATCGAACTACGCATTTTCATATAATACAGTCAAATTGAAGATTCTAATATGTGATGGTCTTTAGCCTTTCAAAAGGTCAATGAAAAATCTATTTACAGCCCTGTAAACTCTTAACAGCATATTTAGGAATGTAGTTAATCCAGATGCTACAACGTTGATCATTATCTAAGCACACTAAAATAAAAAAAGTACTCAGCATTAAGTGTGGATAGTAATATTATTAGGGATGGGACAACTCGCCGCGATCCAACTCGCCACCGGCCGCGAAGGTTTGCAATTTGAACAGTGAATAAAAAAACAGAGTTGATAGTGACTAGTACCATACACACAAGGGTAGAAGGGTAGTCTTAAGATGCAATACCATGCATGACCCACTCCAGGATGTTTATATTGAATAATTATGAAAATTACCTTATCTGGGTCTTGATAAAAATTCAGTATCACCGTGTTCTTAAGGTTTACCGCCTATTTTTTTTATTTTTTTAAAAAAAAAACCACCAACAGTGTTACCGTGTTCTTTAATTTTTAACAATTTCTACGAATTTAAGGCAGGTAAAGCGGATTACTGTTAATTCTAAGTACATATTAAATCCTATGCAAATATTCTTGATAAATTCAAATTTATCTTAGTACAGTGCAACTTGGATAATTCGAACGTCTTTAATTCGAAATCGTGGTTAATTCGAAGATTTCTCTGAGTCCCTTGAATTTCTTATTAAATCAATGTTAAAAAATCGTGGATAATTCGAAGTTCAACTTCCTTAATTCGAAGTTTTTATAAAAAATTTCGAACCATAACGACTTTTCGGCGTTTCATCGTGAAGAAATTCGACACGTGACAACTGAAATCCCCTTCCCGCCACCGTTCGACACGTGATGTTTCAGACGCCATTCGAGTTTCCTGCTGTCAGTGTTACCATGTCTTTCAGTAAACCACGCGTGTACAAGAATTTAACGTTCGCTGAAAAGGTCGCCGTCATTCGCGAGGTGGAAAAGGGTGTGAAGAAGAAATGCCAAATCGCCAACGAGTACGGGATAGCGCCGAATTTCATCGGTACATTGAAAGACAAACCAACGTAAGTGAAGCTGTTTTCACTAAACATGCTTCATGATTTTGCTAACCTTAAGCGACTGAATTCTACAAAACAATCAAGACATTGCACAATTTTTTGAAAAACTATAATTTTCTGTATTGAATGTAATATGTACTATAGCTTATGTAATATTATTTTGTTTACATACATGTAGTGTTTAAGTCTTTCATATCATAATCTTTCTGAATAAATATTTACTTATTGACAGAATAATCTTTTCAAGCATTCAGTGGACCTGAAATTAAAGTTAAAAGATGTAACTTGTTTAATTCGAAGTCTTGGATAATTCGAAGTTTTGTAGTAGTCCCTTCAGCTTCGAATTATCCAAGTTGCACTGTACATAGTTTTTTGTTATTTTTGAAAAAAATGTTAATCTATTTTTTGTTTAAATAATCAAATAAAGTATACTACTATGCTTATCAGTTGTATTTGTCATAATAACAAATTTATCCCCATGAAGATAAATAAAGTCCTAACTCGAGTTTGTAGAATTACAATATTTCGCGGCGAGTAGGACGGCGCGGCGGCGAGTCAGAACGCGGCGAGTCGGGCTTCGCGACGAATCGGCCAGGACGAGTTGTACCTGACCCATATTATTATGCTAACGAGTAAGAAAATGTTTTATTTTCTTTGAATAAAGATTTTCCTGAACTGTTTTCCTTTTCCTCCTCTTCTTTCCTTCATTGATAGAATGGTGTTAAAATTAATTCGAAGGGATTTGTCGGAATTGGAAGAGATATAGCTACACAAAGATTTTTTTTTTGGAGCCTAACCCTTTAATTACTGATATTTTGACTATATTGTGTTACTTTCTCGTAGCAGCCATGAATTAAGGTTTTAATGATGCAATCCATTTCTGAAAGCCTCGTACGCCTGAGGCATTGAGTAGAATTCAGGGAAACGCATATGGCTACGAGACTGTAACAAGTTGTTAGTTGTAGTTTAAAGTAAACATAAAATTAAATAAACATTATTTAACTTCAACTGGTTATAAAACAAAATGGCTACACAGAAAGCCAATTCCAAATTACTGTGCTATGGAACGTCGATTTGTTTTGCTGACATACTTGTATGAACAACAACAAAAGCTTCAATTTTCTTCGGTTTAGTTCAGCTGTCAACTTAAGATCATCTTAACAGAAAAAAATGTAAACTACATTTACATGTAAAAACTACGACAATTAAGAATATTTAAATAACTGCATGCCTGGATTACTATAAAAACAATAACAAAATAAAAATAAATCGGGTTAAAAGCCTTAAAATATATTTTATGATTTTGTAATTATCATCTTAGTGAATCAGCGGAACTTTTGTTTCTAAAAAAATATAATAAAATTCATTTTTTAGAAATTAAAGTTCCGCTAATTTACTAAGATGATAATTACAAAATCATAAAATATATTTTATGACTTTTAACCTGATTTAGTTTTATTTTTTTCAATTTAATATTTGTTGATGTTGATGTAGTGACTGTGGATGGCAGAGAAGCCAAGCACTGCGACCGGAGGTCTATAATTTAATATTTGGTCTTCACAATCATTTCTCTGGAACTGTTTCGTTGGTACGTTTCCTTACTGAAATATTAAAAAAAAAAAAAAAAAAAAAAATTCCTAACTGAGGCACTGTGTTAAATTTAAAATCGACTAAGATATTAGCAGGTATTAAAAACTTAAAATTCTTTATCCCCCACCTCCCCAAAAAAAGAAAAGGAATTAATCTAAATATGGTTGTTGTAATTCCTTTTTGTGTTCAATTTTTTTTATATATTTTTGAAATAAAACGAAAAGTCTATTGTTAGATTATTATTTTTTGTCTGTTTGAAAGAAAAAGCATGTTTAATTTGATATTTCTTCCGTAACTTAAAAAGATGATTTGATTAAATTATATGATCAAATTACAGAATAGAAGTAACAGAAGAAGTAACGCAAGGCTCAAATTTGGGACCTATAGTTTATTTATCTTGTACATAAACTCTATTATGCAAGTGCATTAAACACTCTTCCATTTACATATATGTAGATGATATTTTAATATTAAATAGTAACAGAAACCAAGACATTGCTTTCGAACTACTTCAACAAGATGTAAATAATACATTTAAATGGTCTTTAATAATAAAATGACTATCAACCATAAAAAGAAAAAAAATTATGGTTATTAAGAATAAAAATTAAAAAAATGAATTATAATATTTTTTTAATTTTATATGAATATTCATGCTGTAACATAAATAATATAAATTCAATCAAAAGTAAATGTAACAATATTGATTATGTAATTTAATCAAAAGTATTTAGGTGTATTTGTCGATGATAATTACAATTGGAATTTTCATTACAACTAGAGTATTTTGTTAAAATTTTTTAATAATATTTACATTATCATAAAAATAAATCTCCGAACAAAAATTTAAAAAATCGTGACAAATATAAAATATTAAAAATAGAAAAAAAAATATTTATAAAACCATTTTGAACAATTTCTTCAAAATTAGAGACAAAAAATAAAACTACGACATTGGTATTTCGACTAAAAATAACTGGGTAAATATTTTTGAAATTAATAAAATAAATAGTAATTTTGGTCTTAGATTAGACAATTATGTCAAATTTAAATTATTTAGTCAAATAAATTAGGAAAATTATACTAGTAATAACAATAAATGCATTAAAAATCAATTAATCTATGATATAATTAACGATAAATAAGAAAAAAAAACTTTTAATCTTAAATTTATAAGTCGTATAACAAAATTTTAGCACCTATAACACAGGACTAATTAGTCTAAATGTACCTAATAGGACTGGTTATTAAAAAAAGAAAAAAATGTTTTAATTAGTTTTTTTTTAAGATTATGCTATTTCTTTGACGTAAAATCCTTCTGATCTTTAATTTGCATAATATTCTACCACTTATCATTTTACCATATAATTCGTTTCTTAATTTTAGTGATCTCAGAAGACTCCTTACATTTTAACCCTAAAACTTCTTCAGCTAACAACTGTATTTATACCAAAAATCAATGAAATCACATCCAGTAATATCCATCTGTATTCAAGTTGCAGCTTCTAAGCATCAACTGTTTGCTTTTAAGATATCATCGCTCCTAGGAATACCAAAAACGCATAGGAATCTTCCTTTTTATAACCAAATACGTTTCAGCTTTCAAGGATGATTACTTTCAGTTAACTTAACAACAGATTGCCAGAAGGCTTGCATTTTGTCATTATTTTGGACTGGTTTTTTTTTTTTGTCTGATCAACATTAAACTTTACGTTAAGTTATCGTCATCCATCACAATTCGATTTTAGTGTCGTAGACTTGTTTTGTGACTACTTTACAATACGCTGTTAAGTAAGACAAAGAAAATGCATTGGTCTACATCAGATTTACCTACTTAAGATTTTAACCTCTCTGTTTTGGCTTCAATTACTTTTAAATTTTTAGACTTATTTTTTTAATCGATTCATGGCCGTTTTCTTTCTTAAAAATTTTCTTTCTATCAAAGTTCTACAAATAACTTGATGAAGTAACCATGGCCATGACCTGATTCACCAACCAATTTGATTGAAAACTGGAATAAATTCAGAAGGGAAAAAGAAAAACGAAAAAAAAGGTTGATTATAAAACCAGATTGAAATGAAGGCAGAGAAAAGGGAATTGCCGGGTTTTTGAACCACTTGGTCGGATAATTATGTCCGTATTTCAGTAAATTAAATGCAGCTCTAGGCTGAACCACTCAGAATAAATTTTGTTAAATAAAATACAGCACAACTCGTAAATCTGAATGGTAAGAGAATCATGACTTACAACTGAACAATTACTCCGTATTTTATTATTTAGTCATTTTTAATAACTTAGGAATTCAATAGAAACCAAAAGAAAAAAGGTTTATTTAAGCATATGAAGAAACAGTACGGTATTTCGAGATGTTAGCTGAATACATTTTAATGTTGTTTGAGTTGAAGTTAAAGGTTACTTTAAAAAGCCACTTTTATTTTAATTTTAGAGAATATTAAGCTAGCATTCTGGCAAGGGAGAGTTTTTTTTTTGTTTTTTTTTGTTTTTGTTTTTTGTTAGCTTGTTTTTTTACTACTTTTTTTACTTACACCCAAAATATTGAAACCTATTAAATTTTCTTGATTTTCCGACTTATCTTGATGCTCAAAATACTTTTGGCATATCCAGATAACTGACATCTGTGAGTATCCTTAGATTAGTGAGAAAATAGAAAGACAGAATGAAAGACAGAAGACAGAATGAAAGCTGTTAAAACGAAAATCCATCCGTATCTGTTAACATTAAGGCTTTTTCTAATCTATAGGACGACAGCCGAAGAAAGTAATTAACTTTAAAAAAATTCACAAATTGCTAAGTCACAGAAAACAAAAGTTTCTAAAATCCCTTAAAAATAACGAACTTATATTTACTTTCAGAAACCACCATTTGCGTGTCGTGCTCTTACTTGGCTATATCTGTTCTGGCGAGGTTTAATCCTACATACCCTGAGCAGCACTACCAGTAAATAGCTTGGGTCAAATAATGTTCTTGATGTAGTTACTTTTTTACCTTTGGGCGGCTGAAAGATCTCCTACAACAAACAGAAGTACAAGCACGTGATGCTATACTTCATCTCATTTCTCTCATCAAAGGCACAACGAGCTGCGTTAGGGAAACTCGTGAGATTCTCAGCAGAGGGAAGAAACGCTTTGCTGCCGAAGCTGTTCTTTCTCCCAGATAACATTGAGATAACAAAATATGCAAACATAACGAGTGGAATCGTTTCGTCTGATTTAAACAATTGTATGTTTATATCAAAGTTTAATCAAAGAAGCGTAAGAATATGTTTTTGAACTATTACGAATGTTTGGCGTCTATTATCAAACTCATGGAAGTTGACGATCCCGTATTTTCGTGATTTCACGTAATTTACGCGAGAATAGTCTCTATCCATGTCTTCTCACAAAATATTGAAATATTTAAATGAATTATAATACGGGGAAATGCATGAGACTTTTACTACATTTTAATACAGTTTTAATAAATTGAAATCAGTCAATAAACAAACAATAAATTCATTATGTAGCATTTTCCTAGTGACAGACATTAAAAATACTAAATTTCTTGAGACCTGCTGAAGAGGCTAATGGCGAGATCTCGAGAATTTCGTAATTCTCGCGCAAACGTGATCGTCAAAATAAATGTGTTAGACAGTATGTTCAGAGAATACATCTCCTGCAATCACCAAAACAGATTACTTTCGTAAACACCGTTAAGACTTTTTATATTCATTTCTCGAAATAAAGGAAAAGTCAGCTGAATCGAATCTAATCAAAAATCTCGGACCCTCGTTGAATGGAATTAAAAATACAATTCGTTGAATAGAATGCTTCGTCGATTCCTCAAAAATGAATTTTAAAGGCGAATTGATTCATACGGGAAATGCTCCCCATCTCTCCTATCCATTACAAATACACGAGAAAGAATAATCCTCTCTTGATGAGGATGATCATTTCTGTAATCATATTGACATTTCTTGGTATTTCTGTGACACACAAAAATTATTATCAAATAAGCATTTCTTTTGAATAGGACAACAAGTTTGTAACAGTCTGTACGTAAATTTTTATACATCATTTATTTGTAATTTTATGGAAATTATTTATCTGTATTTTATTCATTTTAAACGTTAACTATCATTTATTTTAAAACATTCCTTTTCTATTTCCTATATTACTGATGTTTATTTTTAAATTCTTTTCCGTTGCAGCCGTTGAATCAGTTAGTTAATTTAAATTCGTTCTGTTTTTATCCAATCATTATGATTATTTTTAATTAATCTTCCAATCAAGTTCTTCAATGTAAATATTGTAAAAAAGAAGGTTTTTCGTTTAATAAATTAATTCAGTTCAGTTACAGAACTTGACTCGTCGTTTCTCCATCTCAACAACTCTCCCACAAACAGCATTAGAATAAGCTATGCAGTTCAAAAACAAGGTAGGAAAAGTGACCAGTAAACCAATCACAATGCTTCGCAACGTCTTCTGATCACTGATATTGCTTTAATTTCTTTGTGTTTATTTCCAATAAACAATCGCAACAATTGCGCCTTTTGACAATCACTACAATCACTATACAGTCAGTGCGGGGAATAATGATTCTCCCAGAATGCAATACAGCTTATAGATTGAGCTCTCCTGGCCGACCGCTAACATTGAAAGAGAAGAGAAGCGACCTCTTCTCTTTCAATGTTAACGGTCGGCCAGGAGAGCTCAATCTATAAGCTGTATTGCATTCTGGGAGAATCATTATTCCCGCACTGACTGTAAATGTGATTGTTGCGAATGCAAAAGACGCAATTGTTGTGATTGTTAAGATTGTTGTGCAATCATAATTTAATCATTAGAATTTAATGAGATTTTAATGATAATTTAATGAGATTTTAATGATACTTGTTCACAGACGGACAGACAAAACGGGAATATTGGTCAAATGATCTAGATCAGAAGACTAAAAAAAGTGACCTCTTAGAAAACAAGTGAATTTTGGAATCCAGTCATTAGATACTCCTGATGAATTGTTTTGTAACCTTTACATTTCAAACAGTTTAATGAAGAGCTTTGACAAATCGTGCTGTTTCATTACCTGAAAAGAAATTTCTGCAATCAGTGAGAGCAGAATCAAATAGATCCTAATTGCGAAATAAGAGAGCTGGTGAACACCAAATTTATGAAAATAGTAAATGAACTTGAAAGAGCTGCTTGGAATTACTTAATAAAGTTGCTAAAAAGTTTCTACGAAATTTCAAGGAATAGTCAAAGAACTACTCGAAAACTAAAAAGTTGCGATAGGTGGCCCACTTTGTGTAGATAGTATTTTTGGAGTCGACTAGGACAACAAGATTAGCTCTTCAGGATATACCATCTTGTATTTACAGTTCCAACACTTATTCGAGTCATACTAATTCAATATGTTCTGATCTCTTCAGCTTACTGAAAATCAAGGTTCAATCTCAACCAAAGAAGGATGCATCACGAAATCGATGCTGACCTACCCTATAAAAAACCAACCCATTCCTCGATTACTTTGAGGACGAGTGAACTACATCAAACGATGATCTTAATTCAATTGGTACTCACAGTTATCGTCCCATCCAGTGAAAATGCCCATGAATAACAAAATTACACTTTCCGTTTAGGACCTTCCAAATCGCCAAAGACAAGCTCATGATTTCTGGCTTTCGAATAAAGAAAAGAAAGAGTTTCTGCGGAAGAGATGACACCAGTCGTAATCATAAAGAAACATTGGTCGATTAAATTGTCTTGATTTCGCAGGTTCATCTCTGCAGTGTTCTAGAAGTTTTGCTGCAGCTCGGCAATTTGTTGAAGACATAAAAGTAATTAACTGATACAGCCTTATTCTTCAGAAGCAATACCTGATTTGGTGAATGCTCTACATTTTATAGATGAATGGGATTCCAGAACATCGCGTAAAGCGTTATCAGTTTATTTAGAAATACTACTATTTGTTTATTAGTTGTTTTACTATTGATCTTGTTATCTGCATCTAAACTTTTGAGCTAAATTTTTGAGCAGTGGTTTTCTTAATATCTCCTCTTATCTTCTGGTAAGTGATGACAATTCAGAGATAACAGTTTTCTCGGATGAAAAGAATGATGGGGTAAATTTCATTCTTCAATAATGGTAATGCAAAATCATGTAAAGCTCGACGCAACCATTTCTCTTCTCCGAATGATCATCACTTTTCTGAATTGTAGAAGTTGTTTGGATTCTATAGGAACGCATTTTATAAACAAAGATCTTCTTTAAGATCATGGCTCATGTGAATTTGAAGTTAAAGAACGATCACTCGACTGTTTCTGTGAACGGCATACAGAAACGCCTAAGGATGATCATCCGTTTGGTTGTTACTCTAACTGGGAGGTCCTGTTTCACTGTTGGGACAAACTTATGAAAAGAACAATTCTTTCGAAAGTATTTCCTCTCTTTTCAGAAACTTCATGTTTCTGAGGAAGGCACAGTTTAAGTTTCACATATACACATTAAAACATGATTAAAATATGGGGCATTAAAAAATGGGGAACAAGAACAAAAACATAGCACATTAAATGTTTTATTTAGCTAAAATATGGGGCATTTATATTCTAGTTCTTACGCATATTCCAGTCTTTTAGTTGTCGTAAAACAGTATATTACATATTATCACTACTATAAGACTTACCTGCACTAAATGGCAGAATTTTGTCAGGTTGTTTGACGAACACTTCTCTGTAAAAATAGAAAGAAAAAGTAATTTTTAATGTAATATAAAAATCCTATCTATCACATAAAACAAATATAATCTTTTCATTTTTTTTTTACGCAATTTCAAAATTTTAAAAATTCTACTAGTTTTAAGTTGGAGGTTAAAAAAATTTCTTGGATCTTTCAGGCTAAAAAAAATAAAAATAAAATAAAAACAATTGACAAGCAAAGCTTTTTACTAGTCTCCAATTTCAACGATTTAGTAAATTCATAAAATTTCTGAAATTATTTTATTTCTGAATTCTATTTGTTTTTTAAGTGAGGGTAAAGGGGTCGTAGAAATGGATCGTCTGCGCAGCAACAATGTTTAGTTGATACATATTCGATATTCTTTAATCTCAAAGCCATAGCAATGAAAATATATCAGAGAACTCTTGTACAGTAGAGCAGCACTCATAAGGCGAGTTAATTTCCGGATCCCCCGCCTGGAAAGTAGAACATAGCCTTTTTTTAAAAGTTCAAAAGCATATAAAAGCTAGAAAACATGTTTTCACTGTTATATATTAAGGCGCAATAGAACCAGGCCTAAAACTGATAAGTTGTAGAAGTGAAATGGCTATTCAGTACACACATTGCTTACCAATCGTTGGTCCTAGTTTTGTAATGATATGGAGAACACTCAACTCTCCGGATACAGCAGCTATAGAGCACGTCATTCCGAGAAATGGCCGAAAGAGCTAAGACAAACGCCGAACGTATAATGAATGGAATAAAGTAGAAAATCATCGTATTAAGGAAGCAATTAAAAAAACGGGGCCCAGTTGTATTTTACTATTTTGAGAAAAATCCTCTAGTAAAATGCTTTTTTTTTTCAAATTAAAATTTATATTTAATTAAAAGTTAATTAGAAACCCGAAACTCTTATTAGAAGTTACGTTCTGAACTTCTACTTAATTAAACCTTTTTGTATATAAAATACATTGTAAAACTGTTCAGTCATCAAGTTCTGTGAAGCAGTTGCAACCGAAGGTAAGAATAAAAGTAACAAAATCACTTAAAAGATAAAAAAAGGATTTAACGCCACCCTTAATTGGAAATAAAAGAAAACGAAATGTTACGTTACTTGAAAATATCCAATGAAAATTAAGACTGTTTTTAAGAATATTTTCTTAACCTACTTCAGCTGAAAAACTTTATCCGATTCTTACCCCGAAAAATTTCAAAGAAAATACTTACAAAAAAATATTCAACCTAAACTAAAATTATTCATCTCTTGTTTTCGACTAAGTAGTTGATTTCGGAAATAATTTTCAGGAAAGTTCTTTACAACCTGATAAACCTGCGTTTTCATAAACGAATACACCTCCCTAAAAATATCCTAATAGAAAATGCTCTACAATAAAGTAATTTTCAATGCGTCCAACATCATTAATTCTTTCAACCAATAATAGATTTTTTTTTTATCAACGTGAGATTAGAGTACTTTGCACTTTATGAGATTCAATTAAAGAGATACTAAAGGGGCTTAAAGCGTTTGTAGACGCAGTTTTGTATTCCATAAAAGACTTTTTATTATATAGAAATCAATTTCTCTGAAGTACACCGAAATAACGGTAAATTTTTAAATAAAAACAATCCAATTACAAATGCATGACTTTTTGCAATCTTTGTACAGTTCAACATCAAATTAAATGCTTACTGAGAAAAAAAAAAAATAAAAGAAATCTTATGAGACTACATCATAAATTGTAAAAAAATCGCAAAAAAAATCTGTTTAGGTAAATAGATTTTTTCGTTTTATCTCTACTTTAATGTATTTGATTCATAATGAAATATGCTAAGGTATCTTAACGTTAATACTGGGATAAACTTCATAGCCGAAGAATTACGAATCTCTTTAACTACTCTTATCATCTATCAGAATTAATTTGAAAGAGATTTATATTCAGTACAGAACTTGAACGTGTGCGGTTGAGTTTCGTCAAAGTGGAAAATGAAAAGGTTAAACATAGAACTAGTAAGTACTAGTTTCGAGACCTTTTCAGGTCTCATTTTTCAACCCACCGAAGACAGAAGAAAGGTCATTACAATTTGTTTAAATTGTGGTGACCAGTCTTTTGTCTTTAAGTCAGCTGAAAAGGTCTCGAAACTTATTACATATCAGTTGCATGTTTAACCTTTTCATTGTGCGTTTTTTAAATCTTTTCCACTTTATAAATTCAGTATTTATTTTATTGGGTCGGTGCATAATTATCAGACGTTAACTGCCTACCAAAACACCTGATAATTATGCAACGACCCAATAATTCATTTGTGAAAGGCATTTTAAAATTTCCCATATTTTTCGAAATAAGCTTATAAGGCGTGAAGAAGAAGAAATTACAAATTTTAAAATAAACTGCATTTTTTTTTTTTTTTTAAGGAAGGAAAAATACGGAAAACGATGTAGAAGGAAAGAATGAATTTTACAGCTTTTTACAGTGTTTTTTCATTAGATTTTATTTTTTTTCCTACAAAATTTGGTAGGAAGGTTATGTGCTGAATTTATAAAATAGCATTTAATTATTATGATTATTTAACAAAAAAAGCAAGACAACTGTGCAGAAATCACAAACGTTATAGATAACGTCTCCAGAAACTAAGATTGACCAAGTAAAATAAAAAAAAAGAGTTCTTCGAATCAAACTGTTAGCCAATTTATAAATTTGTACATTATCTTTGTATGTAAAATATAAATGAAAATTTCCGTAAATAAATGCTCATCTCAACTTTTAAATTCCCAATTGTCAAAAGAAAGGAGTTTTGTCCATTTCTAATGATCAATGAATGCCATTTTCTTAATGATTATAAAACAAGAGAGCAATTTCATTTTCTAAATACTTAATATTTTAATTAATCTAAATTTCCCAGCGATGTGAGGCTTATAAGATAAATCAGTCTGTGTGTGGTGAATGTATTCCACCTACCAACTTTTGAATGGCTCCATAGATCTTCTTGAAATTTAGTATTCATATTTAAGGACTAGAGGCGACTCTGTATTGGAAATCCTTCAACAAAAGGCCACGAAAAGTCACTGAAATCTAAGCAATGTTTTTTTTTTCATGCTATTTCCATTAATATTTCATTATTTTAAACAATGAATTTTAATCCCGTTTTGGATAATTCATTAATAGCGTGCGATTTGATAGGATTAAAGTTAATCGACAAGGAAATAATGAGGATTTATTATTATTATGTTTGTATGTTTCAAACCTTGGGTTTCCCCAGCAAAAACAATATGGCTTTTATTAGGGATGTGTGCTTATGTCCATAAATTTCCTAACTATGCGTGTAGTGTTGAGTACCACAGCCTTCTGCAGTTGTGCATAAGTGTTTTTGTGAAGTCCTAGTGTGCTGAGACTGTGGTGCAATGTGTGAGGCACCAGACCAGTGGCAGACAGAATGATGGGTACAACACGTACTCGATCCTGCCTCCACTGCTTCTGGAGCTCGTGTGCTAGATCAGTGTATTTACTGATCTTGTCTGCGTGAGTTTTCTGCATGTTCTTGCTGATAGGCACTGCAATATCAATTAGATAGGTCTGTTTGTTGACCTTATCAACAAGTGTGATGTCTGGTCTGTTGTGATGTATGGTTTTGTCTGTGTGAATGGGGCGGTCCCAGTATAGTTTATATGAGGGTGATTCTAATACGCTTTGTGGCATGTACTTGTAGTACGGGATCGTGCTCTTCATAAGTGAATGTTTGTGTGCTAGTTGTTGATGAACGATCGATGCTACCTGATTGTGTCGGTGGAGGTAGTCTGTTTGAGAGAGAAGGGGACAGCCTGATATTACGTGGTCGATCGTCTCATGCGTAGTGTGGCATTTCCTGCATTTATCGTCATGTGTGTTTGCACCGTGTAGAATGTGTTTCTTGTAGTTGCGTGTGGAGATGACTTGGTCCTGTATTGCGATCATGAACCCTTCGGTCTCCCCAAACAGCTCACCACTCGTCAGCCATCTGTTCGACGCTTCCATGTCGACTTGAGGCTGGCTGAGTTCGTGATGATGTCTGCCATGGAGTTCCTTACGAGCCCATGTATTATTATTATTATTATTATTATTATTATTATACACATTTTGAAACACAGTCAAAAATTCGCTGACTGGAGCCTTCAGTTGATACAAGTTTCAGCCAGAAACCTAAGTATCCACCAGGTATCTGCGCAATATATATGATGTTCCAAGCAGCGCTGTTTTCTGTAGTTCTGAAGTTGTTATTTCAGACAACTGCAATTGGTTCAAATACTTGGTAAAATTTTTTGAGATTGTGCCAAGTGTTCCTATGATGATGGGGATCACTGTCGTGTGTTTCATCCAAAGCCGTGTTGTTTCTATTGCCAAATCCCTGTATTTTATAATTTTTTCCTGTTCTTTATCTAAAATTCTTGCATCTCCAGGGATTGCAATATCAATTATGAAAATAGTTCTATTTGTTATATCTGGCATATTATGATCCAGGTGTCTATCAGTTTGAATTCTAAAATCCCACAAGATTTTGACGTCCTCATCTTCTAAAAATTTTTCAACTTGATGTTCCCATGAATTTTTAGATGCTGGCAAGTCATATTTTTTGCATAATGCCCAGTGTATTAATCTGGCGATCCTATCATGTCTGCTTTTATAGTCCGTTTGTGCGATTATTATTATCTCGAAAAAGTTTCAAACCATGGGATTCCCCAGCTAAGACAATATGGCGGGTCAAGGACCAAAGCACATATTGCCAAGTGTATTAAAAAAAAAAAAAAAAAAAAAAAATTATTATTATTATTATTGTTATTATTATTCTGTAAATGCAAAATTTGTAACTGTTTGTGATCAGTAGATATTAGAATTTGAAAATAAAAATAGGTTTTATCGTTTTCAGAACTTGTAAAATAAAGAAATTTCTATAGAAACTCGTTGTGCACAATAGTCAAATTTGTCTATTGCCAAAGACAAAATATACTGCTAAGTGTTTTGAAAACCGAAAACACTCATAAACTGCGTGGGTGTTTTATTTGGCGGTCAGAGCAATTCGATTTATCAGCGGCTATAAATAGTATTTTCTTTGCTTTCGCATCTTGGTTATCCTCAAACCACAAATCATTACAGGTCGAAGATAAATGGTCTTAACCTAAAAGAGAGAAGAGGAAATAAAGGAAACGTTATCCAGATATTAAACACAACTATTATTTTTATTTTAATATAAACACATTATAACAACAATAGATATTGTTATTTTTATTTCGACTTAAATTGTAATGTATGATCAAGCAAAAAGTTTTAAAAAGCTCTCAAAAACTTTTGTTTTTATTATAAAAATGAAATTGTTTCTCCACCGTTTCCAACTCGGTTAATGGACAGAACTTCATTGAAGAATAAAAATTTAAATGGAGGCATTTGGAACCCTAGTTCTAAAACAGAAAGTTTCTACTCACTTTTTGTTTAGAAGGACAAGTAATTTGTTTTAATTTAAGTAATCATCTTTCTCTACAGTAAGACCAACCAATGTCAGGCGGTTACAATCAATTTCAGAATTTTCATTATTGCTTTATCATCACAATCAAGAGATGGAAATATCTTTTTCAAATATTGTAGAACTTTCCTTCAGCATTACTAAATGTTTTCATTGCGCTTGTTTTTTTTTTTAAACGAGGTTTCTTTGTACTAGTGACGTAAGGAGAGGGGGAAGGTTGGAAAGGATTAGAATCCCCCTCCCCCCAATTGCTTCTGGAAATGGAAGAAATCTAGGATTTTGGACCTATTTTTTTTTATTGGAAAGTTCATTGGTTTGTCTGTATCCCCTTCCCCCTTCCAACACACACACCTGGATAAGGATCCGGGAAAGAAAAAGACTTTTTTTTTGTAGTTGAACGACTGTGATCATCATAACCCCCCCCCCCCATTCCAAAATCCTGAGTACGCCTGCAGATGTTCTCCAATGAAGACATCGTTAATAGAAATAAATCTTTTTTTTTTTTTCTTGAATACCAACCACAAGACCAAATAATCTTGCGATGGCGTCTTTCATAGTCCTGTTAATTCTCTTTTCGGCTGTTATTTCTTTCCTTCAAATTCTGTCTGATTAAAATTTAGTGTATTTTCCTCCATTTTTGTTAATTAATTCACTTTCTGATTCAAGTAAGACAGATCGCTGTTTTTCTTTGAATACTAAATAAGAATTTCGTAGGTATTCTTTTTCTTTATTTACGAAAACTTCGCTTTTTATCAACTTTGGAGGCTGGAAACGGTCTCTAAACTACGAATTCTTCGCTGACTATTCTCACCTTCTCTTATTTGGTTATAAAGGCTTTCAAATGAATTATAAAACATAAAAACAACATAGTTAACTTACATCAGAACAATTTTATAATCTTTTTCTGCTTGACTCTTTTCTTTTCTTTAGAATTAAAATAATTCTAAACAATAATATATTATCGTTAGAAAATAGTTTATTGGTCAACCGTAAAAAGAATATGTAACGATAAAGTTGTAAACCTTAATATAAAATTCGAATTCATTCTCTCCAAACAGACATCTAAAAACACATCTCCTATTTATTCTACTGTTTTTGTTTTCAATAGTGGAGTTCCACCAATCTAAAGTAGTTTGATGATTACAAAAAAAAAATGCATTCGTTGACGGATTTCTTTTGTATATCGGTACGAAAAGCAATCATTCTGCAAACATGTTGTTTTTTTTTTCTTCCAACATGTATTGAGAAGAAGCAGAGGCTTTGCACTACAGACAAATACGCTGTAAAAACTCAATGAAAGATGAATATGAATACAATGCTAACATCTTTTCCTTAGTCTCGTAAGGATTTTTGTATTAACGTCTAAAACCCTCTAAAAAAAAATGGCTTTATTCTTTCAGTGAACAGTTTGTCAGACTTTTGGTCGAAAAAAGATCTTTATCATTCAAACTCAACCTGCATTCTTGTTAACCCAAAACACAAGAATTACAACTGAAATGAATCTTAGACTGAAATAGCAATGTAGGATGATGTAAGCAAACTCGTAGTTTGAACCAAGATTGCCCTTTCAGTTAAATTGAAATGCACAATTCATAAGTTAGAGATATATTTATATTGTGAAAAATTATAAACAAGGAAAACTGTTATTTCTGATCTGGGTAAATAGAACTGTTCAGAAAAACTTTGTAATTTAGTCGATGATGTAATAAAACATTTAGAATTTTCGTTTTCAATAGCTACAGACATATAGTCTAACACATTTATTTTGACGATCACGTTTGCGCGAGAATTACGAAATTCTCGAGATCTCGCCATTAGCCTCTTCAGCAGGTCTCAAGAAATTTAGTATTTTTAATGTCTGTCACTAGGAAAATGCTACATAATGAATTTATTGTTTGTTTATTGACTGATTTCAATTTATTAAAACTGTATTAAAATATAGTAAAAGTCTCATGCATTTCACCGTATTATAATTCATTTAAATATTTCAATATTTTGTGAGAAGACATGGATAGAGGTTTTTTTCGCGTAAATTACGTGAAATCACGAAAATACGGGATCGTCAACTTCCATGAGTTTGATAAAGTGTCATTTCAGATCAGAGTCGATTTGTTAGGAATTTTGTTGAGCCATTTTTAAACAATGAGCCATTTCAAAAAAAATCCTATTTTAGAGAGACAGAAATTAAATGCGTAGAACAAGGTGTGTAGATTTTCCGATTTTTAAAACATGCTGTATATGAAATGTTGGGGCATTGTGAATATATTTGCATTACTTCCCTTTATTAATTTGATGACATTTCAGAACTTGAAAAAAAAAAAAATCTGCAATCCATGAATCCAAATCTTGAAGAGTCTGAAATCCATCCAACAATTTAAAATTATTCAATGAGAAATTGGATACAACTCATCATTAAAATGGAAAGCAAAAGTTAAAGAAAGAAATCTCAGTTAAGTTAAATTAAATTCTTCCTCATTTTGTCGAAGAAAACTTCGATAAAATTATTAACAATGAAGATTTAAGTTTCAAAATAATGGAAAAGAAAGAACGTATTTATTCGTTTGAGAAGGAAATAAAAATGGTTGAAATTTTCCTCAACGATATCAACATTGGATACGAAAATGAATTCATATTTACGAAATGATCAACCATTAAGTGGTAGATGAGAAACCTAACGTTAGATAGGTAATAACAAATTTTCCGTGCCTAATAATTCAACAAAATGGTAACTACGGAAGACACAAAGAAACCAAAAAGATTTCGCACCACCAGCTGCAACTAGGGAGAGACTGGGGCGGCCGTTTCGTCCTCTTTAGGACTCATCAACCAGCCAAACTCCACTGATGACAGGCTCAGAAGTTGCGAACATATAAGAATTCCTCTCTCGCTCCCGGAAGAGCAAGAGTGGCTTCCATAGTTATCATTTTGTTGAATTATTAGGCACGTAATTTGTTATTACTTAAACTGGTTGGTTTAAATACTTTGTTTTATGCTTTAGACAAACTCCTTTTGAGGCTAGCGGAACGCAGGAAAAGGACTTGACATTTTACTATTATTGTGTATTTTTGATTGTGTTTTGCTTTTGTGAGGTCCCGCTTCCGGGAGCGAGAATGGATTTTTATATGTTCGCACCTTCTGATTCTGTCATCAGTGGAGTTTGTCAGGCTGATGAGTCCTAAAGAGGACGAAACGGCAGTCCCAGTCTCTCTCTCTCTCTAGTGACAGCTCGAGGAGCGAAATCTTTTTGGTTCCTATGTGCCTTCCATACTTACGTTGCATAGTTTTCCTTCGGCTCGCTCTGAGATTTAAAACTGAAGAAAGTTTAAATACTTCGGACTAATCCAATCTATTAATAAAATCTATTCTCATCCACTCGTAAAAAAGCTATTTAAAATTCACATTTCATAAATTCTTGAACGTAGAGATAAATTTAAAGAATAAATTTAAAAATGTAAGTATTAGATCTCATGCTAATATTTTTCTTTTGTCAAAATTACATGGTCCAAACTATTGGGTGAAAAACCCATATCGTCTTTGATGATACAGTTGAGGAAAGCTAGAAATTGTGAAGTTAGCTTCCATACGAATTGTCATAAAACGACAAAACACGCACTGAATCGTTTCTCGTCAGACATTGCCACATGCTTTTTCTCAGGCGCCTCCTCACAAAGAGACGAAAAACGGGTCTCATTACATGAATACGAAACAAAGTATTTCAGTGTGATGGAAGGTAAAGCCAAATGGATCCCAAAATGCAAAGATTGGCCCGCCACCTTTTTTTTTTGGTGATGGAAATTAAAAATCAAAAAGCTTATGTTATAAAGAAGAAAGAAAAAACTGATCAAGAAAAAACAAGGGCGACCTATACTAATAAAAAATAAAATAAAAATAATAATAAAAAAGTACATTAACGTAAGGAGAAATAAAAAAAAAAGTTAGGAAAAAAATAAAGAAAACGTTAAGAAATGAAATGAGATAGTTGCATTTCTAACATTCAAGCTAATATAGGAAATCTAGTGAAACCAATGCCAAATATCTCGAACATTGGGGGGGGGGGGGCGTTGACCCCTGAAAATATCTTATTCCCTATACTCTACGGTGTTTGGGCCTTTGAATATGATGGTGAAATCGATAAACGGATTCGGGAGTTGTTAATGGTGGACAGACACGGACGGACGGACAGGACAAACGCAATAGCTATCGATTTCGGTCGCTGTCACAATAGCTCCCAAATGGGTCGCTAAATATAACTGCTTAAATTAGCACCAGGAATCTGTTTTAAATAAGTAATAAGTTATTAGCTAACCTGGATGTGCTTAGTCATTGTATCAGAAATCACCAGCAAATCAAAGTTGTTTCCACTTCAGAAAAAATGAAGAATGTAAAAATACTCAGAGCTTTCAGCAAAAAATCCTCCAGAAACAGCATTTTCATTACAGCCTTTTAATGATGATTAGAAGGGAAGCTTTCATGATAATAATTCAGATCTATATACTTCTGACAATTGTAATAACCAATGAACAACACGCGTTCGACAAAAATAATAGCTTACTTAAGGCGAAATAACTTTTCAATATTCGCTTTATAATAGAAAAAAGATGGTGGATAATTGAAATTACTAAATTTTCAGTTTCCTATAAAATTATCTTCATTTATCATTACGACAGCGCTTTAGATTATTTTAACCCTAAAATTCCCGCTAAAAAATAGGGAGCTCACATTCAGTAATTCATTTAACGATAAAGAAGTTAAGTACTATTTCAGTTATCGTGATTTTAACGGCAAGTGATTGTCAGTTATAGCCCCTCAGTTCATTACTTATAGATAGCGATAGTTACACATAAATATACGTCAAATACACATTGCCTCTGACTGTATCGAAGTCACTCAGGGTCTCCTTTTAATAAACTAAGATGTAATTAAGTTTAAGTTATTTAAATAAAGCACAAGTCAAAATAAAGTTATTTTGATCAAAAACGATACTTATTTCGATTGAAATTGCAATTCCAATTTTTTATCTCTCTTTTCAATACGCCAAAAGTGTCGCAAACATTAATTAAACCTAAAATAACATTTGAAGCTTGTTTACAAATAAGGGTACAAGTGACAAAGGTGGTTACGTAGGCCCTACGCAAGCCTGTGCAGGGACTTTTCAAATTAGCGCGAAGTTCCCGTTAATTAATTCACGCCATCCAACCAAAAAGAAAAAAAAAATACTCAAGATATAATACTAATACTCGAGACCAATTAATTGACTGACCTTTTTTATTCTTTGTTACCTTTTGATGGTTTTTTTTTAATAAGAACGGCCGTTATTATGCTTATTGTGCTTTGTTTATATGTCTTCTGAGTTCACTGAGCTGTAGATACTAGGCGGATCCAACTGATGATGGTCTTGAAACCTGAAACAGGCTGTCTTGGATTCCCAGTATCACAATTTTCAAAAACAGCTCAGTGAATCTTTAGTTCTGTGCATTTATGATTTATATGTTGATGTTTTGATATAAGTTTTGTACTTGAAATGTTTTCTACATGGGTTTTCAAGAGAAATTATCACAGAAATATTCGTACAGTATTATATCCGCTCAGCAATCAATGAATTTGTGCGCGCTTTAATAGCATTAACAGGACAACCCAATGAAATAAAAGGGATCTGATTTTTTTATTTTTCAGGAAATATTTGTTTTAGCACTTACTACAATTTACTCCGTCTGTCCTTCTTTCCGTGGGATACTACAAAAGATCTTTCAGGTCGACGTGCTCGGCAGTCATGCCACCCACTTTCAATTAACTAATCTAATCTACTACAATTTAAAATGGGTTTCGCTTGTGCTAGTTTCAAGATTAAAAAAAAAAAAGGAAAAAAAAAAAAAGAAAAGAAATTTAAGGAATATTAAAACGGAAGTAGGCTTTGAGTTCTTGTTACGATATTGTTGTTGTTGAAGCCATCTACCGAATAGTGATCCGTTTTAAATGATTTCAAGTATCTTTAATAGAATCTTCAAATACCTGTCTTTTAATATTCAGATGTAATAGATTTTACTTATTTATTTTGTTTTGCGATCATTAAACCTTAAAAAGCTTATTTCAACTATTAAAATAACAAAAAAAAAAAAAATCTTTTTTTAAATGTTTTAAATATTAAAATGAGAGGGAATACATTTTAAAAGCTTTCCGTTTGTCTAAAAGAGTTCCTTAGAAAAGATCTTTCATTGGTTTCGTCTGCTGCTCTGCCTTTTAATTTGTAAGTATTATTATTAGCAAGGCGGTTTTAAACACTAGGCCTAGGGCGCCAAATGTTATCAAAACTAAAGTGTATTTAGTGCATTTTCATTTTTTGTATTAGGCCAGCAAATAAAGAAAATATATGCCTCAATTTCCTTTTTAATTTCTATTGTATTTTTATATCTTGATTCTACAGAATAATTGAAGTAGGTTTGGTAATACAAATGAATAATATTAATTTTAGTGGGTGAGAGGGCGGATAGTGGTTTGTCTAGGGCACCGGCTCTGATATGAAATTTTTAAAAGATAAAAATCATCGATTACAAAAAAAAAAAAAAAAAAAAAAAATGAAAATTGAAAAAGCCTGTCGAGAATTTGATCGGCAAATTAAATAACAAACATTTACAAATAAAGGTTCAACAATTAAATCTTTTACACATATAACTTTATAATCAACCTTTTTTTCAATTATTGAAACGAAGTTATTAAAATACTAAGCTGACTAAAAGATAAATATTGGGCACTTTAAAATGACAAAGAGCTAACAGGTAAGTAAAAGATTTATTTTAAATTTATGATTAAATAAGCAAAAAATAATATATTTATCAACGTTATCCCTGTGAATGATTTCATTCTTAATAAAGAAAACCCCCTTCAGAAAGATGCACTTCTCTCAAATATATTTTCTGCGAGACGCCTCAAAATATCACAGCAAGTCTTCACAAGCCTCATCATGGGATGCTAGCCTCATTCCACAGGCAATCTAAAACACAAATAAAAAGGAAAGAAAGAAGAAAAAAAGAAAACCTTCTGCAGGAAAAAAAAGAAAACCACCGTAATTAAATATGTACTAAGAATAAGTTAAACTTTCCCTTTTAAGATTATCATTAAAAAATAATTTTGTGCTTCAATGTAGAATAAATGAGTTTTCAGGAGGACTTCAGGAACCGGTTTCTGCAAGTCCTTTTCTTTTTTTTTGTCTCTTTTTAACTCAAAAAACTGGTTCTTGCCATAGATACTGGTTTTTATTAAGGTTCTTGTTATAATAAAGCTTTTGTTCGGAGCTGTCGTAGAAGTTGCAATGAAGAGTCATTCCATTGAGGTTAGCCTGAAGATCTTCACATACGGAAGGAAGCCAATCGTCAGAATGAAAACAGAAATACACAATGAAAACTCTTCCGTCTAATAAGACTTCAGCAGCTGTTCTCATTTGTTTTTTATTTGCGTGTTCATCTGCTTCTTTTATTTATTTCTTTTATTTTTTATTAAATATATGAACAAAAAAAAATAGAATTGAGCTATCAAATAGTTAATGTTGGAAAGATTAATATTAATTTTTTTATTGTTGTTTGCATGGTTTATTAATTTATTAATAAATATGTAAATATATCCTAAAAAGGTTTATTAAGGTTTAATTGTAAATTTACAATTACAGTTTTAAATATCATACAGTTTTAAATATCAGGGCTGAAACAACTCTTTTTGGCGCCTTGTGCGTAGTAGTTTTGACTGTGCCTCTCTTCCTATGTAAAGAGAATCTAATGCATATCAAAGTAATGCAATTTTCTATATGAACTGTTTTCTTTATTAAAAAAAAAAAACTTACAACCAAATAAATTTAAGATCTTGACGGACCTTTCTTTGAAACGGCGCCTGGTGCGGAGGAAACACTCGAACAACCCAACGCTGCGGCGTCGGTAAATATTCATTACAATAAACGGCTGATTAGCTGTAGATTACTTGTGCCTGGCAAACCAACGCTGCAACTAACAAGACCTGAAGATCTTAATTAAACTTTCACGCATTTATCTGAAGTTAGCCTAATGAAATAAATAAATAAATAAATAAACTTAGCAATTTAATATCTAAATCTGGTTCAATTGGACTAAAATTCTAATAAATTATCAAGAACAGCCGATGTCGAATAAAAAAAAAATCTTTTACAATTTAGGAAATTACTTTAAAATATAAAATGCGCGTATTTTGCATTTCACAAACACTGGTCCTTCCACTTGACTTTTTTTTAACTTCGAATATGAATTGTTCCCAATGTTGTAATTCATCTTACTACACATTTTTTTCATAGTGTTCCAGATACCTTTTATCTTTCTCTACAAATAGATTCAGTTAGTGAGAACAGTATAAATCGAAAAGGTTTATCTGTACACGTCGTTAGCCACTAAACAACGTATTGATTCACATTTACTTTTGATTCCCTTTGCTGCAAAAGAAAGAACAATTCACGACTCACTACAATGATCTCAAGTCTAAAATTCGAATAGTAATACAAAAAAGTTATTTCAAAGTTAAACAGGAAAGATTTGGGAGAATCACATAAATACTGTGTTAAGCAATTAACAAATTAAAGAGTTCCAATACTTTACCACAGTTTTACAGGATATATAAGATCATCTTATTATTTAAAAAGGTTTCAAAATATTTTATTGTTTCACGTTTATCTGTTCTGTTGATGATGATTTCAGATATTTAAAGCGATTTTGTAATTCTTTATAATACTGAATTTCGCCAATTTGGAAAAAGGTGTATTTGAGGATAACCACAGATAAAAAGATGACTCAAATATTTTTTGAAAGAAATACTTAATAAACACACTGAAAAACATTTTAAGTTATATATTTATGAAAAAATGACGAAAAACATACATTACGTCATTTTTTTTATTCGTCATTTTTTCATAAATATATAACTTAAAATGTTTTTCAGTGTGTTTATTAAGTATTTCTTTCAATTCTTAGTTTTACCACACACGTTAAATACACCAATTTCAAATATTTTTTATTATACTGATGAAAAGCTTGTAGTTGGGAATATCTGTCAAATATTGGCTGAACATAGTGATCTATTATTTATTTTTGGCAAGGTTTTTTTTTTATCAAGTTAGGCTGTAGATAATTAACATATCATTATTTTTTAGGGATATCTGTTTGACAAGCAACTACCACAGTTTCTTTTGACTTTTATAGGATTCATCAGGAAAACTTTCAATGGAAATCAATAGCATTTCAATCGTTTAAGACAGACAATTGAGAAGACACAATATAGATTTCTTAAATTGAGACAAAACTGAGTCTCCAATCGCAAATGCAAAACAAAACCATGAATAGTAAATGATTGATCATTGGCAAATCAATTATTTGCTGTTAAATTTGTAGAATCAATTCTATTTTATTTCGCAAAAGACAATTCTCTTCAAAAGCTTTCTTATACACTATTCACTCTCAAATCTTAGTTAACACCGGAAGTGTAGTTTGAGAGTTGTAAATCTGAATTGCAGAAACACGCAAAAAAGTAAAAGCTACTCAAAGTTTTGACGCCTCATGCGCTGCATCATCATCATCATCATCTGCTAATCAAAGCCACGACAAGAATAATCTTGGAAAGGTCGTTATAGTAAGGTCAGTTTTCTTATTTACACTTGATTCCAAACGATAACAAACTACTCAATGAAAAATGGATCCAGGAAGTGAGTGACAATTTAGTGAAACAGGTGAAGGAAGTGTGAATGACCATCCCCTGACTCAGCACTCTCTCTCTCTCTTGGTTCCAGGTACCACATCTCGCCAACTCTTCCTGAATTCGCTTCTCAGAAAGGGACAGGTTCTGCGGCACCATTTGTAATTACAATGACTATTAATTCTAACATATTTAGTGGTTGACATGTTAACTATTTCGTAATATATTATTATTAATGACATGTTTATTATTTCATGGTGTAACTGGCGCCTCAAAAAAAAGAAAAGGAAAAAAGTAAAAAAAGTACTAATGATAACCCTAATCAATTAAAACAGTTAATAACAGCCGTTGGTCTTATTTGACAAAACAAACAGAAAAAGATCAAAAGACGACTTGTGGCTTTCTTAACCTTGCCTGACCGTATTTGGAATGTAAGGACCAACTATTATTATTTACTTTGAAGAAAAGAGAATTTTTCGTAACAAAACTAATTTTCGAAATTAACTTTCATAACTGAAATTCAAACTTTATTTCCGGCTTATCCAAGAAAATTTCTTATTTAGAACTAATATCAGGCGTAACATTTTTTATTAAACTAGAAATTAATTGACTAAATCTCTGGTTTATTAAAAATTTGTAATCATTCTAAAAACCAATGCCTAATTACGCTTAAATACATTTTATTTTATTTTTAATGTGTATTTCTTGTTTTTAGTTGAGATTGGAGGTTATCATATATCTTTTTATTGATATGCCTAATTATGCAGTTTATGAACATTATAATATTTTATAATAAATCAATTTGGAGTATTATATTTAATTCCAATAATGTTTTAATGTACAATTATTTTTAATTCATATTACTGAACTTGTAGTCACATATTGTCACAAGAGAATGAAGTATTTTAATCATTATTCTTTTACCTACAAAGAAAAGAACAACAGAACAAATAAAAAGAGCCTCCAAGAAATAATATTAGTTGTTCTTTGAATAATAATATCACTTTATCAAAGATCACAAGGAAGATTAAGATTTTTGAAGAATGGACGGGCCAACTAGATTTCCGGAGCTAAAAATCTAGCATTTTAGATATAGGTATGTTACAATTACTATGGAATTCTTCATTAGCTACGGGGTTTCATAACATATGAATAATCTTTTACAAAGTCATTTGTGAAGGTTGTATGGGTGTAAAAAGATGTTGAATTTCCTAGAACTATTTAATCGAATGCAATGGGACATCTTTGTGCCACGTTTCAGGATCATCAATTCTTTAAATGTGTCAATATTTTAATTAATCTTTAGTTAATATGCTTTGCTCTTTTCTTTATGATTATATACACATACAATTTATTATTTGCCTTTTATATTTAGTCAAAAAAATACTTTTGGGAAACTTCAAATCAAACATAACAATTTCAGAATTCAAAAATTGCAATTTTAACTCGGAAAAAAGAACGTAATTCAAATGAGACGATTTTTTTTTGAGGGAGTAATTGCAATATGATTTTCTATGATAAATGTATAGAGGTACTTACACAACCATTGCATCCGAAAAATAGAATAAAATCTAATATTTTGAACCTGATTTTTTTTGATTGGAAAGTTTGTTGCTTACAAGTTAGTAATATCGCCGCCCTTCCCTTTTCCATCCGGTTGAATGGTTAAGACCAACATAAACCCTCCTATTCCAAAATCCTGGGCACGCCTCTGATGTAGAGATGTAGATCAAAAATTAATCTTTTGGAAGTTCTCTAAAACAGGAGGACCGCTAGTAATGTGCGAAGTCCATGAATCCGGATGGACTGTGGATATTTTTTTAAATCGTAAAATAAAGAGAGGAGGAAATAAATTAAACTAATAGTATTTAATGTTTTACAAGTACAGTAAACTCCCGATTATCCGCGGAATTGGGTGGCGCGGCAACCTCGGATAAGCGAATTCCGCGGATAATCCGAAATAGGATGAAAATCAACACAAAAATGCTTTTAACGTGTTTTATTTACATTAAAATGGCAATACATATAGTTACAGTACATGCATTATAAACAATTATTTTATTTTAAATTATTTATTTATTTTTAAATTTTATTATTAAGGGAAGGCTCTCCCGTAATTTAGTGTAACCTGCAGGCCTAAACTCCGCTCACAATGTCGTTCTTTAAATTGTTTAAATTGCTATAATTGTCTTCACTTACTTTGTTAGCCTCTTTTATTGTTTACCTTTTTCTAGATTTAATTTTTTTTTTTAATTTCGTAATTTATTGTACAGTAAAAAAAATGGAAACAGGAGAGGTCCGCGGATAACCGGGAGTTTACTGTATATTGCTTACTATCGTTAAGGTATTATTGATTACGGTCTGCAATACGACTCTCTAACTATTGTATTATATAACCATGACAATGACTGCTTTTCCACAAGTTAAACATGCTCATAGAGTCGCTTTACAGGTCATATTCTACTATACATTATACAAAACTATAACTATATGTATAACATTATACCAGTTATACATAACTGGTATAAAGAGCATAAATTTGAGTTCGCTTAATCTTTAACTGGGTTTCGGAATGGCTAAATCGAGTTTTTACTCTGATCTTTAAATTTTAGAATAAGTTAATTCTTGATCTTAAGAAAATAAAGTTAATTAAGTTGGAGCAAAACTTTATTATTTAATGAGATACTACGTGGCTAGACCAGTCATGCAATTGCAATAATACTTTATATATACATATATATATAAAACAAAATAAAAACAAAAAACCAAATAGATGAAGCTTATAATCCAAAATCCAACGTCCAATTGAGCAGGTGAACCATTAACATTCAGACTGAAAGGTACCAATTTGCCTTTTTTTTTCAGTCAAAATAACGAGAAAACATTACAATATACTCCTGAAAAGAGCTGAAAGAGTGGTAGAAAAAAAAATATATGTATATAATTAGGAATTCAACAAATCTACGATAATTTTATTTCTACAAAATTCAATGAAGCGTAGAAATACAGACTATGAAACACTTGGCCTTTATTATCAATTATAATAGTTACTTTAGCCCAGCAAAGGAAAGTCACTGAAATTTAAAAGTTGACTTATTTAGAACTTATTCTACTTACGTAGAATTTTTTTTATCACAATCTTTTAATTTCAGTTAATGTCGCATTAGCAATTTTTGCAAGCTACTTGTTTAAAATTTCTTATTGAAAATGAGAGGGAAAAAGCCAACCCCGAACTGTTTCAAAGACACGTAGTTTAATATATGTACTTTAGTAATAGGTAAATAACGAAAGTAAAATGAAACAAGATAATAAAATTTTAAAATAACATCTTGTCCGACTTCTGATTACCCAGTAATTTGTTTTATTTGTTTCTCATGGTTATGAAGAATTAAATCAATTACACAACACGAAAAAGAAAGGCCCTCAAAGTCATTTCCATCCAGAAATTCAAAATCTCCTTCGGTGTCTGCATTAATCAGCCTACAATATTAATTAGGTTAATTCTTAAAGCTATGTTAAGTACAATAAAAAACGTAAATTTCAATTAGAAATGTTTTCTTTTACTTTCTTATTTTAATTAGAGGGAATTATTTCCAAAATCATATTTTTTGTTCTTCACAAATTTTTATACATTTACAATCATAAGAATCAAGGCATAAAGTTCCCGTATTTTTCTGATCTTATTAATCTACTTTTTTTAAAAAATATTATCTAAACACTTATGAAAATTAACAAATTTTAAGATAAAAACACACACACACACACAAACAAAACATTAAAAAAAAAAATGCACTAGAAATCATTGAATTTCTAAATCACTAAAAGAACACAAACAGCGAACTGAAGAAGGGTAAAATTTGATGGCAGTGACCTTTGAACTGATAAATATGGAGTTTTCTGCTAGATCGGTCTGTGTTACCTCCGACCGTCCCCTTGTGTTTTACTTTGGTAAACAAAGAAATTGGTAAACAATTTTTTTTTTTTTTAAGTAAAACAAATTTAAGCGAAAATAAAAGATAAAAAAACGTATTGAATATTGATTATAATTTTCAGGCCCCTCAATGTCTTTTAACTTTTTCTCTCAATAGCATAGAAATGGAAGTGACGCTCAGTGAAAGCAAGGAATCAACGGGAGTCCAATGAACTGCCTTGGCTTTTCTCGTGCAGATTGGAACAGAGAAAGAAACCAGGAAGAACGGACTCGTCTTCGTCCAAAAAAAAAAAAAAGACGAGTTGCTGCCAGTAGCAGCGTAGGAACAATGAAGGGCAGATTGGATATTAAACCATTAATTAAAGAAGATGGAATTAAGCACTCAAGATCAAAGAGGTTTAATGAAGAAAAAAAATAGAAGATATATAGAAACAAAAAAAGAGATAAGAAAATGGGTAGAAAGAAATGAAAGAGAGGAATTAAAAAAAAAAAAAAAATCTAAAACCGGAAATTGTTTTTGTTATCTTCAGGCAGTTAGAACTGAAATAAATCTAAAAAGAAAACTAATCAGGGAATTTAAACATATTACTGAAAATATCATCATTTATATTACTCGTGGTGTTTAATTCTTGTGCGATGACTGCGTCACTTAGAGAAAGGTTCTAATGCATTAATTATGTTTTAGATGATTGAAAAAAAGTAGGCAAATTTATGCCACCTTTCAACAGAACTCCTCAATATCAACCTTAACAATAAATACAGACTGTTTTAAATTTCTGGATCTTGAATCAAATGATTAAAAAAAATGCTACTTATGTATGTTTTCTTGTTCTTAAGTTTAAAGCAATAGTAGGAATAGTATGTATAAAATTTCTTGTTACGATGATCTAATGCAAAGAAAGCTATAATAATTTCCATCTAATTATGGTCTCAAAAAACATAAAATATTCTGTAGTCAATTTGATCAGAAAAGAGAATTACAGCTACTTTAACGTAGCTTGCTAGAATAGTTTAATCTGGTTCGGACAACGTGGCCTTATCCAATGTCGAGAGCTTCTAATTGGTTCACTCAAAGGCCATTCTCCATTACAAAATACTGTTATCACATATTGAAACTCATTTCAGAAATAGGATTTTAGAAAAATAAATAATTTTATATTCGCCAACAATAATAAAGTTATTTATTCTTCTGTAACCCTAATTCTGAATTGAAATTTAATATGTGAGATCAGTATTTTGCTGGGAAGAAGGTTCGTGCGATTCAAAGGCGTTTTCGTGAAAGCTACTGTTAGGAATTTTTTAAGCAGTTAGAGGCCAATGTCTTGTTTAATTCTATTCTGTGTAGCATTATTCCCCTCCCCTAGCTGATCCTACACGATTTGCTCACTACATTAATATATAAATATTAATGACTACATTACGAACGCTAAAAAAGAATTCTGTAGCCAATTGTTAAACAAACATCCCTCCTCATGTCTGTTTAACTGAGGTAATCCAAATTGTTACCTAATTGTTACCTAATTGTTACCAAATTGTTTTAAGTCAGTGAGAATTTTAAATTTGCAACAATAGATTTAAAGATAAAAAAGAAAAAGAAATAAAAAAAAGCCCTGCCTAAATTCAACTATTTATAACTATGGATTCATCTCATTTACAAGGTTTCTTCTGAGATTGACTTTAAGCTCGACTATATTAAAGATTATGACGGAGAAGAAAGGGCGGGTAAAAATTGCAGTCTCGGCAATCTAATCACGTGCTGTCTATTTATATTTCAAATAGTTTTTCTTGCTGTCGGGTCACAAGGGAAGGGGGATTTCCCTCCCTTTTACCCTTTCTTTTGCCTTAAGGAAAGGGGCTATAAGTACAAACTTTCAAAAGGTCAAGCAGCAACAATCTCCTATGAAACTCAACATTCAGATCATTAAGTGGACATAAACCTATGATAAAGTATCTGCAAAAAAAAAACAATGATATGAAAATAGTCAAAGCAACTGGGTTTTTCTTAATTCTTTTTAAAGCATTCCTTTTAGAATTATTTCTTTTTTTTTTTTTTTACCCTGCACATTTTACCGAAACTTTGTGAGACTTGGAAGTAACATCTCCATCTCAACGAGATCTGATTTTGATAAATTTAGGCCTAAGACCATTTAAAACATGACGTTCAGTAACATTGACCCTCACACTAATCAAATAAGGCTATTACTTGCTTTGAAGACTTAAAGAAAGATTTAACTTTCTAGAAAGTTTCAGATTTACCTTCTTCAATTATTCACGGAATCTAAAATGGTTTAAAGGAAAACTTTAGGTCAAAAGAAATTTTTTTTGGGGAAGAAGGTCATTCAAAATGGGAAGAACAAAAAAATAAAGTTCTTCGTTCTTCCTACATTTTCCTAAGTCATACTTAGTAAAGTCAAAATTAAATTACGTACGAATAAAGAAAAAAAATGTTGAGCTAAAAACTCTGCAACGCTTGTTTTCATTATTTTGGTGAGACAAAAATGTCAGCTCTTTATTGAATCACAGGAAAAAAAACAAGATTCTGAAATCAAATATTGAATTTATATTCATTACAAGTAAATACATTTTAACTTAGTTTATGTTATTATTTTTTTTTAATACATGTATTTTTCCTTCATTTTTCAAAATTACGCGATGTACCAAGTGTTATAATAATTACAAAACATCGCGTTACTTTTGTTACAACCTGTATTCGCAAAGGAGACATATTATACATTGTTTTGCAATGAAAATAAGGCTTATAAAAGAACATGAGAGAGTGGTGATTATGGCTTACAATATTTCCAACTTCACCTTAATAAGTTGGAATAAGGTTTGCATTTGATTTAATAAAGTTTTTGATTGGTTGTTTTTGAAACCACTGGATTTATCGACTTGACCGAGCTATCATGATTGGTTCAATTTAGTATAAATTCTAATGATTCATTATCAGCTTTCAGATGTTTACAAAGGGCCTTGAAACAAGGCCTGAAACTTGTCCATTTTTAATATTTTATTTTAATATTTGTGGGTATTTAGGATGTTTCATATTAACTCGTTATTCACGTACACGTTAAATTATTCCTTTATATAGCTTATATTTTTCCTAATTTTTTTATTGAAGTTCATCGGATGAGAATGAATGTCTTTGGAGAAGCAATGGATGTAGGAAATCAATGGATTACTTATGTCCTCCTCAAATAATCTTCATGCTCCTTCAAGCTTTCGATTATCGATCTTGACAATTCCATTACACAAAGACATAATAAGTGCAGTTTATTTTATCTCCGGTTTCTAACAACTGAGACAGAATAATACCGTAATTTCCATTGGAATAAGGATAATATCATAGAATTCTGTCGACTGATAATAACAAAAAATTACCTTAATTTTTTAAAGACTATAAAAAACTTTTATACTTCACTTTTATAGTATAAAAAAACCTAATAATTGGATAGCTTTTTTTTCCCTTCTTATTTTTTTTTTGAAACATTTTATTCGCTTCAATGTAGTAGCTTTGCTTTAACAGAACCATACTAGATAACTTAATACTAGATAATTGTTTTTTAATGGAGTATCTTTGTATTCATTAGATATTGATAAAATATATTCCTTGTTACTAACCGATATTTCAAACCCACTATTAAAAGAATAAAAATTGTTTATAGGAAAATTTTAGTTCAAAACATATTGCGGGGAGAAAGTTCATTCAAAATGGGTAGAAAAAAATAAAGATAATTAATTGAGCAAGTTTTTGAAATTTTTATATAATGTCGAAGCCTATTTTCATCATGAAAACAACCAAAGAGAAAGGGTTTAAAAGGAATCATCAATTTTCTGAGTACTACTATTTTTTTGTTCGTCGAGAAACGTTGGCTTTCGGAAAAATCCTTTCACTGACTACAATAAAACAGTTAAAATCTGAGCGCGCGTCTCTTCATTCACCTTCACTCTTTACCCTGTCATTTCTTTCCTTAATTATTTTAGTATCTTCTCGTATCGCGCTCTTTTATCTTGGCCTGAATTATCTCTTTTATACTTTTATACGCAAAGTGACTGAATCACTATCGAAATAATAATAATCATAATAAAAAGGAGCTGCTGTTACAGAATTTTTACCATGAAACACTACATCCAATGAATATGAAGTAGAATATCAGCTTCGTAATGTGCAATTACCATTGAACTAAAAATTTGAAGGATATCAAATGCTATTACAAAGAATTCCTAGGTTTACATGATTCCATGACTCTTGAGGCTTCATTAGCTTGTTTTTTTCTGTTCGGTTATGAGTCAATCGATGGCGTAAGGATAAAAGTTTTCCTTTGATCGTTCCGTTCCAATACTATCATGTTAAATTACTGACTTTTAAAAAGACCCTCTAGAATTTGGAGATTACGCCAAACTTTTCGATTGAAAAATCGTCTGCATATACGAAAATAAAGTAAATCAATAAAAAATTTGCTTTGTAATAAGTTTTTGTTCTTTTTTTTTTTCTTTTCTTCAGTATAAGATTTATTGAAGTGCTTAAAATCATATTTAAAAAAAAAAAAAAACTACAAATTCTGTTTGTTTGCAAATTCAGAAATCGACCACTAGGAAATGGGTTTATTCCAGTCTTCAGTAGAAAAAATACTTCTATTAGTATTTTTTCTGCTATTTTTTTATCCTATGAAGGATAGATTTAATGGTAAGTGAACTGAATTCAGCTTGCTTTGGATTTTGTTAAGTACATCCATCTTTTAAGTTTTTGAATTTTTGAATTCCTACCATCATAGATTTTACTCCATTTGCATTCATTCATTAATGTTTTAAGTTATCGTTAATCAATGCTGAAATTTTAAGTTAAAGGAAGCTTACGTATAGAGAAATGAGCGATAAAGCGATAGAGTACAGCAATGGATTTTGCGCCAAAACATCCTAACTACTAGCCTATTATAAAAGCGAAAATCTATAAGTTCGTTTGCTTGTCATTCAATCCCGTCTCAATAGTGCAACGGATCGGAATTAAATTTTGCATGCAGGTAGTCTAGGATACGGAGAAGGATATAAACTACTTTTCATCCCTATCGATCAAGTAGTTCCCGTGGGAGGAATGAAAAACTTCCCAAAAAACCGTCCATAGATGACGCTACCACATTTTTCAATGATTGCATTTAAAACATTCCCAAAATTGGCGATAGATAGCGCTCGCGCCGTTTTAAATCGAGCCACAGATCTGAATAATTGTACGATAAGATTAATTAATACGTTGGATTTCAATATTGTACTGCGTGTATTGTTTCAAATGTAAACTTTAATTTCAGTTCTAAGTTTTGGTTTTTACTTTAAATGATGTAATTTGGTTTTTCGAATAACTAATGCAAGGCTTCCGGAGCGAAGCGACAGTAGCAGGTTAGTTATAAATAATCACAACTTAAACCATGCATAGATAAGGATCCATAAGTAATGTGTTTACATAACAATTTAAATACATAATTTTACTTCAAATACATAATTAAAAAAACTTAAATTATTAAATATTTAAATTTTTAAATCCAAATCTAAATACTTATTTTCAATAATAATGTTATTATAAATAAAATCATTTTGAAATTAAACTTGTTCTGTCGCGGATGAGATTGATGTAGTATACTTGTCAATCCATACTAAGGATTTTGTAATAGAAGTTTTGATGACCGTAGTCGTTCAACAAAAAAAGAAAAAAGAAAAAAAAAAGTGCTTTATTCCGGATGGCGGGGATGGTGTTTACAAACAAACTTTCCAATCAAAAAAAAATATCCCAAATCCTAGATTTCTTCAATTTTTGTTACCACCCCTACCAACGCCCTCCCCCACCCCGATATGTCAATGGGTCAATCATTTAGTCTTGCCAAAATCCACAAAGTTTGTTATAGTAACACTTTATAATTAAATTAAATGTTATTTTTTTTTATTTACATATCGAAAGGCATACCTTGTGTTCCACAAGTATTCCACAAGGCTTACAGAAGTAAGTTGAAATGAACATGTAATGTAAAACTTAACAAAAAAAAATATAATCGTTAACTACTACAACAAAGAGAAAAGGGTAAAAAGAAAAGGAAATCACATTTGACTACAACAAGAGCAATACCAAAGAACAAAAACAATGGCATAATGTACATTTTCGAAAGTTTGTCTGATTGTTTGTGATAATACATTTCGCAGACAATACATTTCAACGCAACGAAGCTACAACTTGAAGAGTTGAAGCTATGACGTAGTTTAATGATGATTAGCGGTTTTAGACTATTCCAGCTCTATTCTTTGCTTTCATAGTGGCCCACTTACATGTTAGGAGCATCCGAAAATATGTAACTTCGCTTCGCTTTACGAAAGAAGCCAAACTTGTTCAACACAGCTGAGCTAATTTTTTGATGAAATCTTTTCACTTTGATGTCAATAAAGGAGAATGGTCTCAAGAACAGGATAGGATTAAGTTTGCAACGTTTTCAAGAAATAATAGACATCAACAGGGACAAATAAGTCAAATTTGAGATGCTTTAAAATGTCTTTTTGATTACTTAATTCTTTTGCCCGTGAACACCAGATTAAGAGTTGTAATTAAGTATAGAGTCGAAATAGTACTTTTATACAATGAGCAACTTAGAAGCTCCAAGTCATACAAAGCAAATCTGGAATGATCGCAACTTCTAACTCAACCTCTGGCCTCGCAAATTCATACAATATGAGGATTGAGAATTAAAGAGAATAAAAATAAAAAAAATAATTTATGAAATCCCAAGTTTATAATGAAAAACATCAATTCAAATACTCAATTTCTCTTTTAGAGCCTTCTAAAGTAGAGGTAGTTTTAGGCATAGGTAACCTAAGCTTTTGTCTAGGACAGGATGAGGTGCTCTGGATGATTTGAAGTGGCGCATGGCATTCCCTTGTGATATTAATGAAAAAGGTAAGCCCACTCATGCATAAAGTTTAACCAAAAAACCGTTTATGTAATTTTTCAGAAAAAAATCTAAAACAGGAATTAAAGTTCAATGAGTCATATTAGGAATGAAGAACTTTAGTTCTACATTCGTTCCAAAACTGTTTAATACACTTTTCACATTTGTCTGATTTTAGTTCTACATTAAATCATTTTATCTTGATAAAAATGCTAAATATATCTATGTTAGTATATTTTATAGAAGAGTTGAATTGTGGTAGAGATCTGTGAATCAGAACTCATGCTTCAAAAATTGGCCTATAGATTGTAAAACTTTGCTCCCCCAGTATAGGGCTTCGGAGAGGAAGATATAATTCTTTTTTTTTACTGCTGAATGGTATCAAGTGAAGTGAAATTACTGAAATATATAGGGCCTCGCGGTTTTACGTAACTATTTCAAAAGGTCTCGCACGTCGATGCTTGCCTGAGGTCTCTCACAACATAAAACCGCTTCAGTTCAAAAGTCTTTATTATGATTTATTTCAAGAAACTTGGTTTCTGGCTTGGATTTCTCGGGCCTCTGTTTCTAATACTATTTTGCATAACTGAGTAACGACTGTTATATAATGATATAACTATTATATAAATGATAATCATTTATCACGTCAACGTGAAATGCTGAAGACTATTTTTCTTAATAGTCTGATATTACTAAGTACTTTTAAGAGCTCTTTATGCGAAGATATCCTTCGTTTTCTTCCACACATTAAATTAAAAATGCAAAAAAAAAAAAAAAAAATATGATGAAAACAAAAAAACTTTAGGAATTAAAAGTGATTTGTTCTTAGGAAAATGAAGTTTGATGCTTGAGGCAACTTTCGAATATCGATTAACATGAAAAGGACCTATTTTCAAAGAGAAGACTCTCTCACCCCTCAGGATGAACAATCGTTTCGATTTCCGCTTTGACAGTTAATGATATCGTAAAAACTCTTCAATCGTTCGGATTTCACGTTGAAGACTTTTTTTTTTCCTTTTCTTTTCTTTTTTTTTTTTGGTGGAGAAATGATTCGAATGCGTCGCAACATGAAATCAGTATGATATTGAAGAAAGGTTTATTTTAACATCTAGATGAAGAAATTGAAATGATCTATTTCCGTATTAAAAATCAAGCCTTCAATGAATCGATTTCTTCTGCCATTCTAATAATTATAATCTGCCTTCATTAATACTTTTAAAAATACCATTTTTACATTATCGTAAAATCTGATATTTTAACTTTAGTTTAGCTAAGGTGACCAACCGTCCTCCTTTTTGAAACTCTGTCCTCCCTTCACAAGTGTCCTCCTAAATGTCCTCCTTTCGTAAATTCTGTCCTCCTTTTTGATGTTTAGAAAAAATGGTCACCTTAGTTTAGCTAAGAAGAGTCAAACACAAATAAATACGAAGGCAAACAAAGCTGTTTCCATGTACGCTGTTTCTATGTTCGGAATCCATGTATGGATTTCTTATTAGGTAGACAATTATTTGGCGAAATATTTCCTATATTTGAAAGGTCAATAATTACTGATAAAAATGCTTAACATCTAACAGTTCTACCATCTTTTGCCAATGGGTTAAGAAGAAATAAAGAAAACTATAATCCAATAACATAGACATGATAATGATACATTTACAAAATGTAAGTGAAGCTTTAATACAAGAGGAATTGTTTATATATTATAATTTTTTTAAACTACTGTTGAATCAAACAGTTCATAAACCTGAGATTCAAACAAAGATAGATTTTCTGTAGAACTACAAAAATAGCTTTCATTTCCATATGGAAGGATGAGAGGTTCTGTGAAATGTCTTTAAAATGAAATATTTGAGGCAATTAATGAAAATGGCTTAAAGGTATTAAAAGCTCGTAAGCCTTTTGAAGTCAGATAACTGGAGTATTAGGGATATTGACAGTGTTAATTATGTAAATGTTGATCTGAAGAGATGGAAAGGTTACACAGAGGTCAACCAATTGCCAACAAAATCATTAAAGAGAACCGACAATTAACACTAATTGATTTACATTTTATTCCGCAATCCTCAAACTATTAGTAATAAGTTCTCAGAATTACTATAATTAACCGTTTACCTGTTGTGAATAAAAATGAGTGGTATTTGGGTAAAGAGGGGATCTGTCGTTATTTGAGGGTTTTATTTTTTGCTTAAGTTTTCGTCGTTTTCTTGACTGTGCATCCAGCATCACTCCAATTTAACTTTTTATTATGATAGGGTTATTTTTTTTGGTGAAATTGCGGGATCTGCTGTGTATCCAGTGGTGACGGCTAAAGGAGGGGGGGGGGGGGAATTGATGGCAATCGTGTCCCCCCCCCCCCCTGGTAAATTGGAAAGCTTTTAATTTTCTCTATCTAGTGAAATGAGCAACTATTCTTCAGTCGACTGACACAATCTTTACGCATTTATTTTGCAAAACACTACAAATAACTTAAATCGTGTAGGTAAAAAAATGTTAATGAAAGCAGACAAGATTCTCACGTTCCCGCATTTCCGTTTCCAAGAGCGATTACCACAAAAGCAATTTTGTTTCACTTTGCAATCGCGCCGTCTTCCGCTTGTCGTGGACGGACACAGCGAGCGAAGTGCAATGTTGCAATTTTATACGGATTTCACATGACCTAACGCGAACGGCGATATTTAAAATAACACAAGAAACCCAACTGGTGGAAAAAAACGATTGGGTGTGGGGAGGGGATGTAAAAATCTGTGATAATCGTGTATTCGTGTTATCAACTTAATTCGTCTTTTCTAACTACTAAGCCTGAAATCCCGCCAAGTAAATATTGTGTCCGACCTTGCCCCACCCAATCAAGTTTTTTTTCTAGCGTCGCCGCTGTGTACATCCATCTTTATTACATTAAAAAAATGTATTTTGACTACCTTAAATTTCTGTTTTAACTTTTTAGTTAAAAGTTAAAGTTACGTTTAAACGCATTTCTAAGGAATTGGACAAAACTCCGAACGGCAGTCCCAAATTATGAAAACCTCCGAACGGCGGTCCCAAATTATGAAAACCTTTTTAATGACAGATAACAGTATGACGGTGAAGGATAACACATAGCCAGAGTTATTACATATTAAATCATATAGTTTTCGCTCAACATATTTAAGTATTGTCTGAATATGTGCGACTTATGACTAATGCTGGGCGAATACGTAGCAATACGCGGCAATATCGTGGGACAATATTGCTCATTTTTACTGCTGACAACCGTTTGCAGCAATAAAAATGGACAATATTGTCCATTTCAAGATTATTTTTATTGCTGGAAAAAAAGGAACAATATTGTCGAGAAATATTGCTGGTTCGCGAGCGAATCACATGAACGGATGAAATCACGTGACAATGATGACGTCGAAGGAAGGCGGGACTTTGAAAATCGGAAACTAACTCACTCACGCCGACCATTTTTTTTGAGAAAGAAGGCTTAAAATCAGCGAAATGGGTCGGCCCAAAAGAGATAATTCAAACAACAACATTTTGTCAATTGATAATGAAAGAATCTTAATTGATTTCTACCGCGGTAAGGCGTTTAATACTCGATCGATTCTGTACGTTGGTAACACGTTTAGGCTTAACCGCAAGTACGCTTACACTGGATAGCTCCCATTTTATTCGCAAATAAATTGTATAAATAAAACCGATGTCGTACAATTGCTGGGAATATTGTCCCCAGTGCACTTATGCTCTGCTCGTGTGGTGTGTTTATAAGGCATTCTTACTGAGTGTGTAATGACTAGGGCTCCCTAGTGAAACACGAAGCGCCGTAACCATCAATATTCAGGGCAATATTCGTTTAGGAAAAACTCTGTATTCGCGCTTGATAAAAACTGACAATATCAATTAGCAATAAAAATGAGCAATATTGTCCAACAATATTGCCACATATTGCTACGTGTTCGCCCAGCTTAAAGCGTTATCACTCTTGGTGCTTGCGATCTACCAGCCATAGTACCAGGCCCCCCACATTAAATTCCGGGCCCAGGTACCAAATGCAATACCAGGCCTTCCCCTCCCCCCTTTCCCCCATGTTACGAACAAAATCATAAATTCTTAGCCAAAAATATCGCGAAAATACCACACGATACTTCTACAGCAGGGGTGGGCCGACTTTTGTAAGATAAGAGCTACCTCAAGTATTAAGTGCCGCGGTCACCTTAAGACTAAAAAAAAAACGGAATCTCCGAATCGACAACCAAAAAAAAATAAAAATGACATCTTCAGAAATCTCACAGGCGGTCACCCACAGCAAACATACTGTAGATCTCAGCCCGGGCCCCTTTGACGGCCGGGCCCCGGTGCTGGGGACCAACTGACCCCCCCCCCCTTGTGGGGGCCCTGCATGGCACGTTTAAAGTGATTTTTAAGCAACAATACACAATGTTTGATTAATAACAACGTTGGGACCGCGTTCGGAGGTTTTCATAATTTGAGACCGCCGTTCGGAGTTTTGTCAAGAATTGGGAAGCAGACTAAAGTATTAAAAAAAACACCCACACCCACATAATTAACACTACAATTACTCTAAAAACAGAATATTATAATATTCAAACATGGTTTCTAAAGGTTATAAATTCTACCATGATAATTTTACCATGAATCCCTTTCAATTTAAGTGTTTCTCTCGTTGACTCGTCAATTCTTAGCTGCTGTGTTTCTTCGTTCATTCTGGAGCCGTCATTGATGATGTAAATCTTTTTGTAATACACTTCACTGATTCTTCTTTCAGGCTCTACCTCCAGGGATCTGTACTGGCGATGAATGGGGGGCATAAAAGGATATGGGCCAGAATATTCTCCATCCTGTTCTGCATCTGCTCCAGGTCTTGATTTCTCCATTTTGGCATTTACATCAGCAGGGAGTGGGTTATTTTAATTCCTAAATTTATATCTACAAGACGATTAGGTTTTTCGCGGACCAAATTACATGAGTTAATATGTTCTGAAACATGGATTCCTTTAACTTTTTTTTTGGACTAATTCAACTCAAAAGATGCTTGAAAATTGCCAATTGTTTTAATGTTTCACTAGAATGTTTGATGCTTTGACCCACTCCCTGCTGATGTAAATGCCAAAATGGAGAAATCAAAACCTGGAACAGATGCAGAACAGGACGGAGAATATTCTGGCCCATATCCTTTTACGCCCCCCATTCATCGCCAGTACAGATCCCTGGAGGTAGAGCCTGAAAGAAGAATCAGTGAAGTGTATTACAAAATGATTTACATCATCAATGACGGCTCCATAAGTGTTTCTCTGTTTCCTATATGAGTTTTTAAGATTTACATATAAATAGGGTAACCAGATTTTTCCGAAGTCCATGACCAAAAGAAAAAACCCCAAAAAAACTACTTTAACAACCAAAAAAAAAAAACGAGGGTGGGGGCTTTCAATTAAATTTACAAAAATCCAGGACTATTTTCAGAATCCGGGACAAATACTGGTGCGGAACATCAACTAAATTCGGAACGTCTGGTTACCCCTAAACATAAATAACTAAATATTGTAAGTAGTTACTGTACTGTAATTCATAGTAATCATATTATATTTAAATTTTCTTTGTTTTTTTATAAACTGTTTTTTTAAGGACCATCTCTGTGATAATTACCATTATATTAAGAATCCAACCCTTCAATAATTTATTCTGTTTTGATTGAAATCTTTGCTCTTCATTGATTTTGCCTGTTTTTGTTTTGGCTTTTTTCTAAACATTCCTGGGGAAATCTCTGCATTCAATCACGTTTCACACTTATTTACGAATACATTGATCTTTCAGTTGTAAAATTCTCTTCGAAGATTGTAATAATCGCCAGAGGAATATTAACAATTTTAATGGACTTCTATAGAAGAAGAAAAGCTGTATTATTATCAAGTTTCGTGGATTCAAACTAAGAAATAACATTAGGTAAATGAGTTTTGATTTAACACTCAGAAACCTCCCAATACTAAGTTAGTCATAGCTTTGCTCATAGGTCAATAATCTAAGTTAAAAGTCCAGAAATCAAAATGGTTTTCTGTCCTATTTGATTGGAAATGCTTCCATCATAAGCTGTTACTTCAGCCTTTTAATGTAGGAAGCACTTACGTTGACTAATACTGGTAGAAAGTCTACAATATCGAATTCCATTGTGATGACCTGCAATACTATTACTCTATTTAAATTATTAGACTGCCTTGAATATCGTAAATTGTATCCAGTTAAAAAAAAAATAAGTTTTTGTCAAAATTTATAAAAATATATAAACATATTTTATCTATTTGTCTAACCATTGTAGAGAAAATATTTGAATTTTTTTTTGTATTTATCTTTGAAGCCTGATTAATTAATGAAGTAGAGAATGTTTTCACAAAGTTCTAAACTTTTTTTCAGAAGATCTTTTTGATTAAATGATTTTATTTTAAATTAACAGTATTTCATAATTAATTTCTATCGTAATCCTAAACTCTTTATATCAGTTGCGTACAACGTCAGTGATTCAGTTATTACTGCTCTACAGAATTCTATTTTTTTAAATAGAAATAATACCATAGTTACACAATAGTAACATATTTTTTCCTTTTGTTATTTTCTGCTTAATGTTGCTTCATTTTTTCGGAAGTCTCTAAAATAATATTATACGTAAACCTCATTTCTTTTGATTCCTGTGACTTTGTTTGTCCCACATTGGTGAAGGAGTTTGAAGGGCAGGACTGGCCATCGGATCATCGGGGGCAAATCCTTATAGGCCCTAAGATCACACTTAATTCGGAAATCTGTTTGAGGCTGAACACATGCCACAAACGCGATTAAATCATCTTTATTTATAATATTATTTTCAAAACAATATATTGTAAACTGCAATATTTCTAATGTTTCTATACACGTATATTAATAATCTAATATTATAAATAAATTTAAGGTCTGATTATTCAGAATAATAATAATAATTGACAGTTGGAGCCATCTAGCTAAAAAAGGAACTTTAATTCCAAATAAAGTTTTACCTGATGAAAATAATTTGATCAATCTTAATTTTAAATTTTACTACTTTTGCAGTATCTGAAAACATCTCATTTTCTGACTTAAAAAAAAAATCTTTAAAAAGTATCGCACGTTTAAAGAGGAAATGATGCATAATCTAGCTCAGTGCTTCTCAGTGTTTTTGCTTCGTGGCAGACTTTAATATTTGCTAAAATCTGATACTCCAAATGTTTTCATTGCTTTATAATGATAATAAAATTCACATCCTTCTAAGAACATAAGTCATTAACTATCACACGGCAGCAGACTATTCTGAGTATCTTTTCTCGTTCCAGGATTTTCTTCTTTTCTTCTCTTGAGAGTTCCAGACAAACTGTACTATTGGGAATTTCAGTCACAGTTTTCCTGAAGGTGTATCCAGCCACCTGAATTTCCTCCTAATTTCAAGATTGATGTCAGTCTGGCCAGTTTTCGATCAGAGCCCCGTGTTACTTACTTTTCTTGACCAGCAAATCTTCAAAATGTCCTATTAATAAAAGTTTGCAATGTTGTTTTAATTGTCTCTGTGACCGGCCAGGCTTCGGAGTCATACAGAAATATCGGTTTTACACATGCATTAAAAAGCTTTTTTATTTAATTCCAAGTTGAATGTTATTAGTTACCCAAGCATTCCTTAATTTTATAAATGCTCCTCTTACCATTTGTATTCTGTGTAAAGCATCGACCGTACCACCTCCGTTCTTGACAATGTAAATGCCAAGATAGATGAAGCTTTCCACTTGAACCAATCATTTCCCAGTTTAATTCGGGTACAACTTAGGCGTTGACTCTCTTTAGTTTTACTCACAAGTCAGATTGCTGCGTAGGTCTGCTTTAAAGAATTCTTTCTGTAAATCTGCACATTTAGATTGCATATCCCCAAAGGAAAGGGCAATGTCATCTACATAGTCTAAATCTTCAAGCTGTTCTCTAAGCTTCCAGATGATACCTTCTTTGATCTTGCAATGTTCTTCTTATAATATTATCCATTACAATAAGGAAAAGCAGTGGAGACATCAAACAGATCTTATGCCATGTTTAGTTTCCAAAGGTTGTGAGAGGAAGTCCTTTATGCAGGATCTGGCAGCTTCAGTGGCTGCTTGTGCTTGCTTCGGCAGCTGATTGAGAATTAATCTCTTGTTCCTTCTGGCTTCCTTCTATGTGGCTTTAATTTCCACACAGTTCTCCTGTAACTCATACAGTCGATTAGCATTTGAGCCTTTATTTAGGCCTTTTTCTTCTTTCTCCGATTTTCGATCTTCAGCCATTGTATCAACAAGCAGCCATTCTTTCTGAACCCAACAATTTTCTGATTTGTCTGTGTTAAAACTCTCTTGCAAATTTCCCATTTTCTATTACCATTTTCAGATGGTAACATCTACTATGCTCTTTTCAAGCTTATGACACCAAAATTCCTTTTTATGTCAGTCATTCAACTTCCATAACTTACATTCATTTTCTTAGGTGGTTTATCTCACCTAATGTTCATCAATACCCTGAAATAGTTTGACTTAATACTTGATCAGCTTAATACTTAATACTTCATTGTTAAAATGGAACAAAATCCATTAGACATGAGAACAAATCCAATAGAATTGAGAACAGATGGAGAGAAAGGTTGAGAAAGAATGATGGTTGAACGAAATGTGAGAACCGCTAGTCAGTGGATCATCTACCACGATACCAAATGAGAACCAAATCCCAGTACTCAAGAGATGAGAAACCGATGGTACAGCGACCGCTCGGCTCTTTTATGCACACCAAGAACATCCTCTCCGCCGCTAGATGAGCAGCTCTGCTCCTAAGGTTCATTTCTCTCTAAGCAAAACGATACGAAACATCCAAGACATTTTAAAATTACATAAGGTTTTCAAAATAATTTCTTTCAATAATTGTTAGTATTTTCGAAGAAATTAAAGAAATCAGTTAAAAGATTTTAATTGAATGAAAAAAAAATATTAATTTTTATTTTCAGAATTTTAAGTTTTCTGAAATATCTGTTTTTGTTTCAGAAACGAAACAAAACTCATTGTGTCTTGGATGGCTACTTGTTAATTTTCTAATAGCTTAATATTGTTGACTTCGCGCAATTTTTTGAGTTTTCATTTTATCTTACAGCCACTAACTACAAAGTAAAAATTTGAGATTCCTCAAAAAACTTATTTATCTATTTATTGATATTATCATAATTGAGTTTTTTATTTTCATTATTTAAAAAGATTAAATTGAAAGTATTTAAAAGTAAGTTTGTAAACTCATAATTTTAATAATCTTGTTGTATAGAAAAGTACATAATATCAATTTTGTTTTCACTCTGGCAAAATAGGCTGCAAAAATTATTCGAGACTTAATAATTAAGCAATCAATCTAATTTAAATCTTCAGATATATTTAAAAAATAAGAAATATAAAAATCTAATATGAAATCTAAATTTTCAGTCCGCAATATATTTATCCGGTTACTTTAAGGCTTCAAAAAAAAATCTTTCAAATTTGCGATATCCATTCATTCCTATAGATTATAAAACCATCGCAATTTCTGAGCAACAGCAGAAAACCACTATTCGAGAACTTGACCTTAATTCCATTTGTAGTTGGAATGTTTGGCACTTAATTTGTCAAGTTGAATAAGATCTAAAGTTGAAACGTCAGTGCTCATTACAGACTTCCCATATTGCATCCGCATGCTATTCAGAGAGTTATATTACTTCAAAAATAAGTTTGTTCGTTCATCGACAGTCAAAATGATTCCAAACGAAGATGGCTGAAATTTTGTAGATTATTAAAAAGAAGATACGATTTTGATACTTATCGTATCTACGAGTATAAAAAGAAAAGAGTACTAGACGAAAAAAATCACCAAAATTAGATATTCAAGCTTCGTAATCACTGTAAATAAAAACTATTTACCCTGATAAACTGAATCTTAAGTATATGTTTAGATAATCAGAAGCCAGATCCTACTATTTGACTTTCAGATAAGAATTTTAATAGTACATTAAACCATCTGTAGTCATTACCGTAGAGTTACCGTAGGTACATAATCACACTAACTCTAAACACGACTACTTATCTTTGAGCAGTTTTAAATAGATTTCTCATTGATAATTTGTATTGATTTCGAACAAACTGATCTATTGCGAATCCAAAACTAATCAGTGAATAACCCTCGTTGTATTGCTAAATAAACGGGTAAATAACAACTAATTATTAAAAAAAAAACTGAAACTTAATGATCTCCGTTTGGGAAAAATATTTGTTTATACCTTATTAGGTAGGCGTTCAAAAATTGACAGTTATTAAACTGTTGTAGTATTTAAGAAGATTAGAGTAGTTTTTGTCTTATTGTTTCTACACCTTGTACTAAGCCTTACTTATTCGTCAAATTCAGACCACTAGGATTTCTACACATTCTTTTCTTTATTTTCTTCTCAAAAACTGTGTACATCATTGCAGCAGAAAAAAATTAATATCTCATACATTACCTAACGAAATTCAAGTTTTCTATATTTTTGCGCTAAAATATTTTTATTTTAAAATTTTAATTTTCCTTTTTTCCCCATATTTTTGTATTTACGTAATTCTTTCATTCAGCATCAGAATGACTTATAGTTGATTTGAACTTTTTCTTTCCATTCTAATAACTTCCTACAGACTCAATTATGTCTTTTCTTTTTTGCTTACTGTCTAGTTGAGATGAAGTTCATCATTCAGTCTGTCAGTCTCTGATATCACACAGTCAGTTCGTGTAATACTGTATCTTTTGAACCGACGGATAGATCTTCTCTAAACATGGCATGATTATTTAAAAGTAAGATGGAATCTTGTGTTTAAAATTTTTTCTTTGCAGATCCTTGTCGAGAAATATAATAATTGCAAGAAGATGATAAAAATTTCCAGTGAAAAAGAATTAAAACCGAAACATTGGATTTTTATCGTTGTTTTAAAAAATGGATATTGTTATGTTACGTTATATTATGTAGTGAATGTGGGTGGCAGAGAAGCCAAGCACTGCGACCGGAGGTCTATTGTACTATCCCACGGAAATAAGGACAGATGGAGAGAAAGACTGAGAAAGTATGGTGGGAGAAATACAGGGGAACCGGGAGAACCCCGAGAAAACCTGCCCAGCGTAGCTGGTCCACCATCACCACATGAAAAACGAACCCGGTACTTAGAGGTGAGAGGCCGATGTCATAGCGACAACGCCATCCGCGCGGCCCAAAATGGATATTAAGTCGCTTCTTAACCTCCTTACTATCAAGAATTTCAAGCAGCTCAAAAGTTATTAGGGGAGGATACACACACGTAAGTCTCACTTTCCTAAGACTAATAAAAACCGGCAAGTTTTCAGGAAAGTAGACTTCAAGTTCTTTTAAGAACTTCCTGGATTTCATCTGATTCCTCTTCAAGCACTTACAGTTTAAGCTTTTCGATCTCAGTTCAACAGCTCAAAATTCTCAAGGTCTTGATCACACGGCAACCTTCTTAATCCTGGAACTTTTATTTACTTTTCCTTTTACATTTGATCATCACTGTAATCCGAGGACAATCCTGTTTCTATTCATTCAAATCTTTCATGAACGTTTCTACTCATCGTGGAAGCTTTTAGAACAATTTATCATACTATCCAATACAAGTGCTAGTGTTTTATCTTAAAATCAGATGTACAATCCAGGCTCTGTTTTCTAGGAAACAAAATTAAAACAATCCATCTTTGTTTAAAGTTTCTTTACTCCCACACTTCAGTCTGATAACGAAATTCACTTTACTTAACTTCCATGAAATCAAACAAAGAAAATCGAATTTCTGTTAAGTTTTTATGATAATAACTTTATAAAGTACAAACAAACTTAGTACTTTGAATCAGAACATCAAAATACTAAGAACTAAGAATTGTATAGAGCGGTCTAAATTGTTTTATTCCCAGGTTTCTCCAAAACATAAGGTGTTCTTTGAGAATAATTAACATTCCTATTTTACAAAGCACGCGAAGTCTTCACTATTCCACTTGAACATTTTCTCTTCTCAGTTTGTCCATTTGTCTTTTCGTGTATGCTAATAATAAAATGACTGAAAGAATTTCCATACAATTTAGTTCATAACTTAAAACCTAGGCCCATTTATTTTGGTGGGAACGCCTCCCAGTCCTTAAAACTGACCCTAGATAGATAGATTTCTTTAAAATATGATACGATGATTATTAAACTTAAAATAGGAGCTTCAAATTATCAAAATAATTATTTTGATCTCCACCTTCAGTCCTCATAATGAACCTCGGAGACCCCATTACACGATGAGCGTATACCTATTTTAATTTTATTTTGAATCAAGGAATGAACTTTGATTTCAATTACAATAAATCATTCGCTCAGGAGGCCAATGGTTGTAGGCGAGATTTATTTTAAGAAACCAAGTAGTAGTGACTAGAGAGCTTCAGTTTTATAAATAAAGTTGAGAGGAGGACCTACTTCTGTTTTGTTGTTCTGTATCCTTGAGGCTGTCTGTTTTGACTGCTTCTGTACCAGGAAGTGGCCCGAGCTCATTGGGTTTAATGGTGAAAGGGAAGCACCGGAGGGAGAAAGAAAACAAGAGTTGTTTCAAAAGGTTAATGACTAAAAGCGAAAAAGAAGAGACGGCCATTTAATAATTAAGGAATTGAAAGATTAAACCCGATCGTCATCTCTTTTTTTTTCCAATACTATACTTAGTGCATCCTAATAAATCTAACAAGTAAGTATTAACCAAAGAATACAGTTAGCAACTAAAGAAGGCGCCTTCATCTCGGTATCAAGTGAAGGCAAGTCAGATACAACATTCCGTCCTTTCTAAAAAATAAAAATATTGTTTTTCTGGAATTGATTGCTAGTTTCTGATGAAAAGTTCAAACCCTCTGGCACAAATCAATTGCAGAAATCCTCATAAGAGTCACAAATAAAACAAAATGTTTTTTTTTTTTTCATTTGAGCCTTTAGGAAGACAACAAGAAGGAAACAATTTCAATATCATTTCAAGAAGCTTTGCTGATTCTTAACATCCGTATCTGATGTAGAACTTCCTCTGATCAGGAGCGTAGTATTTCGGGGAAGGGTCAAGTCAGGAAGCCGATTTTCAACAACCAAATAATAATAATAATTAAAAAAGGTCGTCTTCAAAATTTCAGTGAGAAGGACCCAAGATCCTTTCAGTCAACCATCCAACTAAAAAAAAAAAAGGTAAGCAAATAGGTCTTGCTTTATAAATTTAGGGTTCGGCGTAGGGCAAGGGGGGGGGGGTAAAAATAAAATATTTCTATTAATCACAATCTCAAGAGAAAATTAATTATTCAATCTTAATAAAATGCGTACAATAACTTGGCATATATATTAGTTTTTTTACGTAAGGAAATAAAAATAAACTATAATGTTTTAAATTTTATTTGTTCACATTTTTTAAAATAAAGATTGCTGCAGTAGCTCAAATTCAATGGCTATAATAAGAAAATGGATGATTCCTTTGTGATCATAAATTTATTTTTGGACATTTTAAACTAAAAAAACAAAATGAATCTTGTATGTTGAAGTAAACTAAATATGATATAGTTTTTGATGAATAAACTATCTTAATTACTGCATTCATGAATTAATACTATGCAATACAGAGCTAATCATCTTAGGCTGAAAACTGCTGAATATTCTGGATTTCTAAATGATGTTGGATTGGCTAAAGTGGATACATACCACTGGTTAAAGTTAAAGATATTCCACTCTAGGCCTATGCAGGCCCTTGGGATCGCGGGAGATAAGGCTTCCAGCTCTTCTTGACCAACGGGGCTAAGTTGAGGTCGGGTGGTCAGCCCGACGCCCGTCCGCCTTTAAATCCCTGGAAAGGAACCCGGTACCCATTCTACATATGGCTGGATAGATCCTAGGACCAGTTTGGAGAGAATGAAGCTTGAAAAAAAAAATACCCGCCCTTCCCCGATGCCAGAGATTGAACCCTCGCCCTTATCACTCGGCTACAGGGCCCATACACACCACTGGTAGCTCGACCTAAAAGGTCAAATTAGGCCTATTTTACAAAACTTATTATTGGGCAAAGGAGATAAAAGTTGCAGGAGAAAGAATTTCAAATATCCAATTCAGCTCTTGCAATCGAACCAACTTCCAACTCAGCAACACAGAAGTCAAGGAGCCACCAAACCATTCTACTCCTGAATGGCTCGTTTCAATCATTAATCTTTAAAATTAAACCAGCTTTTTAAATTTACTCCAAGCGCCAAAGGTCTTCATTGAATAGAATTATGTTGAATCGCTTTTGAATTCAAATGTTTCAAAAAGGTTCAATTTGAAAGGAGGACAAGACATTATATTAAAAGCGCATTTTAAAATGCCCATTTAGGTAATATCGGAAATTACTATTTCTAATTAAGGTTGCCTTTCAATAAGTATTAAGGTTTCCTCTGGGGCTTTCAAATGTAGTCCAGGGAAACAGCTTCATCCTTCCTTCCTTCATCTCATCACGATTAATCCAAATAAACACTTGTTCTGTCCGAATGAGTCATAGTAATGAGTTGCTGTTTCAATTGATTGCTGCGTGGGCAGCAACCCATGCCCCACATTGCCTTTCAGTCGATGGCACAAATGCACTGAAAAAATGCATAACGAAGCAGCTTCTCAACTGAAAACATCATAAACGACAGGTTCAAATAGCAACTTCATTAACCAATTTTCGACGAAAGAAATTTAGCGCAGTCCACTTAAAAGAGTTCCGTAAAAAATTTAAGGTTGGGTTGATGCACAAAATATACGTGACAATATGTGAGCTCAGAAAACTTCAGAATATTATAAAAAAAAAAGAAAAAGAAAACCTCCAGAAAAGTATTAACACTTTCAATGTACAGTTAATATCTAAACACAATAAATGAAATTAATAAAGAAACTTAATTAAGTATTCTTAATCCGCGGCCTCTTTAAAGTATTTTCATCGCTTTTGAAGAAGTAATTCTGAATATTTGTAATACAAAACTATAAGATGACAAAAATAGAATTATATGTTTATTTTCTACTTTTCTGTAAAATGTATATAAATATAAATCATACATCTTTGGGAATTAAATATTGTATAATTGTAGATGATTGTTAGAACTACATATAATATTAATAAATATATATAGGTCCTTTGCTGTTCCTTTCTGTGTTTTAATCCTTAAAAAAATCTCTGATATATATCGCATCTTAGTTATGAAATTTGTATTGTGACGGATTGAGAACTGTGTGTATCCATACTTTTTAATCGCTGATGAATCTTTTTGAAACTTGGAATGCATATTTATGGATAAGAGACGATCTACCTTACACACTTGAATTTTTTTTTTCCTCTCGTGGATTCTCGTTGAAAAAATTAGCACGAAATTTTCTTAGAAAAACATTTAGAATCAAACCAAGAGATTTCTTTTTATCAACGATGTCAACTTATTTAAATTTTTGTATTTGTTTTTATAAAAGTACACTCTTTGACAAAAAAACTCGACGCACCAAGAAGGAATTATCCAATTGAGACAAAGTTTGGTGTATTTAATGTACATGTAAAGAAAACGAAATGATTTGAATTTCAGAATAATTGGATGATTTGTTGGAAAGAAAGAGCTACATAGAGTGGGCAGGTCAGAATGGCATTGGTCCATTTGTGGTAACAAGCTGTTACCCGACGTGGCACTGATTGATATAGTTTGCGGATGGGGTGTTCTGCAGGATTTCTTGCCAAGCGGCGTCCAATTGGCAGACTAATTCGTCGACACTTTGGGATGGTCGACGCCACATCACATCCCAAATATGTTCAATAGGAGAGAGATCTCACAATCTGGCTGACCAAGGAAGTGTGTCGATACCACGAAGACAATCAATGGAGAGGCGTGCCGTATGTCGCCAGGCGTTATCTTGTTGAAAGTAAGCCCGGGGTGCCGCGAAACGAACGGCAACACAATGGGTCGTAAAATTTCCGTCAACGTACCGCTTGCTATCAAACGAAATGGCACCCAGACCGTAACTCCCTGTTGTCGGGCCATGTGGCGTGCGACAGTAAAAGCGGGATCCTGACGATATCCGGATCGTCTCCAGACACGTCTGCGCTGGTCGTCAGGGCTCAGTTCAAAACGGGACTCATCACTGAAGACATTTCGTCTCCAATCAGCACAATTATACGTTGATCGTGCCCTACACCACTACAATCGCTCTTGACGGTGCATACTGGTGTAATGGGCGCCGCGAGCGTAGATTCTGCTTCCATAGTTTTCTACTAATAATCCGGCTGGTCACTTCAGTATTGGTTACAGTCAAGCTAGGAAAACGCAATCGAAATCCACTGGAAGTTTTGTTTCTGAAAGAGAAATTCGCTCTTTATATAACTATCACAATGCTCAGTTCCAATGCACTGTAGCTCCGGCTGTTCATTTATTGAGTGCGAAGTCATTTGCATATTCGGTAGAAAGTTTTGCACGTGAAGTTTCATTTCTATCGGATTATTTTTTTCGGTGTTCGTCGGTTTTTTTTTGTCAAAGAATGCACATTACTCCGCTTAATAATCTTCTTAATGGATGCGCGAGCTTAATATGATAAGAAATTAATTAGATTCAGATAATGTAAGTAAGTAATGAGGATTTAATTATTTTTTTTCCTGATAATAATTTAAATTTTACTGTTTACATTCAGCAGATAGGTTGTGCATACTTAAAAACAACAAGCTTTCGTTTGTATTAATTTCTTGTTTCTTTTTTTTAAGCAAGATTCAGGAAAGTAGGTTTCCAATTCTTTCAGGAACTTGTTTTGTTATTCAGCTACGGAGCACGAGATAAACCAACAAAAGAAATCAGGAGACCACCGTAAAAATGAATCCATGAATTGTCCATTTACCTAAGACTGGCATCAATCAATTAATTTAACCCTCATCCGGGAGTCAACAAACGAAGAATAATAGCCTGTAGAAGGTTCGAGAAATTACCGATACGCATTCCTCATATGATTACTGAGTGAAAATGGCCGTCGTTTAAAGGCATCTCCATAACATCATGATTATTATATTTCCATAGAGAGAAAGGATCGATATCACTCATGTGCAGATGACTTCTAAACAAAAAAATAAAACCCCGCCTTCCATTGCGGACTCAACGCCATTTCAGGGTTGAGCGCCATTTTGTAAGTGATCGATCACCATAACATCAAACTGACAAACTTTTAATACTCCGAGCTCTATAGGTCCCACAACGGAAAGTATTTGATGAATGATGTTTAAACTAACTTCCTATCCTTAAATCTGTTATTGAAAACATTAGGAAGCCAAGCTTCATTAAAATTAGGAAAGCTTAGTAGCGTGGAAATGACTACAAATCTATTCTACTGGCTTAAAAAAAAGGGGATGAATTATTTTTCTGAAAATTTTCGTTTCAAATTGCTGCAATTTCTCAAAAAACTACTTATTTATTTAAATAAAACTGCACCGTAACTAGCATGCGATACAAACACTTAAAATTGTTCAAGGAATTCCCCCTAGTCTCTATTAAGAACTTATTATTAGGCATTACCATCGTTAGAAAAGAAAGAACTGTATCTTTCCTACAATTTTCGAATTACAGTTTAGGCCGAACACTACTTCATAAATTTTAGACCACACATCTAAAGAAATGCACAACAAACGCAGAGATGTTAAATAGACGGTCCACGTGAATTTCTGCCTTGTCTTAAATTGCTTTAGAGTCTCACGAACAAAACTTTATTGCTTTAGAGTCTCACGTGAGAATATAAAAATGAAGAAGAGGATAAGTTTGACGCTTTCAGCTATTAATGATTGGACAATCTTTAAGTTTTCTGGGTTTTCATTCATGGTGAGTGGGCGGTCGTTGTTTAATGAAAGAAGCCATTTCTGTTTGTACTTTAATCATGTACCTATAGCATTTTAATTCACGAAATAACAAAACAAACAAAAAATTGTTTGAACGCATTACTGTTCCTTTTTTAGGTTTAAGCCTGCCAGCAAAATGTAATTAGCAAATAATATTATTTGTCCACTAAATAATACTGTCAAAATAACTTATCTTTCTGCATTGCAATGCAGAAATTTGGAGTAGCTTTTACTCGAAACCGTCTTCAATAATAGTTTTCAATGCAATAAGTACAGGAAGACCTGGCATTTTGCCTTTCCCTCTCAACAATTTTCAATGTGATTTCAACTATCGAGAACATTGTAATTAAGATCTTTAAGGTGGCAATTATTTTTATAGAAATTTGAAACAGAAAGTTATTTACATTGTAATACGTTAGAATCCTAGTTAAGAGGCTCGGTTCCTATTAACCACAACGTACTACATTTAATTTTCATTGGATTAAATGCCGGTGCATCTTAAGATATTGATCTTTGTCAAATATATTGCAGTTTTAATCTTGACCAGTTATCTCCAGCAATGTTGAGGCTACATTAATATGTCTCTATTCTTACCATTCGTCTATCGAAGAATTGTTAGCAGTGATTTTTTTTTTTCCTATTTTGTTACCATTTATGTTTTCTGTAGCCAGAACTCTTGACTGGATTACTAGATTACTTGTGTATGTGGGTGACCTGAAAGATCTTTTGTGCTATACCACGGAAATAAGGACAGACGGAGAGAAAGACTGAGAAAGGATGGTGTGAGAAATGCAGGGAAACGGCAAACCTACTCAGCGCGGATCGCCACCATCAACGAAACCCACATGAGAACCGAACCCGGTACTCAGAGGTGAGAGGCCAGTGTTTTAGCGACATCGCCAACTGCGCGGCCAACTCTTGACTAAGTAAAATTCGAATAGATTTACAATTTCATCAATAGTTACCCAATGACAAAATGGAGTCTTTCTCATCTCTACTGGCTGATCGGAATCCCATTTTCCTTCATGTGATTCTACAACTATTCTAAAATTATCAGCTAGCTTTGGAATTCTGTACTGAAAGTCGTCGATGGATTGCGGTCCCTCGTATACATTCAGTCCATAAAAAATGGATCAGTGCTCGCTGTTGTTCAACGGTGCAGCGAAAAAAAAAGACGATTATGTTAACACGGCTACAACACTCCAATCGTTAATCAAGATCAAGCTTACAAGGCATGTGACGAGAAAGATAGAACATCTTTCAATTGTATTTAAATGCGGACAATTGTTGATTCTTCATCTGATTCATAAATTTGAAGTAAAATAATTTAAACGTTACAAGATAGCTGTAATTAAACTGACACTACTCAAAGTCATCTGTAGCTCAATTGAAAAACCAGAATGGAACCAAATTTGGTGAGGAGACTAATGAAAACATGGGAAGAAGGATTCCGCGGAAAAAAAAATACTTCTAAAAGTCGCCGAAGGGAAAATGGGGCCTAGTTACGTCACCGATGGTTGTAGTCATTCAGCCCCCCAAAAAAAAAAAAAAAAAAAATTCTCATGTCCATTGCGGATGGGGAGGATTACAAACAAACCGATGACTTTCCAACTAAAATATCAGATGCAAAACCTTAGATTTCATCCATTTTTGGGTGCAGGGAGGGGATACGACTCTTATCATCCCCCGGTAAACCAAAGAAGTAGAAATATCACAGATGTTAGAGTTCACTTTAAGCCTTTCATAGTCATTAATCAATGTAATCGTTGCTGTTTTGTTGTTCCTTCGCTATCTTCTGTGTCGTATAACATGAAAATTTCAATAAAAATACAGGATAGGAATTTTCTAGCACCGATTCTAAACTTAGCATGCTGCAAATTATCTAAAAAAAACTTAAAAATGTTAAACATTTTAACTGTCCAATGAAATCATCGGTAATTATCGTTATTTCTCTATTAATAACAATATTAATAACAATCTGTGATACCTACTATAGAAGATATATACGGGGGTGAATCGGCAATGCTGGTGAAGTATCTCATCTCAATCAATGTGAAGTGAGATTCGTCGGATGCTGTGGTAAGCCCGAGCAGCTCCAACACCTTCCCATTATTTACAAAGATCTCTATACATCAGTCATTAATATCATTTACCATTGTTCGACGACTAGCTTACCAGCAGAAATTTTATATAGATTGTCTTTTACTAAGTCTGTCGTTACCTCATTGTATTGTATTTCTCCTAGTAACATTGTAATGGGCAACTTACACGAGTAAAGTAGCCAGGGAAGGGCTAGAGGGGCTGAAGCCCCTCCCGAAATCTACATAAAAGAAAAATGTCTCTCCGAGTCGAAATCAAAGAAATTAGTCATATCAAGTCCCTTAATCGCCTCTTACGACATTCAAGGGAAGTCAGAAGTGGTGATGTTCTTACTATGGCCAACCACGACAAGAGAAAGGCCCTTTTTCGAGAAATGCGCCTTCCCTGAAAGAAAATTCTGGCTGTGGGACAGAATATATGCATCAAAACTTGCAATTTTAAATGAAAGCAATTTGTCCCTAATAAGTTTTATATTTAGTTATTCATTGTAATATTGAAATAAGAGTGGTTTTGTTGAGATGTAACTTCTTCTGAAGTTAATTACAACTGAATAAAATTGTTAATTTAAAGGCGGGTTTAATGAGTAATGGTCATTTTTGCACTGTTAGATCTAATTTATAATAGGGAACTCGTACTCAATAACATTTCATCTTCCATTGCCGTTTTAAGTTTCTAAGGAAAATTGTCTGTGGTGTTTTAAAGAACACCAGTCGTGATATTTCGTTTGTAGATCCTTTATTTGTGCTAAAAACAATAAAAATCTTTCATTCAATATCCATAAACTTCCCTTAAGTTATCTTCATAAGATACAGATGGACGGCCTTGATTTTTCGACTTAACATTCCTTTCTAAATTTAAAGACTTAAAAAAAATCGCCATTTCGCTATTATATAATCATTTGATGGAAAATGCCATTGACTTAAACTAAATCAATAATAATAGCTAACAGTATAATGAAATTCCAAAATTCTTCTTTAGCATATAAATATAAATAACTCATATTAAATCCTTCTTCCACTTACAAAACCTCATTTAATCCTCTATATTTCGATTCCTTCAGTATGCTTAATTTACAGTCCCAACTCATTCTTATACAGATTTAATCCTATAGAATTATCCTGTTACGAACTTTTTCCATGAGAGTTGTGAAGTTAGCACATTACCTACAATTTTCCAACTTATTTCTAAATTGACTTTCTTAGGTTAATCAATGGTCAAATAAGGGTCGACTGTCAACTTCTTCAATTTCATTTGATATCAAATGAGCTCCAAACAAAGCCATTTTGGGAAGATGGTCCACATGATTAAAACTGAATGGAACTAATCAGAACTTAGTGATCACTTTTCAATGTTAACTGATTGTGGTCAGTATTCCTGAGAGCATTGACAAAGTAAACATTGCTATGATAACGTCCTAATGCACTGATTTACTCTTGAGTGGTCATTTAACTATAATTTTGTGGTAAAAGTAATTTGCAAAGTCAGATCCAGAACACAAGTCCAGTAAGCGACCGAAATTTCAATTCTTGAAGTCATTTCAAAATTACCGGATTTCAAACCAATATGAGCCTGTCCTGATATCGGCATTACAATGGCATTCGAGATTAGGCTATTACGCATGATTTAAATCGTGATGAAATCAGAACTGTGAATTTTTTAATTTTATCAAACTTTAATTCTTTTTTAAATGCTCCAGTTTAATGTGTGTTCGGAAATTGGATTTAAGGAAATAAATTACACACTTGCTATAAAAACTATATTATATTTACAATGAAAATACTAACTGAGCTACATGCTTCGTTCGAGAATACGAACATCTTTAGGCTATCCTAAAGATAGGTGGCCTGAAGATGTTCATATTGTCGAACGACACATGTAGCTCGGCCAGTATTTATATTGTAAATATAATATAGTTTTTATAGCAAGTGTGTAATGTATCTCCTAAAATAAATATATCTACCTATCTATATATATTTCTCTTTTATATATCGGTTTCTAAAAACATGCAGAATATCTTGCAATAAGTTTTAATTTAGTAACATTGTATGGTTATTTCTCGTTTTTATAACAGCTAAATTCAATTCAATTCAGTTCATTTATTTTGTCCACCTGATCACACAGATGATATGGGACACGTCATAATATAGCATATACAAAACAACAAAAAATTATAAAATTAAATTAATAACAATAATTAATAAAATCTTCCTAAATAAAAGAAGGATAATAATAACAATAGCACAACGAAAAATAACAACACAATTAAAATAACATAATATAAAAAAAAAATATTTTAATTCAAACCAACATATCAATATAAACTAAAGAGCAATTAATTTAGAGAATTTTACTTAAGTTGGCATTTTACAATAAACTCTTTCATATTATAAAAACAATTTTTAATTAAAATCTTATATAACACCTTCCTAAATTTTTAATGTGAAGATATTTCTTTTAGATAACTTCGTATCTGCTACACACAAGCAGACATTCTATAAAAATAGAATGAAACTATTTTTATATACTGAAGGAGGAGATAAAAAATGTCATCTTTATTTCTTGTGTTATATGAATGTATATCTGAATTAGTTCTAGAATTATTCAAATTGGATTTGATAAAATTTAAAATTCATAAATATGTATAGAAGGTAAAATATGTATTTTTTTAAAAAATAACCTGCAAGTAGTAGTTTGAGAAACTTGTACCATAGTTCTAATAGCTCTCTTTTGCAACTTAAACATTTGGTTGGCATTAGGTGCCAACTAAATGTCAGCAGTTAGAAGCCGTTTTAAATATGAATATAAGTAGACTAAAACATCATTAAATAAAGAGGAAGTAATTAACTGAGATTATTATTCCAATTTAAAATAAACTAAACAAAATGAACTCAAATGAAACACGGCATAAATTCCTATTTCTATAAAAAAAATATTTCAGAGAAGAAAAGTAGATTTCGTCACGAAAGAATTTCAGGTTGCTGAGTTTAAGTTACAACTCGTTATCTTCCGAAGAGGAAAGCGTTTGAAGGAATTTGCTCTAAGTAGCTTTAGAGTTATTACATCGATTTTTGTCTCCTCTCTCACAACCTTCTACATTATTTATTCTATACTAGAATGTTGTCAACGTTTGCCATTTCATCTATTTTTAGCAGTTCTGTTATTTTAATGAAACTGGGGTTAATTTGTTACAAACCTTTAATGCAAATTAGGAGAATTTATCCGGTTTTCAACAACGCAAATGCAAAAGAACAGACTCAAATGATTTACAAAAACTAATACAATCAATAGAAATGAAAACTAAATTGAACTACTTCCTACATAATCTCAATTCAGTTTTACAACGTTGTTTCGTTTAGTACTTCCTTTTCTAAAACTGCTAAGCAGTTTTCACTGTTTTTTAAAAAAAAAACTAAATAACAACAAATTCAAAAGATCTCAAAGCCTACTTTCCTTAAAATGTTATTTCTTAAATTTATTTCTTTTTTTTTCCTTCTTTCTTTTTAAATTAAATTGTATATTTAATAAAGACAGTACATATTTTTCATTTTCTGAAAAAAATGAATTAAATTCACGTTATTTACTAAAATAGTCTAAAGCGAATTAATTGTAATGGTATTAAACCGCCTGCAATGGATCACCTCGTATCAAATCACCTGCTAAAAGGATTTAATAATCAATGTTTACTACAATCAGGGATTAACAGAAATAGGATAGAAATACACTGTTTAGATTCCAATGCATTTTCTGTGGAAATTCTTGTCGTCTTTTCTTCTACTTATTCGACTGTTTGGAAAATATTTTAAGTGTAAAAGTTAGATTGCCTCTAGTCCTTGAATGTGCATACGAAATTTCAAGAAGAGGGTTCAAGAGTAAAAAGGAAGATAGGGACGCACACACACACACACACATTAACTGATTGGTTGAACCTCACTTTTTCTATAGGAAAGGAGATTAAAAATTTTAAAGTCATTAAGGAGCAGCGGTCGCCAATCTTTAGAACTTCATAGACCACGAAATATATAATTTTTAATGTAGCGCACCACTAATATGAATTGAGAAAAAAAAAGTAAATATATATATATAATAATAATAATAATAATAATAATCAGGAAACTTTTATTTTATTAATATGAGATGCACCCATTGAAGGTAACAAAGTTATAGTGTAATTATTTTAAAAAAATTAAAATTTGAAGTTTATTTAAAAATATTATCAATTTTTCTGCGGACCATCAAAAATTTTGCACGGACCACCGATTGGCGATCAAAAGTATTTAACTCAAACAACATCTGTAGCAAAATTATTTATCTTCTTTATTATCAACTAGCCGGGTACCGTCGCTTCGCTCCGGAACCCTTGCGTACATAGCATTAAAAAAAAAAAAAAACTTTATTTATTTAGCAAATTAATATTGAGATCGGAGAATATACGACTTTCCAGCCCGTTGTGCCCTTCTCCACTTAACTCAGAGGTATTGCGGGTTGGCGCCACACACCTGGGGTTGCCGCCTTACACTTCATCGTCAGTTTGTCAGATTATTCCCTATCCCGAATTTCGAAAAATCCGGCCTTATTCCTTGTCTACATCATAAAGGAAACCTCTGTGCAAAATTTCAGCTTTCTAGATCCAAAGGGTTTGGGGTGAGCGTTGATGAGTCAGTGAGTGAGTGAGTCAGGACTTTTCTTTTTATATATGTAGATTTAAATGAATTTTGTTTTGTGAACATCTTTGATTAGTTCTTTATAGATTATATTTGGATGTGTTATTTTCTCATTTTCAACTGTTATCCGATTCGTTCTTTACATATTATTCCTGGTGTTTTGATATCATGTTTATTTATGAAAATATGATCTATATTTGTTTTCGTATTTCCATGAATTGTACAGTTTCTTGTTGTTCCGTAAAGACGATTTTTGAAACCATCATTGCACATAAGTTTTACGTATTTCTATACTACATTGTTTTTATTCATTTTGAAAATATCTATATTTACGTCGCCAATCAGTATAGTTGGACAGTTGTTTAATATATTTTCATTTTTTATGAATAGATTCTCTATTTCAGTAACATTTTAGTAATTTGTAATTTAGCATTTTGCTTACAGAATGACAGACAGAATAACGTTTTATAATATATAATAATAATAGCCGGGTACCGTCGCTTCGCTCCGAAACCCTTGCATATATAGCATTCAAAAAAAAACTTTATTTATTTAGCAAATTAATGGACTCATCACAATATATAACTTCCCAGCCCGTTGTGGCTTCTCCGAATAACTCGGATCTATTGCGGGTCGGCGTCACACACCGAAAATTCACATTTTTGCATGTATCTTGCAAACGCTGAAGCGTTTGTGAATAAGTGATATATCGTTCGATAGAACTTTCAAATACCAACATTTTCTCAATATAATGTTCTCTTCCATCTTTTATACTTTTCGTTTAAATTGAGAAAAAGTCAAAATTTGACCCTTTAAAAGGCGCCATCTTGGAAACCAAAAACTTTTTTCGAAAGATTTTTGTAGCATTTTGTTTGTCTTAAAAAGATCTACATTTTATCCATTTACATGACCACTCTATCTCTTATAGTTTGGTAACAAAATTGGAAAAATGTAAAGTCTTATGACAGACAAAATAACGCTTTTATAATATATAATTACAAATTATTTACCTTAGAGATTACAGCTGTAGCTCATTTATCTAAATTAATTTAATGTTTACATAATGCTGAATTTGAAATTCAAAATTGCTAAATTACTGATTTATAAATTGCTGAATACCTTTAAAAGTATATCATTAGCTATATTTAAAAAACATCATTTCTGCGAAAGAATTAAAAATATAATTTAGGTTTCACTACTGTGCTTCTTATATCAACGTCAGCAAGAACAAATTTTTTAGATTATACAAAGGAGTTCATTAGTAAAATTAAAAGATGTTTGTTGTTATTCTTTAATGAGATATTACAATTCTTCATTTCCACATTGATTATGTTCTCATGAAATTTTGGGAGGAAAATAGATTACTACTTTTCTCATTGTTATTTTAGGAGCATCAATCTACCGGAATATTGAAAGAAACTATGAAAATAAAATAAAAGTTTAAATCTTATCTTCAAATATAATCATGCTTAAAAAATTACGGATAACTGTGAATCACAGGAAAATATTGCACTATCCAAAGTAACTGGTCCAAAGTAACTATTGTACTTCATATTTTTGTCGCAATAACTAAAACATATGATGGCGCCGTCAGCATTAGACGTCACATAACCACACATGACGTAGCTGCAGGATAGATGTGTTCTTTGATGTGACATTGCTTTTTACCATATCGATATGTCTCAGCAAATCCATTTTGCCGTAGTACAGGGCAGAATCACAGAGCAATTCAAGGCTTGCCAAACCAAGAGTGTAATGTCCCAGAGCTACATGTCCCACAAAGTATCATTGGTAGAGTGAGACAGATTTCAACAGGATAGAAATCTCTGTCAATGGCCAAGGATTAATACCACAGAAGAAGACCGTAATTGTCAGATGACACAGGGATCTTTATCAGGAACCTTTTAGCAGCTTCAGGAAAGACCGCTTCCAGACATACTGTACACAAATATTGCATGAGTTTAGGCCTGCTAAATGTAACTCATTGACTGCAATCCAAAAGAGTCGGTTTAACCTACTGCAAAAAATATCGTGCTTGAACAAAGGACCATTCATTCATAGTTCTCTGCCAAGGGCAGGTCCTTCACTGCAAACCCAGCATTCTCCAATCTTTCCTATTTTCTGCCTTCCTCTTCGTCTCCACATAAGATCCATTTACCATAATGTTGTCGATCATCTGAAATCTTCTTCTGCCTCGAACTTTTTTACCGTTCACCATTCCTTCCAGAAAGGACCAGTGGGGCTGTATTTTGTTTACGAACTTGTGCAGATTCAATCGATGCAGCCCCTCCAACAATCTGAACGGAGATGGTATGATGGTGTGGGCGGCATCATTCATGTGCTCTCTCCAGATGAACCGCGATGCCATTCTGCAATAATATGTCCAGTTATTCAGGGACATTTGTGGATGATTTTGCACGCCCTCACAGAACTGCCTAAGCGGATGACTATCTGGAAACAGTCGAAAACCAGTGCTCAGAGTGATCAGCTCGATCTCCCGAGTTAAACCCGATTGAACATTATGCGACACGTTGAGGACGTATTCCATGGTCTGGAACTCTTCAGGCGTTCAGGACAAGATTGGTGCATGATTGGACTCCATTTCACAACAACAGCTTGATATTCTTTTGCTAAAGTCTGCCGATGCGCCGTACTGTATGTGCAATTGTGGCGAGACAGCATACTGAACGCAGCATACTCAATATTTTCAACATCAGCAAACATGTATGGTATGATACTGGATTGTATTGCTACTTAGCTCCAGTCAGCTAGTTTTTTTTTTTTATTATTATTATTATTATTATTATTCTGACCACAGTACCGGAGCTACGGTATCTTGTCTTTGCAAATAAAGACAAGACAGTCTTTATTTTCTAAGTTATCGTTTCCGAAGTTATCGTTTTTATACTATATATCTAGCACAATTTGGTTTGAATCTTAAGAATAGCAGGGTCGCTGATGACATTCATAATTTTTAAGCAAGAGTGTACAAACTGCTCCAATAAGCAGAATTAATAATAAAACTTTTCTTATTCAATAAGGAAATAAAACTTTCGAACTTTCGAAGAGGAGTTCGAAGTGAATCTACCTCATTAAAAAATTGCTTTTCTGAATGGTTAGTAAAATTTTACAAATGAAGAGATCGTACATAAAAGTAACTAGGTGACATTGTAAAGAAACTTGCGTAATCGCGAGCTATAGGCTTTCCGGGGCTTTTCTTTCTTTCTTTTTTTTTTTAAATTTAAGTTCTAAAAATGGACAAAGCTCCTAAAAAGTCGAGGCTTTGTTTGTTTATGCCTAAAGTCCACTTTTTTCCATCTCATAAAACTGTTGTATTTAGGGCTTTAACAAAAGGTTAATATTAAATGTTCATTATGTGAATCGATGATCAAGGACTTCTGGGATTGAAGAGGTTAAGGGTTTTCAGAATTCCCCTTCTTACGTAAAATCTAAATTTACTAAAAATAAAAAGCAAAAAGAACAAACAAATAAAGTTCTAAAACCCTTTAATTTTCTTAAAGCAACATAAAATATTCAATGTATTAATAATTTGAAAAAAAAAATTATTTCCTTCTAACAATTTTTATAGACTTTTCTTTACATTTTAATCCAAGAAAGAATATTTTTATACTTTTCATATGATAAAATCAGACAGTTAATACCGTCACAGTTAATATTGTTAAATGAACTGTTCAACTAATGTAGGCCTGAAACAAAACTAATCGACGAGAGAAGGAAAAACTGCATTAAAGAAAAATAAAACCCACTGGAATCTTCCATCTAATTTTACGGAAAAAAATTTAGTTTCTTAGAAAACGATGACTTTTCTTCAAACCAAATGGAACTAGAGGGAATATTAATATATTTTTTTTATCCTTCGGTGACATCATAATCATATTTTGGCTAAAACCTGTGAATCGACTAACAGAAACTAGTAAAGGAATATATTTTTTTTTAAGATCTTAACGTGTGATTGATATCAATACTATAAAACAAGGTAGCATACTTTAGAAATATTAGGATTAATATACATATTAGTAACAGTTTCGAGCATTGACTGTTCTTGAGAGTCTGATGATGAACAGTCATTGTTCGAAACTGTTACTAATATATTAGAATCTTAATATTACTAAAGTGTGCTACCTTATTTTATAGTATTAAGAAACGTTTTTACGATTTTAGATGCGATGCAAATGAGTATATCCAGTGATAATTCTATTACAACATCAACCTTGAAGACTGTTTTAATTTAAGCTGATCTGGTACGTAATAAGGATCGAGCAACAATAGAAACTGAATAGAGAGCGGAATCAAGGCTTGCTTTTTGCAGGTTTATCGTAACAATAATGATCAGGTAATGATTTTGACTTCAGGATTTCAGGTAAGGATTTGTAATGATAACAACACAGAGGACGGAGTAAAGAATAAATAATATTCTATACCAAATCTAGAAGGACAATATACAGTGAGACAGAATAACATATCAGTAACTGAAAGCTAAGAATAAAATGATTAAGGGCCGAGTGCACCAAACCGCCGTTAACTTTGATGGCTGCTAAAGCAACGATCAAGTGACATTTTCTGTGCACCAACGTTCGTGACCGGTTTAACTGTCGCTAAATCGCTGATCAGCAGCCAAATTTTAGCAGCTCGGAAACTGGCGAGTTAAAATTGCGGCATTCAATAGAAAACTCCCATCAGCCCCCCTGCCGTTCAATTGTTAAAGATGGTTGGCGTCGGCCTCTATTGAAACCATCTAATCGATGAAGTAGCTGTATTTATTCCTATTAAATATTCCGAAAATAATGTTGAATAAGTTTACTTCCTGTGAAGATTCTTATCGGGACATTTCGTATCGGCAATAAAAAAATTCTGTCCACTTGTATTTTTTCTACTCCGTGGAGGTGCCATTTTGTAACACACTGTGCCTATGCATAGACATCCGGAACTGACGTTACTAACCAATCGCAGCCACTTTTATAAATATGTTAGATGTTTAGCGACCATCAGTAAATGACTGACAATTCGTCTATGGTGCACTGCAATTTCTATTTGACAGCCGGTTAAGCACCAACGGCTCCACAACTAATGACTGCTTCGTTTGTTGGTTGGTGCACTCGGCCCTAAGTCTTGGATAATTTCGTAATTCTAAGATTCTATTCAAATATTTCCAAAAAGCTACAGCTATGTAGGAAACAGTGAATGGAAGTGAGAACTAATTTATTGACTAATCCTGAAGTTACCTTTGATGGAAAACAGAAAAATGATGATTTTAATCCAACTGATAAGTTGACTACTGAGAGCAAGAAAGAGTTATCCTGGGGCTCTCTATATTAGTCTTAACCTAAATTCACATGAAATTATCGAAATAGTTAAGGGATACCTTTATATGTGTGTGTGTGGTCTTTCTCTTACAGACGAATCACTAATGTTGTATTTCAATTTTAAAGCATTATGGAAGTTGTTTAGAAATCACAGCTAGGCGAAGTTTGTAGCTGTGACACACATACACTTTCCATAGGATAACTGATTGCTAGAAGAACGCAAAGTTCATTGAAACGGGATAACTTTCGGATCATCATTTCTTTCATGTGTTCATTTCATTAGCTGATTTAAATAACGTATTCAAACATGGACTTATACCGATTTTGTTTTTGTTTTTTGATTTTTTTTCCTGGGAGGCTTTATTTTTGCACCCGGCACTTTAAGAGCTTGACCATCTAAATACACAAACAAAGAAAGACAATGCTTTAGTTCGGAATTGAAAGGGTGGGGACACAGTCCATTGATCCCTCCTCGTTCGTCTTTATCTTCAGGCTTCCCAAAAGCAAAGATAAAGAGAAAGTAGTATTGGAGTCTTCAATCGGTTTAGTTTGTTTTCTCATTCTACTGTTATTTAGCAGTAATTTTTATTTTGACAGTTTGTAGATTTTCAGGTTTTTTTTTTTTTTTTTTTTTTTTTTTTTTTGGAAATTACAAAAAGCAAAAAGGGTTTCTTTCTTTTTTATTTCAAAGACTTTTCTAACTGTTATCATTAATATTCTAATTTGAAATATTTAGATTTCTTTCAACTATTTTCCTTGCTTGAACTTTTTGTTAAGTTTTGGCCATTCTCAAAATATATCTAAAACAAATTTTTAGACAATATTGATTAACAATACGAGAAATTTAAAAATGCAATCTCCCGAAATGGGCTGGGATCACTAACGTCATTGTTATAGATCATCCTCCAATGATTTAAATAAATATATCTAGGTCTATCTATATCTATATAAATGCGAAAGTCCTCACTGACACCTCCTACTGACACTAATTCTCCTACTTCCCATATAGCTACTAGGAACCTGAAATTTGGCAGAAAGCTTCCTTAGGATGTACTTAGAAAAAGATCTGTGATAGGACTAAAATTATTTGGATTTATGCAATCTAAATAATTATTTGCGAACTTAATTAATTACTAGCTAATAAAAACTTACTGGATACTGTTTCTATTTGGCAGATATTGTAATTTAAAAATATAAAAAGGCGTGTGTTTTTCTGTTTTGTGTTAAATTTTTTTCACTATGTTAAAAAAAAATAAAACGAAAAAAAATTCCAATATTTTGAAGGGATGTAAGATTCGAGTTCCTTCAGTTTATAGTTGTATGGTTACTTTCAGAAAGATACCAAATAAATAGGAAAACAGCTTAAAAAGTTGCCGAGTTAAAATTTTCTCAGACTTGTAGTATTTTATTAAAAAAAAATTATAACACAACTTATCTAAAAAATATAATAGAAAACAGCATACACAATTTTTTTTAAGAGAGATTTATAAAAACATTTAAAAAATACTTAGGAGCCTTTCGAGTTCCTCCGCGGAACTCCTCTTAAACACTCTGGAGCTGTTGAAGAAGAGTTCCCCTGATGAACTCGAAAGGCTCATAAATATTTTTTAAATGTTTTTATAAATTTTTTTTTTTTTAAAAAATTGTGTATTTTATTTTCGCACTCGTTAAAAGTATTTTTAACATAAGTTATATGTAAAGAAATGTATTCTTTAAATTTATTATTTATAAATTTTTATTCTCTTTTTCCAATACTTAATTGCAATTCTTCATACTAAGAACAGGACAAAGATAAACTTAATCCTAATTTAAATTCTCAAGACTGTTGAAATTTATTATTACATTTATCACTCTTTTCTTTAAAGCTTAGATGTTACGTATAAAAAAAAAAGTAATGAGTTACCATTTCTTATAATGTTATAGCAAATGTAGGAATTTTTTTTTTCGATTTTTCATATTTATTCTTCGAAGTTGGTGAAATAATAACCAATTTGATCAAAGACTTTTCACTTTCAAGATACAAACTAGTGATTGAGGGTTTTGTCCAAATGTTTCACATGAACAAAAGGTGCAAACAAAACACAGCAGATAGAAAAATTTCTTTATATCTATTGAGATTCAACACTGCCAAATACATGTCCTTCGACTTCTGTTTATCTGGATTTTTTATCTTCTTTTATGCTGAAGTTAGGAGTGTGGCGCAAGGGATAAAAGCATCTGTCCACGGACGATAGATTTTGATCCCGGGTTGTGCTTTTTCGAAAAGGGTCTTAGATGTCGTCCAGCTCTCTAACAACTGGGACCGCGGCAGAGAATATAGAGGAATATCTGATGTTTTCATATCGGTCTCGTGAAACAATCTATCCCTTTAGAGACATTGCACGTTTACAGAGCTATTGCTTGTTCACAGCCAGTATTTATTTTACTTTAAATCACCGTAAATAAAAGTCAGACTATCTGTCCATGAAAAGCACCAAATAAATAGGTAAATTGCTGAATTAAAAAGTGCAATTTTCTCTAAGGTTTGATGTTTTATTAAAAAAAAAAAATCTGCAGCATAAGTCACATGTTAAAGAAATTTATTTTTTTATATGTTATTTTTTTATTCCTCTAAAACTGCAAACTTTCACATCAAGAACACGCCCAGAATAAGTTTAAATACAACGTATAATATCATAGCAGCTTTCCTATTTGTGCTTTTTATAAAGAAAATTATCAGAAGGAAGTCTTTAGTGTTTTTACTGAACTCCCTCATTGAATAAGAGAATTCCTGTAATTATGTATATAATTATATTTAGTAGTGTAGCAAAGGCGAATGAAACAAATATCTTGGGCAGCATTGGGACGGGTGGGGCTGAAGGAGGCAGAAAAATATTTACATTTTTTTTTTTTTGTTATTATTGGTTGGAAGATTTTAGCTACGTAATGGTTGAAACTGATTAAGTTTGACTGTACATCTCAATCGTAACAATATTATCAGATACAAATTTTTATTTCCTGTCCTTGTAAAACAGCATTCTCTAAGGACAAAGAGAAATAATTAAAACAGAAAAAGTCAAACCGAACTACTCAAGTTTTTGGCAATACAGGAGATCCGGTACAAGTTCATTTACACCTGCCTCCCCAAAAAAAAAAGACTCACATTTCAACTTTTTTTCTTTGCTGTTTTAGTTTTTATAGTTGCAATAGATTTATTCTTGTCCTATTAACCTTTAATTTTTTTTATACCAGATGATGATAGAAATAAAAATTTTCAAGAATGAATCACATTTTCGTTTTTGGCATTGGTTTATCAGTTCGTTTTAATAAAATGAGAAAAAAAAATTCTCGCCCAAATGTTACGACTTTCCATTCACATTCTTTTTATTGTACTAAGTTTATTTACTAAGTTTGAAAAATAAAAACTGAAACTTCTTTCTTCTCTTCTAAGACAAAATCCTACACTGAAAAAAAAAATGTTTTTGAGATGTTGTTCCAGACAACATGGTCAGACTTTTCCGGTATATGTAATTTAAATTATATTCCACGTTGACATGTTTATTAAAGGTAACTTCATATAATAAGCTAATCCACAATTTGATTTAGTCTCATTCATTGGCGCACTGAGGAACAAATTGGTAGAGATTGTAAACCCCTCCCACCACCATCATTGCAGCCGGAGTTGGAAATTTCAACAATTTCAGGCCTTTTTTTATGGTTAGAAAGTACATTTCCTTTGTTTGCTAACCTAACCCCCCCCCCATCCAGAAAAAGAAACTTTTTTTTTTTGGTTGAACGGTTACGAATCCCTCCCATACTGGTTACTCCTATGATCTCATTACCTAATAAAGGATATCATTTCTATGTAAGTGTTTGTAAGACGAACAAATACCAAAAAGCATTATACAAGCAACTAATGTACTTTGGTTATACATTTCAGCCATAATATTATTTGTAGTCCATATCTTGCTTTAAGTTTACAATTTTTTTTCATATTTAACAGCAAGTGATTGCGAGAACATCTTTATAGTTATATTTAGTAATACTTTTCGGAACTGGTACTAAAAAGACGCGCTTACAAACCAATTAGGCTTCAAGTCGAGCAAAGCTGCACATAATTAGAAAGAACTCAATATTTTGTAATCCAACATATATACGTTGGAATTTGTTAAAATAAAATGTGTTTGCGTCTAATAGCACGTTAAGTCATAATTACTTGGTGTGCTACGGGTAGAAGAATAGAATTTACGAGCTGTAAAGTGTTCACAAAACGAGAGGATTAGTTAGAGCGAGGTTATTGATAACAGTAATTGAGTTTTTTAATCACCAAATGAATAGTAGATTATAATAACTAACATCAAAAACCATTTACCCAAAAACAAAAACTGGAAATATGAGAAAACCTGCTTAGGAAATAGTGGTAGGGAAGGAATTAAACTATTAACTTATGGGATTAATATAATGATTTTTCAATATTTTTCATTTATAATACTCAAAAACAAAAAGATAAAAGATTAACAAAAAGATAAAAATTAAGCAAAAAAAAATAGATGCAGTGGGAAGAGTAAATTCCGTGTGGGTGAATTTCGAAATTAAATTTCAAAGTTAGACGTAGAAACTGCGTCATTGTATCTGCATGGATGATACGTGTCTACAATAAAACTTGGGAAAAAAAAGAAAAGAAAACTGTTTAATAAACAAATAAAAATGAGAAGTTGAAAGAACGAATTTGCAGTAAAATAAAGTAAGAAAAATCATTTAAAATAAAATGAAAACATAAGGAATTATGTTGCCCCCCCCCCCCCTCCATATATTTTGTTCTTCACTTACTTGTTAGACATTGATGTCCCTAATCAATATTACCATTGGAACTTGCTTTTATCGAAGCGATTTCGGAATTCAAAGGATTCAAACAGAACTTTATTTTCGTTTTTGCCAAGGATTTGAACACCTAAATTCTAAAACTTTCCAAGATACGAATCTTGGATTGCAAACAATTTTCAAAATCTGATATATTTGTTTTTGTTTTTTTACCACCACTGAATTCTGTTCAGTTTTCGTTTCTATTTGAAGCTGGGAGTTCGTTACTTTTCTTATGAGCAGAATAATATTTAAATTGTTAGTAACTTACCCTAAGAACATGGAAATTAGACAGTCTAATTCTGGATGATTTAGTAGATATTTCTCATTCTCTAGTTTAGTTGTAATCTAAAAAAAATAAAAAACAAATAAAAGATTTTTTTTTTTAAAATACCTTCAAAAGTTAATTGGAGAAATTAAATGAAAATATTCATATCTTACAAGAAAGAAAGGTTATTTAGTCTTAAGAATGCTTAAGATTACTTAAATTTTGATATGATTATCGTCTTTAAAAGATTCTACAAATTTAAATTAAGTTGAAGCTACAAAAAAAACAAACAAAAAAAACAAAAAACAAATTAAACGTGCACGAAAAGTATTAAGAAATGAAAAACCAAAGACTGCACATAAATAAACAAATCACGCCGTTTCGTCCTTATTAGGGACTCATCAGCCCAATCCATCCTCAAATAAACGAAGGTATCTATCTTCGTTTCCTTTTTGACGCCTCTCTGGGTTTGTCATCAAGGGAGGATGGATTGGGCTGATGAGTCCTTAATAAGGACGAAACGGCCGTTCCCAATCCCCTCTGCTGATAAACACGAGGCGTGATTTGTTTATTTACCTGCAATCTTTGGCTTTTCATTTCTTAATGAAAAGTCATTTTCATTGAGATTTCTGCTGTCGTAGCCTTAAGTTTCCATAGGGAAGTCGATTTCGAAAGAAATGTTAATGGAATGTTGGTACATGTGTATATGCTACCCATCCGCTTGTACTTTAACTGGACATGCTTGACAGAAGCCTTGCCTTGCGCTTGTTACTATGTGATGGGGAATGTAAATTTAGTGTTAATTCCCGTTTCTTCCTTTTGTCTGTCAGTCAAATGCAAATGCCATCTTTAAAAGTTATAACAATCGTAGATAGGTTTTGAAACAGGTTTCCTGATATTTGTAATCGCATCCCTATTCTTCAGATAACAGAATACTAAGTTGCAAAGAATGTGACCTTTTTGGTGATTGTATAACCAATCTCTCATCTAACTTCTGCATTCTTGCCATTTTAAACATTCTAAAAGTGTTTTTTTTTTTTTGTTTAATGTACGTTCGAAATGCCTAAATTTCCCAAAACAAGAAAGTACTGTTTTATTTCGAAATGAAAGAAAATTAGACATTTTAATTTGATTTTTTTATTAAAGTATTCAAAAATTCATAGAATTTTTAGGTAAATTTAAGACATACATTTAATAATAACAAAGATTAAAAAAATATAAAAAAATTAATGACGCAAAAGGTTTCGAGCCTCATTTGATTAGAGCTCTTTTTTAGTTGACATACTTAATTTAATTAATTAATTAATTAGGTAAGTAATTTAAAAACTTTTGATGGATTCAAACGAAAGATAATATAAGCCTAATTAAATTTCAATACCTTTGAAACCTACCGATTACAATATCCTAATTAAGAAGCCATTAAAAAAAACTACTATTACTCGGAAGCTGATATTTTAATGATGAACTCAAGACTAAATAAATATGAGCTTACCATTGATTTCAGTAAAACAGAAAAGAAAAAGAAAATTTGATCAATACTATCGTTATTATCCTGCATTTGAGACTCTTAAAGTAATTTCCTTGTTTTATTTACGCCTTATTTTACTTTTATAACCACTACTAAACAAATAAATTCTACAGATTCCATTCAGTTTATAAGTTTGCTTGGAATGTTTTTCAAAACTGCTGTCCTTGTCTTAAAAAAAAAACTTTGTATTTTAAAGTTTATATTTATCCCAATAAACTAGAAGTCTCTATAGGATTATGCGATAGTTCTATAAACTCGATAATTTTATTGTATTTTTATTTTCATCTCTAATAATTATTGCCCACAGCAAGAAAGTTCAGGATCTTCTGAGAATTGATCGATTTTATATCTTGGAAACGAAAGTCGTAAATGCCAGATCTGAAGAGGCTTTTTTTTTAGTCTGACAAATGTTTTATCAACTAAGCATTGTACCTTCAAAATTGCACAGGAAAGCAAAAACTTTTCTTTTTTTTTTTTTTTAAAGAAATAATTTTTTAATAAATTTTAACTCATATAAATCTTTTTCAAAGCAACTTCTTTAATGTAGGCCTAATATTGCAAATAATTTAAATTTTCACCGTTCTGTTACACGTGCATGTAATTCACCAGGAAAAAAAAAAAAAAAAACTAATTGTTTTTAAACTGTTTCTCACTAATTTTTGTCTTTCACTTGTTTTATTTTTTTTATTTTTTTTTAGTATACTTGCTGAAGGCTAGTTAAAGTACGGTATGTAAGATTATTATGTATTGAGTTCAGTAACCAATGTAAATAAAAGTTTTATTTTACATGAAAATTACTGCTAAGTTCAATTCTAAATATTTATTCTAAATTCTTCAAAAATTTCAGCCTTTCTATAAATTATATTTTAATTTATTTGGGGATAATTTTCCCCCGAATAACGTTGCTTAAGACTGCAAGCAACAGTGGCTTAAATATTAATAACATTTACATATAACAAATCCAAGTCTTCAGTCTCACGTTCAATGGGAAAAAAATGCAAAACAACATTTACCTGAACAAGTATTAAAACATTAAGAAGTAGTCAAACTATTCCTTGCGAGAAATGACGATGGCGAGGAATTAAATACTAATAATTAATTATGCAAGAAATCTAATTCCTTTTCTCGCTATCGTATGACAAGTAATAGATCTAGTTCTTCTATAATTTAGCAAAAAAATATTCTATTCAAAATGGTTTCGTAACACCATCTTGGCTTTTTTTTTTTATAATTTAATAAACAATAATTAGTTAACAATAATAAAAAGGAGATCACTTACTTATAAAGGGAAAATAAAAAATATAAAATAAATACTTTTTTCTATCGATAATTATTCCGAAAATAAAACCAATAAAACTTGTTATTGACTTTATTGGTTTTACTTTCGGAATAACAGTCCAAACTTCTAAAGAGATTTCAGTTTATAAACCATGTTGGTGTAAGATGCAAAGATCGGAAATCCTGAAGAGGCAAAGTGTATTTCAAACATCGAAAGTTGACGATTCTGAGGAAATCTAATAAACAGATGAATGTCAATGATGGCAAAAGGAGACGCATCTCAAGTGGAAAACATGGAAATTCATTTCCAATGAGGATCCCAGTGATTAATGCTAAACAGTTTTAACTGACGGCTACGACGCTGTCAATATTTGAAGCTCACCGAACTCGAACATGAAAACAACATCAATAGGTCTATTTAATTCCGGATTTTTGGTTTTGCTTGTTTCATGTTTTGATTTTTGAAATCTCGTTTATCTCAAAATTTCATACTAGATTTTTTTTTTTAACGAAGTGACTCGTATTTTAACGAGGAAAACGAAATATATAGAGAAAAAAATCACAAATAGAGAAAATAAAAATAAATAAAAAAGTATTATTATTATCAGAAAAATATTGGATCTGCATTTCAAAATAACTTATTTAAAAATGTCTATTTGCGGGAAGTAGATTAAATAATTTTTTTTTCTTAAATAAGATATATATTTTTAATTGCTTAAGCTTATTCATAGAATTTGAATAGTAACATGAATTATTACTGATTTATTCACATTTATTCCAAAACTGTGGGTAAAACAATATTTAGTTTAACCTTGACATTTTGTTTCCTGGGTTTCGCCCCTGAAAGCAACAACATTTACTTTAATGTTTGTCCGATGGAAAAAAAAAAACCAAACAAACAAAAAACTGTCCTTGGTATTATATCCTGAAGTTCGTTTTTCGTAGTGCGAATATTGGTGTGAACTGCTGGTTGGATTAAATGCACAATTGAAGAGGTAAACGGACAATGTATGGTGAAACTCTGTACAATTGATTTACAACGTAGAATTATACTGGATGTTAGGATTTGACCTGCATCCAAAAAATGCTTGTTGATTTAAAGATTATAAATACTGTTGTTGTGACTTATCCCAGATCCATTTTTGGGATCATTAGTAATAGAGTTACTCTTTATGATGGATTAATTAATGCTGCTGTCGTTTGGATAACGAACCAGGACGCACCTGTAAGGTGACAGTCAGACTTTGCCTCTTATCAAGAAGAAAGAAACATCCACACATCTACTGAAGAAGAAAGAAACATCCACACATCTACTGAAGAAGAAAGAAACATCCACACATCTACTGAAGAAGAAAGAAACATCCACACATCTACTGAAGAAGAAAGAAACATCCAAGCCCCACCCTGTGATTCGAACACAGGTTCAGACGTTTCAGTCCCATGGGAGATCACTGACTTCACCACAAGACTATGCCTGAACGGCAAAACTGTAAATAAAAAAGATGTAAAGGCAAATAAAAGATAAATATACTAAAGCAATATTTTTAAACTTTTCCTTACGTATATCATTAAATACTTTTTACTTTATGTCATTTCGTACTTTAAAATAGTTTTTAATTTTTACTTTACTAAAAGTTCGTGGATCATGAGGAAAAACCAACTCGACCATCTCTACATTAGTCAAAAGGTGTCGCTTTTGAATGTTAGAAATTAAGACTGATTCAAAAATTGGATCAAAACAACATTTGCTGCATGCACTCAAATTTCTTGTTGTGTACCTTAAATGGGAAACATGTACAAGAAAAAAAAACAACATTTGATATGAAAAAGTTGATACGAATTCAGGAACTCATCATTTTAAAAACAGTAAAATAAAATAACTATATAGTATACTCTACCGATCCTGTTAAAGAAAAAATGAGAACTTAGTAACTCACTTTCAAACACAGCTAGAGAGTGGAGAGAGCATTTTATGGAACCTCCTCAATCTTCAGAGAAATTTTATTAACAATGATTACTAGGTCCTGAGTACAAATAAGCGTAAGGATTTCTCCTTAAAATTATAAAAGGAGGAGCTAATGATTGAGATCTTAAAGGCAGAATTTACTATTTATAAAAGGTTCTTTTCTATTTCTGGATACAAGGAAAAAAAACATGCTTTCTCGATGAGTACAAGGGTTACAGTTAAAAATCCCTCCTCAAAAAAAACAAAAGAACCTTAGCAATTGTAAAATTTTTTGGAGAATATTGAAATTTCTAGATGAGAAAAATTAGAGGAAGCAGACCATTTTTCAATGTAATCTTTCATGTATTGATTAACTTAATACTTTACATATTATTAATGAACACTATTTGGAGTTATAGTCCCCATTGTACATGATATTTATTAACTATTATAAAGCAACTGACTAAAGGAAGTATACGGTGAACATTGGGGTCAAGAAGTCTCTCACAAAGAAGATTATAGTGATTTTCACAACTTTGGACAAAGGACAATTGAACCACTTTTCCTTAAATTTCAGAAATACGTCAAGGCTGTCTTCTCTCCCCTTTGCTGTTCTTTGTGTTGCTTGATGATATCTTGAAAAGTGTTGAGCAAAAAGGTCAGAATGATGTTAATAAAACTTCTGGTAGGCCTATATCCATCCATCCATAGCAATTCTGTCCGGAGACAGGTCAACATTCCTATGGAATTCTAGAATTCCCATAGAAGCACCTAGGGAAAGAAACTGAAGTGGGTTTCCGTGGCCTTCCTCAAGCAGCCATTATGGAATGGCTGCAGACCGAAGAGAAAGTGAAGAAGACGCTAACAAACACAGGAAAGGAAATTGAAAAAGCCAAGCCCCGCCCTGGATTCGAACCCAGATTCCGACACAACGTCTGCACGGCAGACCACCGCCCAGACCGCTACTAGGGTCTACAAGATCAAGCAGAAAAGAAAATCAAGGTTTAGCTGGCGGAGAATCACACTTTCTGAAGCTGGGATGAGGAATTGCTGTGAATTGCCATCGCTCGCAAGGAAAAAAAGAGCATGGAAATGTTTCATAGACAACCCTTTGCTTCTGATGGACTATGAAATTTTTTATTTAATTATAAGACAGAAAGATAGCGAATAAACTGATTTAAAAATAAGTCAAAAGATATTTCTCTTTAAAGATTTTTTTTTTATTATTATTAACTAAATTATTATTAACTAAATCCTACATGCTGATTTTTCTGTGGCATAACTGCAGTTAATAATAGAACACACAAACAAACGTTCATTAATTTTAATTACCGAGACTGTATATTTGTTCAGAAAGCTGGATTTTTAGATATGTTGAAGTTAATAGTATAACAGCGTTGAACTATTGATGAATAAAATTCTGTTTGGTAAGTTTCGTCTGACATTGCTACAAAAATGCTATTTGTACAGTTTGTGAAGTATTTCCGTCAAGGTCGTAAATTAGATGCTGTTCTCGAAGGGCAAATTGAATTGAATTTTAGAAAAATCTTCCTTGGTGTTTTCCACTATTAACTGATAGTTTTTTTGTATACCGAAATACAAGTATGCCCAGTTTTTGATTCAGAGCCTCGAATATTTAATCTTTCTCTAATATTTTTCTATTTCTCAAACATTGCAAACTCATTTCCGATGTGAACAGCTGTTAGGGAACAACTGGACTCTCAAGTTTACTGTTGCTTTACTGATATCGATTTTATTCAAGAATCACTTCTCTTGTGTTAAGGCCATCCACTGATAACTCGCGTTCTACGAATTCTCCGAAAAATATATCTCTAGAAAAAGAAATATTATTGGGAAAGAGATACATTCAAGTTTCCTGTAGTGCGATTGAACTAGCCATAGAAATTATCACAAGTATTTTTTAAATGTTTAAAATAAAAAAAAAAAACTTTTGAAACTTGAACAACTCAATGTGCTGTTAAAAACGTGAATTTCTTGTCGAAACATTATTATTATTACAGAAGTGAATGTAACTCAATACAACTCATACTCGGGACTTACGTACACTTACGTACATTTTGCATTGACCATACTCAATAGTTATAGTGTTTGCTTCCGAGTTACGTACACTGTGTATGCAGCCGCTCAGTTAGCATATTATTAATACTTGCTTACTTACATTTCATCAGGAACCTTCAAGAAGGTTCGTTTCCCATCTCTTGTTTTCTGTTTGTGATTCAATTGATATTTAAACTTATATTTTACAGAATGTTTGCTCAGCTATCGTTATTTTTCTCTCTCAGTTATTTGTCTCTGTCCCGTATATGTTCTATGTCCAACATTTCATGGTATCGTTTGTTAATAGAAAATAGCCTGAAAATTAAAGTTTTAACCAATACATGTAGCACTGTAAAATACCAAAAAGTAGCCTGAAATAGATACATACGTAACTTCTTTTGTAAGACTACTGTGGCCATGTATTATGTCGTCTATTTTTTCTAGCTATACGTAACCCTGCATTTGTCAAAGATTAAAGTAAGTAGGTGATAAATGTTATTTAGAGGAAATCGTTTAGGAATTAGTTTCCTCCAGTTTGTAAATAAGTCAATACATCGAAACCCTTGCTTTTCGTTAAGAAAAAAAGATAGCTTACTTTGTAGACAAGTTTTTACAAAACTAGTTAATGAATTATTGAAATATGGGTTAAATTTTCTATATTTTGCATTTGCTGGAAACGTGCTTTATGTGAATTCATTATTGTTATTTAGGTTTGTCTACGAGTGTTTTGTTTACAATGGATAGCTCACATTTAAATATTATCAATAATAACTAAGGACGAAAGTTAAGTTCTAAAGATAAAAAAATTAAATGAAAAGCAAATTTAAAGTCCATAATAATATATAAGTAGAGAAAAACAAAACACAACTGGACGGTAAATATGCCTTCGCACACTGAGCAACATCAACGGGAATTCTGAACAGCTGTTTAATCCTTATTAGGAATCATTAGCAGAATTTACCCTTGATGTTTGGCTCAGTTGCGCGAAAGCTAAGCTAAAAGCATTCTCGGTCCCGGGAATGGGCCGCCAAGATAAAAAAACTATCAAATAAAAAATAATTCTATGAAATCCACAGTATTAATCCCTTGTGCTTCACTGAAAGACACTAAGGAATTTAATTACAAAAAGGAAACATCATAAGTTCAATGAAAACCAGCGGCTCATTCTGCTGATGATTCGTAATAAGGATGAAACAGCTGTTCAGAATTCCCCTTGATGTTAGCTCAGTGTGCGAAGGCATATCTATTTGTCCAGTTGTTTTTTTTTCTCTCTACTTATAAAAAAATTAGTTTTTTTTTAAAAATCAAAATGAATTTTTTAATGAAACTTCACGAACTTCAACAGTAACATTACGTTAATACATCACAGAAAAGGTTTCAGTTTACCTAAAATGAAACTTAAGTTGGAAAGTGACCAATCATCAAAGTAATTAAGGGAGTTCATGACAAGTAATCTTATGAAGGCGTTTTATTACCTTAAATAGTCATATAGGCCTCACAGCAGCTTTTCATATACAAATGCTGTCAGTTTTGAGGATATACCGGGTGGCAAATAAATAAACAGGAGGTGTTTGAAGTGCGATAGGCAAAAAACTGTTGGGCCAAAAACGGCCAAATTTGATATATATACTATTCAAACCATATCGAACTGACCGATGCCACTCATGTTAAGGCTTATATCCCCATGCCTGATGACATCTGTTGTCTGTCACTGGGCAGTTGTTAAAGTCACTGTATGCTTCGTCGCGAAGAGACGCTAGGGTAAGTACGGACATAGTCACGGAGACCGCCATTTTGGAGGCAAGATCAGATTCTGCGTGGCTTACGATATTCAGCTGTAAGTTATTTTTGTTCAAAAAAAGAATTATTCTCTTTTTTTTTAAAAAAAACTTCCTGTTGGAAGGGGTGGATACCAATTTCTATTTACTAGAAAAAATATAATCAGTTAGATCTGCACTTTAATTGCAAATAATTAAAACTCATTTATAATGGAAACGATAATCCAAAGGAAACCGCTACTTTTTTTATTTTTACAAGTATCACCTTTTTTATTTTTTTATCTGGAAATTTTAATATGATAAATCTGAATTCTTATATTCAGGAAAGTTTTTGTTATTAAATAAATAATCTTGAAACATTAATTCATCAACAAAAATAGGTTAGTGATGTGTACAAAAAAAATGTAATATATTTATTTGACATTATAATAATAATGAATGGGAAAACCTAACTAACAGAAAGTTTTAAAAAACTTTTTAATATTACTGAAAGATGGATATATGACATTAAGTTGATTATAAATGAAAAAAAAAATGTCTTTTAATTCACTCAAGAAAAATTCCACCACATAAACCAACCACACATTTTCATAACGATAAATGCTTACACAATAATTTTAATAAATGTTTAATTATAATATAATACAAGCAGTAAATAATATAAAATATTTAGGATTAACTATAAAAGAGACCTTTACTTAGAACATACACATAAATTTATTACAAAAAAAATTAAAAGCAGTAGCACATATATTTTATCATATAAAAGAATTATTGCCAATTAAAATTACTGATATATTTTGCATTTTTTGCTTCTAATATAAATTACGCTAAAGTGCTCACGCCGATAGTTGAAACTCCCAGAATGCAACGTAGATTATAGATTTTCCTTTCCTGGCCGTTCGCTAACATTCAAATTTAAAAAATAGAGGAATATAATATAAGTCAATAATATTTGAAATAGCTAATGAAAAATATTAAATACGAAATCCAGATACTTAGATCAATAAAACCTTCCTCATGAACACCTCATCAAATTGGACCAGTAAAATGATGTGAAAGAAATTCCTTCGAAATGGCTGCCGAGCTGTCACGTGACGAGTAGGAGCCAATCGTATAGCTCTTTTGTGGGCTATAAGAAAGTGCTCTGGAAAAGTATGTCCTGACTTCTAATTGCGTTTCTAATAGCGATTAGCATACAATGACTTTAGGTAATTGTCAGTGTACAGCGCCAGTTTCCCCGCTGGTGGCGACATTCGGAACTAAAAAAATTTTTTCTGCGAAATCGTAATCCTATGGTCTGAATAGTGTATACACCAAATTTGGCCGTTTGGCCCCGCAGTTTTTTGCTTATCGCGCTCCAAACACCTGTTAATTATGGCCACCCGGTACATGGTCATTCATGAAAAACAACATTTTTAAGCTCAGAAACGCTTTTGGGAGGGGATGGTGAATTGAAAGGAAGAATCCGCCTTCCGAGAACATCGCATGCATGCTCAATAGAATTCAAGTTAGAAAAACTGGATGGAAAATATGACCGATCAATTCCCTGTTGATTAAGACAACATAGGCCGCGCAGTTGGCGATGTCGCTAAGACACTGGCCTCTCACCTCTGAGTACCGGGTTCGGTTCTCATGTGGGTTTCGTTGATGGTGGCGATCCGCGCTGGGCAGGTTTTCCCGGGGTTCTCCCGTTTCCCCTGCATTTCTCACACCATCCTTTCTCAGTCTTTCTCTCAGTCTGTCCTTCTTTCCGTGGGATAGTACAAAAGATCTTTCGCGGTGTCGCGGTGCTCGGCTGTCAAGCCACCCACGCTCAATTAATCTAATTTCACCTAATCTAATCTAAGAAAACATACATAAGATGAGGATGCCTGAATGTCATCACTATGACTTATTGTGTATTTGAAAATGGAAGAATTCATTGTTCAAGGACAGATTTCTATAACATTATACATTCAAATTTAAAATTTCATTTTATCAGAGGTATTGAGAAATGTGCGATCATTGTAAGTATCCCTGCCATATCAATAGACTTCCACTTTTTAGGAGATGGGTTTCTGTAATATATGATGACTAAAGTCTTGTATTACGTTCTCTGCAGATAAAACTCCACTTGGAGTTAGTATACAGGAGACTGAATTTTGAATGATCTGTGAAGAGAATTTTGTTCCACATACTACAGTCCCATGTTATATTTTTACCACACCAAAGTACAAACCCACTTTTTTCTCAATTGGCATCATGGAGATACAGAATGCTGGTCTCTGGCATAAAGACCTAATTCGTGAAGCTTTCTGGTCACAGTTCTCCTTGAAATTCTCCTTCTTATGATTTCACGAAGTAGAAGATATTGAGAACGTGCCTTACTTCTATGAAGCGTAGGGTTCTTTGCAAATGATTGTAATCTTGAAGTTACGTGGAGCTAGAACATCTTTCAACAGGTTTTCTAACATTGTCCATTTGTATCCTGAATCTTTTTCATAGCCTCTCAGTGCTCTTGTATTATCAATATGACTGCTAGGCTCACAGATGTCATGTTACACATTCTCCTGTAATTTAGGGGAGGATGCAATGAACACTCGAAGTTAAAATATCTTTTCAATAAAAAAATGAATTGTACATATATCAAAAAAAATTTCAGTATATCATTCCTGTTTAGTTACGCTCGTTTCTCAGGAACAGGCACTTAACGGCATGACGCCACCGCCCGATTTAATTACATATTTGCGAACAGTAACCTAATGTTTTCGCTTCCATCAGTTTTTATATTTTACTGTAGATACTAAAAATCGTAAGATTGTCAGTTCAGTAGTCATATTGTATTTTATTTACAGTAGAGGGATTATTATCTATTATTAGCCTAGAACTATGTGAATACATATGTAATATAGGCCTAATTCCAATAATATCCATTGTTGTGATTAAAATTTTTGTTGAGCTCATTTTAGTTATTAATGCATTATTTATATCAATTACGAACATTATGTGATTGCAGTGCAGTAAAAGTATCAATAAGTGCAAAAAAAGTTAGTACTTCGATTAAAGTACTCAATCGGAGCCCATTGTGCAAGTTAATGCGGGATATGCCTGTAATGAACTAGCCAAAAGTGACAAAGCTCTCTGAATATTTGAAAAAATAAAAAGGACACTTTCTTTCCGACTAAGCAAACTTTTTATCATAAAATGATCAAAAAAAAAGGAAAATCTATGATGGCATAGATCGCATAGACCTTACGGCATCCGCGAAATCATCAAAAAAAGGAAGATGAATCGAGAGTTAGTGCACGAAATTAAGTAAATTAAGGCATACTACATTTATAAGTGTTAAGTTGCAGAATTACTTCAATTTGTTCCATTTAAAAATATTGTATAAATGCAAAATGCGAGTATATAATGTTGTAAAGGTAAGGTTTAATGTTGTAAAGGTAAGGTAATAAATCTTAAATTGTAAATAAATGTAATGTTGGTTTTGTTTTAAGTTCAGTTTTCAAATCTAATGAGTTGTTTTTGTTTTTTTAAGTTTTACTGTATAAGGTTGTTGCTGTCTTCCAAGTTCCTTGTATTATTTTTCTTCCTGTAAACTTTCAATATGAACTTAAATAGAAACGAAAAAGGTTCAAGAAGGAAACAATTAAAGGAAGATACAAATGCACTAACTGACATAAAAAATTGCGCACCAAGAAAAAAAAAATCATTATATAAAAGAGAAAGTAAATAGCTGCGGCGAGGATAGATATGCAAATGAATACGTTTGGTGTGATTGCGCGGGGCCGCTCGTCCCACAGCAGCGCTGCAATCGCAAGCCGTGGGGCTTTGTAAGATACTCTCAGTGGATTCCACATGAAAGGTGATCAGACGAGGTCTGTGAGCGATCAACATGCCGTGAAGACGCCTTAGACGTCAGTACGAACAACTCACGGAGTTGGAGAGCGGTTGTATCATCGGGCTGTGAAAGCTGGGCTGGGCGACTCTGCGAAATGCCCTCCATTTAGGCCGCTCTGACTTCACGTTGGGAGCAATGGAGACGTGAAGGCACCTCTACACGCTCTGGACCAGCTCTACACGACCCAGACAGACCACCAGGAGAGAGGATCGTCTGATCGTCAGAGAGGCACGAACAGATCCAATGGCTTCCTTATATCTATTTAAGTGACACGTGGCAGGGTCACAACGGAACCGTGTGTTTGCCAGAACCATTTCCGTACGCCTAACAGAGGAGAATCTGCATTCTAGACGCCCCTTCCATTTTGGGTCTATAATTACTCATGTATCCAGGTATGAAGTGGTCCAACGAGGTACTAAAGGTGGCCTTATTATGTACCCGAGCTCCGCGGGACATCATCCTGCTGATGTGATATTGTAATCACTCCTGTTCTTAGTCTCTACCATCACGCTAATAAAATTTCACTTGAATCCAACGCTTCCTTCGTGGTGCGCAAATTTTTTTGTCAATGAATGTATATTTAAGTCTTTTATTTCTTCTCTTGTAGCAGTTTCCGTGTATTTATTTGACGCTTTGGAATCCATTTTATTTCCATCTTCCTTTAAGAAGTCATTTCCACAGATACTTCTTGCAAAACCGCATCCAATCATGTAAAATAAAGTTATTCATAATTCTGTGACACATTTCGAGGCTCGCGGCTCCACGGAGGAAAAAGGGATGTTGGCCCTGAGATATCAAATGAAAGACAAACTCACCAGGATTTCTTTTCCAGCAGAGCGCTGCATCCTAGTTCCATCGTCTGCCGCTAGGGCGCAGGTCCAACCAAAATGTCAGTTTCGCAACGTGAGAAGGCGTTTTGCATCTTGGAATACACGAAAACGAATTCAGTGGTGACTGTGCAGCGAAGATTTAGGAATTCAGAAAGAAGTATCGGCGCGTAACAGCTTAAAGATGATGGCATATGAGATTCGAAGGTGAAGGCTGTCTGTGCACAAAAACCACCCAGGTCACCAGATCTCTGATCCGGTGACCTGGGGTGGTTTTTGTTTTTTGAGGGTACTTTGTTCTTTGAGGATACATGAAGGACAAAGTGTTCGTTCCCCACTTCCTGCTGACCTCACCGAACTGCGACATCGTATTACCAAAGCAATTGAGGGTAATACGACATTGATATGCTCCACCCGGTATGGTCAGAAATGAAATATCGCCTGGATGTCTGCGGCGTCACTCAAGGTGAACACAGAACATTTATGAAGGAAAAAAAAAAACTTAGTGAGTTTGTCTTTCATTTGATAGCTGAGAAAAAAACAATCCTTTTTTAGCCGCCAAGCTGTGAGCCTCCGAAATGTGTCAAGGAATTCTGAATAACCCTGTAGATTCATTGGATATTTTAATAGATTATACAAAGTTTATGTAATTTAACGCTCATCTTAGTATTAGCAAAACTGGACTTTTTTTATTTATCTTATTTTTTATGGGCTTTTTTTTTCATTTAAGAGAGACATTTAAGGAACTAATGCTCATATTTCATTATAAATTTTTAAGTGAAAAACCTTAATTGATACATACAGATTAAAATATACATTTGTTTCATTTTCTCCTTGAAGTCAGATTGCTATGAATCAATTTAATGCTTCACTGAAAAAAATACACTACAAATCTTAATCTACTTTAAAAATAAAACCATAAAATATGAAAGATTTGACTACATTAAATCTGAATTACAAGTTCCTAATTGTTGATTTGCACATTGGGCTTCATTCAACTTTTGATATATTGAGCCAATGTGGACAATTAGTTGTTGATGGAGAGTAGCGTCATCAGTTTAGAAAAGTTGTGAAGGATAGACATTTTAGGGGACTACACTACAGCAAATAATCTCAATAAATTGCATGGGTACTGACTAAAGGTGTTGTCGGCATTTTTCCTTTCTTCTATCTTAAACAATAAGATCAAAAAACAAGTGAATATAATTTTGTGGTAAAGCATAAATTTAAGGGCAATAAAAAAAATTAAAAATAATAATAATAATAATAATAATAAAAGAAGTACATTAATATAGTGAAAAAAATATATAAAAAAAAAAGTTAGGAACAAAATTAAAACATTAGAAAAATAATAAAAAGAAACAAAAAAAACAAGCGGATATTAAAAAAAAAAAAATCAAGAGAAAAAACAATACACGGATTCGAATCGACAACCTCAAACATGTGAGTACGAGACTTTATCCATCAAGTTATAACGGACAACTGGTTGCATTTCTAACATTTAAGCCAATAGCGGAAATCCAATGAAAACGATGCCAAATATCTCGAACATAGGGGGAGGGAAGCGTTGGCCTCTGAAAATACCCCATTTCCACATTGTTTGGGCCTCTAAACACGATGGTGAAGTCCGCTTGTCGATCCGACCTTACGTTCGGGAGTTGTTAGGGGAGGATACAATGACAACAATGCCAAATATCTCGAACATGGGGGAAAGGGCGTTGGCCCCTCAAAATATACCATTCCTCTGGTGCTTGGGCCTCTGAACACGATGGTGAAGTCGGTTTGCCGATCCGATCTCCCGTTCGAGAGTTGTTAGGGGGGACGACAGACACGGACGGACAGGACAAACGCAATAACTACCAATTATAACTACCGAAACGCTATCACAATATCTCCCAAATGTGTCGCTAAAAATCAGTTCCAAAACTAAAAATAAGTTTCAAAATGTAAGTGATTTCAAATTATCTTGAGTTTACTAAATAATACTCCGAAAACAGAATAAAATAAATAAACTATGTTGAATAAAATAAATAAAATAAAAAATAAGTAAACTATGTTGAATTCTTTTATCATGACTTTTTCTAAGCGGGAATGAGCTAATGTAATGTTTCATTGAATAAATTGCATTATTTTTAACATTCAATTTTTAGAATTCAAATATCTGCCAAACAGAGGGTAAGCTTATGTGAAAGCCGTAATGACTCCTCTACCTCTTCAGCGAAGTCGAATTATCCTTTGTAATATTCATTTGCCCTTTAGATTATTTATCTTAAATCTCAAATTAACTAAGAATAAAAATTCAAACAACATCAAGCAATGATTTGAAAACGATGGCTTTCGGAGAAATGCTTTGGAAGAGAATCAAGAAAATAAAAGGCCTCGTCTCAGTTGGTTTTTTCTATCATTATCAAAATACTGCTACGATTACTATTACAATTTACAAGTCGTAATTCAATCAGATAACTTTTAAGATAAAATAAGAGATTATATTGAGAGTAAAAAGAAAATAAAAAACATGTCTGGTTTTTTTTTTCAAAACATCGGGCCGATTTCGAAAACAAATTTTGAGTAAAGTTACAAAAAGTACTAAATTATAAAGAAAAATTATAAACTTGTTTTAATTATTGTTTTTAATGAATTTATTTAATTGTTACGTATCCATCTTCTTCACGTAACGATCTACTGACTAGAACTTCTTAAATTAATTTCCTATGAATTTTAAATGAAAAAAGATTTAAAAACAGAACCTTTAGATCTTTAAGTTTAGTTTGTTGTTCCTTATTCAAAGCACTTGGATCAACTCTATCTAATCCTGCTCCCAAATGAAGGATTCGTGTTTTTTTAACACTTTGGATGCCAGCCATGTTGAAAAAACTTAATTGTTGTCATAGAAACTACCCAGAATACCTTGCGTTAAAGTAACAAGCGAACATAATGAAGACGAAAATTTTAAAACTTAAACACTGAAATATTTTTTATGAAAGTTTTCAAAATAAACACTGAAATACTTTTAATTAATTATCCATTTGTCAAATGAAAAAAATTCCAATAAAAAAGAATAGATCAAGTGGAGAATCAAAAATTAAAATTATCAAATTTGACGAAAATTCTTAAGGTAATCCACTCCTAACTTAAATATATGATTCCATTAAAAAAAAATCCGAAAAAAATCCATCAATTTCTGATAAACCACATATTAAAGAAAGACTGGGTTATTGTAGCCTTTAACTCTAGCCATGTAAAATAATGTCCTTCAATTTTGAATTCAAAGCATTTTTTTGTTTTGAATTGTTTTGAATAATTAACAACTGGTTTTTCTTTTCCATTTTTAACCTTAAAAGATTGATGCCGTTTAATTGAAACTCAGGCAACTGTTAGCATAGATTGACTATTGATTATGTCAGCAAGAACAAACATGGAAATTTACAACTGCACTAACCCGGTGAAGTGTTATTAAAAAGTTGGAACCGTCGCATCGCGTCGTAGGCATGAACTCGGCGGGGAAAGTTACAGCTGCATAATGTCCTCCTGAGGGATAGAACTCCAAGTAGCGCGAAATAGCTGTTCCATTTGAGCGATAGTGGTTGGCGTACCTCTTGGATGTTGTTGGAGTTGTCAACCTATCATATCCCAGATGTGTTCAGTAGGTGAAAGGTCGGAGGAGCGTGCTGGCCATGGCTTTCTCGAATGTTTTGCTCCTGTGGATATTGTAGCCTATGCGGACGATATGGCGCAGTGCATTATCTTGCTGATAAAAGATTTCGTGCTGGTAAAGAAATGGGAAATCTCTGTAAGACAACCAGTTTTTTAAGGCCGATGATTCTTCACGCTCAAAGTCTTAACTGTTGGAACAGCTGTCGATGTCTGCGTAAAAGTATCATTAGAGGCTTACAACAATATCCAGAATGTTTCGTCAACCAGGGAGCTTTGATAGCCTTTAACAGTGTTTTCACTATTCTTCATCTGTGACGTCAGCTCCTGCCTGACCAATCTGGCCGCAAACCTAATAATACGCACATATTTTCATACACTACCTCTTGCCCGCTTTTTATGATATTTGCATAATTTCTTGAAGATGTTGCACTTTTCTTTACTTATAATACATAATACATGAAATAGCTCATGCAAAAACTTTTGGTTACTAATCACAACTTAATTTTATTGTATTGTATTAAATTTAAAATTTATTGTATTAAATAAAATAAATAAAAATATTTTATAATATCCTTTCCTAACAGTAGCCATAAGAAATACAGAAAGTAGCAATAGATTGAGCAAAATCTGTACCAAAATTCAGAAAGAGAGATAGGTTCAGCATTCGCATATTTATTTATTTATTTGTTTAATTATTAGTTTTTTTTCGAAAATTTTATTTAATTCATTCGGCTTAAGAAACATTATTTGAAATATTTTCAATGTTATTAACTCGAAGTTACTTTTCATTCGAAGCGACCTTCCACTAAGATATTTGACTTATTCAGAATTACATTAGGAAAACTCTTGCTAATTCGACAGAAAAAGGAAAAGAAAAAGTCTGAAGAGGTCTTTGTCTGTCCACGTTAAACTCTTGTGTAAAATAACACTGCAGCAAAGTTCAATTGATCCGACTTTGAGGGAACATTATACTACGATCAAGGTTTCATTCACTGGAATTACTAGATTTTGAAATTTTAAAATTTTAAGTTGTAATAAAATACATAGTATATCTTCTTGTTATTTCTTCTTTCTTTATTATAAATAATAAAATAAAATACTTTATTTAATGGAAGTAAAAAAGGCTTGAGAAAGGGGTGTAGGTAATAGATCCCGTTAATTCGCTATAATAGGTGGTTGAAGTGTTTTATTTTATTTTTAAATTGTTATTTTTATTTTACGTAGTATATATTTAATTAATTAATTAAATGTATAAATATAGTTTCTAGCATTGAAATAAAGCTTCTTTTATTTTATTAAAACATATTAGGTTTTAAATTATCCATCCAATATAAAAAAAAAGCATAATTCAATCTTGATATTTTCTCCTCATTACTTCTAAGTAAAAAGATTTACTGTGATAGCATAACTTCAACTGTTGATAATCCTGGAAAATTTTTAGGAAGCCTTCATTGTTCTGTTATCGAGACAATGATTGAAATAGAATTTCAGTTCTTGTTTCCGGAAGCATCATTTTCAGAGACTTTCATTCTATTTTTAGATGAATTCCAAAGCATTACCATATTAACAGTAAAGTAATACATCTACGTTCGCCAAATCCCGTCTTCATTGTTTCATTTTATTTTAGATAGCCAAGGGATAAGGAAGTTCTACGCTGCCAGCAATTGAGTTCGATAAATGTAATCGATTTTCAGTTTGATGTAATTCGGATTTGAAAAAAGAAAAAAAAGGAAGATGTTTAATCAACTCTTTGATTAATCTTTGACATAAAATAATGAGTAAAGCAATGATATAAAGAACGAGAATCCTCAGTTCAATTCTCAATGCACCTGATTACTCAATAAAAAATTGAGTAAAAATTAAAAAAAAATAAAAAAATAAATGTAATTTACTACTAACATTCTTTTACAGCATTATTTGTAATTAAAATACAAACATGTTTTAAGTTGTTTGTTTGTTATCTTTTTTTTGGTTTGTTTTTTTTGGACATGACCCTCAATCTTGAAACCTATGTTACAGATCCGATAAATTTTGAAGATTTTTTTTTTTTTTAAACATTTATTCCAAAAGTTTTCAAATGTTTCATAAGCCAAGTTTTTCGAATGGTTTTTTTAAATAAGCTTAATAAATTAGAAAGAATTAATAAATTGACGTTTCTTCGCAGTAACTCAACCCAGATTTAAACGGTGATTTCAAAATTAAAATTATTTCAGCCAAAAAAAAAATGCTTCAAAAGCGTTAAAAATTACAATTAAATTAATAATTAATTCTGCATTCTCTCCGATAAAAGCAATTAAAAACCCAACCATAAGAAAAGTCAACTATAATTAATTTAATCACAGTATAATCCATTGCATACGTATACATAAATAACAGATTATACTTTTATTAAGTAGTCAATAATAAAATAGCATTTCAGTGTATTCTAAGAATCCTTTATATTGTTTTTTTCTTCTTTCCTTGAAAATGTTTTTTTTTTTTTTTACAAATGTACGTTTCTCTTAGTAATAAGTTCATTACATGTCACTGCGTCATTGTTATTTAAAGCTGGCTTTTCGGATGAGCACAATGAACTATAAGTAGTTATTATAAATTATTTCTAACGTCGTATGAGATTTATAAGCTTCCTTACAGTCTGGAAAATAATTTCCATAATCAAACTCTCCTATAAATATTGAAGCCAATCTTTGTAAAGAAAAAAATATCAAAATTTATTATTTCTGTTTAAGCAATGGATCTTATTAAAAAACAAATTTTTACATTAATTCAGAAGAAACGAAGAAGTATCTTGGTAAATTAAAAATTTCATGGAGGTTTCATTGAAAAGACGGAAAAGTAGGATATAAGTGAAAGGAAATAAATGATGCAAAGTCAAATAGGAAACCGAAGACAAACAGAAGGGAAGAGACTGGCGCAGTCGTTCACCTGGGTACCTTCCTTCCCACATATGGGTCACCTTTCGTAGAAAGTTACAGGAGGGGAACAGAGCGCCGCCCCAGGCGAAAGACGGACTCAGCGGTGGGCGGGAGTCGGCTGCGTCACTTTCCCACGTGTAGCCAATCAGGCTTAGCGCCGGCCCCGCGCCCGCCGGCCGCTATTTAAAGTGTGTGCGTGATCGTAGGAGCATAGCCATGAGGGGTCTGCTCGTGCTCGTGGTCGCGGCGCTCATCGCTGTGTGCTGGGCCATCACAGACCAGGACGATGAGGACTACGACCACTCGTCTGGACAACTGCTTGAGAACGTGGATTCGCTGCTGAAGAATAAGAAATTTATGGATGCACAGATTGACTGCGTCAAAGGACGAAGAAAATGCGACCGGGTGGGAATGCGCATCAGAGGTAAGATATCGCGGATAGTCTTCTTTTTTCTTTCTTTCGCTTTTTTACTTATAGCTTCCAAAATTGGCTCCAAAGAGACGACGCTATAGATTCACTCTATGTTAGTCTTTCAATGCGGCTTTGTAGATATGTGGGAGGGGCATTTTATTAACGGTCTGGATCTCAACATTTCGATCGGTGGCCGTATATCACTGTCCTTTCACTTTCCCGGCTTTTATTTCGAATTTTTAACTTGGCTTATAATTCGCTGTGGTAATAATTGGGATGTCTTTATCGTAAATGTTATCCTTTTTCTAAAATAAATGATTCTGTAGTTTTTTAATGGATACACATATTTCTGAGGATATTTTTATTCGTCGTCAAAACGAATTTAGTTTCACTCCGTTAACGGAGAAAAAAACAAAAACGAATGCATTGTGCGAATCGTTGTTCCGCTTGGGTTGTACGGTCAAGTAAGGTCGTTTTCGTTGCGAAGATCCATCTTCCTCGGAATTAGGGCACACAGATCCGGGTCTTTGACAACGGAATACAGATGTAATATTATTTAATATATAAAAAAACCAAAGATAATAACTCTTCATATTTAAAATAGGCTCCCAAACAAAAAAGAAATTAGCTTTAATTAGTTAAATGGTTTTTACGAAGAAGCAATTCATGACCTAAACATAAATAAGGAATAAACAAAAAGTGTATTAAATAGAGGAAACTAATAATAATAATAATACCGCAGTAATTAGCATTTCTTTAATTATAATTTAGTTCCCAAATACTCTTACGTCAGTCAAGTTTCAAGTCTTTTAAAGTTTGAGAGTATTTCAAATTGTTAAAAAACTTACATTTTCAAAAAATTATAATCAGCTCGGTATCAGTTACGTTTGGTCACGTGATAAATATTCAGTGGCTATTTACATATAGCTATGGCATTCAACAACTGAGTGGTCATTGACATTGCTTCTGTTTTATGGCTAAAAGGGGGGATTTCTGGCAGTGTCTAGGTCAACATCTCCGTTCCTGCCACAGGACACGGAACACTACTATTCTTATCTTTAAGTTTATGACACAAGTCGCTCTTTACGATACATCACTGAAGCTAATGCACAATGAGAAGCTAAAATTGCTTGGTTAACTTTCCCATTTTACCTTTTCTCTATCCGGCACAAATGGAACGCTTGGCTACTTCTCAACATAACGGAGAAGAACAAGGTGGTTGACCTTTAAGAACGGATGAATAGGGAAGGACAATGAAGATAATAATATGGGAGCGACCGTTAGGTACAATGATTCAAAGTAAAAAAAAAAAATAAAATATAGGTCCGTGTGTTGATATGGACGCCATAGGTTATAATTTCAATTACAGATGACATAGAACTAGTAGAAATGGAAGGAAAAACAAAAGAGGACATTGACCTTGGCATAAATTCAGCAGCAAAATAATCGTTCCACTGATTTCAGTCCGAATTAATTACTGAGGTAGCAGGAAGTGGAAAGTTTTATGTGTTCCTATCTCTATTTTCCATCAAGGAAACTACTAGAAGTTTAAACCGGAGAAAGGTACAGTTACAGAAGGAAATTGGAATCGAGTTGACTAACATGAGTTAAAATATAATTAGAGTTACATATCCTATTCTCAAACTGAGATAATTGTATCTTTCAGACTGAAAAGTTTTGGATTAGTTTTATTTTTACCTGAATTGGTTCTTTTAAAGTTAATTTACGAAATGTAATACAGTTTTAACCCTTATCTTAGAAGTAGTCTCATAATCGATGTAAGAAGATATATATAAAAGATTTGTTTGGGATTTCATTCTCATTTATGTCGATTCTAATCACAACTATTGGATGGATAAGCATTGTTTTGTCTGGTTGCGATCCGTTCAGACTCTTCGAAGTTATTTTATTTAACTTTGAAACTTGGACTTTATAATTATATCTGCATCAGTACATTCAAAAACATCCGGTTAAATTCTTATCAGAATACTGCAGTCCACTAAGAAATATTATTTTCTTATTGATAAAAATTAATTAAGAATATTTAAGAATTAAGAATGTCCTCTTCAAGGTGAATTAATTGTTTTCATTTACTTTGTATTTAAACTGAGGTGTTTGAATTTTTCAAGGTGATTGCTCTATCAGAACTATATGAAAATAGGCTTAATAATATTATTGAGAGATATTACATTGCCATTGCCTAATTTTTACGTATGCTTTGTTCGTAATATGTAAATCTACTATTACTGATCGGTTTATTTGTTTTTTATTATTTTTCTTACGTGTTTACTTCTTTATTCTTTTTTAAGTAGGTTCTTATAATATTTTTTTTAAGAACCTGTACTAGTTTTTTGAAATAGGCAGGCTACACAAGGGAAGTAGGTCACTAATACAAACAAGACTATAATTATTGGTGAAGATACGAACCACTATTCAATGAGTTCGTATTTTTCGTTCTACGAAAAACAGCAAAGTCAACCAAGCGAATAAAACGAGTTTGTAGCTTCTGTTATTGTGTTATTTTTGGTGAAGTAATTATTATAAATTTGAAGACCACAATAAGCCACAGAAAGACGTAATCTTCTATTATTATAATGTTTATACTCCTCCCAAATGACTACTTTAGCTATTAAAGAGGCTTAAAATTTTTCGCTTAAATGTTCTAAAGTAGCCCAAGATTGCTTTTCAAATCGTCTCTGAAATTGCCTCGTCTTAAAAACAGAGAATATATTACATTGTTCTTCAGAGAAACTGCGAAAAACAAAAATAAACTCAGTTTAAATATTAGGAGTTGAGGTTATTAGAGTAAACTCTTTTATTCTGATCACGGATCGTCTAATATAAATACCCTGTTGAAAGCACAGCTCAAATGTCAAACGAGCACAGACGAACAGTAGCGGTTGATCCTCTTAGCTATAAATCAAGCAGATGATTACTGTTTAATAGTAAATATAGACCTGAATCTAGTCTGAAGGTTTTTTTAATAGTCAGAGCTCCTAAAGTTTACAAATAAACTGGTTTTATTCAAAATTCTTCCACAAATATCTTTATTAATATTTATATAAAGTATTGACAAATAATTCGATGTTTGTCATTGCATTTAACATCGATACAACGTTTTTAAAAGTTGATATTCAGTATTTTCTAATAACAGATACAGTGTGACGTCTTCATTGAACCAAATAAAACCATTTTAGCTTCTAATATTCTTTTATTGCCGAAAATTGGATCATACAAGATCCTAAAGTTAAAGGTGAGATTGTATAAATTCCTTTACTCATAAGACAAAAAGAGAAATATACACTCCCTTCTCATATTTCTCAAAGTCTTTATAAATGTTTTTCTCGCAATTAAAGGGAAAAATGAATGCCATTTATTTACTTATGTTTACTAAAACATACGATGCATAAAGGAGTTCTTTTTCTTATGTTATTGAATAACATTTGACAATGATGCTATTTAGCTGAATTTTATTTAATACAACAGAACTTCGATGATGTGAACTATCGAAAATAATAATAACATCTACTTTTACTGCAGTGGTCATTATGCAGAAATATTACTCCTGTCCCTTACTGCATTCGTTTGCAATTATTTACTCAAAACCTTTGCAGTACAGCACAGAAATCGTCTAATTTGTCATTAAAGGAGTTACAATCAAACATTGGCTTCCTTTTTTTTCTTAAAAACGTTTTAATTATTATTTACAAGCTATTAACTAAATCAAGTATTCTATCTTTATTTTATAATATTTCATATTTTAAAATAAAGTAGTATCAATTTTGCATGTAATAATTTAGTTGTAGACCTAATCACACTTTGTTTCATATAAACTGAATATTTTCATATACAATTGATTAACTTACACCAAAACTTGGTCTCAGTGAGTTCCAATGATAATCGATATATTTGTTGGATGCTGATCATGTAGGCTAATGGAGAGCTTCTTCACCAGTGTGCTGTGAGGATAACTTGGGTATAAACACTCACGAAAGGGATCAGCAATAAATATCTAACTTCTTTACGAAAGTTAAATGCTAGACATCAAATTACCTGATGGCAAATTTAACTAAATTACATTTTTGTTTCATTCTCACAAATATGAAGCTTAATGAAGTGTTATTTCACTTTCAATTCATCTTAAAATTTATTTCAAGAATAGTTTTAAATATTTAAAGTATTTCATTCGTAAATCATGGTAAATTTCTCTCAAAGAATGCTATTCAATGCGTAAAACCAGTGAAAAGGTGTTTACTATGCCAAGGGAGTAACGTTTGGTGTACCGCTTGATTTAGGTAAATAAATGTGTAGCTGACGATCAGAATATTGTTAAACACCAGTTTCTTATTATTGTAAACGGCCTTGTGCTACATGAGTTTGTTAAAGAAACTTTAAATTTCTTATTTAGGTTTTTTTTTTCTTTCTTAATATAATTAAGGGATTATAGAATTAGACTAATATTGACGTAAATTTGATTCCATCACAATCGCATAAATATCTAAATGAGGGAGAAAGATAAGAAATCACTTGTGTCAGTGGTTCAAGAACTTTTTGTGCCCTCTTTGATATTGTAATGAGACTAAATACCACTCTTTCTCAAGATTGAAAAAGAATGAACACAGTGAAAACTTCTTTAAACAAGAATGTTTATTTTCAAACCTTTTATTAGTATCTACCTGTAATAGTTAACAGTATCTATCTTAGCTTACTTGTAAACATATCATCTAAATGTGTCATGATGCTGAAAACAAACGAAAGTAATTTGAAAAATGAGATATAAATAAAAAAAAATCAAAATTTAATTTTATTATTTATTAGTTATCTAATTTTTAGTTTATATTCCTTCCTTCTAGCAATTAAAAAATTCACAAACTTCCAATTTGAAAATAGTTTATTTTAAGCATTTTTGGCTTCTGTTTTTCTTAACGTTTTCTACAATCTTATCATTTACAAAAAATATACCTAATAAAGACTTGAAGCAAATCTATTATATATATGGAGATAGATTAGGCCTAAAAACCACCAAGCGAAACCAGATGGCTCCCATTAAATTGCAGCTGATCATCCAATGCTCTGGACGAAGTCACTTTGAGCTTAGTGTTGATGAAGAAGTCAGTTACCAGAACAATAGAATAGGAAAGTGAATAGAAAAATACTTGTATAATAAGTTAACTCGTTTGGTTAGTTATTAATGGAAATTCATGATACTTCTGAATCTGGTTAGAATCCCCGAATTGGTTTGGATGCATTTTTATCTTTCTTCTGTGTTCGTTTCTTCTCTAGTAAAATGTTTACTATGGGCTGCGATTTGTTTGTCCAATAGCTTACAATTTCCACTCGGGAAGGCGAACTATGTTCAATCAACAAACCTGTGCTGATTACATTGGAAACATAATGATTGAAAGTAATATTTTAGTTAAAAAAAATCCAAGAATTTTATATATTTTTATTTATTTTGTTTTATTTAGTAATTTCATGAAATAGAATATACTCACAGAACATCTTTCTTTCTTTTTTAATTAACACAACATGTCGATAGCATGTACTAGCTATAATTTTTTGTCTTTAATCTTTATTTGTAAGGAAAAAAAATAAAAATATTGTTAGCTTCATAGGAGTTAAAAAAATATTTTCATAAGAATGCCGTCCATGCATTAATAGTTAACAAAACTTATATCAAGTAATACTCTGAAACTGATCTATTAACTCTCTTAATTCGAAGACTTTGTGAAGTAAGAATAATTGTAAGCAATACAATTTAATAATTAATTAGAGATTCTTACTTCTATTAACAATAATGACAAATACTCATTCAAATTTTACTATTATTTTTCTTAGATTTTAGTTGCTATAATTAAAAAAAAAAAAAAAAAAAAAAAAAAAAAAAACCCTTTAAACCTTGGGAAGTCGAGGCTAACGTTATTTTCAGTAATTGTTTCCGTTTTTATTCAGTAAATTAAAATTAGAAAGCATCTTCAGTTATTTAAAAAGTGAGAAAATTACCTGTTGTCGATGGTATGTCTGTCTGTCTGTCTGTTCGTTTACATGAAATAACTCAATATGAAAGAAAATTATAGTGAGTTTGTCGATCTTCTGGAAATTTCATCGGTAATGAATCAGACAGTGATAAGCTAATTATTTCATTGTACAGTTAAAAGTTAAAGCTGTACAATGTGGAATAAGTATTCAGTGACGAAACAACGAAAAGAGAACGCGTCCAATATGGCTATGATTTACTGCATGTTCACCTTTTAATATATTGTATTTACGATTTAGATTATTTTTAGAAATGTTCTTTCTTAAGAACTGTAGTAATCAGGGTTGTTTTTTTTTTCTTATTAGCTCAATTCACAACTACATTAAGGATAGTTGCATCAATCTACTTCATTTTTTTTTTTAATATTAAGCCTTGCTTGTAAGTGGTGCTCAGTGCCGAGAGCTTCCTTTTAAGTAACGTCTGAAGCAATGCGCATGCGTATAAATTTTTTAAGTGAAGATTTCACTTTAAAAAAATCTCTTATTGTGAAAAGATAACATATATTAAGTGACAGAAAAAACACCCCTCTTATTAATAACAATTATTATTATTATTGTTATTATTATTTTCGCTTTTGATTAAATTACTTTAAGAACACATTCAAGGAACGAAATTAGTCTCCGAATAGGCTTTTTCCTATTCATGATTATTGAATAGAGTCCTTTATAATTGTAATGTGAAATTTTAGAATCGAGCAATTCATTGACTCGAGGATAAACAAAGAACACGGAAGAAGCGTGTGTTTTCAACTTGTGGGATGACTTTGACTTAATTGTAAGGTTTGAGCTGTTGGCGTCAGCAGAGGGAGATGTAGTGCGTTTGCTTGGCCTCGAATGGCCTTCATCACCTGCAGCCAAGATTCTATGTCAACAGCATGTTCGGTTACACGATGGCAAACCGCGGTCAATTACAATCAGGAATGTCACGTTCACGTGACATCCAAAACCGGACTCTAAAGTGCGATATCATTATTCATTCTTTCTCTTTTTTTTTGTTTTTTGTTTTTTTAGTTTTTATTATAGAATAAAATCACAGCTTAGCAGGGGTTTTGTATTACAAAATTCCCCTCAAACAGATGTAACAATTTTTTTTTTAAAATTCAATATTTGATTTGAAGTTTTAAAAAACTTTTTAGATATTAATTTTATCTGAAATATTTTTTGTATATCTAAATAGTAAATAATATTAATAAATAAAATAAATCTTAGAAATCAAGTTAGCAATGCATTTTTTTAATATGGAAATGACTATTCTGATAACATAAGAAAAATTAAAGACAGAAATTGAAAAAAAAAAAAAAATATCTTACAATTAGTACTTCAGATAAGCATTTGCTTTGGCGTTTAAAAACAGAAATATTTTAGTTTTGAATTTAAAAAAAAAAAGGAATTTAAAGCAATGGAAATCTTTGTCCAAAAAATTAAAAATTAGAAAAAAACAAAAACCTTGCTTTAATATTTTTATTTTTTTATTTGAAAGCGAAAGAAAAATCTCTACAAATATATTCCATCAAAATTAAATTTAAGATCTCATAGAACTTTATAAAGTTGTGCTGAGAATATTAATATCGTGTAAGGACACTGCATATTTCCTCTTGTGTAGGTGCTCTTAAATTAATAAGCATTAAAAATGTTGTATTATTATTTTCTATAAATGTATTAGAATATTAAAATATAGATTAGTTTTTTAATAACCTCTAGCGATTCCAGATAATATACAAAGATTTTTTCCCATGAAATCGTTTTCATACAGAAACATAAGAGTTTGCATCATTTTTAAAACTATTCCGTGCAAAAAAAAAACAAATAAAGAATTGATAGTAAACCTGTCTTTATCACATTTTGAACTGTTGTATAAATTTATACAATATAAGTTGTACCAATTGTTGTTGGCTCAAAATACACAGTTTTGAGAGGCGCTGAAGGACCGGTTAAATATCAAATGCTTTGGAATCATTGTGAGGAAAGGACAATGGAGATGCCCCATTGGACTCGGGAACCGCAAATAAACGTATACCCAGTGGCGTAGCAAGGGGGGCGGCGGTCCACCCCGGGCTCCCGCCTGAGAGGGGCCTCACCAGTCAGTCTTTACAACTTTTTTTTTTTTTGGTTGTTGAAATAGAGATTCCGTTTTTTTTTCTTCTTGATTGTGGAATAAGAAACTCCCGCCCCGGGCCCCCAAAGGCGTTGCTACGCCACTGCGTATACCATCTGTACTATGGTGAAAATACAGACACTGCGAAGGATAAAGGCTTCATATAATAACAGCTAGGTATTATTTCTTTAAAATTCTTCAATAAAATTATTACCAATATTCTCGTAATGAATAGAGACAATAGGAAAGAAAGGTATCAGAATAGTAGAGAAAAAAGTCAAAAAGAATAATAAGGCAAAGGATCATTAGAAATGAAAATATTTGCATTTAATCTTAAAAATTAAGGAAAATTCCCCATTGAAGATGGGAAGCATTCTGTATTTATTCTGTGTGTGTGTGTGTGTGTGTGTGCGTGTGTGTGTGAGTTTACTTATTTTAGAAGCTCTGATTTATTTATGAAAACAAATTAAAAAGATTGTTAATTATTATTATTATTATTATTATTATTATTATTATTATTATTATTCAATCAACATTCTTAACTTAACTACAAGTAATTCACATCTTATTCAGAAGCCTAATAATTGACTAAGTAACGCCTTTAACACATCCTGACCTTAACAGTTTTGTCTTTCATAAAAGAAATGCCGCTATTTCAGAGATTTAACTTACATAAACAGTTTAAATTTATTTTGGAAATGTTTCAAGAACACCGATAGTCTCCTTAATTTTTAAAGTTTTATTGTTAACTTAATTTTGGAAAAAAAAAGCTTAAATAGAAGAAAATTGTATGAAAATATATTTATATAAAGAATATTTTGCACTGCAAAAGAAAAAAAAAAGAAAAACCCTTAAGATGTGTTTCTGTTTTCATCCGTTTGAACGTGAAACTATTTCAGGAGGAACGAAAGTTCTGTGTCTCTCTGTAAGCATTTAAGCATTTAATTGTATTCACTTCCTGTTACCAGTCTTTGGAAAAATACTGGTTCTAAATATATTCCACGAAACATTGAAGAGATACAAAACTTGGTCTCCCTTTGACCGAGTTCTAGTGCTCGTGCAAGCAGTGGGAGGGAAGACCTGAAAAGGCCTCGCCCACGGCATCAAGCGACCTAATGCTGTCCATTGCACTTTTTGCTCGAATTCTTTAGCCGAACACGGGAACCGACAAGAACCAAAGGATTGCTTCAAAACAGAATTGCATCAACAGTGGATATTCGATTACAAAGTTCAGAAAGAAAATATTTACAACTGGATTTAATCAAATGCTTTCTGAATATATATATATGATGTCTTGTATATGCTTAGATATAATAAATTTCACATGGATAACGTTAAAATTGAAGAAGAAATGTCAAAGAAATAGATAAATAAAAGGTAGAAAAAAAAAGTACTAACTTGATATGGTGGTGCATACACTTATATAATTTTAATTGCTACTGCACCTGAAAAATGAGACATTTTACCTGTGAGAGCGTCTAGAAATTACATAATTTTATCTTCCAAAGAAAAAAAAAGCATTTACAAAGTTAGAGTATATTTCTTTTCTTAAGCAAGTGAGTATTTTTTGATATGAAACATTCGATTTAAAATAGATAGGATAAAAGTATAATTTTCTTATCTTTTCCAAAAACAATAATGAATTTGCAATTTGAAGTAAATACGTTCTGGAACTATTAAAGCTTTTAATTTCAGAATTAGGTTGGTTTTAAAATCAAACAACATTTGAAAATTGCTTAGGTTTGGAAAAATAATAACGACAAAAATCTTAAATCGCTAGATTATTAAGCTATTTTCGAAATAAATACTTTTTAAGTCCTCCTAATATACATGTTATTGGAAAGATGATCCATTTTAGATTTTTTTCTTTAATTTCTTCCATTGAAACTAATAAAGATTTCAAGTTGACCTTCTACTCGTTCTACTTATATGCAATATTAAACAACCCCCATTTTTCTTTTTCTTTTTTTTTTTTTTATTATTATTATTATTAAGTTTTTATTTAGTTAAAATCATTTTTCACATAATCTATCATTTCTTTTGTGAAGGATATCAATTAAATTGCTGCCACATTCATTATATTAATATAACACACACACACTGACTAAAAACTTACGAATCTTTAAGATAAAACAAGTATTAATAAAAATTCGTAATTTTTTGGTCAGGGTGGGTACATTAACTGAAGTAAGTTATTTACGTTAACAAAACACGTTCCTTTATTGAGTGAAAAAATAACATTGTTATATAGAGATGTGAACAGAAAGTTCCCCATGGGAAATATGGGGGGAGACTAACTGGACAGGGATTCCGCGCTGGTTCAAGTGTCCTAAAGAGCTTATTTTCAAGAATGTAATGTTTTACATATTTTCGAAGCTACCTGCTCCATTTTTCTCTCCATAAATTCTTTTCAAACATGAATATCTTTGAATAGATGATCATTAGTGCTCTCTTGAGACATAAAAGACTTCTATTGCTTTTCAAAAACTTGCTTTTACTTCTGACATCCCTATGTTATTAATATTAAGAATTATTTTTGGATGGTTTTATTTTTTTTTAATAGATAAAAGCTTATTTTTAAATACTTCAGTTGTATTCTATCAGTTTTCCTAAAAATATATCTTCAAAATTTTCGAATGTTTAACAAAACAAATTGAAAAAAAAAAAAAAAAAAAAAAATGAATACATGGAATACTAATACCTAGTTAACGTCAGTTGAATAAAACTTGTAAATAAATCCTAACAATTTAGGAATAGGAAGAACCTTTCCGATAAATCAGCTTAAAAATTGACTGTGTCAGGACTAATAGAAAACTTGTTTGTTTTTAATTTCGCTAGAAATCGTCAGAGAAACTTCCTCTGATTTTAATTCTTTTAAAACTTACAAAGTCAATCTATAAAGTCGTTCTATTTTTTCACAGGTTTTATAATCCATTAATGAAAGTGTGATAGGTAAAATAAACTCAGACTTTTCATAAAAAGTATAAAACTAGGTTTTTCATAATATGAAGTTTAATTACAAATTCTCTCCAACTTACATGAATCGTTAATAATATAAATTGCGAAACTTCAGTTGTTGGTCGTTCTGTTGATGTTCTCTGAAAAAAAAGTTGAATAACAGTTCTTGTGTTTCTATCGTGCTTTAGTCAATGGCTGTCAGATCGTCCATCAATTTGGATTCAACTATTTGAAGAGAACTTAGTCACCTCTACAGTAAATTTGAATGAAGAAAGTCAAGTCTTCATTTGAGATGGAGATAGATCTTATATGGTTCTCTCTTGCGTCACGTGGAAATTCGAATTTACTAAATTAATATTTACTTTTTAAGAAAAAGAAAAACTTCGGCGATCAATTACAAAAGCTAGTCGAGGAATCCCTATATCAAAGATGTTTTTCTAAGAGAAGGAAAAAAAAAAACTTCCAGTTCAATTTTGAAGACTAAATATAAATAAATGAACAACTTTTAGAACAATCGTAATCTTTTGTCATTTTTTTTAAATCAAGTGAAGTAAATTAGAAGAAAACACCACATTATTGATCTTTTTATTTCACATTTCCAAACGAATATAAAAATCATTAGCAAGAAAACTCAAATCTGATCCGCTATGAATGAAAATATATGTGAAAAAGTTTTGACAGTAAGCAACCGAAGTTGAACTTTAAACTTTACATGTAAACTTCTGCTTTAACATCTGTTGATGTAAATTTCATGTTTGTGAATTTACTTGTTCTGTATTTGTTGAAAAACTTTCAACAATAAATATCTCTTGGGAAAAATATAGTTTTTAAAATTCGTTTTCTCGTGGAGTGTAAGGACTTTCATTCTAAAGAAGAATTACATTAATTTCATGTATAGTCTTTTTCTTAGCTCAATTTCAAGAAATCTTACGTGAAAGGCTTTTAAAGAGTTGCTATAATATTACACTAACTACAATTAAGTCTTAGAGAATTTTTTGTGTGTTTTTGCTTCCAAGTCAAGATTTAATTACTCTTTGGTTCTTAAAATAATTTCAGCACAAACAAACAAATGTAATGGTTTTACTTTTGCTAATTGTTTTCTTTTATGATCTTTCAGGAATTGTTCGTGAACTCCAAAACAAGCACAAATGCGTTTCGTGCAACGAAGAAGAACGGGAACAAATAGTAAAGGTGATCAATTACGTCAAGGTTCATTACACGGAATTCTGGCTCGACCTCAAGATCAGCGATGCTGTTGTTCAGAACTTACATTAAATGCAGGAGAGCAAGACACATACCCACACGTGCTTTTAAAATTGTTTTAATTTTTTTTTCTTTTTAACCTCATTTCACCAGATTTTTTTTGGTTTGATTTGCTTCATCAGTTCTCAACAACTGCGATCCGCGGTAGAAATTAGAGAACTGGATCCAACCCTAAAGAAAGGAAGATAATTTTTAACTCGTTCCATCGAGAATCGTTCTTAGAACGCCATGCGGATAGGAACTGTGTCGTCGCCATTTTGTTTACAACTCCTGTGGAGCATCATTTCTACTTATTTTGATTTATTGGCGTTTAATGAGAAACTTTAATTTCTTTTTTTAAATGGATCAATTACGAACTGTAAAAGAAAGATATCTACATAGCTTTCTTTGAATTCTATCATGTAAGTGATCGACGTCATGTTGTATGCAAGCTTTTTGGGGGAAAGGGGGGAGGGGGGAAATAATATTTAAAAAAATAGAATCTCAATAGAAACAAGTTCCTTAGAATAAACAATTCGTTGTCTAGCTGTTTTAATAAATTTATTTAAAAGAAACCTTTGTGCTTTTTGTTTTGTTTTTTTTTCATGCTTTTCTGTTCTCGTCAGTATAAAATGTTTTTGACAATTATAAAATGAATAGTCCTTTTAAAAAAAGCATTACATATATATAAGGTGTTTTTAAAATAAAAGTTTGAGCTAATTATTCTTTTGCCATGCTTTAAAAAAATCATTTTCAAAGATAAAAACAAAAAACAAACAACTAAAATTACTTTTCGCATGCCACAATTTTATGTCTTTCAAGCGTCAATGTTAAGATAGATTGCTCATGAAATAGAAAATGCAGTCTTATATATTCCAGTTATTTCCATCTGAGAGTTGCTGAACATGAATTCGCATCATTATAACTAAGCTGTCATAACATTCATAACGTTTATGAATTCAAATATTGTTTTTGTAAAATCATATCTTCAATACATCAGAATATACCGGATAATGCTTTTATTTTATTAAAACAGAAACTTTGTATTTCATTCCCGAGATTTCTTGAGAAATTCGCGCGGCTGCGGGACTAAACTCGTCTCAGGGTTTTGATTCATATTTGTTTCTATAAACATCAAGAAAATACAGGAAAAAATGGCCTCTGTTCGAGAGTATATGTTTTAGATCGGTATTGTTGAGTAGATGTGCATCACTATTATTGGACTGCAGAGTGCTTTCCTCACACCAGATGCGCTGATGATAGGCTGCTAATAAACTAAAAGACAATAAGACAACCATGTAGAGACAATTCTAATTTAGAGCCAAGATTGCAATATTCCGGCCAGTTGTCAGTTGCCGACCCTATAGCGTGGATATTTCCCAGCTTAATGGAATATTCAATGCAGCTTTTAGGTCTAACGTTTCTATAGGCCTCTCCGATGACATAGTCATCACATTTATCTCACATAAACACCTAACAATCTCAACCCAATAGAAATTCTTCTAGTTCCAATATATTTAAAATTTGCACATGATTTTTCAAAGTGACGATGTTTTGTAGAATATCTTATTTACGATCATCGAACTACAATATATTGCAAACAATGAATTCTTTTTCCCGCTCTAAGGTTCAAGATTCTACATTTTCCCCCAGAAATCTAATTGTTTTTCTTTCAGACGAACAGTGATGAAAGATGTCTGCTTAAAACGTACCACTGAAGAACTTCAGGGTATACATCATGATGCTGGCACTTCACAAAGCCACGATACAGAGCTGATGTTGACTAGAATATCTGAGTTGTGCTCAGAGAGAAATAGAATATATTATTTGATATTATGAGGATGAAATGATATTATTTAGATAGAGCTGAGGACCAAAAAAAAATCTCAAAAAATTCTTTGCAATTTGTCTTTAGAATCTGAAGCTTATTTATGAGTTCTTTACTAGTTTGGTACAAATTGAGCTGTAGGTGTTCAGCCTTTGTCCAGAAATAAACACGACATCTGTTAAAGAGATGTTACATTAACAAATAAACAACTAATTTAGAAAAACTGAAAATTTGGATCACAATATTCGGGTATTCGAAAGTTGCCACAACAACTATAATTTTCTTTTTTCTTATATTTTTGAGAAGTTCTTCTTTCTCAAATAGTTCGTTAAATAACATTTTATATGCATTTTTTAATTGAATGTCATATTCTGAAAAATGTTTGTATTAAAAGCAGAGCAACTTCCATGATTTAATTAGGCGAATTTTAGATTAATATTCAATGCTTTAAGTTACTTACTATATTGCACTCTCAAAAAGACTGAATATTTATTAAAGCTTAACATAAATTAAACCTAATATGTTAAGACCCTTTAACTAATTAAATTTCATTGATTAGCCTTTCAGGGGGCTTCAGTAATATTCCGTTTACTTGGGGCTAAATCATTAAATACCATCAGCATTCTCGACATTCTTAACAGCAAAAGAATTAAGAGTCGGCTTCTTTGTATGTTGGCTGGTGTTTCAAAAACGCACTTGTTTGAATTAAAATTTTCATACATTAAAACATAGCAATTAGTAATTAACAGTATAGCTGTCCTGCCAACTTCGATATCTGCTATCAATTGCTTACATTTTTTAAAAGCTTATAGTTTTAATCCCACAATATTAGTTACTGTCCATTTCATTAGAAGTAAACTTAGTTACAGGCCATTGGAAGCATATCCATTTCAGAAAAGTAGAATGAATTTTCTATCCTTCGATTCTTTCTAGTTATAGTTTATTAGTTAATACTAATGAAAGAATGAAAATATTCATCATAGTTACAGATATTGTTGTAGCTGTTTCAAAACTTCCCTTCACCAGTCATGAAGAATTCTTTTTTTCTAAAGATCAATGGAAATTCCCGAATATCAACTTATCACCGTACGGACTCCATCACTGATATGGTAGGGTAAGTTAATCCGCAATGTCTCATTATGGTAGACGTGTCTCATTATGGTAAGATTTGTTCACGCTACCTATGAACATATTGCATGTTATAGAACGCCCACGTTCAAGAATCATTTTCTACGATGCAACCGCTCTCCGCTAGCTTAAAACACTAACAGATCAATTTCCACATATATTGAACGTAATTGACTATATGTTGACAATCTAACATATAGGAGAACACCAATCTCTAGAACATCAGGAACAACAAGGGGCTTTCCTTAAGCTTTTGCCTGCTATCATGCGTAAGATACAGCAATCTCTCAGTTCGGAATAAATGATGACTTCTGGAATATTCTGTAATTTTTATTTGATCACTTTGTTTGAAAGAGGGAAATGGTTTCATTATGTTTGGAGACATTGTCTATGCTCATTAAGTGGTCAGCCATTTTATCTAAATCATAGAATTACAAGCTTGAGTTGGTCCTTATTATCTCATAAATGATTCGCATTCGATTTTGACTTAAGATCAGCTAAAGAGAGCCATTGAAGGCAGAAAGCCTATGAGAAAGTTTTAGGTTTTCTTCATTAGCTGTACACTAGTTGGGTTACTGGATTAACACAGTTCAATAAAGCATTTATCAATGTGCCAAGTCATACTGTGGGACTCACACATATGAGTTTTAGAAGCACTTTACGTTATTGATCAAAAAGTTAATTTTCACATTTATTAAGAAGTGCACAGTTGCAGAAAATTCGACAATCAAGATGCTTTCAGAAGAAGCTAACGTAAATCTCTGTATTAAAAGAGATTTACGTTATACTTGATCATTGAACGTACCTATTTCTAAGCTCAGTGTTCAATATATAAGCGTACTAAGAACTAAGGCGGTTCCCAACTTTTTTTTTTTGATATATGTATCATTAAAACTTCAACTTACCTAAGGCTACCATTACGTTTTACATTTCAGGAGAATGTTTCTGAATTTCCGTAAATCAGATGGACAGACAGAAATTAAATTGTAAAAATGTCCATCTTATTATAAGTATTAAGTGCTTCGAAAGTTATTACAGATGTTAAATAAATCAATAAATAATCCACAATCACAAAATTACAATGTTGCCTATATTTTAAAAATGAAGCTAGAAACATATCTTAAGAAAAACAAAATCACTTATCTTCGCAGTGATGAAGCTATTACAATACTGCAAAAATGCAAAGATATTTAAAAGCATAGTTATAGTAAGAAGGTCCCATCTAAAGACACTGCATACTAATGACACCAACTCAAAAATATGATAATCAATTTCCTAATAATCTTACAAAATTACGAGTTTCTATTTCCCTTCTAATTAAAAGAACACAGTTATTGTTTATGTTGCTGTGTTCCACCCCCGACCGATACCGGGCCCCCGTATTCAGGGCCCCTTGTCGGGCCCACCTCTATCTCTCACGTGTATTGCCAAAAGTGAGATATTCGCTCTCCTATGGGGGTCAGGGACACTTGGGTGGGTTGAAGATCAATAATAAAAAAGAAAAGAAAGAAATTGGGTGCTCCCTAGCAAATGCCACAATAATCAAACAGCTGAAATAAGATCGCCTTTTCTAAGTTTGATATGATTTGAAAGCTTTGTTGCCACTCATTTGTTTCAAAGAAAATGGAAAAAGAAAAACGTGGCAATCTTTTTGTACTCTGTCAATTGTTATTTTGAACTGCTAAGTAGATGGGGAATATTTACTTGTAGTGTTGTTACTCTGTCATGATACGAATCCAAAAATCTAATGAATAACATGTCAAATTATTTTCACTTGACTGGAAAAACAAATGGGCTTCTAAACTACTATATGTGAAATAACTAAAAACTTGGTAAAAAATTTAGTTTTATCATTACAGTCATTTATACTAACAGAAGCAAAGCTAGGAATCTGAAAACACTCCCAAAAAGAAAAGAAATCTCCGTTGACTTTCCTTCATAATTCAAGTACGAATCAAAATACAGAAACTTTTAAGTAGCAGACGAACGAGTGGAGAAAGGGTTGTGTCTTCTTTTACAATCAAAGAATGGTATTTGTCGTAGCAACATCATTTGTAACAGCTTGTCGTGAGTCGGTACTGATATCGTAATGAAATACGTAATGACAATTGAAGAGATCAAGCGCGAGCCATTACAACAAGTGTTATTTTATCTGCAAAGTACTATGCTTTTACATCAGATGCATTCACACTGTTTTCACAGCCACAGACCTGATAGCAACACTAAGTTGGTAAGTTCGATGTGATTGAATTTGCAACATTCTCTTACTGACACAAGGCAATGATAATTTAAGTGAACTAACTTAGGCTTCAAATTAGTATGACGTTTAAATTCACAATCAACGATTATTCACAGACTTTATTTATATTAACAAACAAGAGAAAATTGATCCTTCCCTTATATTAACGTCAAATCTTACATAAAAAAGTCAATAAGTATAAAATGCAAATTTGCAATTGTAAATCACGAATCACTGTAGTACCATTTATATACATAGCTATTATTTTTATGTTGCTGCAAAACCAGTTATTTTTATCAGCGATTTACAAACATTTAATAAAAGATTACAAATACTAGATCCAAATTTTTATTCCAAATGAGGCTTAGTGCAACTACGAAGAAAACCCGAGAGAAAACTAAAACTATGAAAATAAGAAAATAAAACAGTCTCTCAAGAAATTATTATACATGTTGCTGTAATCAAAATGTTTCGTTAGCAAAATAGTTAGTGGAATAGTTAATGATTATTCAGTTAAAATATAGTTTATCTACCTCATCTGTCACTCTGATGTCACTCAGTTTTCTGATGAAAACCATTACATAGGTTAGTTATAACTTTATTACTTTGTTAGAGATAAGAAATTAAGATTAATTAATATAATTAAGGGGAAACAAATCACTGTAGAAGTGAGACATCTAATTCATGTATCAGCTTCACGCCTACTACAAACGCTTAAGTGCGAAACAACTGTCACTTATCAATATAGATTTGCATCTATTACAATATAAAAGCTGTTCAATGCTAAAAGCTATCTAAAAGAACTCAAGAGAATAGACATGTTTCAATAGCAAGTTTCCATTCATTACTGTCTTCACTACTATCTTTTCTAAAGACTTTAATTACATTTTTAAGTTAAACGGGTTACCGTTTACAAGCCACATAATATCAGAAATATTTTAGAAACTTCAAGAAGAAACAAAAAGTTATTCCAGAAGAGTGCTAGATCAATATCTTTTAGATGCTTCCCATGCAGTACCATTTAAAATCACTGCTGTAAGAAACTGAATTGCTCTAACTATACTCCGACAACACTAGACTACTAATAGTCTTGCTAAAAAACAAAGCTACAAAATAAATCTTATAATCTCTTATGCTCAAAATTCTGTAATCCAAAACTAATAACTAGACATCTATTTCTCAATGCTATATTGATTTCGTTTGATATATTTCCAAGAAATTAGATTATCATTGTATTATCATTACTTTTTTTATTCAGATCTACTCAAGTGGATAACGTACATTTAAATGCAGGATGTACATTTACTACATTATGTAGTCTTATTGAATTTTTACTTTCTGTATACAATAGTAAAAAGGGTAGTATTGAAAAAGCATTTTTTTTTCGAAAATGTCTAACTATTTTTTTATTAATTACATAGAAACCACACCAGTAACCATACTAAATATTCATGTCCCGATTTTAATGGAAATTGACATTATTTGCTCTCTAGAATAAACTTTAAAAACTTATTATATACAGTATAGACCCAAAATGTTCTGACCGTAGGCGTATTAGGATTTTTGAATGGGATGAAAACGTTCAATCAAAATAAAAAAAGTTGTGTCCATTTCTTTTTGGGGTTACAAACAAAACGATGTTTTACCAACCAAAAATACAAATCTAAAGAACCACTTTTCTTCATTTTTAGATGCAATTGAGGGAGAGAGGAAGAGGTACGATCTCCACCTATCCCGCTTCGCCTTTGATATGCCAAGCTATTTATGGTTCCGTTGCAGTGGTTCAACAGATAAACTGAAATAAAAAGCGTTTATGACAAATAGCACTACCTGGACGAAATCTTTATAAATGTGCTATATATTTTATAATTTTTTTTTTTTTAAATTTTAGCCATGTGTGTTTGCCGTTGCGTTCTAGTTAGTAATCAAAAAACATTTCCCCTTCATCTGTTAAACCACTTAAAATCTTAAGCAGATAATACTCATTAATCATTTATCGAGGAGATTTTTTTTTTATCCTTTAAGAGGATTGCGATGTTTTACAACTTGTAGAAGTAAACAAAATGAATTTACTGTCAATTAAGTACTCTGAAATCGGCTGTTGTTGAGAGACTGTGTTTTGAGATTTACAGCGTCAGATGAAATGCTTTGAAGGGAAATAGATGAAATGGTTCCCAAGCGAACTATAAAATCAACCTTCGTTTTTAGATTACATAAAGAGTTTTCTTTTATTCTTATGTTTATGCTTCATGTTACATTCATTTACCTTTTCTCTATCGAAATCGTAGCGGGGGCGGGAGGAGTTTGCTTCTTTCTCTGTATCATATAAAGAAAAGAACTGGAACCAAATTGAGAGCTTTTAACGTCCTCCAAAGAAATCATTTTATCATTGGATAAAGGGTTAGCGAACCTCGAGACTGTAAAAGTCCCTGACCTCTTTCCAGATTGATCCGAAGACCTTCCATCATCCGATCAATGGATTCCTTTAATAATAACATTGTTTCATATTAATATAGAATATTTTCAAAAAAATAAAAGCTTATTATTTTAAGTTATCAAGAAATACACAATAAAATATTAAAAGTATGAAATAAATATCAATTATATTTTTAAATATCGTTTATTTAAATTATATATATATGTTTTAGTTTTCAGCAACTATCAAAGTAGATGGATGGCTAATAGAAATTTAAAAACAGAATATTTAGCTTGCAAAAAGTTTCTTCTAAAAATAAAACGAGTGAAAAAGTGAAACAAAATATTTTTAGAAACCTTTTTAGTAATTATGTTTTGGAAGACTTGTTTCTAGATTTTTAGAAACACTTGGTTGATGCTTTTCTGCTTACGATCAGAGTGGCTGAGATCCCACTCAGGCCTCTAGGAATATTGCACTCCTCGTCCAAGATCTCTTAAAGAAAACCGAATGTTTACATCTACTTTCATGGTATCTTATTTTCATTTGTACATTAATCATTTCTATTAAACTTATAAATTTGAGAATTCTCCCAAAGTTATAAATAGGATTCCCTAAGGCAGAGCTTCTCAAGTGGTTTGCCTTAAGAAAATTGAGACTGACTCCGACCAAACATTTAACTTCACACACCGCCTAATCTAGATTAAATTCTAGACATCAAATAATCTGGGCAAATATATTCTTATATTCAGATATATGCAAAAAGTTTGGTGTGCTGTGGGATAAAAGTGTGGAGTGAAGAGAAGAAGATTGCGAAGTTACGCCAATGTTGTTAACTCACTGACACTGCTTACTTCTATATTTACTGAACATGAAGGAAGTAAGTGGAGTAGCTAAACAACAACGTTTATAGTAGTGCTTTTTCGCCTTACAGCACACTTACGTTGTTCTTAACATCCTTTTCATTGCTTTCGCTGTATAATCTATATCCTTTGAAAAAAATTCATTTACAGTTGAATAACAATTTAAACAGTCTCTTCCAGATATTAAAAATGTCTTGGGCATTTTTAAGTTAGTTTGAATGTAAATTAAATCATTATTAACATTCATTGTTAGATTTTTTTTTTTTTTTTGATGCTTAGAATTTAGTCAAGATTAGAACATTTAGTTATGTTCTAAATTAATATTTGTTACAGATGCACTCTCAAAATTTCTTAGAGCTAGTCAAAGTCATCCTCACGGCACAACACTACTCAGCTGCATACAGGTTGAGAATCTCTAGTTGACAGGATTGCGAAAATTTGCAATAGTTTACAACAATTTGATTTTTTTTATTCTGTTATTTAAATTGGATTGGTGCGAATGAAATCTCTGTTTTCAAGGAGCGGATATATAAATTTCCGCAAGACAGAATCGTCCAAAAGCGTCACATTTTTTGTGTCACAATATAACTGACATAAATGCTGCACTGCATGGGAATACAATAAAAAACTTCGACACAAGCACCCTATATGTTGTCTGAACAACATGACGTCATTCTCTTGCACGATAAAGCGCATGTCTTGCAAATGACTGAAAATACTCACATGAATTGGAGTATAAAGCGCATCCTCACCCTTCAAGTTCCTCAACGAATCATCGCCTCTTCCGCAATCTGAGTCAATCCCTGGCTGATAAGAGATACTCAAACCCCACAGATATTTGTCATGCTACAAACGCTTCTTGGAGTCGCAGACACAAGAGTTTCTTCAGCGTGGGATCAAGGTTTGGTAGATTGATAGCGGAAGTGTCTGGATTCAGAGGGTAACTACTTTTACTAGATTGGTGTTCTTTCTTAATATTATAAATATTTGCAAGGACTTCGTACTTCGGATATTTCATTCGCATCAACTCAATTAAAGGGATTCTAGAATAGCAATGTTTTGAGATCATTTCCTATCATTTGCAGTTCACCCATTACTCCGAATGAAATACACGACTGACAAAGAAACTAACCTTTCATAATTCGTAATAGGAAAATAATAGAAATCACAAACAACTGCGTTGGAACATTAAAAGATTTTAATATTTCAGAACTAATTACAAATCATTATCATTACTTTAAAATTACATTAAGTAATTACAAAATCATTATAATAACATTTTTAATTTGGAGCAAGAATGTGCAAAGAATAAAATAGCATTGTAAAATCCTATTATTAATGATTTATTCTTTCATTTCATGCTGGATATACACTGAAATTGAATATTTGTCCTTTGATCATTGTATTTTTATTGTATAAAATCTAGAAATAAACATAAAACTGACTGTACTATTACAATCCACAATTCAATCCAAAAGCAGAATTGTAAAAGTTCCTCTTCAGTAGAACTCTTCATTCTTCAATGAATTTTTAATAAAACCTTAAATAATTGAAACAAATGAAAAAGAAGATATCGTTTCCTAAATAAAATGCCGTAGAACGCAAAGACTGAATAGTCTTTTTCAACGCACAGATTGTCTGTATCAATTTTGAAGATGTTCCTTAGACAAGAAAGAAGAAAAAGGATAATTTCTCCATGAGTCATTCAAAGGATTAATTAAGCGTGTGTGTGTGTGTGTGTATGTAGGATAGGATGGTGGAGTGATAGTTTTCTCTCAAACAAAGTCCTTAGCTAATAATTTAAAACAAGTGCTAACTAAGCACAGAGGATGTCTTTGCTTTGCACCTAAGAAAATGTCCACTAGTGCATAACTTCAGTTCTACAGATTCTTCGAATATATTTAATTGTTCAGAGTCAAGCTTATTTAATTCATGTTTTCGCAAATTGAAAGTTTCTGTTATTCCATTGTATGGATACAACTTTGTAATATTATTGCCAATGCTATATTTTAAAACACTATATTTAAGTACAAAAAAAAAATCGATAGATTTCGGTGGGCCCCCTTAGAAGATCCGGGCTCCAGTACTTTCACACTAACATAATTACTCCTGAATGGAAGAAAGAATGTACATTTTACGAGGAATAGGATACACCACTGGCAAGCAAAAGAACAACAACTCAGAGGAAAAGGCGGGGAAGGATAATATTTATTGTAAGATTTAAATTTATCATTGCTCTACTGGTCGAAATGCTGGTAAGATTTTTTTTAGTAAATTCTAAAAGCCCATTTTATTAAAACATTACAAGTTTTTATTTTCAAAACTGTTGCAGTTTAGCAGCATTTAGCGCTACCATTTAGGCGCTGCTTGTGTCGAAGTCTTTGGTGTAGTCACCAAATTTAATCTCTTAAATATAATGATAGCAATTAGCCAAGTAACGTAATTTATTTAACCACTCTTCTAACTTGTAAGCCTATCATCACTAACATCGCAGTTATTAGGAGTATGTATTAAAGCTAAACAGGCACGACAAACTCAGGAAATAACTCTATTATAAAGATGCAGTCATATTCCAAACATTTCATCAAGAGCAAGAAGGAAGCATGTTTCGAAGAAGATTAAATCCACAAAGCTAACTTCTGTAATTGATTTCTTCTCACTTAATTGCCTTACATCAATTGAATGTGAAAGTAGGGGAATTACTTGTGTAAATAATCTTCAATGTGAATATGAAGTCAATGGAAGAGACCGCATACCAATATTCTCCCAAATCGATAAAGACTGAGGATTCACTTGCGCCGAAGAAGAATAGGAAAGTAAGATTTTTTCGAACTATTGATAGAAAATGATTTATATTTCTTACGTTTACTTAAGGAAGCAAATAACAAGGAAATATAATTAAAATCATAGCTTCGAAAGACACACTGACTACTTTAAATCCACCAATTAATTAGCTAATTGCTTATTTATGAAGATAGCAGGACTTGGACGAGAGATTCTTTATCGTGGTTTTTGACGATAGGTTTCTATGACCCCATTTGCACAAACATTAGTAAAGAACTGATTAGGAACATCCTTCTATTATTCAAGTTTCATCTTCCTAAGCTAAGTAGATTTTGTTCTACTTACAGTGATTACAGCGCTTTAAGGAAATTGTATTTAGCGTTTTCTTTCTTTTTTTTCTGGACTTAAACAGTTTGGTCCCAAATAGAATAATAGAATGTATTATTCTGCTTTTGTTTTACAGAAAATTTATGAATGCATCAATGTCAACAGAGATCTCGTCTTTGATGGCTTCCACTATATTAAAGTTCCAGCTTCCTAGGTTTCACAGTTCTTGAATAATCATAACTTCTTTTTATCTTTTGGTCCAACATATAATGTAATCAATCAGAATCCTTTCTTTTTGTTGAATCTGAATTTATCACCAGAATTTCAGCTCTCTAGCATAAATATTGTTATTTTACTAATAACATCATTAATTGTTATTGGAAAGAATAAGAGTTAAAACAAAAAGCTTAGAATATTCATATCTTTATTATTCTAAGACTATTGTTTTAACCGTTTTATTTTCCAAAAACAATTAATGATGTTATAACTGGTAAACGTTTTAACGTGTCGAGATATAATAGAGTAAACGCCTACTTTTTCAACACCTAATTTAAGGACAAAACGAATTAAAACTAATAAAATCCCCTTACAAGATGTTTCGAAACCTCATTGGGGCAGGTTTCTTCTTCATATAAAAAGATTAAAAGCCTAAAACATTATTAAAACAAAAACTTTAACTATCCCCCTACCTTCGATTGTCCATCCTTGGTAGAGATTCGTTAAGAGCTGTTATTATTTAACATTAACATTTATCATTAACAATTAATGATGATTAGCTCATCTTTTTTAACTTCCTTAATAGCTATCTCATCAGGTTGACGCAAATTCAGAATTCTGGACAACATCCAGAATTATACAATATACAGAAAAAAAAGCTATCATGGAATAAAGCATCATCTGAAACTGAAAGTTTGTTTCTTGCGTTTGTAAAGTGTCTTATTTTTTCATTTCAGTTCTAATCAGTTTATACCATTCCATCAGGTAGCTCTTGTCGATCTTAGGGTTTTTGTTAACGATTTTAGGATTTTGTTATGATGCTGGCATTGCTTATGGAAAACTGGCATTTCCCAACTCGATAGCAATTGTTTCAATGAAGAACAGGTGAGTTTGTTTTTGTTTGTTTGTTTGTTTGTTTGTTTGTTTTTTCACTACACAGTTCAACATTCTGCTATCCAATTCTGTAATTTAAACCATCTACTAGTTCTTGATTGTGATTTGTTGCTCGTAAATGTTTCCGCTTCACAATAGTACTGCTTATCATAGCCTTTAGCTGCAAGCATAACATCCTATTTTTAGTTTTCATTAAGTTTATTTTCATTAAGTTAATGACTTAGCACATTACAAAGTTAATGAACAGATTGCAAGATTCCTTTTATATCTGATGAGCATGGCTGTGATGTACACAGTCGCATTCACTATATGAAGAGTGTCTGGATATTTTTGGCAGACATTGCACTTCTGCTTATATGCCTGTCTATAATAACTACTAAAATGTAAAGTAATCCAATATAGGACGAGTAAAAGAAAATAGTTAAACAAATAAGAAGCAGGAAACTTACTCTAGTATACTCTTGTTCAGTTTATCACGGTTTTACAATGTTTTTACCATCGATATTTTAGTAGCCATTTGCAGCTCATTATTTATCTAATGACTTTGCACGATCTTTTGCTAGAAAAACTAAACGACTAGGAAAAAAAACAACTTAATAATAATGTACGATCAGAAATTGGAATAAATAGGAATAGAGAAAGGAGAAAGTATTGATGAAACCGGAGATTATGGTACCAGGCTGTTTCGGACTTATGTCGAGTTTTGAAAAGATGGCCGCCTTGTCACTACTTTTAAGTTAAGAATTTTAGTTTTTTCAATTAACTAGTGAAAAGTAGAAAGAGATTTGCAGGTAAGCTTATTTGAAAATGGCTTTGCACGATCTTTTACTAGAAAAACTAACCCTCATCAGGCTAACTGCGATCTTTTTGAAATAACACTATGCACCATCATGTATCCATGCGCCGATATATCCTTATGAAGAATGTGATTGGCAGTACCGTATTCTCCGGTTTAGCCAAATTTTTCTGCATAATAAGAAATTGTAAATAGTTTCAGAAAAATGTTTTCAGCCAAAAAGTCTTGATCTTAAATAAAATAGCTCTTAACAATACTGAAGATAAATATCTAATTACCAATCCTCATACTACAAATTTGCTGTAAAATCAAAATTTAATTTATATCACAACTTTATTAATTGAACTACAAAAGACCAAGATTCTAGGGCCTTAAGATAGTGAATCTTAAAATAGATATCGATTTAAAGAATCTAGATAGTAAGATTAAACTCTTAACTATATGAAATTAGATGTAAATCAGTGCTTTATTGAAGGATATTTTGTCTTGATCGTTACTTAAAAGTAGATCATAAGATAGGTTTATATCAGGGCTTCTTAACCTGGGATACTCGGACCCTTCCTAAATCCATGGATAGATTTTAGGGATCCATGAACTTGGTAAAAAAAAGAAAAAAAATACATCTTTATTTTCTACTAACCTCCAGGGCCTGCTCACAGCGATAAGCAAGATAAGCAAGACATGGGGGGAAAGGAAAAGCAAGCAACGGGTTAAGGCTGTCCCGATGAATACGGTTGGAAAAGAAACCTTTACCGAGGGCGGCCATCCTACATTTCCAAGTGTTTTCAATAAAAAAGGGGCTTGGCCAGCTTATTTCACCTTTTCTTTTGTAACCTTATATATTTCATTTTAGAAGGGTCCCTAGGCATCACGAGACTGGTAAAGGGGTCCGTGGACTAAAAAGGTTAAGAACCCAATGTTTAAAGTAAACCAAAATTTAGTAAGATATCCATGTAAACTTTCAAAAATTAAATTTCTTATAAATATTGTTTTATTCTTTACATTCTTTAAGGGCAAAATATTTTGGAGTTACAAACATCAAAATTTAATAAGGGCTGGACAATAACATTTAACCCTCAAATGTAAAATTTAATGTTGATGAATGCATTATTTTTTAAGTTATTGTATTTTAGTGTTTTAGCCCTTAAGTAAAGTGATTCTTAAATGCACCTTTATTTTATTTTTTTATTGGACGTAGGGCCGTAGGCACATCCCACGTGAGCTTTTATCCTTCTGGATTTCTCGCTTTAACCCTACAATGGTCAGAAATGGTGAAATTGTTGTTTTCTATTTTAAATTTTCACAATTCTTCATTGCCATAGACAGCGGAAGAAGAGAAAGAGAAGAAAAAGAAGACAAACACAGGAAAGAAAGTAAACGTTCAAGCCAACGCCGTCATTCGAACCCAGGTGCCGGCGTATCAACCTCGTTGGAGACCGTCGTCTAATCCACTAGACCACGCCTTCTTAAATGCACCTATTTTTTTCAAAGCATGGCCAGATCCAGACAATAGCAGTAAACTCCTAAATATGAAAATTACTGTAGATCTGTTACATCTGTTAAGTAGTTTTCATGTGAACAAAATTCACAAAATTCACTCTCTCTCTCTCACATGCCACATATGGACAGAGATATCATTAATAAAAGAAAACAAAAAACAGTTATACGAAGCAAACAATGTGAACTTACGATCGCGACATGGATATTAATTAATATCCTATTTTGTAAAATAAGTTGAAACGATTAGCTACTACAAAAATATAGTTGCGTCGCATATTAACATATTTTGCAATTACTATCGTATGGAAAAAATATATTCATTAGTTCCGAGAAAAGATAAACAATTGTTTGCCCTATTTGAGTTACTTCTAAATTTTATGGAGATATAAATATGACTTGAAGGAAAAATGGCCATCATACCCTAAGTCAGGGATTGGGTAACCTTTGGTTCTTTGAGTGATGATCTGCATTTCCCGACATAACGATTTTTACTTATTAAATCATACGAGGTGATATGTGTGCTTGGGTATGTTTTGATTTGATTGTTGCCACTCCTGATATTTCGCATTTTATTATAATTTGAAAAAAAAAATAAAACATAAAAAAAGAGATTCTTCACATATTAAATTAACTTTGAAATTTCGAGGGAGAGGACGTTTGTACTTACAGTTAAAGAGACAGGTTGATATTTGATTGTCGTTGGCAGAGGCAAGAGAGGACCTTCCATAGCATCTTACAAATAATAATCCTGTTAAGCATTGTACAGAAGAAAATGATCAAAGATTCCAGAGAATTTAAGATTATGGGCTCTGAAATCAACTTTAAATCTAGAAACGAAAAATATTAACGATCAAGTGATTCGCAAATTTGCACGAAACATTAGCATGACGCTTTCACCACACACATCTCTGTGGATTTCTCAAAATATTCTGAATATTCTGAATATTCTGCTAACCAATTGTCTTTCGTTCTTCTCATTTTTCTTAGATAGCTTAATTCTATAAATATTATGTAAGGATTCAATTTATCGTAAGTGGTTTTGAAAAATAACTAGGAATTGAATCTTTAGGAAAAAGAAAAGGAGAAAAACTTTGAGAAATTCAAAACAGTCGCCTCAAATTTGCCGAATTTTTAAGTTCTGTTAAACAAAACAAAGTTTTATAGATAACAAGAAATGTGATATTAATTGAGATTTCGACAGGACTTACTTTTCTGGATGAGCGTGTATTATTGATTATATTTAAATTCTTGTATTTTTACTAAAGGCAAGCACTTCCTGATTCATTTTATCAAGTAATCATAGAGCTTTAACTTTGATTATAATGGAATAAAAGCAAATTCTTTTTTAATAAAGGTTAAAAATTGAACGTAATCAATTCAGTCTGTCACACAGGGGAACTGTTGCCCTTGTCCTCATTCTAACGCTATCTGATTCATTGCTCCGAAGCAATTTTCCATGAAAATCGATGATATCCCTACAGAGAGAGGCACAGAGAGAATAGTATGTTAATTAAATATCATTCTTGTTTTTATGCCTCAATCTAAGTTTAATACACTTTGGTTTTACTTTATTATTTTAGAAACTAAGCTAAAGAAAAAAAAATTAAATCTAATTTGCAGGAAGTGCTTAAAATTCAATAAAATAATTAATGACATCGGATGATATACATTCATTGCATGTCATATTCATAGAGATCTTAGCTCTGAAGACGAAATATGAAATTTTAGCAAGACTAATTAAGTTTAACTTCAAACATACCAAATATTAATATACAGTAGAACCTCATTATAACGGACTAATAGGGGCTGAAGGTTGTCCGTTTTAATGAAAGTCCGGTTTATAACAAATAATTCTTATAGGGGTGTAATGCAGCAGGGTGTACATCAATGAAAGTACAAAGTTAGCTATAAAAAGTGTTTGTTATATATCAAATAAAAACAGCCTTCAATATAGTAGGTTGAATTGAAAAAGATGTGTACGTATATACTGCATTAATCTTTAGAACAAGAAGGTCCTGGTTCATGATGATTGCTTACATTCATTGATTTGAAAAAATAATTTGTTTTCTGCTGGGTTTGTTTGCTGCTTATTTTTTCAGTTAATAACTGACGGAGGTGCCGTAAGTGTTCATAATATGCAACAAATTTTCATTTGCCGATTTTTCAACATATTGTATATCAAAATTTAAATGGTCTCTCACTTCGCTCACCTTAATTGTAGGCTGACAATTTTTTTTAAAACTGTCCGTTAAAAGCGACGTCCGTTATAATAGGGTCCGTTATAATGAGGTTTTACTGTATCTTCCATCAATTAACGTTTATTCCTTCCATCCCAATCTTCATCTTTGCGATGTTTCGCTGAGTGGAATTACTCTGTTTCTTCAGGCCTCATATATATTTGAAAATCTGCAATAACTATTATCCAGACATTCCAGGTTATTTAGAAAGAGAAGAATTTTCCGAGAACATCAGGACTATTTATGCGTAATTGTAATGAGAAGTGTTTAACCGTTTTGGAGATTTTCAAATGTAAAAGAGGCCTGAAGAAGCAGAGTAATTCCACTCAGTGAAACATAGCAAATGTAGTAAAGATGAAAATGAAAATGGAAGCAATAATGTAAACGTTACTTGATCGATACTAATTAAGTTTCCTTAATTTGGCTTACAGTAATACGAAATCAAATCCTCCGAGTTCATCCCATAATTAGCAGAAGTTGAATATTCTCTTCTAGGAGGAATTTTTCCCACTCCGGTTGAGCCTTACTCAATATTTCGGTCCAGCTCCTTGAGCCTTATTCAGGAAATGTTGAGTGTTACATGAAGTTTGGCGCTTTTTCTTTGTCAGTGTCTTGAAAAAGTTGTTTTCACAGCCTCCTTCCTCGAGACATTGCGAGCACACGAATTTTAACTCGAAGGGGGATGGGGGACAGGCAGAAGGTTTAGGCAGAGCAAGTCTTTGGGGACATGCTTTTAATTGCGTGGGAGGATGCTTCGGTTAAAAGGATTGCTGTGTTTCTTTAAAATCTAAAATAGAAGTGGGAGAAAAAAGGAAGTGAGAGAAAAGGAACAAAGGAAAAAAAGTTAAAATAAATAAATAAATAAATAAATAATTGAAGACGAATATGCGGTAATGCATAATAATAATAATTCGAGATAAATGTGGTTTCAGTGTTCAGAAACAAAGTAAATATAAGTTATAGTAGCCTTGACTATAACTGTAAGATATATTGAGTTGGCCAAAAAAGTTCGTTCGGCTTTTAAGACACATTTTTTAGTTTCACCAATAATTTTATTGAACAACGTATTTCATAGGTTTGTTCCACGACCTTTTACCATCTTTCAGGCACCTTCATAATTTCATCTTCCCAAAACTTTTTATCTTTTTGAGCAAAGAACTATTCCAGATGCCTTTTGCAGTCTTCCAGGATTTTTTTTTCATTAAGAGAATTTTGTATAGACCGAAATCAATAGAAATCCGAAGGTGCAATGTCTGGTGAATACGGTGGATGAATCAGAACTTCCCAGCCAAGCTGTAACAGTTTTTGCCTGGTAACAGCTTTTGCCTGGTAACAGCATTTGCCTGGGCACAGCATTTGCCTGTAACAGTTTTTGCTTTTTGCAAGCAAGAAACATGCGGTCTTGCGTGCTTATTATCTTCCATCTTCAATATTAAACTGCTACACTGAATTCACCAACGCAAGCTGGCTGCACAAAATACAAATTTTAAATGCAAGCTGATATGACAGCTGTCACTATACAATCTAACAAAATGGTGTCGAATGATGTTAAAGACACCTAAGCGCTACTAGAGCCAACTTACGTACAAAAAAAACCGAACGAACTTTTTGGCCAACCCAAAATTAGAATATCAGTATGGAAAGAAACTCAAAAAACTTTGTTTCAAAAAAACAAAAAACAAAAAAAAATGTCCTTTTGTTGAGTGTTTCGCTTCTTAGCTTTTTAATAGTCCCTTTTCTTTATCTAACAAAGACTTATTTTATTTTATTTTATTTTCTTGCAAGGACTTCTGCATCTATGTAAGTTCTCGCTGTGTAGGACAAATAGCTTTTGAGTTGTTTGATCGGATATGAGCGAATGGCTTTTGGTCCTTAGATCCTTATCTATTAATCGAATGTGTAATAAAAGCAAGAGAAATCGTCCCTGGAATAACCTATCCTTCCTTGAATATTTTAGTTTGTTTTGGATTAGTAGTTTTTTGAATTTTAACGAAGAAAAGGCAACATCCTTAAAATTCAAAACTATTAATCCAAAACCAACTAAAATATTCAAGGAAGGAAGGATAGGTTATTCTAGGGACGATTTTTAAGGACAACTTAATTTGACGGTTTTTTTGTGCCTAGCTCCTTACTTTTTTTAATCCTTCCTGTAGCAGAATCAAAAATCATCTACATCTTTCTCTAAACTTTTAATTTTATTAGGTTATATAGTTTGAATTATCGGGATCATAGAAAGGATATTTCAACTAAAACATTTGGTTTTAAAACTTTTTTGTTCTATTCTTTGTTTTTGCTTTTTTTCTGTCCGATGAATATAAACAGATCGTTAGACCAAAGCTACAAGATCTTGCCGTGTAAAGAGATCAATTGGATATAAAGAGATATTAAAAATTCTGTTTTCATTATTTATTTTCTTAGCATTGATAGAAAGTAACTTTAGAAGGCAGTGTTTGGTAGTAAGGAAAAAGAGTTGAAACTGAAGAATATTTAGTGAAATTTCGGGTAGAAAGGTGCAGGGTATATTTTGATATCTATCAGGAAACATTAGCAGAATGTGTTTTCAAATTGCCGCTCTGACACATTTTCTTTGATCCTTCTCAGCGATAGGAATGTATTCCCAGACTGCCTAAAACTGAATTGGCTATCAAAATATCTTTAAAACCGCTCATATCCCTCTAGAAGGCTTTCGATTCCCTCCGGTTGAGAAACACTATTCTACTCGATGGATAACTAAGAAAGGTAATGTGATGCACTGAATTAGAGCACTGAAATATTATTCAGTGAAACGGCGTATTTGGGTCAGAATTGAATTTGATTCTTTTTGATTAGATTTCAGATCTTCATTGAATATTAAAGAAGACAACAAAATCGATGAATTGGAATTCATCAAATAAGAATAAAATAACTTGAACCATTTCAGGTTAAACTATGAAATGAAGAATCGTGATAACTGCTCCCCCCCCCCCATCAGTAACGAGAAAGTAAAATGATTACTAATTAATTTACAAGAAATCAGCTCTAGGCGTGTAATTTCCATTCTTCTGAAATCTTAATGATCAAATATTTGACTTTCAACACGGAAGCAAACTTAATATTTTCGTTTAATCTTCATTCCGCAAAAATAAAAAAACAGCTAAAAAAAAATAAATCAATGATTGAAAAACCCGGAGGCTCTTGTTTGATTTTTTTTTTTATTCTTTGCTCCTCTGGTTCATTAACTAAAACAAAAAACAGGAAACATAAGTAAAACTTTTAACTCAAGGAAAAAAAAACAAAAAAACAAACAGAACAGTAATGATCGACAATTTAAAAATGAATCAAGACGTTACTGAAAGAACTCAAAGTCTACTTTTCCAAAAATCTTATTTCTTAAAATTTATTGTTATTATTATTTTTTTTCTGTGGATATTTTCGTCTTTTCATCCTCGTTTCTCAAATAAAGAAGAAGTAGTTGAATAGTTATGCTTATATTGCAGATTTACAAGTTAGAGGATCTCTAATTCTTCACTGATGAGCTTCATTTCTCAAGGAAAGATTGAAGAAAATTGTATTTGTTTTATTTTAAAATGAAAAGATGCGAAATTTCTACAAGTTTCTACAAAAAAAAGCTAAAATTTTAAACATGATTAGATAGAGTAATAAAAAGTAAAATTTCGCATATGAAGTAATTAAAACTATTAATAATTATAAATAGTTAAAAGTAATTAATGTGGTAATTATAAATATGTTTACACTTGAGTACTTTAATTCTGAACAGGAAAATTGTAAGAATGGAAGCTCTGCATTCATAAAGTAATGGTACATATTAACTAGGTCTGTGTTTAGTTATCCTCTGTCAAATATTTATCAGTTTCTTACGTTGGTGGTTAAAGGCAGGCGGATATTCTTATGTCGGACTGGCCATCCGGTGTCGACTAGTCCCGTTGAATGAGAATCGTGGAAAACTTCCTAAACTTCCCACGCTTCAAGGCCTGCATGATCTGTAGTCGAACACTTTTACTTTCTTTTACTTTCTTAGTTATCCATCGATAAGAATAGTGTTTCTCAACCGGAGGGAATCGAAAGCCTTCTGGATGGGACATGAGTGGTTTTACATATATTTTGGTAGCCAAATCAGTTGTAGGCAGTCTGGGAATATATTCCATGTCTAAGAAAGATCAAGGAAAATGTGTCAGAGCGGCAATTTGAAGACACATTCTGCTAATGTTTCCTGATAGATATCAATATAAATGTAAATGTATCCTAAACGGTTTCTAACCAAACATTAAAAAAAAAAAGAATGAGGTCTTACACGAGTTGCGTATACCGCAAGACTTTTTTTCCGACATTGATAAACAAATAGACACGGTATAAGTTACATAATCCATACCGCGTGCACTTTTCTTTTGCTAAATTGCTTAGTACTAAAGCATTTATGTTCTTTAGGCGCAACGATTGCATTTGCCTCGCCGACGAAAGATCATATTTGAGCGAGCGGAACTCGTCGTAAGAGTCAGTAAATTGTAGCGGCGATACAAAATAAACACAATACATATGTTAAATAATGCAGTGCATCAGTTTCGATATCGCATATTCCGTCGCAACAATAGTACGCCCGCTACTTTTAAATATATTAAATTGAAATGAAAATTCGCGAGATTTTTCTTCGGCGATAATTAACTCTTGAAGGATTAAATTCAGCAAACTCAGTTTGAGACAAATAAGTTATCTAAGAGCAGGATAAGCCTGATTGAATTAGCAAGTGATCCTACATTGAAAGTATTATTTAAAAGTTTGGGCTTGGGAAACCTTCTGGTTTAAATAAGAATATGAACTACTAATTGAAAAATAGCAAAAAAAAAATAATTCCATTTCCTTCCATATATCTTTGGGAAAAGTGTTTCTCTGCCACGGCAACGGTAAAAATACAGAAAAGAAAATAGTCTTCAACTTGTTTGCAGAAGTACTTCACGCTTCATTTCTCTAGTCAGAGCAAAATTTCTAAAACGACAACAAATGCAACGCACTCCTATTTTACGGCTGTCTACAAAATAGAATGATATACTACGTATATACTATACAGAAACCAATGCACTTTTAAGATGAATGGTGGAAAAAATGATCATGTTTTACATTGACATCTAATTAAGAATCATGCGAACTGTTTTATCGTGGAGGGAAAGAGGTCACTTTTCACAGAGGCTTAGATTAAAATAACCATGGCCATACAATATTTAGGCCAGAAAATAAGCAACGTATTAAATTTTAAGGACATCTGTTCAACTTATTTTAATGTTTGCACACAGAAACAGACAAACGAATAAGAAAATTATTAATAAGACTGATTAATAAGACTGCACATGCTCTTATTGTAACTTTAACTGAAATTTGAGCATCACCCTCTTATCGAGGGTAGACAGTGCATTAGATAAGGCTTCTGCCATCATCAATCGAACGGGACGACTTAGACATTGGCGAGACAGTCTGACTCTCACCCGCCTGTTACTTTTAAACAGATAATTGGGAGAACCCTTGGATCTTCTGAGAAAAATAACAGATAAAAATCCGCAGCTCCTAAATTTTATGCCGTTGTTTATCCCAGCAATGTGTCAATGAGCCATATATCGATTGTGCCTGGATGCTATTTTTTTATTTATTCCTAAATTAGGATATTTTTCTTATGTTTGTGTTTTAATTATGTTAAAACAGTGAAAATGACGTTTTGGGATTCCCGCAAACGTTTTTGTGTGGAAATTTCCTGAATCCTATCGGAGTCCTGCTCACTCGCCCGGTACCTGCTTAACCTGAACCCTTTGATCTTCTGGGAAAAACTGACCAAGGGAAAAATCCGCAGCTCCTCCGTCCAGTAGACAAGCGTCTTAGCACCTGAGTTATTGGGCCCTCGAATTGAAATTAAACGAGAGAATGTGAAGAATATATAGGTACAAAAATATTCCTTTAGTCCTAAATTCAACAAAATTGTCTTTGTCTCGAAATTATTTAAAAAAATGTATGAATAAAAAAATTAATATTAAAAATTATTTGTCTCATTCTCAAAACCTTTTTTAAAAGTTGCAATTTACTGATATTTATATTCGTGTAATTTCGTTTATCAATTTCCTATTTTCAGTTTAACGGCAAATTTTTTTTTAATTTTTTTTTTATTGGTATGCCATGTATATTGCATGATAATTAAAACGCACTTTTTATGACAAAGTCCTGTGAGAAAATTACTCCACATGACTAGTATGATTCATTTTGCACTGGAGGTCGATCATCGTATAAAGCAGTTCCGCCCTGTCTTCTTTAGTTGGCGCCTCTTGGGCTTTCGTCATTCCCTTCACCTGCCAAAGACCTGCCGTCGGATTGCGGAATGACACGCTACGCCCGCGCCATCTGGCACCAGCTAGCGGCGAAAAAGATTGATTCACTGAAGTAGTGTACGCATGTGCAAAACTGTGCTCGAGGAATCGAAAAATCGATTGTGGGTTCATCTATCTTTCAATTCCTCAAAGGTAGGGAAGGTGGATGTATTTCAAATAACCTGACTAGCTCCTTCGAATCCGCCAGTCAGTTCAACAGAAAGAGTCTTTTTTTTCCCTCTCTTTTTCGAATTGCAGCGAAAGAGCTCCTCTCCTGCTCTCGTAAAAGTGACTTTCGAGGCCCGAATTTAGCATCATCCCTGTGGTCTTTCTGTGCGTGGCATCGTTCGATCAAAAGCAGGCTGACGTACGTTCCGCGCACAGCGCCCTCTCTTGTAAAGCGCCTCCGCCGCCCACCCGAACGAGTGAGCCGACTGCCACTAGAGAAATGCGAGACCAGATGATCTCCAGTCGCCTGTGCCGAGGCTGAATGGTGAGCCGTACAAATCTACTTACTGAGCCAACGCAGCCGCTAGCCATGGTGTCTGCTCGAATGGCCGATCTTCAATACGCAGGAGGTAAGCCTCCCTTTCGTATTTTTGTCATGCCCATGTTTTCCATTTATTTTGCCAGTGTTTATTTCAAACCTATACGCTCCGGCTCGAAAATTATCTAAGGTTAAGAACAATCGTGATAACTTTGTTTCGATTAGGCCTAACCATTGAGATTTCTCTCTCGCGCGTTGATCCCAGTGTGTCGAAGTATCATGTGGTCACAACCCCACATGTCCGACCTGTTTCACATTTATCGATTGACATCAGACGGTATTCCGATAACTTGTCGTCGCTTTCGCTTAGCTGCCGTCTGTTGGAGACCAAATTAGGGGTGACGTTCAGATTAGAATCCTTTCAATCCATCTGGTATCCGGTTAAATCGCCTCTGGAATCCGCCATATTGAGCTGCCGAGGTGTTATCCTTTTATTTCAATCCTCTCCAGTTGACGTCATCACCTACAGAAGTCCGAGTGAATAGAAATGCATAGTTATGACCATATAAAACAGCTGATCATCAATTATGATTATCTGTAAGAGTGTGAGAAAAGTGGCTTCTCTGTCCGGGGTGCTTTTCGAGGGAGCTTTGCTGCATTAAGTTCTAAGCAGGGAAGCCCAACTTCAAAAACTTCGCTAACGTCCAGAGCTAATAGAACCTCAAGTATTAAAGTAGCTTATAAATAAATAGGCAACTGCGTAAAAGAAAACAAAGTAGCATTGTATAATTGCACTGCATTATTCAAAACTGAATTACATGTTTATAAATTCACTAAAAGTAAGAAAAAAGTTATTTTTTTTTTCATCAATATCTTGGAATTTCCTTTTGAATACATTTATTTCATATTAGTCAATTTATCGTTATTATCAATTATAATTGATCTTAAGCCGAGGCAAATACGAAAGAAAGCTTTAGTTTTGAAAATCTTCTGAAACAAATCATTTTTATTATGTAATAATAATTAATAAAGAATTTCTAAAGCTTTTCAAAAGAAAACACGAGTATATAAGCAACTACTTATATATATAAGTATATATATATAAATATATATATATTACAGTTTTTAGCTTAAGATTAAAATTTTTGGTAATTCAGCTAAAACTTCTATATGGTCATTATTTATATAAATTATTTAAAATTGAACAAAATTCACCCTTAAATTTTTGTACCTGTCTGCCTGCACATTTGTCGGCTCTAGCTGAATGCTGTATTTTATTTGTTCTTGAATTGAAGTTTTTCTTATGTTTGTGTTTTAAGAATGTTAAGACAGTGAAAATGACGTTTTGGAATTCCTGCAAACTACTTGGTTTTTCTATGGAAAATTCCTGAATCGTGTCAGAGTCCGAATCGAAACTGTCATACGTGACTCACAGGATGTTTATGTTGTATTACGTCATCTTGCCTTCTCTTCCCGACTCAGTCTTCCCAAATCAATAAACGGGGTGATCCCTACCAGATGAGACACCAACGAATTTCCCCCATGTCAAATTCAAATGGAACGAAGTTTCTCTGTCGCAAATTGATGGCCTTAACTTAAGAAAGAGTCGATAGGGGAACAGCCCTGGGGCCAATGACAAAGCTCGAGGAAATTAATCCCAAGCAACTTTAGTTCCCTGCTGAGAAAGAACCTTCGCTTAAAGTTGCTCCGATGTTCACGGTTTTCTGGGTTTTTTTTTTCTTTTTTTTTCTAACTTACAGGAGCATAACTGCTGTGAAGGAGTAATACAAAGAGAAAGATTACCTTCATTTGAATTTTGATATTATGTTACTTTATTATGTTATCTTTATCAATTTATCTTAAGCCGAGGCAAATACGAAAGAAAGTTTTAGTTTTGAAGATCTTCTGAAACAAATCATTTTTATTATATAATAATAATAATTAATAAAGGATTTCGATTTTTAAAGCTTTTCAAACGAAAGCACGTGTTATTTTATCGTATATGTAACTTTACCGTATTAAGGACTTCGTTAATAGAAGCTAATAATAATAACAATAATATAAACAAGTAAAGAAGTTGTTCACTGGATGCAGCGTTTCAATTTCTTAAGCATCAACAATTTTCTTCTATTACAATCTTTTGCAATCAAAAACAAATATTTTCTTTTGAATATTTAGTTTGCAAATCTGGGATGATTTTCAACAATAGACGATGCAGATTGTCTTTTTTAAATTTCTGTACCTTCGCAACCACAAAATCACCTCAAACATTCTTGATATATTAAAGCTGTTAATTAATATTACAGGTTTAAAAAAATAACTTTCGAAAGATCAGTGTTGAAGTGAAGTGAAAAAAAAATCTTTTTTTTTTTTTTTTCCATATTATATTCTTGTTACTGAGTCAGTTATCATATCGAAAAAGTTTCAAAACCATGGGTTTCCCCAGCTAAGACAATATGGCGGGTCAAGGACCAAAGCACATATTGCTAAGTGTAAAAAAAAAAAAGTTTGGAAGAATAGTTAGGGATATGTGGGTGTGTCCATATGTGCGTGTTGTGTTGAGTACCACAGCCTTCTGGAGTTGTGCATAAGTGTTTTTATGAAGTCCTAGTGTGCTGAGGCTGTAGTGCAATGTGTGAGGCACCAGACCAGTGACGGACAGGACGATGGGTACAACACGTACTCGATCCTGCCTCCACTGCTTCTGGAGCTCATGTGCTAGATCGGTGTATTTACTTATCTTGTCTGCGTGAGTTTTCTGCATGTTCTTGCTGATAGGCACTGCAATATCAATGAGATAGGTCTGTTTATTATTATTCTATATTACTATTATTATTATTATTATTGTTGTTGTTGTTGTTGTATTTGTTGTTATTATTATTATATTCTAATTGATTTATTCATTTCTTTTCTAGTATTGATATTTGGATGGTGTTATCCATCATTTGACCAAGCGCCAAAATTCGATTTTGAGATATTAGCATAAACGCAAATGTTTATATATTACTTCACATTTGATATGGAATGAAGACTGTTATATATCAAAATGAAGATATTTTCACAGGACAATTCTGTTTATTATCAAAATTAACATAAAGTCACATGACTCAAAGGTCGTTAGTCAAATGCCTCAAATCTTATTCATTACGATTAGTCGACTGGCGTTAACTCAAAATTAATTTTCCGCAGAATTATGTTGAGATAGTAAGCAGAAACAAGTTTTGTGTAAAGAGTTTATACAAAAGAGTTTATAACTTTGACGAGTACATGGAATAATCATCTAAAAAAAGCCTATTTTGGCGCTTGGTCAAATGATGCATAACACTATCCAATTGTATGATTTGTAAAACGTATCTTTGAGTAGAACTGCTTTTATTCTACAGATGTTTTTGTACATAAAATGTTCAAACATGTTTTTGATTTGTTATTAATACGGTAACAATGTAAATGAGTTTTCAGAAAGGTAAAAATAATAACCATCTAATTACCTCTTTCGAAAAGCTTGGTACATTTGCTGTACATGTTTATAAATTTTTTGATACAAATTTTCTCAAAATAATAGAGTGTAATTATTTCGAATAAAATAATGTAGTGCTAATGGTAAATTTGATGTGCATTTTCGTAAAATATAAAAATACATCAAATACAAATTGTTAAAATTTCAATAAAGAAATGTCAAGAAATTTACCCGACTTCGGCAGTTTATTGTTTTCTGAATAAACGGTTGTAATTGAGCTTTTTAATTAGTAAAGCGCCTTTTGTTTTTAATTTTAATCTATTGGAATCTTCACTTAATATTTTTATATTTTGCTAATCACGTACGTTCTTCAGATTATTGAAAAGATGTTGAGCAACTGCTGAACTATTTCCTACTTTCTGACATTTGTTTAATTCTTTAAATAGCAGTTATTGAGTCATTCCAATATATATTTTTTGAGCGTGGTACAATTAATTTCATACACCACATGTAATTGTTGATTTTTTAACAATTTATCTTTTTCATTTGAGAGATTTTGTTTACAGGACTAAAATCTATCTGAAGCTTTTGATTTTTTAAATACTTCCATTTTTTTCTGATATGACTCCAATATATGGTAACCAGATCCTGTTACCTTTCCCTTGAACCTTGTTTTGCTACTATTTTGTTCGAATTTTAATATTGTCAGCATTTTTCAGATTTTCAGTATTATTCTAATGGATAAATATTTAAAAAATTAGTTTAGTTGATGGCATTTTTTTTTCTTTAATGCTGTTATTCGATGCTAAATTCATTAATAACTACCATTCTTTTAAGAAAATTATATCAAAAATTCTATAAGCATATACAGCAAATGTAGGAAACATGTAATATCTTAGGATATGAGGATAAATAATACAATCAAAAATGAATTTGATGAAGATGCTATTAAATAATAGAAATATTCAATTTCTTTTATCATTCTCAGAAAAGTTTTGGAAGAAGTAATATTACATTGTTACTGTTATTACATTATTATTGATTTATAAATCAATATTTCTGTCAAATACATTTTTTTTACACCTATAATCAATTTACTATTCTGCATTTATTAATGTTATTCTGTTTTCATGTGAAGTGTTTGGCTGTTGTTAATTTGGCATTTGAAATATAGATAGATGCACCGTAACGTTTAAAAAAAAAATTAAAATTGCCCCCGGCAACTCTTCTAAAGAGTAAATTCGATTAATATTAAATCGATTCAATCAATTATATTTAAAAATAAAATATTTCAACTTCTCAAATATAAATTTAATCAGAAAACAATATTTCTAACTTAAAATTATGTAGTAAATAATATATAGGCCCAATGTTTGTTGAGCTGATAACACAGAAATGCAATACAGAGAAATACTGTATAATAATAGGCCTATATGCTGTATGCAAAAACATTTCATAATTACAAAACTTAAAGGTTTACTAAAATTTAAATGTAAATTGTAAGGGTAACCTATTTTACAATAATTGCCAGCAGATTCATCACGTAACACAAGCTGCTATTTGTTAATTATAATGCTTTTATATTTTGTTCACTAGATCTTTATTTATTGTATCATCTCTAAAGTTTTTGGATTTTGTTTTTTTCCCCAACTTGAATGATCTTAGTATAAACATATTAGCATTATATATATATATATATATGATATCATACTTATCATACTTATCTATTTCTGTATCATTCTTCGTTGCTATCAGCTTTTTTTTTTTTAAAGAAAAGATTAAATTTTTGAAATATTATTTTTCTTTTACTAATTCTTCTTTCATTGAATCCAATACCTAATAATAAATTCGTAGTAAATACAAAGAATTTATTCGAGGTTCCCTAGTGTTGATTTGCCTATGTTGGTAATCGTTGAAATCTTAAAATCTTGTTACATATTTTGAAGGCAACGCTTTATTCCTAACTCAATTGATTATTGAGATCAATGAAAGAATCGATTATTTTGCTCTTTTTCTTCTCTTTCGTTTTTTTTGTTTTGTTTTGTTTTCTTACAGAAATGTTTTTATGAGAATATAAACAGAAGACAACCTATCTGAAATCTTTAAAAATCTTGAATTTTCGTCCTTGTGGACACATTTTTAATATATTCTTTTTAAATGTTAAATTTCTTTTTCTCAATGTTTATTATATAACGATTTCTAAAATCTATAGGTATACTTTAACAACGTATACCTATAGGTCTTAAACACGGTCTTAAACTTTTTAAATTTTTATTACTTCTTAAATTTATGAAGACGCTCTTGACACAGGATATTTATTTGGAACTGAGAGCTTGAGGAGGTTGTAAAAAAATGTAAAACAGTTTGCAATCTCTTTTTGAAGATATCGGTTCATAATCTTATATTAATCGACTTCATGAAAACTTTATTAGACAAAAAAAAAATTCAAATATAAGTTAAAGGCGAAATATCTATTCCTGTTTAAAGAGGAAAAACAAATTTCCTTCCTTTTTTTCAAAGTCACTTTCTACAAAAGAAAAAAACAAATATCCAGATTTTTTTTGCTTAGTGTGTAGAAATAAGATGGGTTTTCATCAATCAACTGCAAATGATGTATTAATATTAATCTACATTCATTTTCTTCCTTTTCCTTAAAATAAAAAAAAAATCCACTTTATTTAAAGTAATTTTTTAACTTTCTTTAAACAATATTATTCTTCGAATTTTTATCTTATTTTTTTTTATTGGTGAGTCTTTAGAAAAATTTTAAAATGTAATTGTAAAGATTTAACAATCTTAGTTAATATAAGCAACTATTAGAAATGTAATACATTGATTATTGAGAAGCTAAAAGAGCTTTCATTCTATTACTGACAAAAAAAAATCATCAATATAAGTTATTTCTCCAATTGGGCTTGAAAACAAAGTAGCCCACTTTAAAAAAAAAAAAAAAGAAGAAGAAAATTCAAGTTTCCCAATTGACAACCAATAAAGTTAATTTTCTTTAAATTTTTGAGAATTATTTTCGATAATAACAAAAACTAGTTAATGAACAAAGTTTTGGAGTACTTAGGATTACATAAGACTCGAATCATTATATTCTGTTTAATTTTTTTTTGGAATTATTCCTTTGAAACTGATGTGTCATTCAAAACAGATCGATAACTGAACTCGTTGCACTTTATTTAGCATTAAAAGATACACTACCCAAAGCGATAAGATAATACTCTCTGGAGGAGTGATTTTTATTTGCTGACCAACTCCACTGTTCCTCCAAACATGAAATTATCCCTAATATGAACAAGATAAGAACTGTGAGGAGCATATGGTAGATTACGCTTTATCATCGCTTGTTTTTCCTGGTGACGTCCGATCGATTGATATTCCAGTCGAATGGAAATTAAATTTGCGATGGGCAGCAATTAATATGCAGTCAGTGATGCAATGCCTTTCTGGTCGGGTGTCTTCTGGACGGGTTTCGATGCCAAATGGAATTTTCCCCAACCGTCTGGAAATCCTGAGGCCGCGTTGTGTGACTTTCACATGCCCAAGTGTGATCCGTCCGTTAAAACACACTTGTATTGAATCGGAAATCCACGTCGGCAAAAGGAACCTTTCATAAGACGTAACTTTAATTTTCAGCTCTACGAAAAGACTTCAAAATATTTATATATATATATATATATAGAACAAAAAAATTTTGATTATTTTTAACTGAATTTTAAATAACCGTTGCATTAAAAAAAATAATTTCACTTAAAAAAAAGTTCCTAAATTTCAGTTTAAAAAAAAGTATATTTTTTATGATATACTTTATTAACTAACTAAAGAGCTTCAATGTTAAAATCTGTAATGAAGCTGAATTAGTTGATTAAAATTATCATATATATTTTATGATAATTTATGATAATGTCTTCATCTTTGAAGACATATCGACAGGCAAAGTGTTCGAACTGAAATTAAAATAAAATTTTGGAAAGGCTTTGTCGTATTTCACATTAGAGGATTATCAAATTTATTTGTTCATGCAATTGGAATGTATAAAAGAAGAATGGATAATTGGAACAAGAAAACTGAATCAAAAGATAAGAGAAAGAATTTCCTGCTGGATATAGAAAAGGAATGTCCACAAGATCGTATGCAATTTGACACTACTTTAGAAAAAAAAAAATGAATTACTGTCTTTGCGAAAATAAAATCCAAACAGAAGTATGTACATAGAAAAGAAGTATGTACATATAAGATTTGAATAAACCTTAAAAAAAAATATTCAGATCGGCATTTCTAAAAAACAACATTGATAGTTGGAGGCAACCGATGCATACGACACGAATAAAGATGAGAAAAAAAGAAAGAATGTTTTGAATAAGCAATTGGAAATTTTGCAAAGGAAATAAAGGTGTTTGACAGCAAAACGATTGGGCTAAGTGTAATCAGCAAATGACTACAATCAGAGCGTACTATAGTTATCGTATTCTATTTGGAATAAGTAGTAGTGGGAGGACAAAAATAAAATTGACAGTTTTACTAATAATCAGTTAGATTGAGTTAGCCATTATCATGAAGTTGTAACGAAATTGAAATTAACTTACTTTAGCTTTAAAAAACCAATGAAGCAAACATACTTTAAACGACCCACGAAATTGTAAAATTTTTTAGTGTCACATGGGCTTTCATCTTACCTAAAACTTAAACTTAAAATTGTATAAATTTTTACGGATATTAAAATAAGATTAAATAAAAACTAAGGGATATCATTAATTATTCGAGTATGTCAAATCATCATCTTATTTTTTTTAAATAGCTATTACGGAAAATATCAAATCGTTAATAATAGGTATGTAATACATTTTGTAATTACCCCCATTTCCGGTTTTGTATTTTTTTTATCTGTCTTTGTTTTTTTTATGGATTAGTTATCGTAATAAAACTGTAAAATGAAAGAACATAAGATTTCATTTCTCTCACTTTTTATAACTTTTTAAGAACAAGTTTTCCATGAAGGTTATATAAAAGGGAATCACTATATTATGAATAGAATTCAACAATTCTGAAATTAATGTTCTGAATTCCTAAATTACAAATTTTTGAGCAATCCCGGTTAAAAACCTGAACTAACCTTTAAATGAGATTATTGTATGAGAATGTAATATTAGGTAATATTAATATTTTAAGATTTATCCTTTCTGATGTAAGTAAGAAGAATTATGTAGTAAAAAAAAATAACGTAGAAATTTATTTAACTTTGTAGAATATCCAAATATTCTAAAACTTCGTTCAAAATTTTCCTTTTGTTTTCGCTCTTGAAATCTCGGCCTGTGGGCATGAATTATTGCAGCGCGCTGTTTTCCATTGCAGAGTTAGGCCTAATTTTAATACCTTTGCTGCTGCCTCTTTTCCTCCTGTAAGTTCCCTGACTTCGCAAGAGAGGAATATCCCTGGTTGGACGTGTGCCAACTATCATTACTAATCTGCTGCTTCTCATTTTGAAGTTGCTCTGCTCTTCGACTCAAGATTTTACCAAGCACATAATACTGAAATTAAAACAGTTTGTCAAAAGGGATTTTTTTTTAAAATGAAAGAAAACCATTTATTATTCCTTCTCAGCAATGCATTGAAATGAAAAATGTCTTTAACTAATAAGTATTAAAAAAATACTTATAAACGATAATTGATTTAAACATTCAATTAATATTATGACTTCCTAAAAGACCTTCTTTACGATGATTTTCCTTAAAATTTGGGGTTATTATTATTATTATTTTTAAAGACCTATAATCTACATTTAAATTATATTATATTAAATACAAACAGTATACAACTTCCCTTTTGCTAAAAACACTAAATTAAAACCTTATTTAAGTTGTCTAAATTTCATTAATTTTAATCATAACAAAGTATGCACAAATTACTAGTTACTGATGAAAAAAGATGTAGTGCATTGTTTTGGCATCAATGTTTTGCTCTTAATATTTTTCTATTGAAATTTTTGTTCACTTCACTCGTTAATTTCCCAACGTGTATCTGAATAGAAAAAGTTTTAGATATTTAGAGATAAAATCGTCTCCCATCTTTAAATATGAATGCCAAGTTGTAAGAAGAACCTTGCAGAGATTCAAAAGGACTTACAGGCACACACAGACACACACACAGATTTGATGAACTTCCAGTTTCTTAGAAAGTAGGCTAAAAAAAGCTAATTTCCAACTGCCTTGAAAAGATTAAGTTTGGTAATATGCTGTAAAGAAAAAGAAAATGTATATATTATACTTAAATGATCAGTATGAGGATAGGAAGCTTTTGTAAACAATATCATCTGACTTTATTTTTTTTATGTTTTGACCTCAGCATTAACAAAGTCAATTCAAATTAATAAATAAATAAAATAATTTTCAATGACTGAAACAACAGAACTTCCATCCCAAAAAAAAATTTCCTAAAATTTTTAGGAAATCGATTGAAAAGCTTAAGAATTAGAAACAATAAATTTCTTATATGAACTTTTTCTTGTAATTGAGTTTTCGCTTTATTTCACGTGACTTTGTGTATTAACAAATGCTGTGACTGATGTTCAGCTTGGAGCAATGTAATAAATAAATAATAATCGCTTTAGTTATTTTGTTATTTACTCTCAAAAGCCGAATATTCTTTGAATTACTGCGGTTTAAATCTCCTATTTGCTTATTCCAGTAACACTCCCAAAAATAATATGTTTTTAATAACTTCTTTTCTATTGTCATCCGTTACTCTATAACTTCGAAAATGAGAAACGGTGAAATGAAATAAAATTCAAGAACAAGATGACAGCTTCTATCTTTAAATTGGCAGAGTAGAACCTACAGTAGTAGCCTTCAGCGTTTAAGCCTTTGTTTATATTTTACAATTATCTGAAATCAACAAATGAACTCTGATTTGAACCAGAGATTGCTCAATTGAAAATAATTTTCATACAATCATTTTCAAATCTGCTTAAAATTTTAATTTTAAATGATTGTTTTTTTTTTTAATAGAAAATAAAGTAACTTATTTAATTATTATTAATGAAATTGAAAGGGAATTGCACCTTTTTTAAAATCAAATAAACTGAATTGGTCGATTATAAAGCCATTTTCAGCCATTTTTGAATCAATAGCTTCAGTAGCTTAACAAACAGCCAATGTAATCAATCAATTCTTTTCATAAATCAAGTTCAGGCGATGAGCTATGATCGAAATCAGTCGTTCAAAACATTCAACAAATTTAAGAGTTGTGAACTTCGTACTGCAAGTTATTCTTCTTAGCTTATTTTTATATTTTTAACAAGATATTTAAAATGAGGTCTAAATTAACTTAGAATTTGATTTCATTAAGTCATTTAGACCCATGACAGATGATATTTAAATCTCTTCCGAATCTCACAATTGCAGTTAGAGAGAAAGAAAAGCAGGAAACTTGATCTCATTTACGAATCCCGCAATTAGACATTTAGGTAATTTTCCATTTGTAACAAGGCCACTTTAAAGCTACTATTTTTATGTATACTATATGTAATTGCACCATTGTAATTCCAAAAATAAATAAAGCTTGAACTTGATCGTTTCTCCTTGGAGCAAATTTAAATATGTCAAAATAGCTCACGAATGAATTTGAGTTTGCCATTTCGAACATCTAATGTAGATAATAACAACAGTATCTCTTATTATTGACTTACTTTTTAATGATTTTTTTCAATTTAATATTTTAATGTAAATAAATTAAATCACTTGAACATTGATTAAAATTACATTCGTTTAGTGAAAATACAGATAGGAGTAACTTTAGTAATTGCAAAACTAAGAGAAATAATTAGACAGATGATTGCGCAGATACTCATAAGAGTAACTCACCTCTTGCAAGGAAGTCCTTAAGAGAGATCTTAACATTAGGAAACAAAGCAAAGATAAAGAAAAGTTCAAAAAAGAACTACAATTGGCATGTAATAGGGACAGTCAACGCCATATATCGGCATACATAACAGATAATACTATCCTAGAAGAAATACAGTGCTTATATTTCATGGACTAAAATCCTGAGGAAAATAAACTGAATGGACGAAACTGAAACTAAACAAATGGAAGCAAAAACTTGAGAAGAAAAAAAACTAGGCCGAGGCAAGTATAGAAAGGAATTACATTATAATAATCAAACAATAAACACCTGATATTCTTAAGAGTATTGCATATAACTAAACAAGAATGTCAACAAAAGCCACAAGCATGTACTGTCAAACAAAAGGATCTTCTCTGCCTGATTAAAGTGATACGACATGTTACTGCAGCGCAAGCAACAAAACACGCTATTTAAACCTAAGAAAAGAAGAACAAAATCTAGGTCAACTAATCCCCAACGACAGACAACTTAAAAAATATTTTGAAAATCAATTTTGTCTGAAGAGAAAAGACATAAAGAAGAAATCTTTTGGATTGAACAGGATACCCTGCGACGTATAACATTCAAAAACACTCCGAACAAAATATTACAGTAAATAAATAAAAAAAAATATTTCAAGAAACTATTAAAAAATAAAAATGGAGTACAACTGAGAAGTCACTGATGTTACAATGTTTTGAATTATTACGACATACAACTAATTGACAAACATCAGTGACTTTGTAAGGAATCGTAACAGCTTTCCACAATTTTTAACAACTAGTATTATACGAGCAGAACAACTCGAAAAATAGAAAACATACACCCTTTCAAATGAGGGCGCCGATACTATATAAACAATCACTACATCATCATATCTGAAATACATCAGATACCTACAGTCCCTGGTTTAAGCAAGACGCACTTGCTTTTTTTTTTTGCAATCAATTGTTTAGGACTTAATAGCATCAACTGTCAATGGTCTTGTATACCTAATACAACTATAAAAATGTTGCTTGATTGTTGACATTGAAGAAAACACACTTTTTCAAAGTAAAAGCTATTGATATTTATTGTTTTTAATGGCATAATGAAAAAAGGCTACTTTGTTCATTTTCTAATATTTGGTTGAGCCACCTTTGGCAGCAATCAAAGCTTTAATGCGGCATGGCATGCTGTCAATGTATGCTTGAACGGTATCTTGCATCTTTGATGATAGTGACAGACGTAAATTATTCTTTCAGTAAGCTCATTTTCGTGGTAATGCCCTCTTTAGCCATTTCCCTCTTCATAAGCACAGGTCATGTTTTGATTCTCTCAAGATGTAGTGATGTAACAAGCACTGTGGTTATATTCATTTTATAAAGAAATAAGGGTTTAGCAAAATGTGAATAATTAAAAATGCTTTTCTAAGAAGTTTCTTACAAAAAAAGCCAAACCTTAATTAGAAAATTGTAAGAATGTCAGGGTGCTTCTAATATTTAGGTCAGGAACTATAAGTTGAAGTGAACACTTCTGAAAAAAGCAGATGAAAAGCAATGATGCAAGGAATAGTTAATAATCGGCACAGAAACACTAAAATAAGTAGAAAAAAAATAAGGTATCCAAATCATCAATTTTCAAAAGACTTTCGTCTTAATCTCACACAGTTGGCTCATTCGCATCCTACAATTTCTTAAAAATAACAATGAAGAACTAGAAATCCAGAATTGTCTTCAAACACATCTAAAAGACCATGAAAATAAGGAGTCATATTTCCAGAGGATAGATGCTATTTGATTTTTTTTTAACTCTGTAACTATCTCAATAACGCCAACTATGTCTTTCAACTGAAGAACAGTTATACTCACTCATTTCTCTCATCTTTGAGGCAGATCATTTGAAATAAGAAAAATTAAAACAACATCGGAATACACGAACGTTCAACCTAATTACGAAAACAGAATAAACTGAAGAAACAGCTGAAGAATTATTGAAATTTTGGAGAAGTGTATAAAAATCTTGGCATCTCAAATATTAAATACGTTAGAACAGTGATAGACAAAAAAATGTTAACAACTTCTAACTGATTGTAAAAGTATAACCAAAAATGTCCCAAAATACAGTATATTAAACTTGAAAAATAAGGTAATAGCAGGTAATATGCTATCCCAATCCTTACATAATCATTTCAGTCGCACATTGGAGTAAAACCGATTTTGAAAATTTGAATCTAATCACTCTTGATATTAATTATAACAATCGTCATTGAAAAGAAAATATAAAATGACTTGAAGGAGAGAATTAATAGACATTAACAAACACCCAAATCTGAGCTAAAAAGAATATTATTGAAGTAAGACTGATAGTTCCATCCCTACAATAGTTAGTGTAATGGAAAAAATTTAATCATCTACATTTGGTACACTACAGACATTGTCACAATCCCATTAAACATATAGCAGAAATTAGAAAAGTAAAATAGTAAAGCCTGTAAGACAAGCATCACCATTTAAAACACCTAAATAGTGGCATGAAAACGACATAAGAAAGATCAGCTGTACTTTGCAACCAAATCGTTTGCAATTGGAGTTCACGTTTAGTTATTATACAGAGCAAATAACAAGAAAGTACATCATCAAAGATATGTACATAATAATATCCAACAATCAAGGATTTGTGGTATATAGTCCTGAATCATTTGACCATATTAAAGGTGAGTCAAATGATTCGTATTAAAGCTGGATTAAATCCGTTAGCAACAACTGAATGTCCTGAACGATCCAAGAACTAAGCAAAAGACATACCTACGAATTGATCAGATTACATAACCTAGCAACCGTAGGAGCCTTATTACCAATACAAACCACAACCAGTCATTGAACATGAAAGCTTCAAAATATTCTGGCATTGCACTTCTACAAATAATTCAGCATCGACAAAACAATTACAGCATACTGCCTGATGTAATTCATATTGACAAAACAAAAGTTACTTTTATGGTTAGATATATATTTCCAGCTCAACTAATATTCAACAAAAATTTAAAAACAGAGAAGTTTTTAAATCATTGATAAATAAAATTAAATGAATATAGAAAAAATTAACTTCCAAATTTAGCTTCTAATTATCTCAACTAGGGATAATCAACCTTTAAATCACTTAGCAAAACATTTATAATTGCTAAATCGCTATCGAACCTACAAATTTGAAAATCATAGTCTCAAAATCAGTAACGTTTTACGACAATTCTGTAAAAGACGTAATCATAAAAGTGAAAATACTGAAAAACTTACAAAGAAATGATCACTTCTCTTTATAATGCCTCAATTGTTGATGGGCCATATATGACTTACTCGTTTATCTCACGATAGAAATGCAATTCCAGGGTATATCGTTGACTTTATTCCATTTTACCAAAATGTTCATTTATCTCCTTTTGCTCCTTTTAGAATTTTAGTACAATATCAACATCACCACACATTCTCATGCAAATACAAGTAAATTCCATAAGTTTCTAAGTTTAATTCTGCGTTACTTAGATAATTGTCTGTATAAAGAATAAAATTGATTTATTCATGTATCAAAACATGAATAAAAAATAATAAAACTATCTATAAAACACAAAGTTATCTAGGCTACATTTATTTATAAAGTAAACTATGCTTTCAGCTTTAGAATGACTTGAATTCTCTCGTTGGCAACCATTAATAGATTTTCTTTACAATGTAATGATTTCTGATGTTCTTTACAATCTTTGGCAAATCGGTGTAATGCTAATCCCTTGTTTACTATTAATCCAATCGATAAGAAGATTAATAGCGCTCGGCATTGGTTATCCTAATGCGTTGGTCAAACCCCTGGAAGAAATTCAATTCCCCACGGCGTAGTTGGGTATTTCTTTCCCATTATCCTTGTATCGTAAATATACTCCCACTCAACTCCCGTAGCCCTTTGATATCCTTTCCAGATCATTGGAGAAAAGATCATCACGAAGAAACAAACGGTGAATGAGTAGCTCATAAATTTACGATGATAAAATCTTGATTAAAATTTATTTATTTAACCCTTCATACATTTATTATCTTGGAGCCAAAATAATCAGTAATTGTATTACGTTTCTAAAGCACCCCTTCCTTTCAACTGAAAAAAATTCTGTTCCACAGAATGACGTTAGAATTTCCCTCTAAACTTAGTCTAATTCTAGTTCTTTTCTTGTCGTTAAAGTTGCATGTGGCTGCCCGGGGGCATCAGAATTTCACGAACGCTTTCTGATGGTTTTATTGTAATAAAAAAAAATCTAATTAAAAGGGAATGTGAAAATGCTTCGCTGACTGGAACCCCCTAAATTAGACATGAACCAGTCCTGGATATGACTATTATTAAAAGTGCTCCGACTTTCTGATTTTGAAAGCATGAACTAGAGGCAGGATTATGAAAGTTGCTGGTTTATTAATAGAAATTTGTTTTACTAATGTATAAGGTTTCGCCTTTTTCGCATCTCGCTCGCTAAATAATGCCACTAAATAATGCTAAATAATTTATTTACATTTTTTTTTTTTTTTTGCTTTTTTTTAAATATTTGTAAAAGAAATATCAACGTATTTGGCAAAAAAAATAGACATATTTTAGATAGAAAAAATAGATTGTTTTTCAATCAAGGGATTATTCAGTATTTGATGTACGACGCACCTAAATAAATATGTTTTTGAATGTGCTGAATTAGTCAAAGATATATTTTATAATGCGATCCTGCAAAATATCGAAGACATTTAATGTTTTTTCTCACTCTCTAGTCAACACTTCCAAGTAAGAGGAATTATAATGAAGAAGTAAAACCTGATAAACTATTAATCACCTTTTTTTTGTAAATTAGGGGAATAAAGTTAGTGTTTTGATATTTACAATTCAATTGGAGGAAGCAAATATTTCTATTTTTTACAATTCAGACTTACACAAATATTTCTGTTTTAAAAAAAATGGGATGACTTTAATTGGATCACTTGTCCTAGGAAGTCCCTATAAAATATTATTTGATCTTTATTTAATCTTTTTTCCTCAGTAATTGTTGCTTTTTTCTAATTACATTTCACTATAAGCTTTTTTTTTTTTTTTTTTTTTTGAGGTTTTTACTTTAACATATTCCAGAGTTTGGTACATTTAGTGTTAAAATAGCGCTAGTTGGCTCAGTAACTTAGTCTCTTTTTCTATTACTAAATTGTTAACGTGATGCCATTAGGACTTGTTTTAATATTGATTAATTTTTAATTTATTTTTGTGAAAATCTGGAATAATCTAAAGAAAGATTAAAAATTAAGCCGACGCACCTGGATAATTTAGAACACTTATTTTAATACAATTTAGATACACGACTACAGTTTCGAATGCGTTATGGAGCATTCCTTTTCAAGTCTTGAAAATGGATGCTCCATAACGCATTCAAAACTAGTCGTGTATTCAAATTATATTAAAATAAGTGTTCTAAATTATCCAGGTGCGTCGGCTTAATTTT